>CM077643.1:237399729-238099729 GCA_039707465.1 Rhabdophis nuchalis
GGCTGAAGTAGGCATGATGGACGTATTTGACTTCTGAGTCTCTCCCTCTTTTAAAGATGGAAATCATGCCTATTAGTTTTGGCTCAGCATTAGCAGCACCATCTTGGATGGATGGATGGAGGGAGGACTCCGAAGAACAAGCTATAAGAGCATGTAGACTTTGGACCATAGTTTTGTCATCAGTGTAAATAATCTAACCAAGACTAAGAGAGATGGATTGCTATAAGGCAGTGCTCTATTGCAGGGGTCCCCAACCTTTGCAACTTTAAGTCTGAAGGACTTCAGCTCCCAGAATTCTCCAGCCAGCTTTGCTGGCTGGAGAATTCTGGGAGCTGAAGTCCTTCAGACTTAAAGTTGCAAAGGTTGGGGATCCCTGCTCTATTGTACCACAGGATGAAAGGCTGGGAAGAAAAAGCCATCCTTGATTTGCAGCAAAAGTTGGCTTAGCTGTGTGATTCATGCTACACATATACATACATACATACAAATCATTATCATACATACCAACATAGCAATTATTTTCACACCCATTCATGTAGACACATAGGGAAAAAGAGAGAGTCCTGAAATATGGCCTCAACAAATATCAACCATGCTTCCTCTGTAGTAAGCCCCATTGAAAATAGCTATTTTTACTTCCAGGCAGTGCATGCATGCATAGACTTACACTATTCTGGGAAATGATCTGTTTAGGCCAGTTAACTGCATGTATGCTGAAATGCAAATCCAGGAAGAAATCCTTGGGTATCAAACTTTATTTTTTCTTTTATTGGGGTGGGGGTAGGAGAAGTACATTCATTGTAGGTTTTTTGCTGGCAGGCAGGCAAGCAGGCAAGCAGGCAGGCAGGCAGGCAGGCAGGCAGGCAGGCAGGCAGGCAGGCAGGCAGGCAAAACAAATATTGATTCTTGGCTTTCACTAGTTCAATTTTTTTTAAAGTTCAACAAAAATAGAAAACAATTACAATGAAAAGCAGAGAGCTACTTTTTCCACCAATATAGGCATTTAAGGGAAAAGATGGCAAAAGGTCCCGCTAGACTTCATTAGTTGTATTGCAGGCCAAAGAGTACATTTAAATAATCTTATAACCAGTACTTTCGAAATGCCATTAAATACTATAATAAAACGCTGCCATAAAATTCACTACTGTTGGTACTTGTTCATCTCTCAAGTCTCCAGAGAGTTTTTATTCCATAAGCAGAATCAAAACGGTTAACCACATGCGTCTCTGAATTCAGACGCGGGACTATTGAAGAAAAGGCTTGAGGGTGGGGGCATGATAACTGTGGGACTGTCACAGAGACAAGAAGCAATAGTGGAAACTTGTAAAAAGGGATCCAACCTAGAAATAAGGAGAAATTTTCTGACATAGAGAACAATCAATGGAATAGCTTGCAACCCAGAATTGTGGGTGTTTCATTGCTGGAAGTTTTCAAGAAAAGATTGGACAGCCATTTGCTTGGGATTGTATAAAGTCTCCTGCCTTGACCAGGGGGTTGGACTAGAAGACCTTCAAAGTCCCTTCCAGCTTTTATGATTCTACGTTCTCTGTGGTGCTTACTTACTCCCAGTGGTTTATGTGGATTTAAGATTCCAGCCTGAGCAAGGTTAAGAGAACACCGTGGATTTGTTCAAAACCCTAATGTGATTTGTTTCATATTGTCCTTGCATAACAAGAAGTGTGTGTGTGTGTGTGTGTGTGTGTGTGTGTGAAAGAGAGAGAGAGAGAGAGAGAGAGAGAGAGAGAGAGAGAGAGAGAGAGAGAGAGAGAGAGAGAGAGATTTATACCCTCTGATGGGCCCTGCCTTGGAGCTTCCTGTTCCTGTGTAAGAAATGTACTCTGATTGGTGGTCAGACTCCCAGGGGGCAGGGGTCTTAGCTAACTTTGTAGGCTGTCTGCCTCCCAGGCTTGTTTGAGTCTTGCTGGCTGATGTAATCTTCCCAGGTGCCATGTGGTGAGATGGGTAGAGGGCTAATCCTATCATGTCCTGAGGGCCATGTCTTAATGCCATCACCCTGGAGCTGAAGGGATAGATCTTTGTTATGTAGAATAGACTGGCTCAGCCCTTAATAGCCCATGGACAAAGGTGGGGGGGAGTGAGTTTCTGCCTCCCTTTTAGGGGGGGATATTCTGCCCTTTTAATATTTCCTAAAATATTCCATTTTTCTAGGAGAGGTGTGGGTGCTAACTTTCTACAGAGGCAGAGGCATCTCTCATACATCTGAGGGGGGGTGGAAATGAGACTACTGTTTATCTTATCTTTGCATTACTGCCTGCTTTACAGTATTCAGTTCCAGTTTGTCTGAGTGATGAATATTTCTTCCTTATCCCCCCTCCCCCTCCTTTGCTGTTTCCACACTCCCCATGCTGGAGGAAGCACAGATTCAGTGTAAACATAGAGTGGTCTGTCTTTAAGAGAAACAAGAGATTTCTTAAACACACTGCCCAAGGCTGTGGCAGAGTGCAGTGCATTAGCAAAGCAGAAATCTGCTGCAGTATGGGGGGAGGGGTTGACTCGAGCCAAGTTTAAATCAAGACGACATTTCTTCAAAGATCAGCAGCAGGCGAGACTATGCCCATCTCCCTCCTTATGCACAGCCACTAAATCATCCATTGCTGGCTACAGCCGCCTCCCTCGGCAATATTAGCATCGTCCTCAAGTTACAAACAGCAGCATTTTTTGGATTGGGTGATTGGGATAGGATTGCCATCTCCCAAGGCTGCCAAAAGAGTCTCAAATGCTTGGAAGAGGAGGAAAAACTCAGCCAATACAATCAATCAATCAATCAATCAATCGACATCATAGCAGAGAAAATTAAGCAGAAACAGAAAAGAAATTAGCCTTTTATCTACAGGAAGGATAATTCTTTGGTAAGCATCACACACACACACATCAAACATAATCATGTCAAATACGTTGCCAAACCATGGTTAAGCAACTTTAATTATTTCTCACTGAACCAGAGGTGGTATTCAGCAAGGTCTGACAAGTTCTGGAGAACCAGTAGCGGAAATTTTGAGTAGTTTGGAGAGCCAGTAAATGCTACCTCTGACTGGTCCTGCCCCCATCTATTCTCTGCCTCCCGAGTCCCAGCTGATCGGGAAGAAATGGGGATTTTGCAGTAACCTTCCCCTGGAGTGGGGTGGGAATGGAGATTTTATAGTATCCTTCCCGTGCCACGCTCACCAAGCCACGTCCACAGAACTGTTAGTAAAAACTTTTGAATCCCACCACTGCACTGCAACTATGTCTAATTTGGTGACCTCCAAACATGCAGAACTGCAGTACTCAGATTTCTTGACCAAAATGGTTGGTGAAGGGGGCTTTAGCAGGACATCGAACCAATAAAGTTTATTTTGTAATTTTTTTGCATTCCTGAAACAGAAGCAACATATACGATTAATGAACTACCACAATATCTAAGCTGACATGTGTTTGTTGCAGTTATTGTCTTTACTCCAGAGAGCAATACAGGTAGTCCTCAACTTATAACCACAATTGAGCCCCAAATTTCTGTTGCTAAGGGAGACATTTGTTAAGTGAGTTTTGCTCCAATTTATGACCTTTCTTGCCTCAGTTGTTAAGTGAATCACTGCAGTTGATAAGTTAGTAATCCGGTTGTTAAGTGAATTAGCTTGTCAGAGGGTCACAAAAGGTGATAACATGACCTTGGGACAGAGCAACGGTCATAAATATGAACCAATTTGCCAAGCACCTGAATTTTAAACACATGATCCTGGAGAACTGCAAAGATTGTAACTGTGAAAAATGATCATGTCACTTTTTCCAGTGCCGTTGTAACTTTGAACAGTCACTAAATGAACTGTTGTTAAGTCGAGGACTACCTGTACCCTGAAGGAATAGAACACGGGTGTCAAACTCGTGGCATCACGTTGCCGTCATGTGATGTGTCGTGACGGTTTTCCTCTTCGCCGAGCTGGGGTGGGCGTGGCCTGCATGTGACGCATCTGGCCCACAGGCTGCCAGTTTGACACTCCTGGATTAGAGTCTGAATATATATAGATTATGAAAATAAACATCCCTAAATGACTTTTAAAAAAACCAAGATGATCATTAGCTCTCTTGTCTCAGCCACTATGAACTGCCTCAGCACTCTGTCCTCTGTGGGCCTCAACCTCCCAGTGCTTCCTTCTCTTCTCTCTTTCCCCATCAGGAACTCAAAACAAGAAGTGCGCCCAGAAGCTTCCTCAGCTTTTATGGGTGGCAAAACTGTTGTATGGGCTACTACTCCACATGATGAACCAGACAGACGAGGGGTGAGGAACTATGGGTCTTTTATGACTTATGGACTTCAACTCCCAGAATTCCTATGGCTATGCTTGCTCAGGAATTCTGGGAGTTGAAGTCCGCAAGTCATACATCTCTGCGGCCGATTTGCTCCCACAGAGAGGGACTTCTCCGGGTGCCGTCCACTAGGTCAGGGGTCTGCAAAGTCGGCTCTTTTAAGACTGGTAGACTTCAACTCCCAGAATTCCCCAGCCAGCTATGCTGGCTGGGGAATTCTGGGAGTTGAAGTCCACCAGTCTTAAAAGACCCAACTTTGCAGACCCCTGCACTAGGTTATGCCAGCGGGCGACGCCCAGGGGAAGGGCTTTCTCTGTGGTGGGCCCGACCCTCTGGAACGACCTTCACCCCGAAATTAGAACAACCACGGACCTCCGCTTCTTCCGTCAAAAATTAAAAACATACTTCTTCTGCTTGGCCGGCCTAGGGTAATTAAACTGTTTTTAGGGGTTTTTAGGGCTTCGTTTTAGTTTTTATATGGGATTTTAGCGCAGGGTGAGTTTAATTCGTTTTAACTTGTATTCTGTATTCTGTTTGTGGTTTTTATTAGTATTTTAATTCCCTGTGCCCCGCCTCGAGTCCCTTCAGGGAGAGAGAGCGGGTTATAAATTAAAAATTATTATTATTATTATAAAGAGGGCCATAGTCCCCCACCACCACTGTAGACCAATCTGCTGTTTCAGGCCACTGCATGGACCAAAACATTGTTTTCTGCATCCATAGTCTACCAGTCTGAGGTACATTAAACCATGAATTTAATGCATTTCTATTTGAATCTCTGTACTTATTTTTAAATGTTTGTCTAGCCACTACATATTTTATGAAAACCTTTGTTTTCTTCGTTTACTTTGGATTGGTTTGGTTATTTGGGATGTCTCTCTGTGTGTATTTATTTTCCACACTTTTCAGGCAAAGCAAAACAGAGCTTATTTGGCTCACCGCTATCATTTTTCAGTGCAAAATCATCCTTCAGAACTGCTTTTTCATTCAAGGCCGAGAGGGAAAAATCCAGGAAAATGAAAGGGTCCAGATGTTTTTCTTACTACAGGAGAGGGAGAAACGATACAGATTTGAGTGATTTGATTTGAAAAATAGCTCGAGGAAGGTGGCACCAGCGATATGTAGCCCGGCCAGCTCATATTTAGATAAGAAGCTTTCGTTTTGTGTACTGGTATGAAAAAACTCAGGCTGCGGCGCTTTTCCGCTTGTGCTATTCACCTGCTTTCTGCATTCAGTAAAACAATCGAGGTTTGTCTTCCGTGGAAGGAAATCCTAGCGCAAGACAGCTGGTACTGTGGGCAGTTCAAAGCCTTCAGAGACGTTGTCAAAGTAAATCTGAAATCCCAGCCTAGGTAACCAGGTCAAAGCTAACTGGTCTGAAATATGCTATCTGGCCATTAGGGCTTGGATGTAATCACTCCCACTGAGCCAAAGGAAAATGAATATGCAGGAAAGGAGTGCAGGGGTGGCTTCAGATCCATCTGAATGAATTAGATCCTACGTCTTTATTTAAGCAATTAGGTTCAGAAAAGCCACCAAGTCAAGATCCAGATACAGGGACTCCTTATGCCAAGGGGGAGTGGGGGGAAGACACCAGAATGCAAATAAATTCGATTAGAGCAGTGGTGACATTCTAATTTTTTTACTACCGGTTCTGTGGATGTGGCTTGGTGGGCATGGCAGGGGAAGGATAATGCAAAATCCCCATTCCCTCCCCACTCCTGGGGGAAGGATATTGCAAAATCCCCACCACCAGCCCACTCTGGGGCCAGTCAGTGGTGGTATTTGCTAGTTCTCCGAACTACTCAAAATTTCTGCTACTGGTTCTCCAGAATCTGTCAGAACCTGCTGAATTTCACCCCTGAATTAGTGGCTAGAGTGCCTGTCTGTTCAGGATTTGGTGGTGGCATGAATGATAATGGATTATCTGTATTTCCTCCTTCTATTACTTGAGCAATCAACACTCTTAACAAGCTATCCTATTAGCAAATGAAGCTGTACGTCTATACCGGATAGTCAAGTAAAGTATCGAGAATTTTTGTCAGCTGCTTTGATGGCATATAACAGCTCAATCCTGAGCAGCTGAGGGACCATCTTTTCTTTCTTCCCAGTGAAAGATTTCCCACTTGTAATATCAGTAAAGTGTGAGGAGCATCTGCATAATAAAAATACAAAACCAGTCCCAGTTTTCATTTTGTGCATTCTTTGCACGCTGCAGGAATCTCGCAGCCAAGGGATCCTTGATAGAAGAGAAGGCTTGCTTCCCACATCCTGCTCCGTAGTTTTATCAGTAGTGTATTTCTCTGTGATCAGTTGACGTTGGTTCTAGTCTTGCCTTCGAGTAAGAGAGAAGTAGTCAACCACATCTCACCCACAACAGTATTTTTGGAATCTCGTTTCCCCTCCCCTGAAGTTTTTTTTTTACCCCTAATCCATTCCTTCTTACAATATTGAAGATGCCTAATACAGAGGCAAAATCTTTCCACTGACATGGATGAGAAAAGTCCCAAACTTCCACCCACTTCTACTGTATGCAGAAATGAACTTTGCAAGTTGCACACGCCCACCCAATATGAATATATTTCATTTCAAAGATGCCACCAGAGGGCAGCAGCAATCCAAATATTTCCTGCAATTGGGTATGAACACCCTGCTGAGTTCTTGGTGTTTCATAGAATCATAGAATTGGAAGGGACCTTAGAGGTCTTCTAATCTACCCCTGCTTCAGTAGGAGACCTTATAGCATCCTGGATAAATGGCTATCCAGTCTATTCTTGAAAACTTCCAGTGATGGAGCTCCCACAGCTTCTGAAGGCAAGCATTTCCACTGGTTAATTATTCTTACTGTCAAGAAATTTCTCCTCAGTTGTAGGTCGAATCTCTTCGTAATAATCTTCCATCCATCACTTCTTTGTCCTGCCCTCAAGTGCTCTGAAGGCTAGGCTAATACACAGCTCTGACAGCTCTGTAAATTTGGTTCTCTGAAGTTGTTTGCTTGCAGACATTGAGCTACATATATTCCCTTGCATTGGTATAACAGAGCCAGTTTGGTGCAGTGGATTAGGCATCAGGCTAGGCTAGACGCTGGGAGACCCTGAGTTCTATTCCCACCTTAGGCACAAAGCAAGCGACCTTGGACCAGCTATTTTTTTTTCAGCTCTAAGAATAATGAGGCAATGCAAACCACTTCTGAAAAACCTTGCCAAGAAAACTGCAGGGATTTGCCCAGGCAACTTCCAAGAATCAAATATGATTGAACAGAAGGAGAAAAAAAGATATAATATTCTGCCAAATCTGTCGCCTAGGAGAGACCCATCTTGTTCAGCATTCGGTTTCCACAACATCCATGCAGGTGCCAATGAGTACCCCATAAGATGAATATTCGGGCAAGAGCAGCCCTCCACTTATATTCCCCAACAATAGGGGACTATATGTAATAATTTTGAATAGCATCAGGCAATAGTCTTTCAGACAGATTCCAAATTATTTACTTAATATGCTAGGTACATATTTTAAAAAGGATGCAATAACCTGGCATTTGAGAACCCATGATAGTACCGCTAAATGAATTCTTACATTGTATGCATTATGTGTATTTCTGATTGCATATTAGGATAACAGAATTACAGAGTTGGAAGGGGCCTTGGAGGCTGTCTAGTTCAACCCCCTGCTTAGAAAGGAAACCCTGTATCCTTTCAGACAAACGGCTGTACAATCTCTTCTTTAAAACTTCCAGTGTTGGCGCATTTTACAACTTCGGAAGACAAGTTGTCCCACTGATTCTAACTGTTCTATTTCTCCTTGGTTCTAAATATCTCGGATAAATATTTGCATTTTTCCTGATTTGAAGAAGTTGCCACTGAAAAACAGGAAAAGATCTCTTAAGATGGATTCCCATGGTTTGAAATCTTCCAAAGTAGGAAGAAAGCTGGTCAGCAGTTAGCCATCATTTCCGCTACTGGCTCGAGTGATCCGGCCTGAACCAGCTGAATACTACTGTTAGCAACTCTGGGTTCAGAACCAGTGTTACAATTCTAGTCCCGTAACCAGTGTTAGGGGTAACAAACACCCCCGTTTGAAAGTAAATGCGGAATAGTGTAATACACCGGACAGTAAAGAGATACGTTGCTTTAACCACACACAAATTCTAAAAACTCTGATAGTAAGAAAATAAATAGTCTTTACTTGGTAGCAACTAAAATACTTCTTACAAACAGTGATACTAACTTCTCAAACAATAACAGTCCTTTTTGTATGTATTTTTAGTATTCCTGTGCGCCGCCATGGGTCCGTTTGGAGAAGGGCGGGGTATAAATTTAATAAAATAAAATAAAATAAAATAAAATAAAATAAAATAAAATAAAATAAAATAAAATAAAATAAAATAAAATAAAATAAAATAAAATAAAATAAAATAAAATAAAATAAAATAAATAAATAAATAAATAAATAAATAAATAAATAAATAAATAAAATAAATTCACCAAAACACAGTTATCTTACAGTGATGCAAAACAATACTTCTTCAGTCTTCAGCTCCTCCCCAGTGGCAATCAGGAAGCACAGGAATCAAAAGGAATCGAAAAGGGAATGAACTGTGTTCCTGAGTTTCCTTATATGGTAGAGCTGAGAAGCACAGCCATGAATCAGAATTCAACATAGTTCTTAAAGCTACTTATACTCTTTAAGAATACTGGTTTATACATATTGTCAACCCAACATAATGATAAATATCCTAACAACTACGTCTGCATGTGGTCCTGTTCATCAATACCTGGATATTTCTTCCAACACGTCACTGGCCTCTCCCAAATATTGCTATGTCGATCCAGCACCAAGAAGATATGCTTCTCTCTCATTTGCAATTTATTCACTCACCCTAGCTCTAGACAGGTGTGAGAAATAGAAGCAGCTGATTCAAGCTGCAGCTGCTGAATGTGCTAAGTGCCAAGTTCAACAAGGGAACCATGAGCCCGTTGAAGAGGAGTGCCAACAAAGCAAAGAAGCCCTGGCCTTGAAAGAGAAGTGACAATTGGAGCCTTGAATGGCTGAGCTCAAAAGAGAACTGAAAGAACAAAGTATTAATTTTGAATTGGTGGATGAGAGTCTCAGAAACACAACCCTCCAGGTTAATCAGATAAACGCAAACTTAAAAGCAAATCCTGCTCCTTCCGCAGTTGTTTCATAATTAAGGAGGCGGAAGCGAGAGAATAGCAATCTACACCACGTTTGAGAAGCACGAGGAAGGGGAAAGGAAAACCCGAAGAGAAAAGGAACACAATAAGATAGGAAGTCAAAAAAAGAGGGGTTTGAAGAGGTTGTCTAACACATGGGCCTTCAACCTTGGCAACTTTAAGACCTGTGGACTTCAACTCCCAGAATTCCTCAGCCACAGGTCTTAAAGTTGCCAAGGTTGAAGGCCCCTGGTCTAACATATGTTTGACAGTGTGGGAATTACAGGCAGTCGTCAACTTACAACAATTCATTTAGTGATTGTTCAAAGTTACAACAGCATTGTTGATTGATGACCCTTTTTCATACTTACAACTGTTGCAGCATCCCCACGATCACATGATTAAAATTCGACCACTTAGCAACTTACTCTAATTTATGATGGTTGCAATGTCCTGAGGTCATAGGTTCACCTCTCAGGACCTTCTGACAACCAAAAGCCAATGAGGAAGCCATATTCACTTAACAACTGTGTTAGTAACCTAACATCTGCAGTGATTCACTTAACAACCATGGCAAGGAAGGTCATAAAATGGGGGTGGGTGGGGCAAACCACACTTAACTGTCTTGGTTAGCAACAAAAAATGTGAGCTAAATTTTGGATGTAAATCAAGAGCTGGTTTGAAGGATTTTTTACATACTGGTTGTCTTAATCTGTGGCTCTTTCTCCGAAAGTTATTCTCATATATCCTTGTAGGTCATGTGTGAAGCACAAACAGCTAGGATTGCCAGATTATCTGCATTCATCTCAGCATAAAATTGATTTCATTAATGTTTAGAGACAGCAAGTAGACACATCTAGTCAATATCGAGGTTACCACATCTGATTCATGCTCCCTAAGTGCTTAAGGTACTTGCAGGACCGCCTTCTACCGCATACCTCCATTCGACCTGTCCGCTCCCACAGGGAGGGCCTCCTTAGGGTGCCGTCCGCTGGACAATGCCGGCTGGCGACACCCAGGGGAAGAGCCTTCTCTGTGGCAGGCCCCGCCCTCTAGAATGACCTCCCCCCAGACCTCTGGACT
Organism: Rhabdophis nuchalis; assembly: GCA_039707465.1. Taxonomy (NCBI): domain Eukaryota; kingdom Metazoa; phylum Chordata; class Lepidosauria; order Squamata; family Natricidae; genus Rhabdophis; species Rhabdophis nuchalis. Next base: position 237,410,292 of record CM077643.1, read on the forward strand.
ATCACCGACCTTCGCCTCTTCAGTCGGACTTTAAAAACCTATTTCTTCCATTTGGCCGGCCTGGCATAGCTGCTACAACCATATTTATTAGAGCTGGGTTTTAAATTAATTGTTTTCTCTTTTTAGCATGAGTTTAGCATGAGCTTTTTAGCATGTAGTTTTAAATTTTGTAGATTTTTATTGTTTGTATTTTTGTATTTTAAGTTCCTGTGCGCCGCCCTGAGTCCCTTTGTGGGATATAGGGCGGGATAGAAATTTAATAAAAGTAAAAGTAAAAGTTAAGAACATTGAAGAAATAAAGCAAGAATCGGAAATCTGCAACACGGGTCAAATCCAGCTCACCATCTGTTTTTTTATGGCGCGTAAGGATGGGTGGGTGGAAAAGCAGTATATTGCCGGGCCTGAGACTCAGCTGATCTGTTCAAGTGTTAGGCAGAGACAAAGCGTAGGAGGACATCTTCCATTTTGCTTGCAGCTTATCAGTGGCCTCCTGTTAATTTTATTAAGTAGCCTGGGCCAGAAGCACACATAAATGTACTCATTCTAACTTTAGTAAGGTTATAGTAACAGAATCTTGCATCTTTTCCTTCTTGCTTTTCCAGTCCAAGAAACTATGGAGGTTCCCTTCTGAGACCTTTGCTAGATCCACATTCCTTCTAGGGACTCATCGGTTTCTTATCTAACCACTGCATAATCTATTGGTCTTTCTCCATCTTCCAAGGTCCTTCTCACTCACTCTTTGTTGATCTAATGGCTCTCATGCTCCTCTGCCAGCAGACTTGTTGGTCACATCCAGGGAGGGAGGGAGAGGGAGGGAGGGTGGGAGGGAGGGAGGCGTCTGGAGCCTCTGACCTCATCTAGACCAGTAATGCTTTGTAGTTCCTGCCACATCAAATGAGGGAGGGACCTTCATCAGTTTAAAAAAATGTGAAGTTTTGTTTTTTGTCTTGTTATATAAATAACCTATGTCACATTCTCGAATTTACATCTTGGCTTACAAAACCTAAAATATTTACTACCTAGTCCTTTCTTGAAAACATTTGCTGACCCCTGCAGGAAAGGAAGAAATGGCTACCACCCTAAACAGTAGAGAAAAGTTACCACACACTTTAGGGCAAGGGTCTCCAACCTTTGCAACTTTAAGTCTGAAGGACTTCAGCTCCCAGAATTCTGGGAGCTGAAGTCCTTCAGACTTAAAGTTGCAAAGGTTGGAGACCCCTGCTTTAGGAGAAACAAAAAGGGAGCATTAAAGGGTTTTAATGGTGAACTCTGTTTTTTACTGACACGAAAGACATTTGTCTCTACCCAAAAGAATGAAAACAAAGGAGAATTCAGCATTGAATCAGCTCAGGAATGAGCTGATTGTACCAAGTCTGCCCTACCTCCATATTTCCTTGAATATATCTTGGCTGCATAAATGCGATTTCATTCCAACCTTTTAAAAAATGCATTTCAGCATTTACCATGTTTCCACTCTTGTGCTCGAGCTACAGAAGATGAAAATGACCCAGCATATATTTTCAGGATCTGTGTAAGTAATATAAAATACCGATGGTGACTCCTTTGTCATTGTGACTCCCAGAGAAGAATTTTAACACCAGACTTTCAAGTGTGCTTCAATCTTTCTTCCTTTTTTTCTTCACAGTTTATTTTCTTGGTTCTGTTTACAGTTATGACACCTACAAGCCCACTTAATTTCTACATTGTAAGCTGCAGTATTGCAAACAAGACAATCAAAAAGCCAAGTCAAACAAAACAGTCACCACCAATAACTTGACGTGTGCATACTGAATGGGGGTTGTGGTAGTGAGGAAATGATAGCAGTATTCCAATATCACAGGGGTGGCCCCAAAGAAGAGGGGGTCAAGCTATTCTCCAAAGCACCCGAGGGCAGGACAAGAAGAAATGGATGGAAATAAATCAAGGAGAGAAACAACCTAGAATTTAGCAGAAATTTCCTGACAGAACAATTAATGAATGGAACAACTTGCCTCCAGAAGTTGTGAGTGCTGCAACACTGGAAAGTTTAAAGAAGAAATTGGACAACCATCTGTCTGAAATAGTATAGGGTTTCCTGCCTGAGCAAGGGGTTGGACTAGAAGACCTCCAAGGTCCCTTCCTGCTATGCCACGCCACGCCACGCCACACCATGCTATGCTGTTGTCAAAAGTAATAAGCACTTCTTCTTGTGCCATATCTGTCATCGGACATTGGCGATCATGTTGGCAACATGATATAAGCACTGGAAGCATTTATTCTGGATTTGATCCAAGGAAGGGTGATTAATTATTTTTTAAGACTTCGAAAAGACAGATGACTTTGGAGACAATAAACTCCTTGGAGATTATTTTTTTTAGCCAAGTAAAAATACATTCCTGGCTTCATAGAGTAGAAATGGGGGCAGATGCTCTTCATATGCTCTCTCCTTTTGTAACTGCTAATTTCAGCCCGTGTAGAATGTAAGCAGGGCTGGGATGAGTGTTAAGAGTTTTGGAGGAGCTTCTGACAAGCTGATGAAGAACTCTTGCAAAAAAATACCAGTTGAGCTGAGCTTCTTTCCTAATCTTGCAAGTTATGTACAGTTGCTTTCTTGCCAAGGTTTAAGAGTTTCTGCTAGTAACCCTTATCAGGCATATAACTCCAATGTCACAGATTCAGGTCTAGGCTTGTCCCTGCAGATATCCCTGATCTGAAACCCTTGAAAAGTTCAATTAACACGAAAGTCCTAGAAGAAGATATGAGTACCTTTTTAAAGCAGATCACCAGCTCAGCTCCAATCCCTACTGCCAGGTGGGGAGGTTCAACATTTGGGAATGATTAAGCAGAGTACCTCTCCTGTTTATTATCACTAGAATCCAACCAAGGATTATAATGTATTGTTTAGTGCAGGGGTGTCAAACTCAGTTTCACTGAGGGCCACATGAGGATTGTGTTTGACCTCGGGAGGGCAGGTGAGCGTGGCTAGGGAAGGCATGGCCATCTCAACGTAATTCATGTCGGGGGCACCTGGGGTGCCCTGGGCAGGGCTGTCTGGGACCATTGTCTCCAGCAGAGCATGGTGAGTCTAGGGAGAGCTTTGGTTTTGGGCTCTGTTTGCAACTGCAATGGCCTTCTGCAGCTCTCTGCCAGTGAAAATGGAGCTCAGGAGCTCCGTTTCACTGGCAGAGGCACCACGGGTTGGTCCTTCGCTGTTTCCCAAGTGGCCCCGTGGGCCGGATCTAAGGAAATGGCTTGTATTTACAACTACTGCAGTGTTCTGGGTCACATGATCACCAGTTGCCGACCTTCCCAGCCAGCTTCTGACAAGCAAAGTCAATGAGGGAAGCCAAATTCACTTAATGACTGTATTTATTTATTTTTTTATTTTATTTTATTAAATTTATACCCCGCCCTTCTCCTTGTTAGGACCCAGGGCGGCGCACAGGCATTATATAAAACCATAAATACAATATACATCAATTAAAAATATATTAAATTAATTCACCCGTGCTAAAACCTATTATTAAAACCGTAACCAAATTATAATTTATATTTAAAAGTCAGACACGGGGGGCTATCCTAGGCCGGCTTGTTGGAATAAGTACGTCTTAAGATGTTGGCGGAAGAGGCGGAGGTCCGAGGTAGTGCGAAGGTCGGGGGGTAGGTCGTTCCAGAGGGCCGGGCCCGCCACAGAGAAGGCTCTTCCCCTGGGTGTCGCCAGCCGGCATTGCCCAGCCGACGGCACCCGGAGTAGGCCCGCTCTGTGGGAGCGGACCGGACGAAGGGATGTATGGGGCAGGAGGCGGTCTCGTATATAGCTAGGCCCCGAGCCATGGAGCGATTTAAAGATGGTGGTCAACACCTTGAAGCGCACTCGAAAGGCCACAGGCAGCCAGTGCAGCTCGCGCAGGAGAGGTGTTACGTGGGCTTGCCTTGAGGCACCCATAACCACCCGCGCGGCCGCATTCTGCGCTAACTGCAGCCTTCGAGTGCACCTCAAGGGGAGCCCCATGTAGAGAGCGTTACAGTAATCCAGCCGAGATGTCACGAGCGCTTGAGTGACTGTGCGAAGGGCCCCCCGGTCTAGTAAGGGGCGCAACTGGCGTATCAGGGGAACCTGATAGAACGCCCCCCTGGCCACGGCCGCCACATGGTCCTCCATGGACAGCCGGGAATCCAGAAGGACGCCCAAGTTGCGCGCCCTCTCCACGGGGGCAAGATGTTCGCCCCCAATGGCCAGTGTTAGATTTATCTGGCTAAACCGGGGTGCCGGAAACCACAGCCACTCGGTCTTGGACGGGTTGAGCTTGAGTTTGTTACTACCCATCCAGACCTGTATGATTCAGTGCTGCAGTGATTCACTTAACAAGCAGCGCCAAAAGATCATAAAATCAGGCATGACTTATTTAACAACCACTTTGCTTAGCAACAGAAATTCTGGTCCCAGTTTTGGTTGTAAGACAGTATATCACAGAAGCGAGGACACCCCCTCACATTTTGTAAATATTTAAGTATATTTTTTTCATGTGACAAAACTGAAGAAATGACACTTGGCTACCATGTAAAGTAGTGAGTATACAGCTTGTACAACAGTGTAAATGTGCTCTCCCCTCAAAATACCGCAACACACAGCCAACTGCTAGCAAGATATACTTAAATATTTACAAAATGTGAGGGGGTGTGCATACTTCTGTGCTATGTATATATAGATCTTCAAGAGATATTAATTAATTTTGGTAGGCACAGTGAACCTTTACTTCTACCAACTAGAAGTCAATGGGGGGTTGGCAACCTCGCAGGCGCCCAAAACAGAGATGTCAAGACACCATCAACAAAGATATGCAAGCTGTGGACCTGCGCCCTGGAGACACAGCCGACTGTGCAAAGTGGCGTTCAATCAGGGTGGGTTCCAGCAGAGACTACAGCCGGTTCGCTCAGGGGCGTGCCGTGTGCACATGCACAGTACAACTAAAATTGCTCTGCACATGTGCAGAAGCAAAGAACAAAGTGGCAACGACTACAGCACCGCTGGGGGAACCGGTTCAGGGGCGTGGCAGGCCTGGGTCGCTGCCAATTCCACCGATTTCTCATAGCTCTCCAAAACAGCTACTTTCCATTTAGCATGGAGGCATCTCCGGTTCTGCTCAGTGAGACTTGTTATGGGTAGATCAGCACAGGATTTCAGTTTTAATCGCACGTTAGAATTAAACATTTTAAAATAAATTTCAAAGACCAAAATAGTTTCACAATTTACGGTTCCATTTTAATGTGTGTTTTTTTTTAATTAGCCAACTATCAGTTTAACTGTACAATCCAGCTACTCATAAAATGGACTTTCAGCTTTTTAAATGTTCAGTGTTTGTACCCAACATCTGTCACAGCTTTAGATCTGCAGCAGTAGTTTACAATCATCCCAGATAACTGGCTCTGGTTTGCCAAAATGAAGCCTCAAATCCCTAGCCTAGAAAACCTTTTTATCTCTCTTTTCTTTCTTCCTGGTTGTGCTATTAAATAACTTAAAATAAGAGAGAAGATAAATTAGCAATATCGTCAGTTTCCATGCAATCAATACTATGCACAGCCTGCAGGCTGTGATTAAACAGTCAAAAATTGGTTGCAACACCTGTTTTTTATGTGATGCTTCTATTTATGTGCTGCCTGGATCTGCAATGCATCTTAAAAAACAGACACAGCTTTGATCATGCTAACACCATTATAACTTTTTGATCATACCCTGTGGACACTCCTGTCTACGGCAAATCAGAGAATTCATTGCTCTTCAACTTGTTCTTGATCTTGGTAACTGCAGTAGCTGTACAGCAGGTTACAGCAGTAGCTGATTTGGCTGATCTCAGAAAACCAAGCAAATTGGCACTAGGTATTATTTAAGGAAGTCAACAGAAAATAGCAAGGGAGAACATAATAATAATGATATAATGACTGGCTCAAGGTTGACTCAGCCTTCCATCCTTCTGAAGTTGGTAAAATGAAGACCCAAATTGTTGGGGGGCAATATGGTGACTCTGTAAAAAAAACTGCTTAGAGAGGGCTGTAAAGCACCATGAAGTGGTATATAGGTCTAAGTGTTATTGCTATAGTATAAGTATAGTATAGTATGGTATAGTCAGTGGTAGGATTCAAATAATTTAACAACTGGTTCTCTGCCCTAATGACCAGCTGGGTAGGCGGGGTTCGGTGGTCATGTGACTGGGTGGGCAGGGCCAACTCAGCATCAATCAGGTCGATGGGTCCTTCGCCTTACCTGTTACAATGTAATAAGGGTTAACTGGAGAGGCAGTTTCTGTAAGCAGGACAATAAAGATTAGGCTTTTTATTGGGCACAGTACCGAGACGGCATTGGTCGCATTGGTGGATGATCTCTGGAGGGACCTATTAGACCTCTCAGCGGCTTTTGATACCATCACCCATGGTATCCTATTGCACCGACTGGAGAGGTTGGGGGTGGGAGGCACCGTTTTACGGTGATTCTCCTCCTACCTCTCCGGTCGGTCGCAATTTGTGTTGGCAGGGGGGCAGAGGTCGACCTCGAGGCCCCTCATATGTGGGGTACCTCAGGGGTCGGTCCTCTCACCACTCCTGTTCAACACCTACATGAAGCTGCTGGGTGAGATCATCCGTGGTTTTGGGGTAGATTATCATCAGTATGCTGATGATACTCAGCTGTACATCTCTACCCCAAACCACCCCAATGATGCCGTTGAGGTGATGTCCCGGTGTCTGGAGGCCGTACGGGCCTGGATGGGGAGTAACAAACCTAGACTCAACCCGTCCAAGATTGAGTGGCTGTGGTTTCCGACGTCCCGGTATAGCCAGTTTATACCAGCGCTGCCCATTGGGGGCGAGTCATTGGCCCCCGTGGAAAGGGCTCGCAACTTAGGCGTCCTCCTGGACTCTCGGCTGTCCATGGATGACCATGTGACGGCCGTGGCCAGGGGGGGCTTTTTTCCAGGTTCACCTGGTCCACCAGTTGCGCCCCTTACTAGACCGGGACGCCCTTCGCACAGTCACTCATGCACTCGTAACATCCCGTCTAGACTACGGAAACACTCTCTACATGGAGCTCCCCTTGAGGTGCACCCGAAGACTACAGCTAGTGCAGAATGCCGCCATGCAGGGGATCTTGGGAGCCTCTCAGCACGCCCATGTAACACCTCTCCTGCGTGAGCTGCACTGGCTGCCTGTGGTCTTTTGGGTGCGCTTCAAGGTGTTGATTACCATCTTTAAAGCGCTCCATGGCACGGGTCCTAGCTACTGACGAGACCGCCTCCTACCTCATACATCCCTCTGACTGATTCGCTCCCACAGAGAGGGTCTTCTCTGGGTGCCGTCGGCCAGGCAATGCCGACTGGCGACGCCCAGGGCCTTCTCTGTGGCGGACCCTGCCCTTTGGAACGGCCTACCCCCTGATCTCAGGACCATCACAGACCTCCGCCTCTTCCGCCAATGTCTAAAGACACACTTCTTCCATCTAGCTGGCCTGGCCTAATTTCTGAGACTATTTTATTGACTGTTTTTAAATTAATTTAAAGTTTTAATAAGTGGGTCTTAAATTGATTTTAGCACAGGGTATTGTTTAATTTAATAGGATTTTATATTGATTATTTGCGACGTATTTATTCTTTTTATATATGTTTGTATCCGTGTTCTTAATCTCCTGTGCACCGCCCCGAGTCCCTTATGGGAGAGAGCTGCGGTATATAAGTTAAATAAAACATAAAACATAAACATAGAAACAACACCAGAATGTTTCCTTCCTGCCTTCCTTACAGGATTAGCCTTGTAAAGTGGGAAAAAACAAAATGAGATTTCTTCCAACAACCGGTTCTCCAAACTGTTTAGAAAGTTAACAACCGGTTCTCCCAAATAAGTGTGAACTGGCTGAATCCTACCACTGAGTATAGCATAGCACAGCACAGCATAATAATGTAATGCAAAGCAATGCAATTTATCAATAGAAGTATCTAAAATAAACCTAAAATAGGAAAAAGAGCGTTCAGGAAGCCAGGAAATGGTGAATCACATCAATATTGCTACCAAGAAAACTATATCCCTGCATCCATGAAATCACAGGAATAGAATATGATATGAAAGTAATTTTATTTTCCATTGCCTAAACAAAAGTGAGCAGATACGATGGGCTATACTATCCATTGTTATCTACAGCAAGAAGAGGGAAAATCTGGGCAATTCATTACTCCATAAACGAGTGCTGATTAAATTAAACTCAAAGCTTTGGTAGGAAAGAGAAGTACCTGCCAAAGGAGATAAAGGAGCACTTAATTCGCTGCTGCTTTTCTCAAATGATCTGCAAGCCACATGGAGAGTTAATGTGTTTGCCTTGCCACATTTCGAGCAGATGCCATTAGGAAGACTGTTACGTGCTTTTCTGTATGGGAATGAATACGAGTTCCTGCCTCTTGCTCCTGATTGTGTTGCATCACAAAATGACAGAAGCAAGGGGGAGAAAGAGGTGGGGGGGAGAGAAACCTTGCTATTTAAAGTTGCAGAGCTATGAGGCTGGGTTAGGCAAGAAATGTCACTGATGGGACAGTTGGGGGGGGGGGAGAGACCTGGTTACAGGCCATTGGAAGTCTGTGATGCAAAACAGATAGAGGGCAGCATGCCTGGGCTAGACAAAGTGAAGCCAGCTTAGCCACTCTTGCATGTTCACACCAGTGGTGGGTTTCTGCAGGCTCGCACCTACTCGCGAGACCCGATTGGTGAAATTTAGAGAACCGGTGAGAGGGGGTTCCACCGGCGTACCTGGAAGTAATCTGGCCCACCGCTGCCAGTGACCCAATGGAAAGGAAAGGAAAGGAAAGGAAAGGAAGGAGGGAGGGAGGGAGGGAGGGAGGGAGAGAGAGAGAGAGAGAGAGAGAGAGAGAGAGAGAGAGAGAGAGAGAAAGAAAGAAAGAAAGAAAGAAAGAAAGAAAGAAAGAAAGAAAGAAAGAAAGAAAGAAAGAAAGAATCATCACAATTGAGTCCAAAATTTTGGTTGCTAAGCAAGAGCTTTGTTAAATGAGTTTCACCACATTTTAAAAGGTGGCCACTTCCACCCTGTCACATGACTGCCACGCCACGCCCACAAAATAGGCCACACCTACAGAGTAGGTTCTAAAAAATTTGAAACCCACCACTGGTTCACACCATACCTTTTCTACCTCTCCCTACAAAAAAATTCCTTTAAGTTCTGCAAGGTAAGCCTGGGCACAAAAAAAAAGTGGGGTATTCTGAGCCTACTCTTCTAATTCACCCCTCTTCGTTTTCCAAGATCCGTGATGGCTGGAAGTACATAGAGAAGCAAGTTTATTTGGTAACAGTCCATATGCTTTACCATACAATTATCACAAGTTTTTCTTTAGGGAATAAAGAGAACTCTTAGCACAACACGGAGATCTTGGTCTCCACCAGGGATGGGGAACTATGGTCCCTTTATGACCTGAGGACTTCAACTCCCAGAATTCCTGAGCCCCATGGCTGGCTCAGGATTTCTGGGGCATGGAGTCCACAGGTCATAAAGGGGCCATAGTTCCCCACTCCTGCCCTAAACCAGGGGTCCCTAAGCCAGGGGTGGGTTGCTGCCAGTGTTGCTGCCAGTTTGGTGGATGTGCACAGTTGCCTATAAATAGGTCTGTGCATGTGCAGAAGATTAAAAATGCCAAAAATAAAACATGCTGTGGTGACCGGGGAATCAGTTCAGGGGCATGGTGAGCCTGCTGTCCCTACTGGTTCAGCGATCCAGTCGCAATGTCAACTACTACGTCACCCGAACCAGTGCAAACTGGTAGCAACCCACTTCTGCCCTAATCATTTCATCTCATTGACCCCTTCATGCAGCTTCAGATCGCTTATTGATCCCAAACGTTTATTATATCAAAGTAATTTCATATGTACTACTTTAACGATACTACAAATAACAACTACAATAAGAGTAACAGGAAGTTCCATTAACAATACTACAAACAACAATCACAATAACAGTAAAGAAAGTCCCATACTGACCACTTAGTACAGTGATGGCGAACCTATGGCACAGGTGCCACAGGTGGCACGCGGAGCAATTTCTTAGGACACGTGAGGCGTTGCCCTGTCAGCTCCAGCGCACATGTGTGCACTGGCCAGCTGATTTAGGCCTTCTTTTGAGGCCATTTTTTGCCCTCTGGAGGCTTCAGGGAAGCTCCTGAAGCTTCTGGAGATGGGGGAGGCTGTTTTCACCCTCCCCAGGCTCCTAGAAAGCCTCTGGAGCCTGGGGAGGGCGAAAAAAGCATGCCAAAAGCAGGGGGTCACGCACATAGCATTATGGGTGTGGCACGCTCACGTATGACCCCCCCTGCGTTCCCCCTACTTTTGGCACGCGAGCCAAAAAAGGTTAGCCATCAGTGACTTAGTAGAACTCTACCCTAAACAGTTCTTTTGCATCAGGTCGTCCTCTAGAAAACAAAAACAGCTGGAGTAGAAACCCTGAGATACAACAATGCAAACCAATTTTAATCAGCAACTGAAGGAGTAGATTTACAGTGAGCTGAGGCCTCACCGCTTTTTGTTTTAACGCTACCAATGATTCCCGTATCAATAGTCGCCTCGTTTTTAAAAGAAGAAAAAAAGAAATCCATCCTATAGGCACAAGTAATAGAATCCATTTAATGAAAAGGGGAATTTATTTTTGTTTCCCCGGGTCATGCGATTGTAGTTCAGTGCTGAGGAGGGGTGCTGGCAGCAGTTCACAGTGCCAAGATCCTGCTCAGAGGCTGCCAGTGTGAAAGTACAACAATCAGCTTTAGAAAAGCTAATCTGCAGAAAGCATCTGCTTTTGTTATGCAAGAAGAAATCAATAACAGATTGATTCAGTCACATGAGTAGGAGGAAGGGAGCAGAGAAACAAAAAGGAGCTTCTTACTTTCTTCTTATTATGAGTTATTCAAATCCTGTTATAGGAATATGGTAAGGGGCATGATGTCATTCAAACACAGACGGTAGTGCATGAGGGTGGGCTTGTGGCAGGTTCTGTGCAAACATCATGCTTCTTTCTTTCATGTCGGTCGTCTCGTCTGCAGCTTCTCTTCCTGTCACCCAAGGTCATGCCCACAGGCCATTTACAAGTAGATGGTGTTTTCTGACATTATCAGAAGGGACAGTCCTATAGGGTAGAACAGATTAAGGGACTAACCCCATATAGATCTAAAACTATTCTTTATTAGAACAGATATAGTAACAGAGTCCTGCAGGACTGAATGTGCTTCCCCACTTTATTTCATATGGAGTAGCGTCCGTCTGAGGCATTTTCTTCAGAGAGTTTCTTGGAATGGGTTTAAGCTGCATTTGTCAGATTGTTTGCTAATCAGTCTTCTGTTCACTATTCTTTAAGGCCATTCTCTATGCTTTCTCCACAGGAACCCAGGAGACAATGGTGGGATTAAAAAAAATTTAGTACCAGTTCTGTGGGCGTAGCTTGGTGGGCGTGGCATGGCTTGGTGGCATGGCAGGGGAAGGATACTGTAAAAACTCCATTCCCTCCCCACTCCAGGGGAAGGTTACTGCAAAATTCCCATTTCCTCTCGATCAGCTGGACTCAGGAGGCAGAGAATAGATGGGGGCAGGGCCAGTCAGAGGTAGCATTTACCGGTATTCTGAACTACTCGAAATTTCATCTACCGGTTCTCCAGAAGTGGTCAGAACTTGCTGAATATCACCTCTGCCCCTAGAGCACCAGAATATCTTCAGGAGCAGATGTCAGATTTCTCTCACATGTGGTCACCAACACGAAAACTATCTGATTTTCTACGACAAGAGGAGGTTAAAAGGATCAGATTCTTGACCTATTTTTCTTCATAGATCTGTTTACCTTTTAAAACATCGGTTGAAAAACTTAGGCAAAACTCTTGTTTTTAGAAGCTAGGGAGAGCCAACTTTTAATTTTATTTTGATGCTGCTTGATTTCAAATTCATTTGTATGGCTGTCATAATGTCTTCAAAGGTTAAATTTTTGACATATCTCCTCAAGCTTTTCACTTCTACTTGCATGTAGCCTAAGGACAGGAAGAGGCGAGACTTTACCATTTGACTCTGTCCATCTTCCCTCTAGGAAAGGAGGAGCTTACACCACTATTTTCACTGTTTCTCGGGCATCCAGCCTCCAAAGCTATTCCTCTGCCTGAAAATGCTGGCCTGGCCAAGGAAAAGGTTACATGCTTCAAAGAGGTGTGGGATGCCAGGGAAACATCCTTTCAACAGCTACCAAAGATTGGAGTTAACTCTCTCCTGCTGCTCGCAGAACCAAGTTTCTCTACTTCCTTTTGTACTTATCAGAGGTGGGTGCCTCCAGTTTGGCCCAGTTCGGTCGAACTGTTAGTGGTGATTTGACCTGGGTCACAGAACAGCAGCAACCCAAGCTGACCACGCCCCCAAAGTGGTTCCCCGGTCTCTTCTGCCATTGCCGGCATGTTGCTGCGCATGCACAGAACAATTTACAGACAACTGTGCATGACCGAGCAATGTGAAGTGAAGCGGTACCAACCAATACAGGAACCACCCTGTTGCATATGATATACATGTCCGTAACTTCCTTAATGCAGGTAGTTTGAGCTATCTGCTCTTCTGAAAAACAATTAGTAAAGAAGGAAGCCTACTTTTTCCTTTCCCCCCTCCTGAATATTTTCTACTGGTTTGATGAATTATCCAGAAGGAGCCGTAGTTGTTAAGTTTGCAGGAACTCAGTTTGACACAGGCTAGTCAACAGAACAGTATTTATTGGACTCATCAGGAATTACTCATTCAACTATTTACAGGCTCAAAGTGCGGTTGGAATTGAAGCTTCCCTGCTTGACAGCTATTTATACTTAGCTTTCAAGCGGGAAAACTCCAGCCAGGCAGACAGTCTAAATCCGGCCAGCCGTGTCTTGGCCAATCAGACGCGACTGGCTGTTAACGATGTAGCCGGGTAGAGTAAAGTTTATCAGACTGAATGTCTGGGTCGTAAGTTGAGGATATAACAGTAGTAAGCGTTCATCTCCCTCATGGATGTTAATAAACAACGAAGAAATGTAGCTGTTGAAGTAGGAGGCATCTGCACGCCATTTTTTAGCTTATTGAGGGCCCTCAAAAGATCTTATTTGCAATCTTTTTACCTTGGGAAAGTGTAATAATGTGATCTTTGGGCCTTTTCTGCCCTTCAGATTCCATTTCTCTTCTTAGATGTCCAGCAATTTAGAGACCACTCTTGCAACTTGAAAGGATCCATTTGCCACTTGGGGCCTTTTCTCCTCTCCCCGTGTTCTTCTGTCTTCAGTGTCATCATTCCATCAGCTCCGCTGAGAGACCAATGCCAGGCTTCTTTCTCAACAGGGCTGACCCTGCCTCTCCCTCAAGCCAAGGAGGAAGATGAGGTGAAAGAAAGCAACCTCTGATGAGCCCTCTGAAACCAACAAGCACCCCCCCCTTTCTTAATTGTTTAAATTCAGTGGGATGTCATTTGAAAAATAACATAAGCTTTTCTTCTTCTCCCATCATCCTTTTTCCCCCCTTTTGTGATGTGACTTCCACATTGTATGGCTTCATGCAGGGTCTTTTCTTTCTTCGGAAATATGAAAGCTACTTTGAATGTCTTTGAACAGTAGGATGGGGAGCAAAGTGCTTAAAAATAAGCCTTGTCTGCTGCTTTCCCCCTTTTCCATGTCTTTTTCCCTACAGTCTTAATGCTGGTTCAATTAAAGCATTGCACATATTTCCTTTGCCGTAAACTATGCATTGCACTATCTCAATTGGTATCTCACTCTGGTGGCCTCTTATTCATTCCCTGCTGTTGCATCACAATTTCTGTAACTTCAGGTTAAAGTTCCTGACTTGAATTTCATAGCTGTGTTTTCCATAGTTTTATAAGCACATGAATATAGATGAGTGATACCTGGTAGTGTGGCATTTATAAAAGGGGGACATAGACCTTTACTTACTTACCTACTTACTTACTTACTTATTTACTTACTTACTTACTGACTGACTGACTGACTGACTGACTGACTGACTGACTGACTGTATTTGCCACCACAAGGAGACATGCATTGTACCTTAAGATTAGTGTTCCAAAACTGGCATTTGATCAGTTGCCCATATTTTTCTCCAAGTCATTCTAAACCAAGAGAAACTTGGTGACCTCCAAAAGCTGTGGCGATTCTCATTATCCTTTGCCATTAACTCTTCCAGTAGGATTAGTGAATGTATAAACCCAAAGTATCCAAATCATGAGGTAACCTGGTGCCCTTGTGGTATTTATTAGATTTTTATCACATCTTTATTACATTGTAAGTAACTCAAGTTGGTGCTTATTAGTTTACAAGCAACTCAATTCCTCCTATTTTTTCCACAATGCTATGAGGTGTGTTGGAGAGAGAGGGGAGGGAGGTTCAGAGTCACCCAACTGGCTTTCATGTCTAAGGTGGAACTAGAATTCACAGTCTCCCAGTTTCTAGGCCAGCGCTTTCATAACCACATCAAATTAGTGTTTGCAAATATGTTTAACTTCCTACCTAACAGAGCCAGGTAATTACAAGCTCCAAATAGATCAATTTATGTTCACTCCCTCATTGTCTACTCCAGTTTATTTTCATTTTGCCTTTCAATTGATACTTTTCGGGGAGACCACAGAGCATATTCAAGCGTCAGTGGCTGTTACTTTTCATCTTCCTATTCGTTTCATCTTCCTATTTGTTTCTTAGCAGTTGTTTTTTCTGCAATGCTGCCACAAACACTTGATTGGACGAATTTGCCCTTAGAAGAAATGCCATCTGCAAAAAAATAATGAACGGGGAGTGTGAAAAGCAAAAAGGGAGGTTGAAAATGCTCTTTATGGTACTTATTGCGCACCAGTGAGTTGTTTAGGTATTATACAATGCTCATCTTAGGTCAAACAAGCAATTAAAAGTTTTTCATCAGTGGCCTCTCGGCGAAGTGATAAAGCAGCCGGCCAATTAAAAATAAACATAAAAAAGACTTCCCTGTAAAATTGATGCTCGTAATATTGAGATGCAATTTCTCTGTCTTTAGAGAATGGACATAAAATCCACGGCAGATTAGAGCATCTGGGAGGTCTATACTCACCCACTCTTTTAAGACCCCTGAACACAGTGGGGCTGGGTTTGAGTGGGGCTTTGTTGTTTTGGGAAGTTCAGGTTGTTAAACTGAGATTTAACAGTGGTTTCAATACCAAAAATCCTACATGGGATCGCTTCTGTTTTTTTCCTTAGTCTGTTCCTTTTTCTTTAGAACAGGGTTTCCCCTACTCTATATAGCTTGAGTCATTTTTTCCCCCAATTCCCAAATATAGGTAAAAGGTAAAGGTTCCCCTCGCACATATGTGCTAGTCGTTCCTGACTCTAGGGGGCTGTGCTTATCTCCATTTCAAAGCCAATGAGACAGCGCTGTCCGAAGACGTCTCCATGGTCATGTGGCCAGCATGACTAAACACCGAAGGTGCACGGAACACTGTTACCTTCCCACCAAAGGTGGACCCTATTTTTTCTACTTACATTTTTACTTGCTTTCAAACTGCTAGATTGGCAGAGGCTGGCACAAGTAATGGGAGCTCACTCTGTTACGCAGCGCTAGGGATTCGAACCGCCAAATTGCTGACCTTTCTGATCGACAAGCTCAGCGACTTAGTCACTGAGCCACTGTGTCCCTCCCCAAATATAAACACCTATAAAAATAAAAATGGGAAACTCCCACTGTTTAAAGGTTCGTTTTTAAATTTAAAATATGAATGGCCAGTCAGCTCCAGGGTGCACTTTATAGCTTTTATATAAAGCTCTTCTTGAGGATTGATATAGAAAGACTCTGTACCTGGAGCAGCCTTGAAACAAGAGCATGTTCATATTACAGAGACATTCATACAAGGCTCACTCTCTTATTATTACAGAAATATCCTAGAGCAGTGCTTCTCAACCTTGGTGACTTTAAGTCCTGTGGACTTCAACTCCCAGAATTCCCCAGCCAGCTATGCTGGCTGGGGGATTCTGGGAGTTGAAGTCCACAGGACTTAAAGTCACCAAGGTTGAGAAACACTGTCCTAGAGGACACCCAGTACAAGGCAGCGTCTCCCAGTTTTCTTCAGATATCAACCCTATCAAAGCATATAAGGTTTCCAGGTTCTGTGCAGCAATGCTCAAAATTCATGTGATGTTTTCTTTTCTTCAAGCTCAATTCTAAAATTAGTCTTAACATGCACCTACATTGCCATATTAGATATAAGTATAGCCTCTCTTTATAGCCTATATTCTCCTATACCTTCTTAATGCTCCCATTCTTCAAGATTATTTCTTATATTTTTATACCGTCTATTGTATCTCTCCCTCCCTCTCCATCATCCATCCATCCCTCTGTCTCTGTCTGTCTTGTCTGTCTGCTTGTCTCTCTCTCTCTTTCTCTCTCCATACTTTTTATCAGTTATATGCTTGTGGTTCTTCCTAATGATTGTATTCCATCCCCTTATGCTGCTCTGTGACAAAATATTGATTTAATTTAATTTATATAACCAACAATTAATGAAGAAAGTAATATTGTTCTGTAGCAGTTACTGGTATATCAGACCCTCAGGTCTTAACAGAATAACAGAATTGGAAGGGATCTTGGAGATCTTGAGACTTGGACCTTGAGTAGACCAATGTTCTATCTATTTCTTTAGTTTTGAAGAAAACCAAATTCAAGAAACTGTTTCTCTAAAAGAATGTTTTATTGCTCTTGGAGTGGAATTCTCTAGTGAAGAATGTTACATTTGAATGAAACACCGACATCATGAGGTTGGTTAATGATAGCCTGCTTATGAGACCCGTTTTGCCTGTATCTGAATTAGCAAAGCACTGAAATTAACATTATTAAAAGTTGAAGTATCCTTATAGATGGTAAATATGAATGTTGGCATATTTTCTTCTCTCTCCTTCTACCACATTAGGAATCACCACTCTGGGCCACCTTCTGCACAGCTGTTACTATCATGCTAAACTTTCACCTCCACTCAAATATTATTGTATAACAGAGCATTTTTAACATCTGTGCTTATGAAGCAGTCATCTTTTACTGCTCTACATGTGTGAGAGGGCTTTCTAAGAGATACATTTTCATTTACTCAGTATAGCCCTGTCTGGAAAGCTTAGTTTTCAGGATTCTTTTTTTTTAACCTCAGTTTAGCATTAAAGAAATATGTTGTTGGTTTGTGCTCCGAGCTTGGCAATTTGGTTGCAAACGTTTCATCCCCATTCGAGGAGACGTCTTCAGTGCGCTTTGGATTGTGCTTGTCTGGGAGAGTATTGGCCTTTAAATACCTTTCTGAGTCCTGGTCTGTACTCCCTCAGAAAACCACAATCCAAAGCGCACTGAGGATGTCTCCTTTAATGGGGACGAAAAGTTTGCAACCAAATCGCCAAGTTTGGAGCTCAAACCAACAACATAACCAACCAACCTGAGCTCCTAATATTCAAAGACATTTCATTAAAGAAATCTTCTTGAAATCCATATTGCTTTTGGTCCCTTTGTTTTTGTCCGCTATGGACAGCTTGACAACACGCTGACAGCAGGAGAGGGGATGAGTTGAGAGGTGTGACAAGTCTGTGCAATTCCTCTTGCGCAATGGAACATCACATGAATAAACAACAGAAAAGGACTTTAAAAAGGGAAGTCCAGTCATTTGGTCACATCCATTACTAGAAGGTAGCGCTACCCACTTCATTCATATCTCTAGTAATGTAAATGATTGCTCACTTAATTAACAGCAGACCAGAGAGCTGGGTACATTGGGTCTTGACCCAAGCATGAGCCACGATTTTCTCAGTTACATTAAAGTCCAAGACTTTCTAAGCTGCTGTGTTGTAGTATATCACAAATGAATGTTGACAACCCATCTCTGAGTTTTTACTTTTATTCTCATTGTAGCAGCTCTCTCACTCATATACCAGAACTCAACCCAAAATGTAGAAAATACATGAAGAACCACCAGTTTCTTTTGTAAAATAGCGGGGGTGGGGTGGGGGCTTAAAGTTCATTTCTGATTTCAATGTTAACATCACCCAAAGGTAAAGAAAACACTACTGCATTCTGGTAAGAATTTGTTTTGTCATCCAACCATTTTCCATTTAAGAAAACATCTGAGGATAACTACTCAAAATAAAATATGAATTTAAATCAGTTTGGCAACCTTTAAAAAAATACCAAAAATATACCTCTGTTCTTTTTCATCATACCTCAATAGTTACCTTTGGTTTCTTTAATTATTCTTTTATTACAGTTCTCCCTAATCTGATGCCTTCCAAAGAAACTACAACCCTCAAGGACTGAGAGGGCCATACATATGGAAATTACAATTCAGGATTTATGGAGAAACCCAAAAGGAAGAAGATAATTCTATAATTGAAATTGAAATTGAAATTGAAATTTATTAACCGCACCCTCTCCCCACAGGGACCCGGGGCGGTGCACAGGCAAAGCTAAAAACAATATACAATAAATACAACATACATACATTAAAATAGAATTAAATAATATTTACCCGTGCTAAAAATATAAAATTAAGAACCCACTAAAATTTGGAGTCAATAGACAGAGAGAACTATTCAAGGCCGGCCAGTCGAAAGAGATAGGTCTTCAATTTTACACGGAAGGAGCGGAGGTCAGTGGTCGTCCTAATATCAGGGGGAAGGTCGTTCCAGAGGGCCGGGCCCGCCACAGAGAGCGCCCTTCCCCTGGGCGTCGCCCGCTGACAAAGTCTAGTGGACGGCACCCGGAGAAGCCCCTCTCTGTGGGAGCGAATCGGTCGTGAGGATGTGTGGGGCAGGATCCGATCTCGCAGATAGCTAGGTCCCGAGCCATGGAGCGCTTTGAAGATGATAATTAACACCTTGAAGCGCACCCGGAAGACGACAGGTAGCCAGTGCAGCTCGCGCAAGAGCGGTGTTACGTGGGCAAACCTAGAGGTGCCCATAATTGCTCGCGCGGCCGCATTCTGAACTAACTGAAGCCTCCGGGTGCACCTCAAGGGGAGCCCCATGTAGAGAGAGTTACAATAGTCCAGTCGGGATGTCACGAGGGCATGAGTGACTGTGCGAAGGGCGTCCCGATCCAATAGGGGGCGCAATTGGCGAACCAGGCGAACCTGGTAAAACGCCCTCCTGGCCACGGCTGTCACTTGCTCTTCCATAGACAGCCGGGTATCCAGGAGGACATCCAAATTGCGCGCCCCATCCACAGGGGCAAGATGTTCGCCCCCTATGGCCAGCGTTGGAGAAAGCTGGTTGAATCGGGCAGCCGGAAACCACAGCCACTCGGTCTTGGTCGGGTTGAGCCTAAGTCCGTTACTTCCCATCCAGATCCGCACGGCTTCCAGGCACTGGCACATCACCGCTACGGCATCGTTGGGGTGGTTTGGGGTAGATATGTACAGCTGGGTGTCATCAGCGTACAGGTGGTATTCTACCCCAAAACCACGGATGATCTCACCCAGCGGCTTCATGTATGCATTAAACAGGAGGGGCGAGAGGACCGACCCCTGAGGCACCCCGCATGTGAGGGGTCTCGGGGTCGACCTCTGCTCTCCTGCCCGCACAAATTGCGATCGGCCAGAGAGGTAGGAGGAGAACCACCGTAAAACGGTGCCTCCCACCCCCAACCCCCCCAGCCGATGCAATAGGATACCATGGTCGATGGTATCAAAAGCCGCCGAGAGGTCTAATAGGACCAGGATGGAGGAACATCCCCCATCTCTGGCCCTCCAGAGATCATCTACCAACGCGACCAATGCCGTCTCGGTGCTATGCCCGGGCCGAAAGCCGGACTGGCGCGGATCTAGATAGTCAACTTCCTCCAGGTGACGGGGAAACTGTTGTGCCACCACACTCTCAACAACCTTCGCCAAGAAGGGAAGGTTGGAGACTGGACGGTAGTTGTTCAAAAGAGCTGGGTCCAAAGAGGGCTTCTTGAGGAGGGGCCTCACCATGGCCTCTTTTAGGGAGGCAGGCAAGGAACCCTCACTCAAGGATGCGTTGATAACCTCTTGGAGCCAGCCTCGTGTCACGTCCCAGGATGCCAGTACAAGCCAGGAGGGGCACGGGTCCAATGAACATGTGGTGGCTCGCAGTCGCCCACGTAGCCTGTCCATATCCTCGGAAGTAACGGGGTCAAACTCCTCCCAAACAAGATCTCTCTCGTGGCATCCCACTGGGCCATGAATGGGGGCTAGCTCACTCTGTATCTGGGCGGTTTTCTCCTGCAGAAAAATCACAAATTCCTCTGCTCTACCCTGTAGCGGGGCTTCCCGCTCCCTCTGTTGAAGGAGGGAACGGGTCACCCTAAACAGGGCGGCAGGGCGGTTTTCTGCGGATGCTATGAGGGTGGCACAATGATGATGTTTGGCCACCCTCAGCGCCACAATGTAAGTCCGTAAATGGGCTCTTACCTGTGTCCGGTCAGATTCAGAGCGGCTAGCCCTCCATCTTCTCTCTAGGCATCTCTTGCGGCGTTTCATCACCCGCAGCCCCTCAGTAAACCAAGGAGCCAGGGTGGTTCGCCGCCGCGAGAGAGGCCGCAAGGGCGTGACCCAATCTAAGGCTCCCACGGCCGCACTATTCCATGCGGCCGTGAGGTCCTCCATCGGGGCGCGGGTCAGGGATACAGGAAATGGCCCAAGCGCTGTCTGGAACCCATCCGGGTCCATCAAGCGCCTGGGGCGGTACCAGATTGGTAACTCTGGTTCCGCCTCCCCGCGGAGGGGAGCAGCGGTCGGAAAGTCGAGTCGGAGAAGTGAGTGGTCTGACCATGACAAGGGTGTGATGACTATGTCCCCTATACCCAGATCACTCTTCCATTGGCCCGAGACGAAGATGAGGTCCGGCGTATGTCCACCCTCATGGGTGGGGCCCTGAATTACTTGGGTCAGGTCCATGGCCGTCATGGAAGCTATGAACTCCCGAGCTACCACGGATGATTCGCCCAACGATGGCAGATTAAAGTCCCCCATGACTATGAGTCTGGGGGTCTCCACTGCCACCGTAGCGATCACCTCCAGGAGCTCGGGCAGGGCTGCTGCTACATAGCGGGGAGCCAGGTATACAACCAGCAAGCCCAACTGCCTCCCAAGGCCCCACTTCATGCATAGGGACTCACAGCCGGAGGTCTGAGGCACAATGGTCTCTCTCGGCTCCAGGCCTTCCTTAATAATGACCGCTACCCCACCACCCCTGCCTAGGGCCCGCGGCTGATGAAATGCGCGGTAGCCTGGTGGGCACATTTCGACGAGGGGATGACCTCCCTCGTGGCCCAACCAGGTCTCCGCAATCCCTACCAGGTCCGGCTCCCCCTCTGACACAAGGTCACTAATGAATTATTTTCATTTTGATAAATTTCCTACGGTTAAATATGAATTCTCAAGAAATCACATAGTACTCTATGTACAACTTCCCCATGATGTTAACAAATATGGTGACTCTTTCATGGAGACCACAGTTATCTGCTCCCAACAAAATTCGAGTCCAATTTTTAAAATTTCCTAATGATTTAAAAACGACAGGCTATAGCCTTGGTGACAAACCAACAGCACGCAATCCGTTGGCCAGCTCAGCTCCACCCCACATACACCTGCGCTTCCCGCTGGCCAGCTGATTTTTGGGTCTCTGCCGTTCATGCAGGAGGGGGGGATCGGGGTCACACGTGCATGCTTGGGGGCCACGGTGTGTGTGGCACTCCCCCTTCTGCAGCTCGCTTTTGGTCCCAGGAGGAGGTAGGGAGGCCTGCTGAAATGGGGTGTGGGAGGTCACACGTGCATGCGCGGGGGACAGGAAAAGCATGGGGGTGTTACATGCACATGTGCAGGGGGTGGGACACAAGGGGGTATCACACATGCATTGCATTATGACTGTTGCACACGCGCATATGCTTTCGGCATGCGAGGACATAAAGGTTAGCCATCACTGGAGCTATAGGAATGAAAGGAAAAAGATGTTACAATGAATATACAAATGAACCCGGATGATGTCTTAATAATTAAAAGGGATATGCAGGTAGTCTTTGAGTTACAACCATGCATTTTGTAACTATTCAAAGTTACAATAGCACTGCAAAAAAGAGACTTATGAGTTATTACCATTTTTCATACTTATCCCTGTTGCAGCACCCCCATGGTCACGTGATCAAAATTCGAGCACTTGGCAACTGACATGTATCTACGACAGTTGCAGTGTCCTGTGGTCATGTGATCACCCTTCCCAGCTGGCTTCCGACAAGCAAAATCAATGGGGGAAACTCAGATTGGCTTAACCATCACATGAATCGTTTAACAATGGCAGTGATTTACTTAACAACTGTGGCAAAACAGGTTGTAAAATGGGGTGCCACTACTTAACACCCCTCTTGCTTAGCAATGTGAATTTTGGGCTCCTTTGTGATTGTAAATTGAGGACTACCCCTACAAATAACAAAGCAAATTACCCTGGGTAACTTTCCTATATTGGATTTAGAAAAGGGATTTGTTAAAAGCTTTGAAGACTTTTGTGAGAAGGAAAAAAGAAAAAGAAAGAAAGAAAAGGAATCAAGCTCTAGGAGGTGTAATTCAAGGCACTACAGATCAAGATTGTTAAAAGCAAATGGAAAAAATTGGTTTATTTGACCAAGATATCTATTTTAAATATGTTATCTCTGGTAACTTAATGGACTTTTACTGGTAAGTATGGAACAAAAAGGCTTTAAGGATGTGTTTACAGATAAGAGATGGGATATGGGAAGAAGGAATATTTGTTATACTATCAGAAAAGGTGATAAATTTCTAAAATTATGTATACTTGTTGTGGAGGGTGAAATCATTTCTTTATCTTTTTATCAATTATATTCTTTTTTTCTATCTTTTTCTCTTTTCTGCACTTTCTCTTTTCTTTTTAATCCTTTCATTTCTTTAATTCTGCATTTGTTTTCATCTTTTTAATTGTAATTTCTAATAACATTATTACTAAAAAAGAATTGTTGCAGATGAGAATGTGCATGGCTGAAAGTAAACCATAGTCATAATAGAGGTTCACAAAATAGGTGCAAAGCAAAGCAAAGGCATTTGAGCTTAAAATAGTTTTGGAATATTGAACAACAGCCAGCAGAGAAGACATTTGGTTTAATATTTTCCTTAGCTTCTCCATAATCATAATTATTCTGGGTTCTTTCAGCCCAACGTTAAAGATGATTTGTTGCAGAAACTTTGCCTTTATTTAGGTTTAGTCCAGGCATGAAATTCTCTTACCTTTGCTACCGGTTTGGAACCGGGAGCTTGCGGTGCTTCTGCGCATGCGCCTCCATGATGATGTCTGGTCAGGTGGGCAGAACCTCCTGCCACCGCCACTACTGGTTCACCCGAATCAGGGGGAACTGGCAGAATACGACCTCTGGTTTAATCCAGAAGGCAATTTGGGGAAAATCCCCTCATTTTCAGTGAAAATGGTTTCTTCCTTCTCCTTTCCTCTAATGCTGAATTAGGATCCCCAATAGTCCTGCCCTTAGCCACGCCATGTGGAACTGCTGACAGTTGCAATTCAGCAACATTTAGAAAGGTTTAGGGACTCACCCTAGCCAAAACAAATGTGCGTGTTATTCCTAATCTTAATTTATTTCATTGCCAGTCGCAATTTAAAACACTAGGAGTAAGATGCAGGCAAACACAACACCAATGAAATCATCTGTTTGCTGTTGCTTTTACTGATATATCCTGACTGATCCGAAGAATGTGGCAGTATGCAAATTTTACCTCAGCCATGAAGGGCAATGAAGAACCTTTTGATCGTGTAACCTGTTCAGTGGTGGGTTTCAAAATTTTTAGAACCTACTCTGTAGGTGTGGCCTATTTTGTGGGCGTGGCTTGGCAGTCATGTGACAGGGTGGGAGTGACCACCTTTTCAAATGTGGTGAAACTCATTTAACAATGCTCTTGCTTAGCGACCAAAATTATGGACTCAATTGTGATGATAAATTCATCCTTCCTTCCTTCCTTCCTTTCTTTCCCTCTTTCTTTCTTTCCTTCCTTCCTTCCTTCCTTTCCTTTCCTTTCCTTCCCGTTGGGTCACTGGCAGCGGCAGGCCAGATTTACTTCCAGGTACGTGGGTGGAACCCCCTCTCACCGGTTCTCTAAATTTCACCAACCGGCTCTCATGAGTAGGTGCGAGCCTGCAGAAACCTACCACTGAACCTGTTCCTAAACAACCAAAATCTCCTCCCCTCGTAAATCTGTAACAATATATTTGTTTACAGCTATCTGGCACAGGGCTGTGGTCAAAATCAGTCTCTCTCCTGCATTGTTAAAACCAAACACCTCCCTGCCTTAAATGTACCTTAACAGGAAAAAAAAAGACCCATCTTGCATTCTTCCAGGGTATGAGTCTCAAGGGAAAATCCAGTGGATTTGCACAAATCCTTCAGATGCCCTAGATTTGAACTATCAGACACCTTATTCTGTCGCTCAGATTTAGAGCACTAGAAATAATTCGCTTCAAGTTTCCACGGTGAGAGTGAATCATTTCTCTCTCTCTAAGGAATGGGATGAATTAAGATCTGATTGAAGAGGAGAAAGCAATTAGTTGTTTATTGGGGCTAATATATCAGCTCAGCCCAATAGGATTCAGTGTAACATATTATAGGAAAAGATGGATTGTTTTCCAATTTTTAGGCACAAAAACTTCTCTGGTTTAAGATGTCCTGTGCTGAACCCAAGGAAAATAAAATAAAACTTTCATCATAATTAGGAAAAAAAAAACATGATTTAGGCCTCTCCAAAGCATTTTTCTTGAGAGGGTGGTCGCCTCCCGTTCACTTTTTTAAGATCCATGCAGAAATCACATTGTGATTAATGCAAAGCACCGCCCTGTTGCATCAGACGGACTTTCTCCATGAAGTTCTTCTTAAAAGGCATCATGAAATCATCAAAGTCCACTTCATAAGTAAAACGCTGCCGACGTAATTCCCTCTTTTTGAGAAGATCTTTTGTGGTTGCTTCAGGACTCCAAGACTTGAAAAAGAAAAGCAGTTCTTAATCAACATGCAGCATGATATATTAAGGAATCGTATTGATCTGCTCTGAAAAAAGCAAAGTTATTGTGAATGTCCTAGAATGACTGTCTGGAATTCTCAGTCTATCTATTGATATCAAACCTATGCTCAAAATATGGTTGGGGAGCATCTCTGTGGCAAGTGTGTTTGCCTCATTAACCAGTTCCCTAACCGGCAATTTATAATATTGGCAGCATGTTATCAACAAGCAGTAATGAATAATGGTATGTAAGTTATTTCTACTTCTTTATATTCAGTATACTCAAAACAATAGCAATAGCACTTAAGACTTATATACCGCTTCACAGTGCTTTATAGCCCTCCCTAAGTGGTTTACAGAGTTAGCGTATTGCCCCCAACAATGTGGGTCCCCATTTAAGGTCAAGATTTGGTTTGGTAATAATAATTATCTGACTATCCTTTGATCTAGATCAGGGGTGTCCAAACTTGGGAACTTTAAGACTTGTGGACTTCAACTCCCAGAATTCCACAGCTGGCTGGGGAATTCTGGGAGTTGAAGTCCACAAGTCTTAAAGTTCCCAAGTTTGGACACCCCTGATCTAGATTAACTTTTCCCAACAAGCCGCCTTAGAGAAAAATCAACTATTCTAATTATCAGAAGGATTCCTAACCCTAACCCTATAGAAATGGATGGGAGGAAGGTGGAGGTAGGCTAAAAAAAAAGTAAAGATGGTGACAGCAACTATGCAAATGGCACCCTTGTCTGCTGTATCTACCATATTTACTCTTTGACACATACAACCATCTACCTTGGATGCCTCAAGATCTGGAGAGCATTAGGGAATTCTAGTATTATCCCTGAGATTACAATTTTGCAGGCAGCATGTTTTTATTATCCCAATGGCTTAATGACAGTAGAATTTGCCATTCTGTTGTTAGGATTTTGTCATTTGTTAGGATTTCGAACCACCTGATTGGGAGCAAATGGGAAATATAAACTGAATAGGACAAAATGAATACAACGATCTAGATATGAGCACCCACCAGAAATACATTCCATAAAATTGGGAGCGCAGTGAATTATAACTCTAATTCTATCTTATAATGATACTTACTCTCTGTGGTGTGAAAGTGATATTAAGTTTCTTTGTAACCCCTCTGGTTATCAGGGAATTCAGATAAACCACATTATCTTTGAGGGATTCCTTCTCTTCTTCAAAGAGTGATTTCTCAATAATATAATCAAGGGGTTGCGGCGTCTGAAATACACAATGTATTTATTTATTTATTTATTTTATTTATAATGTAAATTATATTGGGGTTTTCAAGATTTATGTTGCTAAATTTCTTCCTTTTTTTTGCAATTAAAAAATTAAAGTCAAAGGCTAGTAGCTTAAATGGCTGGCAATTGAGAAAGATGCTTTGATTCTTCTCTTAATTAGCAGGAAAGGGGAATAGAAGACCTGTTGCATTTAAAAGATCCTAGGTTCAATCACAGTAATCTCCAGATAAGACTGACAAAAAAAAAGCAGGCAATCATCTCCACCTACTCCAAACTCTTGAGAACAGTTTAATTTAATTTAATTTAATTTAATATTTAAATTTCTATACCGCCCTTCTCCCTTCCGGGACTCAGGGCAGTGTAAAGGCAGCAGTAAAATCATGAATAAAACATAGAAAACAATTAAAAACCTATTAAAATACATTAGATAATGAATAGCCTGTCTAAAACCTATTAAAATCCCTACTAAAACCATATAAAACTAAAATGTTTAAAAGTATGCCAAATTAAAAACTATGCCAGGCCGGCCACTCGAAATAAATGGGTCTTCAAAGCCCGACAGAAGAGGCGTAGGTCTGTGATTGTCCGTAGGTCAGGGGGTAGGTCATTCCAGAGGGCGGGGGCTGCCACAGAGAAGGCTCTCCTCCTGGGGATCGCCAGCCGACATTGCCTGGCCAACAGCACCCTGAGGAGGCCCTCTCTGTGGGAGCGAACTGGATGGTGGGAGGTATTTGGTAGCAGAAGATGGTCTTGCAGATAGCCAGGTCCCTTGCCATGGAGCGCTTTAAAGGTGGTTACTAATACCTTGAAGTGCACCTGGAAAGCCACAGGCAGCCGGTGCAGCTCACACAGGAGAAGTGTCACGTGGGAGCATCTAGACGCTCCCAGAATCCCCCGTGCGGCCGCATTCTGAACTAGCTGGAGCCTCATGTAGAGAGCATTACAATAGTCCAGGCAGGAGATGATGAGGGCTTGAGTGACCGTGCATAAAGCGTCACGATCCAGAAAGGGGCGCAACTGGTGTATCAGGCAGACCTGATAAAAAGTCCCCCTGGCCACGGCCGTCAAGTGGTCTTCTAGAGACAGCCAAGAATCCAGGAGGACACCCAAGTTGCAAGCCCTCTCTGCAGGGGCCAATGACTCACCCCCAATAGCCAGAGATGGTACCAACTGTCTATATCGTGACGCTGTAAGCCACAGCCACTCAGTCTTGGATGGGTTGAGTCGGAGCCTGTTTCTCCCCATCCAGACTCGCACGGCCTCCAGACATCGGGACATCACTTCAACAGCATTGTTGGGGTGGTCCGGGATAGAGATGTACAGCTGAGTATCATCAGCGTACTGATAGAACTCTACCCCGAAACCACAGATGATCTCGCCCAGCGGCTTCATGTAGATGTTAAACAGGAGAGGCGAGAGGACCGACCCCACCTAAGAGGCATCTCGACATCGACCTCTGCCCTCTTGCCAACACAAATTGCAACTGGTCGGAGAGGTCGGAGGAGAACCACCATAGAACGGTGCCTCCCACCCCCAGCCCCTCCAGCCGGTGCAACAAGATACCATGGTCAATGGTATCGAAAGCCGCTGAGAGGTCTAACAAGACCAGGATAGAGGAACAACCCCTATCCCGAGCCCTCCAGAGATCATCTACCAACGCGACCAATGCCGTCTCTGTGCTGTGCCCGGGCCGGAAGCCGGACTGGCGCGAGTCCAGATAGACAGTTTCCTCCAGGTTCTGAGGGAGCTGCCACACCACCACACACTCAACAACCTTCGCAAGAAAGCGAAGGTTGGAGACAAGACGGTAGTTAGCCAACATAGCCAGATCCAGGGAGGGCTTCTTGAGGAGGGGCCTCACCACCACTTCTTTCAAGGCAGCCGGTAGAAACCCCTCACTCAGAGAAGCGTTGACAATTCCCTGGACCCAGCCTCGTGTAGAGGCCAGTACCATCCAGGAGGGACACGGGTCCAATAAACATGTGGTGGCGTACAGCCGCCCCAGCATCCTGTCCATGTCCTCGGGAGTCACAGGATTGAACTCTTCCCAGATGACTGACTCAAGACCTGCCGACATCAGCCCGTCTGAACTAGTCCAGTTAGAGGCCAACCCAGCCCGGATCTGATCGATTTTATCATGCAGATAACACCCAAATTCCTCCGCACGACTCTGCAAAGGGGCATCCCACTCCCTCTGATGAAGGAGGGAGCGGGTCACCCTAAACAGGCCGGCAGGCCGGTTATCTGCAGATGCGATAAGAGCAGAGAAGTAATTACGCTTCGCCGCTTCTATCGCCACTAGGTAGGTCTTCAAATGTGACCTTACCAGAGTCCAGTCAGATTCGGAACGAGTGGTCCTCCAACCGCTCTCTAGGCATCTCTTCCGGCGCTTCATCACCCTCAGCTCCTCGGAAAACCAGGGAGCCAAGGTGGTCCGGTGCTGGGTGAGAGGCCGCAAAGGCACGACCTGGTCCAGGGCCCCTGTGGCCACACTATGCCAAGTGGCCACTAGGTCTTCAGTCAAGTCACAGGTCAGGGTCTTGGGTATTGGCCCAAGCTCCCTCTGGAACCTCACAGGGTCCATCAGGCACCTGCGGCAGAACCATCTTGCCAATTCCGGTTCCGCCTCCCCGCGGTGGGGTGCAGCGGTAGGAAAGCCCAGCCGAAGGAGAGAATGATCTGACCATAACAGGGGTTCGACGACTATGTCCCCTAAACTAAGATCACTCACCCACTGGCCAGAGACAAAAACTAAATCCAGCGTGTGTCCTCCAGTGTGGGTGGGGTCATGACTAACTGGGTCAGGTCCATGGCTGTCATGGAGGCCATGAACTCCCATGCCATCTCAGATGCTTCACCTATCGACGGCAGGTTGAAATCCCCCATGACTATCAGCCTAGGGGTGTCAACCGCCATCTCGGCTATCACATTAAGAAGCTCGGGCAGGGCTGCTGATACGTAGCAGAGAGCCAGGTACACAATCAGCAAGCCCAACTGCCTCCCATGACCCCACTTTACACATAGAGACTCACAGCCGGCTGTCTGAGGCACAGTGGTCTCCCAGACCCTCCTTTATGACAACCGCCACCCCCCCACCCCAACCCTGGGCTCTCGGCTGGTGAAATGCGCGGTAACCCGGTGGGCACATTTCAACGAGGGGCACCCCCCCTTGGCCCAACCAGGTCTCTGTAATACCGCCAGGTCCGCCCCCCCCCCTCCAAAACCAGATCGTAAATGAGTGGTGTTACACAACATCAGCCGAAGGCCCAGGCCCTGAGATCCTGAACCCCCTGGGTCGCAAGAGAGCCATGAGGGCCGGAGCGCACCACCGCTCGCAAACAGCGGGTGCGCCCTCTCCTTAAATGATATGGCCCCTGGCTCCTGCCATACCTGCCCCTCCCGCACAGGGTCCTGATAGAATAGTTTAGTTTAGTTTATTCGATTTATATACCGCCCTATTTCACCTAAAAGGGACTCAGGGCAGTAGCCCTCTGTTGGACAGACCCTCACCCCCTCCCCAATTCTCGACACTGTGCTCTCCCTGTCGGGACCGCTAGCCGGCCTGGAGACAATCCCCGGTGGGTTTTCCCCCTCACCCACCCCCCTAGTCTTAATTTGCCCTCCCCCCTCCCTGGAGCCCCTTAAAACATGGATTAAAAATCTAACTAAAAACCCCCTTAATCTCCGTTTTGACCACCTCTCCTGGTTAACAAACCCCTCATCAAGGTGGGCCCTCGTTAGAGCTGAGGGCCAAACCTGCAAGAGGGGGGACTCCCACAGGGCATGGAGTTTGACAGACCTCTGGATAGACCAATGGCATGTGGTCCATTTAAGCTTCCATGGGGCAGAGTTTCCGGATTCCCCTGTCCTGCTTTCAAGCAGTGTCACATGCTGAATTCAGCATGCAGAGATCCTTTCCTGTGGTGGTTGTAGGGACTCAAGCAGAGAACGGACAGAAATTGTATATTGTGGTCCTTCCATAATTCAGAAGGATTGCTTCAATGAGATCAAGGGGGGAAGGGAAGGTGTTTCTGGTGCACCCCATGGAAATCCCATGACATCATACCAGAGACAGGAGTTCCCCTCCAGTCACCTTTCTCTTGAAGTAATTTTTTCAAACATTATGAAAAAGCAAATGTAAGCCAAAGAACCTTGGCTATCATACCTCATCTTTCACAGACTCCTTTGATTCTTCTTCTGGCTTTGGCTTGGGAACAACGGGAGCCTGAGCTGGAACTCCTGATGGAGCTGGAGTAGTAGCAGGAGGAGCAGGAGCTTTAGGCTTGCCCCCTTTTTTCCCTTTCTTCTTATCCCCTTTGACTTCTACGGTTTGTGGCAAGCGGTCCAAGGTATCTTGAATGAAGTGGATCAGTCGGTTGTCTGCATAGGCCCTGGCAATTTCCAGTGAGTTTTGTCCTATTAAATAAAACTTATGGTAAATACTGGAACATTCTCAGCTTCTCTGTACATAGAACTGAGCAAATGCTGCCCTTTGCTGGATCTCTGGCTTAGATTTAAATCCGCTCTTGCTACAACTGTCTCCTCTTTGATCTTCTACTATCATACCATGACCTTCTGAACTCTATTGAAAGTAACTCACCCTTCTTTTCCTAAATTCCTTTACTGGTTTATTGTCCACCTGCAATCCAGCATCATTTCTTCCCTCTTACATAGGGGGCGAACATCTTGCCCCAGTGGATGGGGCGCGCAACTTGGGTGTCCTCCTGGATGCCCGGCTGTCCATGGAAGATCAAGTGACAGCCGTGGCCAGGAGGGCGTTTTACCAGGGTCGCCTGGTTCGCCAGTTGCGCCCCCTATTGGATCGGGACGCCCTTCGCACAGTCACTCATGCTCTCGTGACATCCCGATTGGACTATTGTAACTCTCTCTACATGGGGCTCCCCTTGAGGTGCACCCGGAGACTTCAGCTGGTCCAGAATGCAGCCGCGCGAGCAATTATGGGAACCTCAAGGTTTACCCACATAACACCGCTCTTGCGCGAGCTGCACTGGCTGCCTGTCGTCTTCCGGGTGCGCTTCAAGGTGTTAGTTATCATCTTTAAAGCGCTCCATGGCTCGGGACCTAGCTATCTGCGGGATCGGATCCTGCCACATACATCCGCACGGCCGATTCGCTCCCACAGAGAGGGACTTCTCCGGGTGCCGTCCACTAGACTCTGTCTCTCTGTGGCGGGCCCAGCCCTCTGGAACGACCTTCCCCCCGACATTAGAACGACCACGGACCTCCGCTCCTTCCGTCTAAAATTAAAAACACATCTTTTCTGCTTGGCCGGCCTAGGGTAGTCTCTCTTCTATAGGGTTTTAATATATTAATTTATGGGGAATCTTAGTATTTTAATGGGAAATTTTTAGCACAGGAAAATCGTTTAATCTGTTTTTAAATATGTTTGTATATTTATTGTTTTTTATCCTCCCTGTGCACCGCTCCGAGTCCCTATGGGGAGACGGAGCGGTCTACAAATTAAAATTTATTATTATTATTTATTATTATTACATACAAATCTTCCACTGCCAAAGAAGGCACATCCCTTCCCATCGGATCCAGTCCTTCAGCTTCACCAATCTTAACTTTCCTAAAGATGTCCCATGTATTTATATGACTCTGCACCTTCTTCTTTGTTGTTCCTTATCCCTTTCAAGGGGATCACTTGGAAGCCTTTCTTTTGCCCATCTCCTGATCCCCTTTTGAAACAAAATACTTCTTATTTTTCAAAATGTCATTTTATTAAACTGTGGAGGAGAAAAAGGTTGATCGCTAGAGCACATTTATTGAACTGAGCAGCTCCTGTACTATCACAAGATAGTATTGGCTTTTCAACAAATATGCTTGGATTTCGTATGGATATGGCACTAAGAAGTCAGATTAGATTTCTGATAAGCTTCTACTTAGCCACATCATTGTTTCATTTTCTTTGCATCATCAGAGGTACAAGAGGGGTAATATTCTATCTACTGAACTTGATTTGATTTAAATTACACTATGTTAATGGATTGTACAGTATTTCATGTTAATATCTGCAGGTTTTGAATAAAATTCTCCTCTACCACATTAAAAATTACACAATGCAGGCAACTTTGGAAGAGGCTTCAGAAACTACATGTAATGCATGTAAAAGGATTAATAACTAATTAAAAGGAGTGCTGGTATAATGCAGTGGTTAAATTGCGAGACTAGAAACAGAGAAATGCAAGTGCTTATCCTCTCTTAGGCATGAAAGCCTGCCGGTGACTTTGTGCAAGTCATTCCCTCTATGCCTTGATCAGTATCATGCATTGCGACAAGGTGGCTAAAAAATAAAACTCCCATTGCACCATGCATTGATGACTGCCTTCTAAGAATTGCTGTGAGTAGAGTGTAAAATGAGCAAATGTTACAACCAAGCAAGACAGACGCTAGGAATAAAACAACAAGGCAACTGGTAAAAATCAGCTGGAAAGAAAAAAAATGAATAAAGCAAAAAGTCAAGCCATCTATTTATTAAGTTAATCAATACTTTGAAAACCAGTTAACTCAATAACATTATTTAATAAGGGGAGAAACCTTTCCTTTCTATACTGTAGCTGCTTGTTCATATGCATTTAATCTCTTAGCCAATAATACACTGAGTAATAATAGCAGTAGCACTTAGACATATATACTGCTTCACAGTGCTTTTACAGCCCTCTCTAAGCAATTTTACAGAGTCAGCCTATTGTCCCCAACAATCTGGGTCCTCATTTTACCTATCTTGGAAGGATGGAAGGCTGAGTCAACCTTGATCCTGGTGAGATTCGATCTGCCAAATTGCAGGCAGCAGAAGTCGTCTGCAGCACTGCATTCTAGCCACTGTGCCATCATGGCTGATAATTATAATAACGCAAAACTTTACCTCTCCGGTTTGTCTTCTGCGCCTTGCCACCACTGTTGATTAAATACTGCACGGTGTCCAAGCGGCTGCTCTCAATACCCCTCATCAATGGGGTTCCATCATTGATTGAAGCGGCATCTATTGTGGCACCAGCTTTGACAAGGAGTTCAGCAATGTCTTGCTGTCCTGCATGGCAGGCATGATGGAGAGGAGTCCACAAGAAATTGTCTGTGGTGTTCACACTTGCCCTGTGCGTAGTGAAAATAAAAACTCTGTAAGGCACATTGGTAGTTAGTTCTTTGTATTCTTCAACTGATTCTAGGCAAAGGGATCTAGTATTAATGGACTACAGAGATGGCAAATTGCAGTCCTTAACTGAATTCTCTTCCTGTGTTGAAATAATGCCAAAACTCTAATCTCTCAGCATTCCGACTAAATTAACTGAGAAATGGAGAGGGCTTGTTTTTTCTTTCTTTTGAAAGAATGAATCATTCAGTGAAAGCAACTGGTGGTCGATTTGAGTCTGATTAAAACAACAAAAGTAATGGCACCAAAGGTAAAGAAATGTATTGCAGTATAAACTGCAATTAACTGCATTACAGTACAGCATAATAAACGCTGTGGATTACAGCCTACTTTAGTCTATGAAACTCTACCAAACGAAATAGCCTAGGTAGGATCCTAAAGAGATGTAAGCCATGTCTAGGGCAGCATACAAAGCTTGAACCCAAATTGGCCCACCTCTTGTATTTGATATTTGCTCAGCCTCTCATTCTCCCCAACCTTTCTGTCCTGTTTGAAGGGTACTCACAGCTCTGTGCATGCCATGGCCCTAACAAGGCTGGATTTAAGATCACAGGTAAAATTGTACTTAAACCAGTGATGGGTTACGACTGGTATGCCCCGGTATGGGCGTACCAGTGCCTGCCAGGAGCACCAGGTACCGTTCCGGTACAGTGCTCCCGAAGGCCCATCCACCTGACTGCGCTCCTTACCACTATTTCAGGTTTCGGGGCTTCCGCACACGCGCACAGCGCCCGTGTGATGCTCCGCCAAGGAGCTGGAGTGTCGCAGAGGTGTTGCGGGTGGTAAGTACGCATGTGCGCACTGTGTGCGTTCATGAGGTGGACACCCAGCCCCGTTGCACCATACCGGTTGCAATGGGATTCGGAACCCACCACTGAGTTAAACATTCAAGCAAATATGAGTACAATCCTGTATGGACCTGCCCACCCAATCTGAAAAGACTGAAGAGCAAAGGGCAAGATAACCATGGAGATTCTCAGTCATCCAGGTCCTGGTTGCCCCAAAGATGCTTTTTCAAAAGGAAATTGGACTTCATTTTTTTTCCCTTGAAGACATATCACTTCTCATCCAGGAAGCTTTTTCAGTTCTGACAGAATGGAGGAGAATGGGAAGATTTATATTCCTTGCTTTTCTAGCCAGTTCTTTTTATCCTTCTCCTAACGACCAGATGGCTGCACAGAATATAAATCCTTCCGTCCGCCACTATTCAGTCAGAACTGAAGAAGCTTCTTGGATGAGTAGTGAAATGTCTTGAAGGCAAAAACGAAATCCAATTGCCTTTTGAAAAAGCACCTTTGGGGCAAAGGGCAAGATGAACAAATTGAAAAGCTCCTGAGGGCAGGACCAATGTGTGCATAATGCGTGCATCCATAGTGTGCCTACTATCCCAGTCCTAATATTCCCTTGTATTCGTATTTATTTCATGTATTCATAATCATCTAATTCATACTTGACAAAACAAACAAACAAAATAAATAAAATACATATCGTCTCAGCCTCTTCCTGAATTCAAACTCTCACCCCTAGAGACAGAAACATAACCAAAACTGAAAAAAAATAAGGCCTTTAGTTATTTAGTAGGTTTTGAGGACGAGTTGATTGTTGGACTTATCCTTTGTTACTTACTTAGACAATGACTCTTGAAGAGTAACTTATTCATTACCACCTTTCCTTCTTTCTGCTAAATCCTAGATCTTATCTATTTTGCCACACTATTTTAATTCACTTTCAGGGAACAGGAGAACTACTGATCTGGAGATAGTGAGGAGTTTGATTTCTTTCCCCACAAAGAACATTTTTCCGTAGTTTCCACCTCTACAAAGGGATGCTTGTAGAAAAAGGCAATTACAGACACAACAATAAAGAAATTCAGCAAGCTACTTTACATTACAATACAATACAATACAATAGCAGAGTTGGAAGGGACATTGGAGGTGTTCTAGCCCAACCCCCTGCCTAGGCAGGAAGCCCTATACCATTTCAGACAAATGGCTATCCAACATCTTCTTAAAGACTTCCAGTGTTGGGGCATTCACAACTTCTGGAGGCAAGCTGTTCCACTGGCTAATTGTTCTAACTGTCAGGAAATTTCTCCTCAGTTCTAACTTGCTTCTCTCCTTGATTAGTTTCCACTCATTGCTTCTTGTTCTGCCCTCAGGTGCTTGGAGAATAGTTTGACACCCTCTTCTTTGTGGCAACCCCTGAGATATTGGAACAGTGCTATCATGGCTCCTCTAGTCCTTCTTTTTATTAAACTAGTCATACCCAGTTCCTGCAACTGTTCCTCATGTTTTAGTCTCCAGTCCCCTAATCATCTTTGTTGCTCTTCTCTGCACTCTTTCTAGAGTCTCCACATTTTTCCTATATTGTGGCGACCAAAACTGAATGCAGTGTTCCAAGTGTGGCCTTACCAAGGCATTATAAAGTGGTATTAACACTTCGCGTGATCTTGATTCTATCCCTCAGTTTATGCAGCCTAGAACTGTGTTGGCTTTTTTGGCAGCTGCTGCACACTGCTGGCTCATATTTAAATGGTTGTCTACTAGGATTCCAAGATCCCTCTCACAGTTGCTACTATTGAGCAAGATACCACCTATACTGTATCTGTGCATTTCATTTTTTGGACTAAATGACAAATTTGCCAAGCACAAATAAGAAAGGCAAGCGTGTTCAACAAAATATCATAGCTTTACCAGATGCCATGCCTGTTTCTATTGAACTCTACCCCCTTCATC
This sequence comes from Rhabdophis nuchalis, assembly GCA_039707465.1. Classification (NCBI taxonomy): domain Eukaryota; kingdom Metazoa; phylum Chordata; class Lepidosauria; order Squamata; family Natricidae; genus Rhabdophis; species Rhabdophis nuchalis. The sequence continues at coordinate 237,446,494 of CM077643.1, forward strand.
TTGGTTTTACATTCTTGGCTTGCCTCCACAACAATTACGTCCACTGACTAAGATAGCCTTGCAGTTCAATAAGGAACCCAACAAGCTTCAAAATATGCTCTATTCAACATTACATCCACAATGCCGTGGTCATCACATGGTCCTCACTTCACCCTGGAAACCTACCACCAAGCCAACCATGGTTTTTTTGGGCCGTGGAATTCTATTCTTGGATCCCTAGCAAGCCCTTTAAAAATGTTAGCTCACCCCTTTTCAAGAAGGAACTGTACTGCTTCAATGTTGCCACTTGCACAGGCAGCCATCAACGGAGTCTTATAGAAATGGTCTCTGATGTCTACCGGCACCCCTGCCTCGAATGCTTTCCTTATAGATGAAAGGTCCCCCTCTTTGGCAAGATAATTGATGTTGGCATAGTTCTTTGGTGGGTCTTCAATGTACCACCAGGAATCATCCTGCAATGGGTGTTCCGGAGGGTGATCCCGATTAAACCGAGTGGAGTCGGTTAGATTTTGATAGGTTTCGATCATGTATTCTGGGGGTCCCCCGTCTGTCCGACGAGAGCGAGAGCTCTCTGGAATGACACAGATAGGCATTGGCATGGCAAATTTTCCTTTTTTGCCTTTTGCTTTCTTGGCCTTCTTCTTCTTTGGACCGTAACTCGCAAGGAGGAAAGGCTTCTGCAAGTACCGGTTGCCCTTCAGAAATTCTTCAATGTTAACTCCCGCGCCACGTGTTTTCTCATGAGAGTGAGCTATTGCTTGTAGCTGCTCCAACTCAATAAATGGATACCTTTCCTCAATAACAGATATAAAATCTTCCTTGCTCACAGTCCCATCCCCTCGATCCAATGCCTCAAATGCTTCACGAAGGCTCGCCTGATTTTCTCCAGACCAATCGTGCAGCCTGATAGCCCAGGGTGGATTGGGGTCCTTAACTCCAGGTTTAGGTTTGGAAAATTTGGCAAATCGCCGCTCAATTTTACGTATCTCCTTTGCCGCTGCTTTGAACCCCCCTTCTTTGGCAACCTGCCTTGGTAGCTTCTTCTCTAGGTTTCTCCAAGTAGGATCACAACCTACAAATTTAGAAGAAATACACTGAAAACAAGTTGTGGCTGGAGATCAGGAATAGTGTGAATCAATGGTTCTCAACTTGTGGTCCACACGCCCCTGGGGAGGGAGTGATGTCATCGCAGGGGTGTGTGCAAAGGCTTGAAGAAATGTCATAATTTAAATCTTGAGTTAAGTCTTGGTGGTCTGTGGGCATGGTCTATGGCCGCAAAAGGTATTTAAAGGGGGTTCATGGTGAAGAAAAAGTTGCGAATCACTGGTGTAAATGATTCTTAAAACAGAGAGCAGCAAACATTACAGCTGGTAAGTTACTGTAAGGTAAATGTAAAGGTTCTCCTGCATATGCATGCTAGTCATTTCCAGCTCTAGGGGGTGGTGCTCATCTCTTTTTCTAAGCCGAGGAACCAGCGCTGTCTGGAGACATCTCCATGGTCATGTGGTTGGCATGACTAAATGCCAAAGGCAAATGGAGTGCTGTTACCTTCTCACCCAAAGTGGACCCTATTTTTCTACTTGCACTTTTTATGTACTTTCGAACTTCTAGGTTGGCAGAAGCTGGGACGAGTAGCAGGAGCTCACTCCGTTATGCGGTGCTAGGGATTCAAATCACTGAACTGCCGACTTCTAATCGACAAACTCAGCATCTTAGCCATTGAGCCACCGCATCCCATTTAAGTCTCTGTACTGGCTGTCTATTGCTTACTGGTGAAATTATTAAGGTAGATTGTTGCAGACACAATATGGCCATTACCGTATTTTATATGGAACCCTCACTATGATATGCAGTATCCTGGCTTACCTAACAGTTGTAGGTATAAAAGATTTCCTTCTGTGTGTATCATTAGGCTAACATCATCAGGAGATCAGCTAGTAACCTTTAACATTCACCTGGTAAACCTTCCTGGCAAAATATAACCTGAGCAGAACAAATGTGTTGGATCCAAACCAAGACTCATATTAGCGTGTGTGTGTGTGTGTGTGTGTGTGTGTGTGTGTGTGTGTGTGTGTACATATATACTTATTGGGTTAATACCTGACCTTTTTTACTTATATTTGCAAAGCAGATTTCAAAAATACACAACATAAAACATGATGTTAAAAGCAAAAGATTAACAAAAAATGTCTTCACAGAGTTTTTACACTTGTTCTAAACACTAAAGAATGGAGCTGAACACACTTATCTAAGGGAAAGCAATATAAACGTGAGAGCCATACAGAAGGACCTAACTTCCTGAAAACTTCAGGGTTCCTCTACTCTGAGTAATCATGTAGGTTCAGCTAAGAAGAGGCAGTCTATTGGACACTCAGGTCCCAAGCATTTGGTGTTTTGAAGATGAATTGACACCCAGTAGAGATCATTCAGTGGGCAGATCAATTGGTCTCTATATCTTGTACTGGTTAGTTTATCTGCTGCACTTGATACAAAACACAATTTTCAATAGCAGCCTGACATTCAGATTATTGGTTCAAGCTGAACTAAATACAAAATTCAGGCTCACTGTCTAAGCAAGGCCAACTACCAATTGGGACAATCCATGGTCTTTATGGAACACATGAAACTACAAGCATGTCTTGACACTGAGCACTGAAGTGCTAGAAGACAAGATGTCTTGGTAGTCCATTACCATCTGATTAGTTCAGGAAGACAAACTGTTGTGCGACAGTTAAATAGTGCATTGATTGCATTCTTACAGTATTTTGGTCATAGTAACATAGCACCAAACTTTTGGAAGAAGCTTTTGGTCAACGAGATGGAAGATCCATGGAGTAGGGTTATACTACGTCTCTGCTCTCCCAACTTACTGTATTTTTCAGACTATAACACGCACCAGAGTATAAGACACACCATGATTTTGAACAGGTAATTAAAAAAAGTTTTTGCACTCTGCAGGCCTCCCAAACCCTCTGCATGCTTCATTTTCTGCAAAAAAAAAGGGGGGGGAGGGGCATACAGAGGTTTGGAAGGCTCTGAGAGTGCTCCTGGGGACTGGTGGGGGAAAACAAGCAAAACCAGCCTGTATGGTTGGTGACCCAGTTTTTTTCAAAAAAAGGGTGTGTGTGATGCAGAGGTTTTGGGAGACTTGTAGAGTGCTCCTGGGGGCTGTAGGGGGAAAAATGAGCCAAATGGCCCGGTTTTTGCTCTTTTTTGCTCTCCCCAGCCCCAGGAGCACATTGCAAGCCTCTCAAACTCTCTGTGCATCCATTTTTGCAAAAGGGGCAGGGTTTCAATAGGCCAAAAACTGCTATATTCAGTGTATAAGACACACCCAGATTTTCACACTCTTTTTGTGGGGGGAATGCTGTGTCTTATACGCCGAAAAATATGGTAATCTACTTCATGACACTTTGGAAATATAAATACATGCTTGGTTTGTATTTTCATTTGGGATTTAACCTTGGATAATTTTATTTATTTATTTTATCAAATTTATACCCCGCCCTTCTCCTTGTTAGGAATAATATTTTATAAGCAATGGACCTGGAATTGAGTTCCCATCTTCATGGATTAAATCACAGTTGGGAAGCAAGAAAGACCAACCAATGGTTTTGTATAAGCAACAATGAGTTCAAAGATCAGCTACTGTATCTGAAACGCTACATTTACTTTGGAGGCTCTTCATTCTCCAACATTTACAATTTACCTCTTTGTCCGATAAACTTGCAGCACTCGGCAAAACCTCCAGCAGCAGCATAATGAAGAGGCGTATTTCCATTCATGGCTATAAGGCCCACATCTCCATTGTACGCCGAAATAATCCTCAGAATCTGGAGAAGCAAGCCCATGCTATTACACGCAAAAGCAAAACTGTGGACACTAATAACATCCATCAAACTGAGCAAATACAGACGACTTCACTGGAACGATTTAAAAACGACCACCATCACTATAACACGGAATAATAGTGATTAAGATAGGTGACTGTATATTGGCACGCAAGCAAGATTCCTACATGGCAATCCTTCTACAGAAGGAGAATGAATTTTTTGTTTGTTTTATCTTTTAGGTCAAAACTGTATTTTCACATTTGTTCTGCTTTTTAAAAAGAGGGTCAGTTTGATTTTCTGGGCTCTGAGGGCTGTAAAAAAAAGAACCATAGACGGGGTATGAGAGACCTACCTTGCTTGCCTTAAGAGAAGTTCTTCCTTAAATGGATATTTGCACTGTCTGCATGAGCTGAGAGAAGCAAAGACACTGATTTCCAAAGCTCTCATTCTTACTCCAACCAAACACACAAGCTTTGAATTCTTTGAATAGCTTTGAATTAAAATGATCGCATCTTTTAGATCTTAAACTCCAAGTCAGTTAAATCCCATGTAGTGGTGGGTTGCAGGCGGTATGCCCCGGTACAGGTGGACCGGAGCCTGCCCGGAGCACCGGATACCGTTCCGGTACAGTGCTCCAGAGCGCCCCACTCACCCTCGCTCCTTACCATGTTTTAAAGCTGTTAGCGCTTTCGCGCACGTGTATGGCAGAGTTCTCATGGGATTAGCACCTGCGCAACACTCCGCCGAGCAGCTGGAGCATCGCGGGGGCTTGCGGAAGCATCAGTTGCAACCAGAATGCATGTGCGTGCCGTGTGTGTGCACGTACCGGGCGCATGCATGTGGGCGACGCCGGGCCCGTTCCAACCATACCAGTTGGAATGGGATCTGGAACCCACCCCTAATCCCATGAGAAGAGAGTCTGCCTGCCAGACATCTAATTTCCAATAAGTTACTGCATGAATGTGAACCTGTCTCTGCAAATCGGCTTTCTTCTTACTTACTTTTGGAGCTTTGCAGATTTAAACCTGGTGTGGTCCTAGAGCCAATGGAAATTGCAAAGCTCTATTTTAAGAGAAGCAACCAGTTCAACTGAACTTGCTGGATATAAATCGGCCAGGATGCTATTTCTCTTAACACAGGTTTAGGAGGCGAGCAGCAATAGGGAATGCTGAGGCCCAAACTGATAGAAAGGTATGAAGTTGGCTCCTCCCCACACCTCACAACGGTTCCACTTTGAGTTGAAAGCCACTGATCTAAGCAAACTTAAAACAGGCAGACAAACAAGGGAGGTTTTCCTGGGGGGTTCATTTGGGACAAATCCCCGGCATAGCAACCTCATATCTTAATGAGGAGAATCCTCAGAGTGGAGGCTTCTGAACGAAGCAGCAGGAAATATTTAAACACTTAAACAGATACACTCCTCAGCCAAGACTGCGGAAGAGAAATCAATTTAACAGGATGACAGAACGGCAAACACAGCCCTGAGCAGTAATTCTCCATCACGTTTTCTTCCTCCTTCCATCAAATGTGGTTCTGGAAGTGCATTAGCCTAGCACAGGGATGAAAAGTTTGTCTCTGCTGCTACCAGGAGGAGGAAAAACTACCAAATGGTAGCAAAAGACATTCTTCCAGCACAGTAGCAGCAGCAGCAGCAGCATCCACTGATATAAGTGGGCCAAACTTAAGGTCTTAAAATGCTGTGTGTTATTTGTAAACCACATTTATGGAGGCAATTGGGGAAATTCAATTCAGAACTGCCATTTCTTGACAGCAACTTTGCTACGTACAGTCCTTTCCTAGTTCAAATCCTTTTATCTATTTCTGGGCCTATAATCCCTTTCACATTCCCCCCTCTACTCTATGAAACCCCCTCCCCCTTTTTTTAGGACAGCCTCCCCATATTACTAACCCATAGAAAAACCAAGTATTCCCTTTCTAGCAACAGCTGATTATTAATAATTAACCAAGAGAGATCCTTGGTTGGGTACCTTTGCTTCTGACAGCATCAAGAAAGAATACCTCAAAAAACCCTCCTTTGGCAGCAAAATGGGCAGCATGGTGTCGCTCGTTGTCAAAAACATTAACATTCCCACCTCTCTCCAGGATACCCCGGACCACCTCTAAAACCCCTTCTCTTGCTGCTTCCATCAAGGCAGTGCGGCCTGTTGCCTGCAAATCAGAGAGAAATGGTTATAGATTTTTCCCGAATTTCAAAGGAGACAGAAAAGCAAGCAAGCTTCTGGTTGCTAAAACCATTTGCAGAGATTCAGAATTGCCCAATTTATTTTTATTTTATTTATTTAAATTTATACCCCACCCTTCTCCTAAAAAAGGACCCAGGGCGGTGCACAGGCATTATTAAAACCATACAAAAAGACATAATTATTAAAAACTATTAAACTTTCCCTGTGCTAAAACTAATAAAACTCTAAAATTTAAAAATTTCCCTATAAAAGTCAGAAACGGGGGTTATGCTAGGCCGGCTTGTTTGAATAAATGAGTTTTAAGACGTTGGCGGAAGAGGCGGAGGTCCCCGATGGTGCGTAAATTGGGGGGTAGGTCGTTCCAGAGGGCTGGGCTCGCCACAGAGAAGGCTCTTCCCCTGGTCATCGCCAACCGGCATTGCCCGGTCGACGGTACCCGAAGAAGGCCCTCTCTGTGGGAGCTGATCGGTCGAAGGGATGTATGGGGCAGGAGGCGGTCGCGTATGCAATGAAAGAGTCAACTTGTTTTTTCTCCTCTCGTCCGTAAAAAAAGGCTACATTTCAACCTGGATCAATTGCTATCCTAGCAGGAAATGTAACATATCTATAGGAACTTTTATTTCCCTTAGATAAGGGTTTCTCAATTGGTTAAGTCCAGGAGACCAAGCTGCATAGACACATGTAGTCTATGACTACGATGGCGAACCTATGGCATGCGTGCCAGAGGTGGCATGCAGAGCCCTCTCTGCTGGCACGCGCACCATTACCCCATGTCAGATCTCCATGGTGTTTCTTTCATGAGCTTCTGTTTCCCTAAAAACGACAAAACAGAGCCTCATGAAAGAAAAAGATCTTACCTCTTGCCACGCTGCCAGTATTGGGATGCCCTGCCTCCCGACGGCCAGCTGATCTTTAGGTCTCTGCTGTACAAGCATGTTAGTGCATGCCTACACATGTTCACACATGTTCATGCATGCCCACACACACACCTTTCAGTTTGGGCATGTGCGCACAGTTTGGACACTCAGTGTCTATTCTGCCTCAAGCATTGTAGGCTTGCTCGGGGCATGCAGCTAACTCCACGCTTAGGAATCTCATTCACATCAAGTTTATTATCAGGCATTCTTATTAGCAAAACTTACAGTTCAGTGTTAAGATACTGCTGACTTTCCATAATCTGTCCCATCACGTGGTGTAAAAAGATGATGATTTCGCTCCCATGTTGAGCGGAGACACAAACACTTCTTCTCTGGTTCACAAAGGCATTTAAAATGACCAGCTATAACCGTGATGGCAAACCTATGGCACGTGGGCCACAGGTGGCACACGGAGCCATTTGTCAGGGCACGCGAAGTGTTGCCCGATTCTGGTCAGCATGCATGTGTACACTCACCAGCTGACTTCAGCCTTCTTTTGAGGCCATTTTTTGTCCTCCTGAAGGCTCTTGAACGCTTCGGAGGTCTAAAACCAGCCCTACGAGCAAACCGGAAATCCGTTCCCGAACTTCCAGTTTGCCCATAGGGCTGGTTTTTCATGCCCCGGAGGCTTCAGGGAAGCACCTGAAGCCTCCGGAGGGCCTCCGGGTGGGTGGGGAGGCTGTTTTTGCCCTCCACAGGCTCCTATTAAGCCTCTGGAGCTTGGGGAGAGTGAAAAAAGCACACCAAAAATGGGGGGGGGGAGCACTGGCCATGTGCACATGCACACTGGGGTTGTGCGCATAGCATTATGGGGTTGGCACACCCACGCGCAAACCCCTTGCCTCCCCTTCCGCTTTTGGCATGCGAGCCAAAAAAGGTTTGCCATCACTGAGCTATAACCTCTCCATGCAGGCAGAATGCCCCAGTGGCCAATCAGAAACACAGATTGATCATATGTCATGGGACTACATTTCCCATAAGGCAGTCTCTGCCTACATTTCCCAGGAAGTACTTTCTTAAAGGAGACAGCTCCTAATTCCTACACTAGCTACTGTATTTACTGCTGGGGTAGCACAGTGTCTAAAAGGTTCGCCATCACTGGTCTATGGTATTTTCCAAATCAAAATGGCCCTTATCTTTACAGTAGCCTTCTCTTTGATGTATTTGTTTCCCAAATGCTAAGCAATTGATTCTGCTTTACACATGGGAACATTTGCAATGTAAAATGGCAGCAGTCCTGAATTCTACCGCACTGCCCTTTGCACAAAATGATTCCGAATGTGTTACTATTTCATTCCAAGCCCTCCACTTCAGATGTGGTATACCAAGAATGACATTAAGAGTTTTGGATCAAATAGAATAGTTAGGGTATGATTGAGACCTGCGCTCGAGTATGAACAAGAGCATTTCTTGCTTTGTTTTCTAGGATACGCTGATGTGAAGCCTATGTTGGAAGGGCTATCGCCCTCCAGGTGGGAAAACTGGGGCTGACTTTTATCAGATAGAGCCTGCCACATGCTCCTTTTTAAAGATGTGTTTTTAAAGAAATCTAGCCTCCGGGTAATGAGTTCCTCTTTCAGTCAGTCCAAGCGACTGAACAAAACGGCTTTATGCCGGAAGTATCCAAGGTGCCCACGTAAAATGTTAAGAATGCTCTTACTGGGTTTGTCGAATTGGGATCTGCTCCTCTTTCCAAAAATGTCATACATATGTCTTTGATCTCGTGGGCTTGCTCACAGGCTTGTACGAAAACTGGCTTCCCCTCAAAAGCGCAGTTGTTAACATCCGCTCCAAATTCGAGGACCATCTGAACACAGCGGAAGTGCCGTTTGGTGGGCAGAATGCAATAAAACAGCACTCCTGGAAAGAGCACACAGTGCTACGGCTTAACAAGTAAACGCCCACCATGCTAAACACAGCTACCAACCACTCAGGGAATGGAAACATTCAGTCGGGTCTTCCAGAAGACCCACCCGCCCCAACCAAAAGGACACGCAGCTCGCTTTACCTTTTCCTTCTGCATCCACTATTGTCATATCTGCCTCAGCCTGGACTAGCACATCCAAGGCCAAGTCATGGCCAAGTTCTGCTGCTTTCATCGCGGGGGTGCGCCCCATTCGATCTTGGACGTCGGGGTGAGCGCCAAGCTCTAAAAGAAAGTTGCACATGTCAATGTCATTGGCCACACAAGCTAAGTGAAGGGCGCTGTCTCCATTTTCTGGCTCAGTGAAATTGATGAGTTCAGGGTATCCAAGCTTGGTGAGCTTCTCAATCTGTTTCTTGTCCTTCTGGCGAACACACTGAAGGACTTTGTAGATCTGGAGGTTTTCAAGCCTCTTGTCAGCCAAAGCCATTTTCAATATCCCAAGGAAAACTCTCCCCTTAAAGAAAGATCCTGAACAAACAAACAAAAAGAAAACAATAAGAAAAAGGGGGAATCAGTCCACTCTAAACTCTTCATGTTTCATATCTATGGTCCTTTTGATAGCTAACAGCACCTGTAATGGGCAATTTGCAGTGGATTCAGAATGGAGTATGGTTGTGCAAGGATTTGGATTCAAAGGGGAAAAAAAGATGCTTTGGAGTGTGCTGGACTACTCAAGTCTACAACGCTTTAAAGCAGCTGCATCTTTTGCCAAGGTCACAAAACCTCCCTTCAGAGTTGCAGTCTTTTCCCAGGAAAACAAACTTTTCAATTTAAAGGGTTGCCAATAGATATTAATTGTGCACCCATGCACATTCTGAAGCATCTTTTTCCCTCTGAACCAGAAGCGCTGCTCAGCCCCACGAAAGGTTCAAGAAATGGGTTTACATCCTTACCCAGATATTGTCCTAGCATCTCCTTCCCTCCTGTGGCATACAAGGATGCGACAAAAGAAAAGTGGGATGAAGATCAACCAGTTCCCTTTTTTTGTTAACTTTTATATCCCCCAGTTCTGGTGTCAGCAAAGATCAAAGGCGACAAGGCACTGTCTGAAGTTCACTGGAGTACTGGGGGGTTGCTAGGTTCTCATTGGATTTATCAATTAAATAAGAATACATTGCTTTCATAGCTAGAAAGAAAAAGCTTTTTCATGCATTTAGTCCCATTTAGAGCCTCGTAATAATACAGCACTAGCAATAGGACTTAGAGTTATACCACTTCATAGCCCTCTCTGAGCAGTTTACAAAGTTAGCATATTGCCCCCAACAATCGGGGTCCTCATTTTATCAACCCTGGAGGGCTGAAAGCCTGAATGAGTCCTGTCAGGGGAAGGTGCAGTACCATTTATATCAGTGGTGGGTTTCAAATTTTTTAGAACCTACTCTGTAGGTGTGGCCTATTTTGTGGGCGTGGCTTGGCAGTCATGTGACAGGGTGGGAGTGACCACCTTTTAAAATGTGGTGAAACTCATTTAACAATGCTCTTGCTTAGCAACCAAAATTTTGGACTCAATTGTGATGATAAATTCTTTCTTTCTTTCTTTCTTTCTTTCTTTCTTTCTTTCTTTCTTTCTTTCCTTCTTTCCTTCTTTCTTTCTTTCTTTCTTTCTTTCTTTCTTTCTTTCTTTCTTTCTTTCTTTGTTCCTTCCTTTCCTTTCCTTCCCGTTGGGTCACTGGCAGTGGCGGGCCAGATTTACTTCCAGGTACGCCGGTGGAACCCCCTCTCACCGGTTCTCTAAATTTCACCAACCGGCTCTCGCGAGTAGGTGCGAGCCTGCAGAAACCCACCACTGATTTATATGTATGCTAAAGTCAACCTAACAAAATAAGGATAAAGCTGAACTCAAGTAACACTATGGAATTTTTCTAAATAAAGGGTTGCAGAACAAAGCTTTCCAACAAATAAACACTACATGTAGAAATAAGGATGGATGTGAGAAAGGCTGGGTGGCAGCTCAGATTTTGTCTCCAAAAGATGCATTGTTTGATGTTTACAAAAGCATGGATGTACCTGTTTGTCTATCTTAAAGCAGGTGTAATTTTTTTCCCTTGTGCTGCTGTAATGCTTCCTAATTTCCTGGTCGATTTTGGTGCCATAGCTATAGATGCCATAGCTCTACAATATCTTAACTGTGGTGGCACCTAACTATCTCTGACACATACATGTTTGCCAAGTCTTTACAATTCAAATTTGTCATGCTCAGAGAAAAAGGTTGTTTTGCACATCTTCTGTGCACTGGCTAGTCAAATGGTCTCACATAGATATTATGAATTAATAATATATGCTCCCCTACCCACCCACCCCCATGCTGTGGAAACCATGAATCTGGCAGCATATGCTATCGCATATGCTATAGCTCACGTCAGTTAGCCAATAGTCGCTACTGTGACTATCACTTTTACTTTTTATTAACATCATAGAATGTAATATATTTATTTATTTATTTATTTTATTTTAATCACATTTATATCCCGCCCTTCTCCATGAAGGACCCAGGGCGGCGCACAGGAATTTAAAAACATACAAAACAATAAATACAAAATTTAAAAACATATTAAATTACAATCCTATGCTAAAATCCAAATTAAAATCCCCAGTTTAAAAACTATCTAAAATAGCCCCGATGGGAGGTTAGGCTAGGCCGGCTTGCTGAAAGAGATGTGTCTTTAGACACTGGCAGAAGAGGCGGAGGTCCGAGATGGTACGCAATTCAGGGGGTAGGTCGTTCCAAAGGGCAGGGCCCGCCACAGAGAAGGCTCTTCCCCTGGGTGTCGCCAGACGGCATTGCCCGGCCGACGGCACCCTGAGAAGGCCCTCTCTGTGGGAGCGGATCGGCCGAAGGGATGTATGGGGCAGGAGACGGTCTCGCATATAACTAGGCCCCGATATATACTTAAAGAGCATAAGATGGAAAGAAAGCATAATTCAAACAATGCACCTTATCCACCATAGAGCACCATAGAGCACCATAGATATTACCAGATGGTTTCCACTTCCAAGATTTTTTTTGTTTTTTGTTTCCCAGTCCAATTCCTTTTAGCATCTTACTTATTTTCATGGACCAATCCTCTGCCCCCTTAGCAGATGTATATATTTTCAAACAGTAAATTTGTGTGGAAGGGAGTAATAACTAAGTTTTATAAAGGTTATACCAATCAATTCCCAGACCTCCAAATCTGAGTTCCTATCTTGCTACAAAAATGATGACATTTTGGTTGGCTTGTTATTGTTTTCAATCTAATACATTCTACTCATTAAAAAAAAACCAGCTTAACCATTCACATAACTTATATAAGTAGGAATTCAAACCAGAGAAAGACTCGGGGAGAAGCTTAAGAAGGCATGGACATGGCTCAAATATTCAGGAAAAGTTAAATATACTCAGATTTTTGGAATAGTCACTGATGTCTAGACAACTACTTCTGGGGGGGAAATTCAGTCTGTCCCTTAGTCTTTCATCTCCTAGCTACATTAGGAAATAAACGACCTGAGATCACTGATCAAGCTACTCTGTAACAAATAGGTGTAATCACATACTTCAGTGCATTATTTTCAATTTCTGCTGTCATGTTGCCTTCAACAGTTCCAAATAAGTGGAATGTAGAATGCAGCTCTGGAGATTCCAAAGCCTTTTTGCCATTCCACAACTTAGAACCCAGGGAAACAAAACAAAGGCATCTAAATAAATTCAGATGCATACATGCCCATTCATCCCAGGCACATCAACTCAACCCACAAAGCAAGCTTGTTTAAAAGTCCAACATCGTAAACAAAGCGTTCATAAGGTGGGGCAAGCATCGTAAACAGTTTTCATGTTCACTTACATGTTGCCGCCTAAGGCAGGCCTGTTCATACAACAATGCCCAAGAATGCTTGCATTTGTCCACATTCCCATCTTTAATCAGAAAACTGAGAAGGACCTTGGGAGATTTTAAAAGGACGAAGCAGGATGTGTTTTTGTGAACAAGAGTTCACTCACTAGCTGAATACAGAACACAGAATAACAAAGTTGGAAGGGACCTTGGAGGTCTTCTGGTCCAAGCACCCGAAGGCCAGACAAGGAATAATGGATGGAAACTGATCAAGGAGAGATTCAACCTGGAAATAAGGAGAATTGTTTTTTATAGTGAGAGCAATCAACCAATAGAACAGCTTTGCCTTCAGACGTTGTGGGAAGTTCATCACTGGAAGCTCTCAAGAAGAGACTGGACTGCCATCTGTCAGAAATGGTGTAGGGTCTCCTGCTTGGGCAGAGGGTTGGACTAGATGACCTACAAGGTCCCTTCCAACTCGGTTAATCTGTTAAACTCCCTGCTTAGGCAGGGAACCCAATGCCATTTCAGACAAATGCTTGTCCAATCTCTTCTTTAAAGCTTCCAGTGTTGGAGCATCCACAACTTCTAGAGCAGGGATGGCGAATCTATGGCACGTGTGTCAAAGGTGGCATGCAGAGCCATTTGTCAGGGCACATGAGGCATTGCCCTGTCATCTGGCCAGCGCACATGCATGCGCTGGCCAGCTGAGTTCACCTTTTTTAAAAGCCATTTTTCACCCTCCTCAGGCTCCTATAAAGCCTCTGGAGCCTGGGAAGGGCAGAAAAAGCATGGAAAAATGGGGAGAGTGCCTGGCATGCGTGCATGTGCACTGGGGGGATCACACATTGCATTATTGGTGCGAAACGCCGGTGCACAACCCCCCTGCACTCCTCCCACTTATGGCACGCAAGCCAAAAAAGGTTCCCCATCACTATTCTAGAGGCAAGTTGTTCCACTGATTAATTGCTATCAGCTACCTGAACCCAGTTGTTTCCATACAAAAGCCAAATACCAAAATCAATCCTTCACCAAGAGAGGAGGCACGAACAGACATATCTGCCCTTCAGCATCCACTTGATGGTCTCCTCACCCCCACCTGATGTGGAGAGGTTGTCTAGACACCTGAGGAGGGCGCCCTGCTGGAGAAGGTTGGATGACATCATCTAAGTTTAACGGCCATTGTTGCCCCGTTTTGTTGCCCTCCTCTTTCTCCTCTTGCATTTCGTCCAACCTGCTCCCAAGCCAGCTTACCTGCAACCTTGCCGATGCTCCAGGAGAGCAGGACGACTCGCCGTAGCGCATGACTTCTTCCAAAGACCCCGCGCGGGCTGCAGCTTGGTGAGCCAAGGTTGTTTCCCGGCGGCGGCGGCGGCGGGAACAACCGGAGCCACGCAACCCGGAGGATTCAGGCGAAAAGGAGATTGTTAGCCAGGAGCTCCTATAGCAACAGGACCGTGGAAGAAAGCAGGCGCGCCGGCACATGCGTAACAATGGTAGCCAGATCCAGCCCGGCCGACGACCTCCGGGGTGCTGAGCTGAATTCACCCCACCCTGGGATCACGGGGGGGGGGGGGGGGGGGAGCGAGGGAAACGAGTCTTCCACCCGCGGGGAAGGGCGGCGTGAGCTCAGGGCAACGGGGGTCTTCGCCATCGAAGTCTTTTGCTTGTCTCCGCGTAGGGCTGAAGGTTGAAAAAGCTCAAACTACAATTGCTGGTAGGGACCACGGTATAAAATGTGGAGATCGCTTTCTTTTTTTGGCAATCAACGTCTTTCTTTGAAGGAGAACGGGATCAAAGGCATGCTCATCCCGGCTCACGTCTCCTCGGGTGACCAAAAAAAAAAAAAAAGAGAGCGAACATTGAAAAATGAGTTCCGGTGCTCCAGCCAAATTAATTGGAAACGTGCGTGAGATGCATGCCCAATCGATGCAATTGTTGTTGGATCGATGTAAACTGTCTATAAATTACTGCAGCCAATTAGATTCCAGCCTGCATAAGGGGGGATAGGAGAGGAGAAAAAGAACAGGACACACACACACACAGACACACACCCCTAAGTATTCTGATATTAATTAAGGAGAGTCAAATCACTGGAAGTTTTCCTTTGTGTAATTTGAACATATCGGTATTTTTGAGATTGTTGCAGTAGCTGAGTGCATATTTCAGAACTCCCAAGGAGTCTCCAGGCTCCTAATGGAGTTTTAGGATGTGATGTCTGAACAAGTCTGCAGTTAGTTTTTGGATCACTGACTTGGCTCCTGTGTCCTGTAAACCCACAATTTCTCAGAAGTTGGAACAACCTGGTCCCTACCGCCCACTAGTGGGCGTTCCAGCTTTCATGGTGGGTGGTAGGGGGTTTTGTCCCATACTGAAGCACTTTCCTTTTTTTTAAATTTAATTGACTTCTCTACTTTATAAATCACCATTACTGTGGAACCGGTGGGCGGTTAGAAAATTTTACTACTAACAGAAATACAAAAGTGGGCAGTAGGTATAAAAAGGTTGACTACCCCTGGTCTACAAGGATCTTTCCTTTGCAGACAAAAAGACTTATGTCAGCCTTCTCCCATGATCTTGTGGGACATTCACATGGTTTAAGGTCTCCTGTTATATCCCAAAGGTGCTTTTTCAAGAGGAATCAAGTTTCTGGTTTTTCTTTGAAGGTGGTTCACTTCTCATCCAAGAAGCTTCTTCAGCTCTGAAGAAATTTCTTAGGTGAGAAGCAAAATGTCCTCAAAGAAAAACCAGGACATCCAGTTGCCTCTTTAAAAAGCACCTTTGGGACAACCAAGTCCTGGATGGCAGAGAATCTCCGTACACATTTAGCTATATCTCCTGTGATACTTATCACAAGAAGAGCATTTCTGACTTCTTTCCATGTTTGCCTTCAACTATGTGTCTCCAAACATACCTACCACAAGCTCACTGCAAGCCTCAATTTGTGATGTATGTTTTTCCATAAGTCTTTTGTATAGTAAGTGAGGCCTGAATGGCATGTACTTTCGGATTAAAACAACATTAAAGAACTCAGGATCTTTCTTTAAGTTAAAGACATGCTTCAACACCTTCAGGCACTTGGGTTTATTTGCTGACCAACCTTACTGTTGAGGTAGCAATGGAAGATACAGAGATCTAAGGCTAGCCTAGGCCTCACAGTTTGGTCAAGTAAACTTTGGTCAAGCAACTCTGGTAAGGCAAGGACTGCAAGCTATGCTATAAAGTATTTGCTCCGACTTGCAAAAAGGTCTTCGTGACCCAGACAGATGCTTCCTGTTATCCCCCCGGTTCTCATGATCAGTTCCCAGCAACTTCTCTAATCTATCACTTTACTAGCCACAAATAGCCCAAACAGACATATATCTTGTTGACCTAAGCAAACCGTCTCAACTGAAGCCATTTCACCCCCCTAAACTCCATATTTGGGCAAATATATGTTAAGAGGAATGTATACATAATCAAGGGTATAAGAACTGACCCCTGTCTGAATATCGGGGTTCAGACATTTTTGTACGAGCTTGCAGCTTATCGCTGAACCTGTGCACATAATAAACTCCTTACTACTGTGAAGAGCTTGTCTGTGTCCTGGCTTTCCTACAACACTGTAACTTGAGAAAAAGGATTGGCTCCCACTTTTAGTTAACCAGCCATTATTGGTTTGTTTGTTTTTTAAAAAAACTTGGTTTGAATTACCTAATTTCTATCAAAAGATCACCCTGCAGCAAAAACAGAACAAAAAAACAAAAAAACCTATCATAATGATTTCTGCTTATTATGTATTTTGTCAAATTAAGCACAAATATCAGTGGATGCCATTTTCGCCATTCATAAAGGTATCAGTTACCACTGCTACTTTTTATACAGAGCCTTGGTATATAAGTGCCTTGGTTAAATAAGTATGGAAGAGTTTACTCACAAACTTATTAAAAAACCACTGAAAATTAAAAAAAACACTGAATTTTTTTTAAAAAACACTGAAAATTAACTGGAAGAGTTTTGAAGCATTGAAAAGAAGTCACCGTTATAGTTAAAATAAAGACACGCTCCGCTTGATAAAGGTCTTTATTTGGGAAGCTGGAATTGGATTCAGTCTATTGCAGGTAGATGATTTAATGCAAAACAATTTCTCCTCTGAATTGTGGGAGGAGACACACCACATTCATAAGTTGGCCACATGCTTTAGAGCGACTTCAAAGGACTCACCAGTTGTACAGAAACTACTAGATCCAAAATACCTTGCTGGCTCGGAATTCCAAGAACTGAAGTCCCTACAAATCTGAAGGAGATCAGATTGTCAAGCAATTATTTTACAGCAGTGTTTCTCAACCTTAAGAGAGATGGATTTCAACTCCCAGAATTTTGGAAGTCCACCTTCCTTAAAGTTAGCATGGTTGAGAAACACTGCTGCAGAGGGTTCCTGCTGGACAAGTTTGAATTGCTTTCAACAATGGAAAAACAACCTTAGTAGATCCTTGAATCGCTTGCTTTTTTAGAAGCTCAGCCTCTCACAATCTGATGTACAAGTTATTGATTGGCAAAAAGTTGTTCTCCTTTCTCCAATGCTGATCTTTTGCCAGGAAAGGCCAGGTATCCAGAATATTTCTGAAGAATGAGGAGGTTTGAGTCTCAATAGCATTTGGATGAGAGGTCCTAAGGAAATACCAGGTCTTCTGAGCTGAAAAGTCATAAAAATACTTTCACGTTAAAGACAAGTTGTAGCCATAAAATCAGCAGCAGTTTAAAATCACCTCTAAATGTAAAGATAAAGACGCCCTCAAATTGAGTTCAATTTGAGGGCATCTTTACCTTTACATTTAGAGGATTGCTGATAATGTTGGCACTGGGGCTAGTTCATTGGCCAGTTCCTCAGTACTTGGCCTAAATCCAGCTTCATCTTACATTCCTTTCTCTTCTGCATTATTTATTTTTGCCTGAGATGCACCTCTATCGCTGCTACACAGTATATACTGCGAGCCCTTGCTTTCACTTTTAAAACCAATGAAAAACAATAGCCACCTAGATTAATACTCAGTTTCTTCTTTCTTATATACAAGGTTAGCGGATTATTTATTTGCATACCATTGTGGATAAATAGCCAAATTTTAGAAGATAATAATAATAATAATAATAATAATAATAATAATAATAATAATAATAATAATAATAATAATAATAATAATAATAATAATAATAATAATAATAATAATAATAATAATAATAATAATAATAATAATAATAATAATAATATGGGCCAGAAAGAGAAAAGAAGATTGGAGCACAAACTTAAAATAGGGGCTTGCTGTCTTTTTACCAGGCGAAATTCTTGCTGTGCACTTTGCTAAGAGACCAGGAAAAAAAGTGGGGGCCCAGGGGACACAAACAATGCAAAAAGAACATTGCTGAAGAAATGGAATCTTATGCCAGCTTGCTCAAATATCTACTGGAATACCCTGCAGCTACTTAAGATGTGTGTATCTACAGAGCAGAATCTCAGGGTTGGAAATTTATACAACCAGATCATTAGAGGGCTAATAAGATTTGTTTGTTCTACACATTTGCTGTGATGCTTGGACAAAAAATATCTATAAATGCACACACACAGCATTATATTCCTGCAGTGGGTCATATGTTGGTTTTCTTTTGAACACTACAAAAATATCTGTGGATACAAAATAAACAGCACTTAGCTTCTTATTTGGGCTATTATGGAGTTAAATGGAAGTTACCTTCCAGATTTGTTGCCTCCTTGTCTGAGAGCATAATTCAGGGAGACACTGGAAAAAAAATAAGCAAGGCAAACATGATTACATTGCACTTTTAATGTTTATAAAACAGCACATGTATCAAAAGGGAAAAATCAGAATTGGTTGGTTTTTTTCCCTACATTTGAGAATTTTAATTCTTTTTTTTTTTATATTGAAAAAGTTTTATTGAGTTTTAAAATTTTTAACAAATGGGGTAAAGGTAAGGTGTAAAAAAGATATTTTGAGAACTTTCACGTCGACGTCGTTGACCCCTTCCGAGGCTTCATAACAAAACATAGATAATACATAATTTTCAATTGTACTACAAAGTGGAAAGAAATGCATACATATCATTGTAAAATCTGTGCTAGCAATCATGTGTAAACAACCAAACAAAAGTTATACTATACTGAATAAAGTCATTTTTGAGATCTAAGTCTCTTGGCAATTGTATCTTCTTCCCCTCCCTGGCCCCCAGTGGGCGGGGCCGCGGCCCCCTCTGCTCCTCCATTTTCGTCCTCCAGGATTGAGGAATGTTTTTTAAGAAAGGCTTCCGCCTCTGCAACTGTTTTAATCCTTACTCTCCCTCCTTCCCAGAACACCAACATTCCGTCTGGCATCACCCACTTAAACCAGATCCCCTGTTTAAATAATTTTTTAGATAAGAAGGAAAATTTCCGTCTTACCTCTCTAATCTTTTTCTGGATCTGCTTCAAGATAGCAACCTCTTTCTGTTGATAAATTAAAGGACCGTCTCTCTGCGCCCTCAGAATCCCTTCCCTTGTTGACCTTCTAACAAATTTAATATGTATCTCTCTGGGTACTTCATTTATCCTGGCATATGCTGAATTTATTCTGTATACCAAATCAATGTCCCCCCTGATCTCCTCCTTGGGTTTATGTAAGTAATCTGCTAAAATTGTACTCATAAGATCAGTTAGGTTTTCACCAGATTCTTCAGGAATATTCTGAAATCTTAAAAAATATGACATCTTTTCAAAATCCATCCTAGACATATGACCAGTTAAATCTCCAATTTCAGTATTAACACTTTTAAGCTCTCCCCTTGCCCCAGCCAATCCCACCGCCAGCTCATCAGTCTTTTGTGTATTCTGCATTAATTTCTTCTGTGTCTCCAAAAGTTCTAACTTGGAACTGACATGGTCTTTCCTCAATTCTTTGATCTCCATCACCAGGGTCTGTAATACTTCTTCCATAGCTTGCATCCGTGTCAGGTTTAATCTTGCATCCGTGTCAGGTTTTTCTGTCTGCTTTTTTGAAGCCATGGTGAGTAATTTAAGTCAGTGTCAGTAAGATGGCGTCGGGGTGCGGTCAGTGAGGCAAGTCCAAGAGCAGGTTCCAGTAAACAAGATCAAACTTATAAAGTCCAGAGAGAAAACCAAATTTTACAATCAGATATAAAAAAGAAGGCACTCCAGGGAAGGAATCAATTAGTCAATTACATGCAATCATCCATTAAGAGAGAAAGGCAGTCCAGATCACAAAGGAATGTCAGCAATTTTCCATGAAGAATAAGTCTCTTGAGAACAAAGGAACGCCATCTTCCCCCCCCCCATCCTGGAAGCCACCGGGAGAGAGCAGCAAAGGAAATTGTTTCATTGTTGCCAGACTTCGATACTAAGTATCTAGAATCAATCCACAAAGACTCTCACTCATTTAGAGAAGTTCAGATGTAAAATATTCCGCTTCCTCAAGCCTGAGGAGCCTAGTCAGATCGCCGCTTTTCTTCAATCCGAGGTTTTTTTCCGCAAACTCCCCCCTCCATCGTCTTTTAAAGTCAAAGCTGCCAGCAGAAAAGAAACAAAGTCACTTACAATCCACACTGCAGCCAAAGTCCCAGCGTTGCCTCACGACTCGACTGATCCAGCTCTCTCCAAATTGGTTATTTGCTCCGGTCCTCCATTGGCGAAGAGAACCAAGCCCCCCGCAGCATGTCCTTTCGCTCCTAGGTCGAAGACAAGGACCCCCCCCCGACCGCCGTCGGGATAGGAAAAATCCCAGCAAGCCAACCTTATGGGGGGGTTCCTTTAAAAGGAACACCCCGCCCCGTTTGGGGCCGCAAAAGTGACAAAACGGCGGACGAGTCCCAGGACTCGACCGTCACCGCCGGCAAACCGGAAGGAAGTCGAGAATTTTAATTCTTGTTAAAGTTGCTCTTTCTTCATTAAAATAAAAAGTGTGTGGATTCAAAAACAATACTTTGGACACATTAACATTAAAAAAAGCTTAATTTTGAAAACTTTATTAATGAAACTTATACACTACCCATCTCACTACATAAGGGTTTCTAAATAGTTTACAATAAAACAGACCATTTGGGATAGATAAGATGCTATGGCAATTTTTCTGTAAGTTGATTACAATAACACTTGGTTAACAGAGGGGGATCACATTCTGCCTCATACATCCCTGCGGCCGATTCGCTCCCACAGAGAGGGGCTTCTCCAGGTGCCGTCCACTAGGCAGTGCCAGCGGGCAACGTCCAGGGGAAGGGCCTTCTCTGTGGTGAGCCCGACCCTCTGGAATGACCTACCCCCCGAACTGAGAACAACCACGAACCTCCGCTCCTTCCGCCAAAAGCTAAAAACTTACTTTTTTCATCTGGCCGGCCTGGCCTAATCTATCCTTCCTAGGCTTAATATAAATTTAAATTGTTTTAATAGGGATTGCTGGAAATTAGTGTAAAGGGTTTTTAAGGTTTTAAGATTTTAAACTTTTAGCGCAGGTAAATTATTTAATTCTATTTTAAATATTGTATTGTTGTATTTATATATGTTTTTAAAGTCCTGTGCACCGCCCCGAGTTCCTTCGGGGAGAGGGTGCGGTCTACAAATCAAATAAATTGAAATTGAATTGAATTGAATGAAATTTTAACCTTGTCTTTTTTGTTAGTATTAGTGTTCTTCCTGTTAACTATTTTGTCATTAATGTATTAGATAGATGACAGGTCAATAATTTGCAATCAGATTTACTAGTTTCAAAATGGAGGGGGGGGGGCTTTCTCTCAAGGGGTGGGAAACAATATTATAGTAATGTATTAATCAGTATTCAATTATTAGAGGGAATAACTGAAGACCAGTTTTTCGATTAATACACAATTATGTGTATTTGTATTTTTTTAATGCACGTTTTAAATGTCTTGATAAGAGCCGAGGTGGCGCAGTGGTTAGAGTGCAGTACTGCAGGCTACTTCAGCTGACTGCTAGCTGCAGTTCAGCAGTTCAAATCTCACCAGGCTCAAGGCTGACTCAGCCTCCCATCCTTCCGAGGTGGGTAAAATGAGGACCCAGATTGTTGGGGGCAAGAGGCTGACTCTGTAAACTGCTTAGAGGGGGCTTTAGAGCACTATGAAGCGGTATATAAGTCTAAGTGCTAGTGCTATTGATTGTTGGTTTTTTTTTTGAGTTTTGTATTTTAACTCCTCTTTATAAAATGAAATAAAATAAAAGATAGAAAAAACACCATAACAAACATACAAAAATATACAAAGACAGCGAGAGGTGTCCTCAAGGCACCAGCCACACTCAGGCTACGTACCAGTCTTGGATATCCATGCTACTTAAAGAGCCAGACATTTATCGTATGACAAATGCTTTGTTGTGAGGAGTGGCAATTCTTTTTTCAAAGTAATATTCAACTTTGAATGAACAGAGGAAATAACCGTATGTTTATAATACTGACATCCTAAATTATAGATAACTAGCTGATAACCCAGTGATGCCTGGGTATTTATAGGGGGGAAATGTCTGGATCAAATGTAATTTCTAGTGTTGCATTTTGCCCCTTACCAGAGGGAGCCCCCTTTTGGAGTACTGTGAAGCCGTTACCATGGCAACTACACTGCGCTGTACAGTAGCAGCCATTTTATGGCAGTACAGTAGAAGCCATTTTAAGGCTGTATCTTAACAGAACACACACCCCAAGGGGTGTTAGGGGTGTCTTATCCCCCACAGTATTTTTTTTCCAGAGAATTGGTCATTTGTGTACCAAGTTTGATTGAAATTGCTTAAGGCGTTCCAGAGTTATGCTGGAACACACACACAAACACACACACATTTTGAGAGAGAGAGAGAGAGAGAGAGAGAGAGAGAGAGAGAGAGAGAGAGAGAGAGAGAGAGAGAGAGAGAGAGAGAGAGAGAGAGAGAGAGAGAGCTTTTTACTTGTCTGTTTTCAATATACAAAGCTATTTAAAGAATAGAATGTCAGTAATCTTTAATTGTATTACAGAAACATCACTGTATTTAAAATAATACAAGTTATCAACATTTAATGCCACCATTTGAGAGCTAGTTCTTAAACAGCCTTAAGCAAATCCCCTGATACTAGATCGGTCCATTACCCAAATAAGGAACAGTGCAAAGCATCTCTCCTAAAAGGAAGATGTTTCTGCTTCATTGCATTGCATGATCAGAAGAAAGAAGGCGTATTTGAGTCTTGATTTCACTCCTAATAGGTTTTGCATTTGTTACAGAGCAGTCACTTGAAATCTTTCAGAATAGCTTCTTTAGCATTTCCATAACATATCTACCAGTGGTGAAATCTAATTATTTTTTTTGCCCACTGTTTTTTTGGCCATGGCTTGGTGGGAGGGATCATATGACTGGGTGGGTGTGGCCAACTTTATTTCACTTTTAAAAACAACTTTTCCTGCTTATTCACCTGAACCGGCAGGAAAAAAAAATGCTTTAAAAGATGGGTGGGAAGCTTCCCATGATCACACAGCTCACAGCTGATCTGTGCGATTGTCGCAAGCTGCTTTCCCCCCCATTTTTAAAAGCATTTTCCCCCTGCCTATTCGCCCGAACCAGCAGGAAAAAAATGCTTTAAAAACCCCGGGGGTGGGGGGTGGGGAAGATGTTAGTTGTCATCTTTAAAGCGCTCCATGGCACGGGACCTAGTTATCTGCGGGATCGGATCCTGCCCCATACATCCTTACGGCCGATTCGCTCCCACAGAGAGGGACTTCTCCGGGTGCCGTCCACTAGGCTATGCCAGCGGGCGACGCCCAGGGGAAGGGCCTTCTCTGTGGCGGGCCCAGCCCTCTGGAACGACCTTCCCCCCGAAATCAGAACAACTACGGACCTCCGCTCCTTCCGTCAAAAACTTAAAACACACTTTTTCTCCTTGGCCGGCCTAGGTTAGTCTCCGCCTAATAGGGTGTTAGGGGATTTTAGCTAATTTATAATTGGGGATTTTAGCGCAGGGATAATCTTAGTTTAATTTGTTTTTACTTATTCTATTTATTCTATTTATGTATTTTCTATAGTATTTTAATTTTCCCTGTGCACCGCTCCGAGTCCCCTCGGGGAGAGGATGCGGTATACAAATAAAATTATTATTATTATTATTATTATTCCCATGATTGTGTGGCTCACAACTGAGCTGCATGATCCTCGTAAGCCTTTTTTTCACTACCGGTTTGCAGAACCAGGGACAATTGTCGCTACTGGTTTGGCTGAACTGGGCCAAACCAGGAGGATTTCACCCCTGATACCTACTTTCTAAATGTTCCTGTATCTTTGGATGATTGTTTGTTTTCACTTTGGCTTGTAGGAAGAAGCCTGACTTGGTATCTCCAGCCAGGTCTGGGAAAGGATCTGCCAGAAACATCGAAAAACTGTTGCAGTTATTCAAATGATGTTCCAGATGTTTTGGAATTGCACTCAAGGTGCCTATTACAATTGGTATTATATTTTTATTATGGTTCATCACACCGTCAGCTTTTTTTTAGATGGGGTTTGGCATTTTTATCCACTTATTGCATCTTTTCCAAGGACTTGGGGTAGAAAGATGTTGTAGTTTGATGGTATTAAAGGTAACATTGCAAGATGTAAGCTGTAAAGCTGCCATTTGCAATTGACTATAATTGTGATTTTTGTCAATGCCAATAGTGTTCAAGTGATACTCCAGATATTTTGGGATTGCACCCAAAGTGTCCATTACTATTGGTCCTATTTTTACTTTCTTTGGCCACAGTCACTCTATTTGTATTTGCAGGTCTTTCTGTTTTGCTCAATTATTATTTAGCTATTATTGTATTTTCCTTATTTGGATTGTTGTGAGCTACCAGAAATGATGAGAGCCAAGCAACACTTGAGTTTGGTAGGTAGGTAGAGGAATAGAGAGAAAGGAAAAAATACAGTAGGTAGGTAGGTAGAGCGATAGAGAGGGGGAAATACAGTAGGTAGGTAGGTAGAAGGAGAAAGGAAGAAATACAGTAGGTAGGTAGGTAGAGGGATAGAGAGGGAGAAATACGATAGGTAGGTAGGTAGAGTATAGATAGAGAGGGAGAAATACAGTAGGTAGGTAGATAGAGGGATAGAGAGGGGGAAATACAGTAGGTAGGTAGGTAGATAGAGGGAGAAAGGAAGAAATACAGTAAGTAGGTAGGTAGAGGGATAGAGAGGGGGAAATACAGTAGGTAGGTAGATAAAGGGAGAAAGGAAGAAATACAGTAGGTAGGTAGGTAGAGGGATAGAGAGGGAGAAATACGATAGGTAGGTAGGTAGAGGGATAGATAGAGAGGGAGAAATACAGTAGGTAGATAGAGGGATAGAGAGGGGGAAATACAGTAGGTAGGTAGGTAGATAGAGGGAGAAAGGAAGAAATACAGTAGGTAGGTAGGTAGAGGGATAGATAGGGAGAAATACGGTAGGTAGGTAGGTAGAGGGATAGATAGAGAGGGAGAAATACAGTAGGTAGGTAGGTTGGGGGTTATATGGTGGTTGTGTGTATGTGTGCAGGTGTAGATCTACACACAGATTGGTTGGCAATTTAACCAGACTGGGCCACAGCAACGCGTGGCCGGGTACAGCTAGTTAATAATAAAACAATATCTGGAATATCACAAGCTGTCTTTATTTCCCCCTGATATTGTTTAGTTGCTTGTACAAGACAGTTTGTTGCAACTCTCAACCATGTCCATCCCTGCTTTTCATACCTTTTAGAGGTGAGCAGAGAAATACATTCATACATTAATCAAAACACACAAAGAATCTTTTCATTTTACTCAAGATTCGTTGTTTGGCATTTGACTGAATGTAGGTGTGCACTGATTAATTGGCACAAGCTTATTACAGTCTTGGGTTATGCTTCTGAATTCAAACAAGGAAGCCACCCAAATCCAAACAACATACAATCTTGATTAAACAAGTGCATAAATGAGTATTTGTGAAAATAAAGGCGCTTCTCTGCAGGTGACCTAAATCAAAAGAGAATGTTTGCACAACTCTTTAGCAGCAAACAAATCTCCAAAGCAAAGCAATGTATATGATAGAAGATCCAAGTAGAGAACTAGATTGCCACAGCCAGGAATATGTTATCTGATATTCTGCAATAGCAATTTCAAGCAAAACCCAAGACATATCCTATGCATTGAAAATTACATAGCAAATTAAGACCAAAATCGAGCCCAAAATTTATGTTTCTAAATGAGAAATTTGTTAAGTGAATTTTGTCCCATTTTATGACATTTCTTGCCACATTTGTTAAGTGAATCACTGCAGTTCTTAAATTAATAACGTGGTTGTTAAGTGAATCTGATTTCCCCATTGACTTTACTCGTCAGCAGGTTGGAAAAGGGGATCGCCACTACAGAGGTCATAAATGTGAGTTGTCAAGCATCCAAATGTAAGTAACATGACCATGGAGATGCTGCAATGGTCATAACTGTGAAAAATGGCCATAAGTCACTTTTTTCATTGCTGCTGCAACTTCAAATGGTCACTAAACAAACTGTTGTAAGTCAAGGATTACCTGTACAGCAGCCAAACAGAAGTAGTATTTTGCCTGCTTTTAGATAGCTCTACTAGCAATCCTTTGAGATGGACTGGTGATGTAGTATCTCTTAATCTTGCAGGGAACTCAAATACGTGTCATTGATGGTGCATGTTTACATTTACCATGCAATCAAAGCCAAAGCAGAGACATTACATTTTCCAAGAATAATGTTCCTCATTAAAAGCATCACACAAGCAGGTACTATTATCCTTATTCTAGAAAGGAAGCATCCCGTTTTACAGCAATGATTAAAGAAGTGGTGCATGTGAAATTCTCGGAGTTGAAATCCACCCAGTTTAAAAATTGCCAAAGTTGAGAAGCTCTGGATTAGGGAATGAAATTATCAGTGGAAAGATGCCAGCTCTGAGATGTTTTCTCAGATTATAGTCCATCAGAAAGAACGAACTTGAAAAACAGGATGAGCAGGTGGAAGAACGTGGTTGATTAAGGCTTAAGAATCCAAGCCTGGGAAAAATTCTACCTGCCAAGGAACCAGGATTAGGAATGATTTTAATGATTTTAATGCTAAAGTATTAGGTTAACCACCCGATAAATGACTGTGTTAGTTGTACAAATTTTTAATTAGAGGGTTTTTTAAATCATGTTTTTAGCACAGGGTCATTGAGTTTAATAGGGTTTTAGGATGTTATGTATTTTGTATTGTATATTGTGTTTTAAATTCCTGTGCGCCGCCCTGGGTCCTTTTGTAGGAGATAGGTGCAGGATATAAATATAATAAAATCTAAATCTAAAGTACACTAATATTAATGGAGCATAGATACTCCATAGGAATAAATAACCCTATCTAAAAGCCATGTTTTAGTTGTTTAATAAAAATCCTTTTGTGCATTGTTTCTCTATTAACCAAGTCTCAGTGCTAATCTATATTTTCACCATTTCCCACAAATTCCTCTTATTAAATTTCTAAATCAACAGGCTGTTTATTTGTTGAAGCATAACAAAGATAATAAAAGAAAAAAAGATTCTCATGACAAAGATGATACATGACAGTAACAACAATGGGTTTATAATGACCTAGTTTCCTTCCTTCCTTCTTTCTCTTTCTTTCTTTCTTTCTTTCTTTCTTTCTTTCTTTCTTTCTTTCTTTCTTTCTTTCTTTCTTTCTTTCTTTCTTTCTTTCTTTCTTTTTCCCCAAACATAAAGTAGTGGGAAACTTGTGAGTGCCCAAATGTTGTTGGGTTCCTTATCACTTGTGTGGTCACCAATTAGACTGATACGAACTGAGATGCAACAATATCTGGAAGGCCACAAGCTTCCTAATCCACTTTTTTTTTTCTCCTTCAGTGTTTACAATCTTAAATTCATTCACAAAAAAATGCATTATTTGTCCACAAGATGGCTCTTTATACAGTTACACGTTAAAAACATAAAGCAGCTTCTTCTCTGGATTTTAGAACAGAATGTCAAATGGATGTGTTTGATTGTCGTATTGCAATTAATATTTGCTACTGCATGCAAGCATAATATAGTATCTTTCTGCTAAGAACATTTATCTATCTCAGCTTTTAAGCCAAGAACTTTTCCATCATAGATTGTACATCTGTGAAAACAGAAAATGTCAAGGAGTGCATGCATATCCACCAGAGGTGGGTTCCTACCAGTTCGGATGGGTTCGTTCGAGTAGGTAGTAACTCAGCCGGACACCACCACCACCACCACCACCTGAACCGGTTCTATTGGCGGTACCATAGGCACTGCCATCTTCTTTTTTGCTTCTGCGCATGTGCAGAAGCAATTTTTTCACTACTGTGCAAACACATGTAGCACGGTCCTGAGCTAACTGGCAGTAGAATAAGCCGAAAGCCACCCACCCCTGATATCCACATATGCACAGACACACAAACCTTTCCCAAATTACATACAATCTCACTTTCTTCTCATTCCCAAAGTGATAGAGACAATAAGTCCATCTGATCAAAGCAGGGAGCAAGAGGATCCAAATATGCAAAATGTCATGCCTGCAAGCCATCTTTTCTTTTTGGACTCCAGGCCTGCCACCCTTTCTACTGTGGGAAATGGGCAGGGGGATTACGTGGAGTTGGGTGATATGCAGTGGTGGGTTTCAATTTTTTTTAGAACCTACTCTCTAGGTGTGGCCTATTTCGTGGCCGTGGCTTGCCAGTCATGTGACAGGGTGGGAGTGGCCAACTTGTAAAATGTGGTGAAACTCATTTAACAACGCTCTTGCTTAGCAACCAAACTTTTGGGCTCAATTGTGATAAATTCTTTTTCTTTCTTTCTTTCTTTCTTTCTTTCTTTCTTTCTTTCTTTCTTTCTTTCTCTCTCTCTCTCTCTGTCTCTCTCTCTCTCTCTCTCTTTCTTTCTTTCTTTCTTTCTTTCTTTCTTTCTTTCTTTCTTTCTTTCTTTCCTTTCTTACTTTCTGCCTTCCTTTCCTTCCCATTGGGTTACCGGCAGCGGCAGGCCAGACTTACTTCTGGGTCCGCCGGTGGAACCCCCTCTCACCGGCTCTCTAAATTTCACCATCCGGCTCTTGCGAGTAGGTGCGAACCTGCAGAAACCCACCACTGGTGATATGTAGCCATAATAACATTCTTCTTAGAAATCCAAGGTCAACTTTGTCTCTGCACCTGGCCGGATCTGGATGGGAGGAATCTGTCTTCATGCCAGTGGGAGATTGGACTGTGTGATGAACTTGTGGGTGTTGGGACAGGATCTTGAACTTTTAACTAGGTGGGGAAAACTGGAAGCTTTCAGATTTGGGTTTCCCCAGATTTGCCAACATGGCTCTTTTAATAACTTGCAACTTTGAGGAGTTGCAAGTTATTAAGCTTAGAGTATTATTTGTTTGAGGATGCTATTTGGAACCCTAACCCAAAGGTCTTTCCATGCTTTATGCCTTAGATCAGGGGTGTCAAACTCAAGGACCGGGGACCGGATCTGGCCAGTAGGACTATCCTGGAAACAGTAAAAGACCGGCCTGTAGTGCCTCTGCCAGCAAAAACAGATCTTGGGAGCAGTGATGGGATTCAAACATTTTTATTACCAGTTTTGTGGGCATGGCTTGGTGGGTGTGGCGTGGCTTGGTGGTGTGGATTGGTGGGCGTGGCAGGAGAAGGATACTGTAAAATTTTCATTCCCCCATCACTCCAGGGGAAATTAATGCAAAATCCCCATTTCCTCCCGATCAGCTGGGACTCGGAAGGCAGAGAATAGATGGGGGCGTGGCTAGTCAGAGGTGGCATTTACCATTTCTCTGAGCTACTCAAAATTTCTGCTACTGGTTCTCCAGAAGTGGTCAGAACCCGCTGAATACCACTTCTGCTCGGGAGGAACATGTGTGTCCCTCCCGAGCTCCATTTTCATTGGCAGAGGGTTGCAGGAGGCAGTCACAGCCATAAACGAACCTCAGGAGCCCATTTTTGCCGGCAGAGTGTTTGGGCCACCACAGGTGCCCCCAACACAAGTGATGTCGAGATGGCCATGCCCCCCCTGCCCCCCCCCAAGGTCAAACACAAGACAGCTGAAATAGAGTTTGACACCCCTGCCTTAGATAATAAAAACAGGAATACAACTAGAGTCGTCTTCATCTCATAATCAAGGTTATAATAGCCCCTTTTACAGCATATGATTTATTCATCGATAGGTGTCCTCTGCTGATATGAGAACAATTCAGAGAGCAAAGAAAACCAGCAAGTTTTGCCTCACTTGATAAGAACTGACTGAATGCATCCATAGCTACCCATGGCTCTTTCTGGGATAATCAAAACATGTAAGATGGTCATGGTTTCATCTATTCTAATATCTTCTTCCTTCACAGGGTTCTGCAGGTGCCTTAGAAAGCCTATAAGCTTCACGTGACAGCTACACATGACAGCAAAAATGCTGTCTCTACCACATAATATATGGAAATTTATATTTTATAAGCATCCGTTCCAAACCAGTAAAAAAAAAAAAGGCTTTTTTTGAAGCTATTTGCACAGGAATAAGGTTGTGTGTCCTTGGCTGTGGAATGTTGCATATGCTAAAAGTAAAAACGGAGGGATTTTCTTTCATCATTTGGAAAGATCATCTGAGGTTTGACATTCTCTTGTTCTTTGGAATTTAAAAGAACATTTGAGAGCTACTAAAAGTATGCTTGTTAAATAATTAATAGCTCAATAAAAAGCTACTTGCACAACAGACCTTTAGCCCTTCCCTCCCTCCCTTCCCATATATTACCCAAGAGTTGAAGGAATCCATTACAAAAGTTAAAATCCCAACACAGGTACAAAACAATAGAAATAACCTACAAATTAAAGAAAGCTGCCTGTCTGGTTTCCCTGAGTTCTCTACTGTTTTCCTGATAAAGGACAAACCAATGTATGCCATATGGCCCTTCCTGCTTCTCCAAAACAAACTTGCTTTTCTCAAATGGTATAAAGACTGACTCACCACCACAACTAGGTATGATTCAGTAGCCGGTCTAACTAGCATCTCCTTCACTTCTGAAAACAATGAATCTGTGGGTTGATCCTACAGAAAAGCAATAGTAGAGATTATCTATTATCTGTTCCCTTCTCAATTAACAGTTCTTAATATTCTTAATGTACTTAATGTTCTCAAGGATAACATCAGTAAACTTCCCCAAAGAGTCTGTTCCACAGGATTAAAATTGCCACTATGGGAATGGATTTGGCCATTTGGAGTGAGGGAAACCAGAACTGGCACCAATTATAATAATATGATTACTGTGTTTCCCCGAAAATAAGACAGGGTCTTATTTTCTTTTGACTCCTGAAATAAGTGCTTGGCCATATTTTATTTATTTATTTATTTATTTATTTATTTATTTATTTATTTATTTATTTATTTATTTATTTATTTATTTATTTATTTATTTATTTATTTATTTATTTAATTTTTATACCGCCCTTCTCCCTTCCGGGACTCAGGGCGGTGTACAGGCAACAATAAAAATCAGTGGTATAAAATATAAAATACATAAAATAGGTTTAAAAATATATTAAATGGTTGGCCTGTTCTAAAACCTTAATAAAACCCTACTAAAAACCATTTAAAAACTACGCCAGGCCGTCCGCATGAAATAAATGGATCTTCAAGGCCCGATGGAAGAGGCGCAGGTCCGTGGTCGTGAGTAGGTCAGGGGGTAGGTCATTCCAGAGGGAGGTCTTATTATTTTTGAGGTTCAGGAGGCAATGAGTGTGGTCACCTCATGGCTGCTTCTGTGTTGCAATATTTTCGGGGAGGTCTTATTTTTGGGAAAACAGGGTATTATACTGGATGTCCATGTTATATTGACCATGTATCACCAGATATAGAGTTGAAGAGTGAGCTATTTAATAGTTCAATGATGGTGAACCTATGGCACGGGTGCCACAGGTGGCACGCGGAACCATTTCCGAGGGCACGCGAGGCGTTGCCCTGTCAGCTCCAGCACGCTTGTGTGCACTGGTCAGCTGATTTAGGCCTTCTTTTGAAGCCATTTTTCACCCTCTGAAGGCTTCAGGGAAATTCCTGAAGCCCCTGCAGGTGGGGAGGGGAGGCTGTTTTCACCCTCCACGGGCTCCTAGAAAGCCTCTGGAGCCTGGGGAGGGTGAAAAAAGCATGCCAAAAGCAGGGGGTCATGCACATAGCATTATGGGTGTGGCACGCCCACACATGACAACCCCCCGCGCTCCCCCCGCTTTTGTCACACGAGCAAAAAAAGGTTAGCCATCACTGTAATAGTTAATCTTTTGTATTTTGACCAGGAAAGGTTTTCTTATGTTACAACCAGTTTTTCTACTAGCACACTGAGTTAGTGAGCGCAAATAGGACTGTGTCCATAAAACACCATCCATCTGGAACACAAAAGAAAGCCAATTTACTTGAGAATATCCACGTGTTTGCATAGGTGCGGTTTGGTCTGTGTGGGTTTTTTTTTAGTTTGCTTTTTCTTTTATATATCTCAGGGAAGTCAATTCCATCATTGTCAAAAGAAAAGGAGAAGTAATTTTAAAAGTATGGTATGGATTTTAGATTATCGGGAAGCAGATTAATCATTGTTCCATTAAGCGGTATAACTTATCTGTGATTTATCATTCCAACTTGTTTCTTAATGGCTACCTAATATTCTCAGTGTCTAGGGACAGTGAATCTCCTTCGGATGAAACTGATCATAAACACACACACATGTTTAGAGGGATCCATATGTAATGATATTGCAGATCAATGTTTATAAATGCTTCTGTATCACTTTATAACTGGAGAACATGGATTCCTGATCCTGGCCTTTTTCAGAGGGCTACATATTGTAAAGAATTGAAAATTTTCTTGCATGACTGAAAGTTAAATGTCACTTAAAAAAAAATACTTAAGGATGTGCATGGTGTTGGCATTGCTTCTCAGGAACACAAATGGGAGGGAGGGAGGGAGGGAGGAAATGATATGTTCTTGCAGTAAAAATCGTCTTCCAAGAGAGAATTCTGAAAGTCAAGAGGAGTGAAATCTGCTAACATAATAGTCTTTTTATGAATGCTCTCTTTGGTAGCCATTTTGTAAGACTGTTCACAGAATGCTTTCAGTGTCTAGTTACCCCAAAGGTTTTCCACTCTAATTAATACTTACAACTTACAAACACTTTTCCAGTCATCAGTAAACATAGATACTGCCTTTTCTCTAAGCCAACAAGTCCGTGTGGTTATCTCAGCAGATTCTGTCATCTTCATCAACAATTCTTCAGCCATAGGTATTGCGATATCGTCCCATCTTTGTGCATACAATAGTCTTGCTACAATTATAATATATAAAAATAATGTTCCGTGGGTTTTTTCCCTCAGCTGCTTACCTACCAGTCCCAAAAGGAAAAACATATCCTGGTTTCACAGGGATACTCTCTTTTGAATAAAAATGGAGAAATTGAGCTGTTTTGCTCTCACTCTTTTCAGATAAACAATTTTTGCCTTGGGAAGACCCAACCTATTTATAAGGCATAGTTAAAATATTATTTGTAATATTCCCCCTGAAAACCAAGCTATTTTTCAATATACAGGTTAATTTAGAAGTATCATTTCCATCTAAGTGAAACTGGTCAGAAATTATATTCTATTTCCTATATCCAGCAGAATGCTAGAGTCATTTCCCCTTGAAAGTTATGATGAGAATATGTGATCTGGGCCTTACTTTTCAAATCAACTCACCAGAAGGTAAACAATCTGTCGTACACCTCTGGCCTCACGTCCACTAACATTAGTATTTTTTGCATCCCAGAGCACGTGAGTTTTGCACCAGATGTTCCTTCTCTCACAGGGTAGATACAAATTAATTCTCAGGTGGTCTCCATTTTTTAAAACATGGATACTCCAGTATACTTATTTGTGCCATTACAAAAAGAACACATTGAGATAATTCTGAGTAGAGAGCCAGCATTTAGTGCCTCCAATGTTTCATCAGCTATTTACGAAAGCTTTCAGAATTTTCTTCATGGTTTTCCTGTATTTCAGATCACTTATGCCTGCAGGTAAGATTTCAACATACTTCACCCAAACCTAATTTGCGAGTTGCTTTACAGGCTCTCAAAATTTTCTCACTACCTTCATCTGGTAATTTCCTCACTGCTAAGCAGGATTTTTTTTTTATCTTTATCTTTTTTTTCTTCCTGAATTCTTTGTATATTATTTCTGGATGTGATATATACTTTTCAAAAAATGCACCTAGGAAGTGGAAAACAAAGATGTGCTCGGTTATGTAAAATGAATTCTGATGTTATCAGGAGGTAGATCAGAGTGTCTCTAAAATCACATCACTTATATGTGAATCTCTGCAAAATCACAGAAGAGACATTTTAATAAACTGCATTTTGGCAGAAAGTAACAGTTTACATAGTATGCCGTTGCCCAATGATTTGGGGGACAATGCCACAAAAACATTTCAATTAAACATAGTAGACTCTTCTCTTAAAATGTCTATGGAGATTCTCAGTCAACCAGGTCATAGTTGACATGAATGTGCTTTTTCAAGAGGCAACTGGAGTTTGTGGGTTTTCTTTTAAGATGATTCACTTCTCATCCAAGAAACTTTGTCAGCTCTGACTGGATGGTGGGGAATGGAAGGATTTAAACTCTTTGCAGTCAGATCTGAAGATGTTTCTTGGATGGGAACAGATTAACAGAACCCTCTTCCATCGGGCTTTGAAGACCTATCTATTTCGTGTGGCCGGCCTGGTATAATTCTTAAATGGTTTTAGTAGGTTTTATTAATGGTTTTAGTATAGGCGTATTATTTAATACATTTTTAAATATATATTTCATGTATTTTTTATCATTGATTTTATTGCTGCCTGTACACCACCCTGAGTCCCAGAAGGGAGAAGGGCAGTATAGAAATTTAAATAATAAATAAATAATAAATAATAAGATTAACAAAGTTGGAAGGTACCTTGTAGGTCATCTAGTCCAACCCCCTGCCCAAGCAGGAGACCCTACACCATTTCTGACAAATAGCAGTCCAATCTCTTCTTGAAAGCTTCCAGGGATTAAGCTCCAACAACGTCTGAAGGCAAGCTGTTCCATTGGTTGATTGTTCTCCCTGTGCCCTTATTTCTAGGTTGAATCTCTCCTTGATCAGTTTCCATCCATTATTCCTTGTCTGGCCTTTGGGTGCTTTGGATAATAGCTTCACCCCCTCCTCTCTGTGGCAGCCACTCAAATATTGGAACACTGCTATCATGTCTACCCTTGTCCTCCTCTTCACTAGACTAGCCATGCTGAGTACTTGCAACCATTCATCATATACCGTATTTATTCGACTATAACGCGCACACGTGTATAACGCGCACCCCCTAATTTTCGATTAAAAATCGGTATAAAATTTTTATACCGATTTTTATAAAGCTCCACTTCTCCCACCGCGTCTCTTTCTGGCTCCGCTTTTTCCCCCGCGTCTGTTTCTGGGCTCCACTTCTCCCCCCGCGTCTGTTTCTGGGCTCCACTTCTCCCCCCGCGTCTGTTTCTGGGCTCACTTCTCCCAACGCGTC
This sequence comes from Rhabdophis nuchalis, assembly GCA_039707465.1. Taxonomy (NCBI): domain Eukaryota; kingdom Metazoa; phylum Chordata; class Lepidosauria; order Squamata; family Natricidae; genus Rhabdophis; species Rhabdophis nuchalis. The sequence continues at coordinate 237,481,723 of CM077643.1, forward strand.
TGTTTCTGGGCTCCACTTCTCCCACCGCGTCTGTTTCTGGCTCCGCTTTTCCCCCCGCGTCTGTTTCTGGGCTCCACTTCTCCCACCGCGTCTGTTTCTGGGCTCACTTCTCCCCCCGCGTCTGTTTCTGGGCTCACTTCTCCCCCCGCGTCTGTTTCTGGGCTCACTTCTCCCAACGCGTCTGTTTCTGGGCTCCACTTCTCCCCCCGCGTCTGTTTCTGGGCTCCACTTCTCCCCCCGCGTCTGTTTCTGGGCTCACTTCTCCCAACGCGTCTGTTTCTGGGCTCCACTTCTCCCAACGCGTCTGTTTCTGGCTCCGCTTTTTCCCCCGCGTCTGTTTCTGGGCTCCACTTCTCCCACCGCGTCTGTTTCTGGGCTCCACTTCTCCCAACGCGTCTGTTTCTGGCTCCGCTTTTTCCCCCGCGTCTGTTTCTGGGCTCACTTCTCCCAACGCGTCTGTTTCTGGCTCCACTTCTCCCACCGTGTCTGTTTCTGGGCTCCACTTCTCCCATCGCGTCTGTTTCTGGCTCCGCTTTTTCCCCCGCATCTGTTTCTGAGCTCCACTTCTCCCACCGTGTCTCTTTCTGGCTCCGCTTCTCCCGCCGCTGCCGCCGCCGCGCAGAAACCCAAACTCTCGTTTATAACGCGCACCCAAACTTTGAGTTCTTTTTTGGGTACAAAATTTTGCGCGTTATAGTCGAATAAATACGGTATTTTAGCCTCCATCGTATGTTTTAGCCTCTAGTAAAAGAAGGGAAACATCTTCAAAGAAAACCCAGAAAGTCCAGTTGCCTCTTGAAAACAATCTTTGATACTCTTAAAATGTTCTTATTAAAGTGATAATGGTATAGCACTTCTTTAGTCAATTTAGAGCTGATTTGGTTATGATGAGACTTCTTGGTAAACATTCTTCTTAGTGAAAAGAGTAAGGTTCTACATTTAGGCAACAAAAATGAAATGCACAGGTACAGTATAGGTGGTACCTCGCTCAATAGTAGTAACTGTGAAAGGGATCTTGGAGTCCTAGTGGACAACCATTTAAATATGAGCCAGCAGTGTGCAGCAGCAGCTTCCAAAAAAGCCAACACAGTTCTAGGCTGCATAAATAGAGGGATAGAATCAAGATCACATGAAGTGTTAATACCACTTTATAATGCCTTGGTAAGGCCACACTTGGAATACGGCATCCAGTTTTGGTCGCCACGATGTAGAAAAGATGTGGAGACTCTAGAAAGAGTGCAGAGAAGAGCAACAAAGATGATTGAGGGACTAGAGACTATAACATATGAAGAACGGTTGCAGGAACTAGGTATGTCTAGTTTAATGAAAAGAAGGACCAGGGGAGACATGATAGCATTGTTCCAATATCTCAGGGGTTGCCACAAAGAAGAGGGAGTCAAACTATTCTCCAAGGCACCTGAGGGTAGAACAAGAAGCAATGGGTGGAAACTAATCAAGGAGAGAAGCAACTTAGAACTGAGGAGAAATTTCCTGACAGTTAGAACAATTAATCAGTGGAACCGCTTGCCTCCAGAAGTTCTGAATGCCCCAACGCTGCAAGTCTTCAAGAATATGTTGGATAGCCATTTGTCTGAAATGGTATAGGGCTTCCTGCCTAGGCAGGGAGTTGGACTAGTTGACCTCCAAGGTCCCTTCCAACTCTGCTTTTAAAATTCAAGAGAAGCTCACATCTTTTCTAAGAGATTTTGCCCACCTTGTCAGGTTGGTACAATTATCAGATGGTGTCAAGTGCACTTTTGCATGGAAATCATGATAGGACATCAACAAGACAATTTACACTTTAAATAGCGATCGATTTCTCGTAGCATAATAAATGTCAGTCTATCTAACATGGGTAAATTAAGTTATCACAGGTGTAAATTAATTTGATACACAATTACATGCCCATTGAAGAAGTCAAGAAACTGCACAGTGATAACTGCTGATGTGTGATGAAAAGTGCCATTAATGTATGAACAATCCCAAGGTCAAATCAGACAATTCATCCTGTAGTATTAAGAATATCTGTGTAGACAGAGAATTGTACCAGCGAACACTATGAGACCCTGATTTTAATGGAAAATTTAATGGAAGGGTGCAGTGATGAATATCTCACACGGTTACCATTTCTTCATGTTCAACACTTGTTTGGGACATATCCTCTTCAATCCTATGGAAAAGATGCCCCAATCCTGCCCATATACTGACTTGCATTTATAATGCCATGCATGATACTTTCTCCCCAAATTATATATTCATATTCATGGAAGCAGGTAAAGGTCCAGGTGCTTTACCTGTTCATTATGAGATTTTTGCAACAAGGTAAGCAACCAACAATTTCTCTCTTCAGACATGGACATACGTGTTCACTGAAGCCCATAGGAAAGCAATAAGAAAACCTGAAAAATAGAAGGAAAATCCATCCAACAAAATTATATCCAGTCTCTGCCAGAGAGTGGCATTCAGGCCCCTTTCCCTTTATTTCTGATAGTGCAGGGGTTAAATGCAGTTTTGCAGGCAAATTCTATCCACAACATTTTAGGCAAACTCTGCCCACAGAGTTTGATCCTTGAGTCCACAGCTCAATGTTGACTCAGGCTGGAGTGAAGAGCAGGAAATAGGGCAGAGGCAGGGTTAACATTATCATCTGAGCTGATATGGGCACAGGATGATGGACTTCCCTATATCATTTCCATATCTTTAGGCCCAGCATATATCAGAGATATTTATTTTATTATTTGTAGACATCCAAATAAAATTGTTATCCTCAAAGAAATGTGTTCAGCTCCATGACAAAACCTGGATTTTTATTCTGATGCCATGTTGGAGAAGCTACTGAGAATACTATAGAGCAGGGGTGTCAAACTGGCAGCCAATACAAGCCATGCCCACAAGCTCCGCAAAGGCAAAAAACATAATAGTACCCTGTGATACATCACGCGACACAATCGAGTTTGACACTCATGCTGTAGAGAGCCAAGAAAAGAAACCCATGTATCACTGAACAAATCAGCCTTGAGTTCTTGACAGAGACACAAATGACCAGGCTCACATGAACCTACTTCAGACACATTATACATAGAAAGGCCTAGCAATCAAGAGAAGGCTGTAATAGTGGGAAGGACAGAAGGAAAGAGAGGGATAACCAGCAGCAAGGCAGATGGGCTCAGTTACAGAGGCAATGAGAGACTTGAAAGACCAGGTTAGGGACAGATCTCACATTTCGGCTGTGGACTGGTAAAATGTTTGAAATAAATAGATCATAATGGAGAAAATCTAACTGTGGTCACTAAATATTGACACCGACTTGATGGCACATCATCATAATCAAAAATAAATAAATAAAGGGTGCCATGGGTTTAAATGAGTTTAAAGCAGAACATTGAACGTCTTCTTCATGAGCAATTATAATTGGGGTGGGCAAAGTGCTTGGGTTTTTATTCTTTGAAACCCAATGGAACCCTGGATAGACGTTATATAAGAGGAGTCAGGATTATATTCAGCTGTGTGTGTCTCTGCCTGCAGGATAATTCTCCTGAAGGGAACTGTCTGATGTGGGGGATGAAGCCAGCGAAAGAAGGGTGGAATCTTGAAAATGAGCCAAAGGGGCTGCAGAAAAAAAGATCCAGAAGATAAAATTCCTCAACTCATCCCTTCTGAAAGAAGCCTTTGGACAGTGGCTTGAAATGCTCTTGACTGCTTTATTCTTAAGCCCTCATTTGTTCCTCTGATCATTTAATTGGGTAGAACTCCAGCTGCCATATCTGTCTGCTTTCCCCAACCTGTTTGGTCTCACTGCTGGAGTTAGAAGCAGTGGTGAGCAGTAGAGAGTGGGAAATAATGTTGTTTGTGAGTTTCATAGCATCCATAATCTTTGAAAGGGAAAGCTAGAGGCTTCCAGGGCAATCTAAAAATAGGATTCTCTGGGCTTCTAAATCATCTGAAAACTGGTTGATAAATTAGTACACTCTTCAACTTGTACAAGGGAGGTATTGTCCTAGCAAGCAGAGGAAACAATAGCATACCTTAAAATAAACAACGATGTTTCTCCAAACTATTGCCAAATTATACAATTCCCAGTTTCCTTAAGGACTGTGGCCAATGCAGAGAGAAGGGATGGGTGGAGTGTAATTTAGTAGCATATAGAACACAAAAAACATATTGAGATCAGAATTCCCACATACAGTTTAGGACACATAACCTCCAGGGACTTTTAACATCTGAATGCAGAGTTTTCTTGAATTCTAGCAATCATAGTGGTGGGGAATAACAGCAGGTGTTGCAGCCCAAGAATATCTGGAAGAGGGCCCAGATAAATAAGTCATTTTCTTCAATTCTTCATCATGGAGCCAAAACTATGACCAAGTAGAAAAACATGTCTCCCAAATCTGCTTTATCGTGGCAGTGGGTTATTCCTGGGATGGAGGAGCAAAGAATGCCAGGAGAGTATCCCAAGAGTGTATAGTCTCAGCAGGATCTCTTGGAGTTAAAAGTAACTTGATAGGATGTAATTGATCGATCAGAAAAATGAACAGAGCATGAGGTGGGGTTGGGTGGAGTGCAATTCCTGGCTATTCATTTTCAGAGGTCAGAACAGTGCAAGAACCAGTTTGGCGTAGTGGTTAAGGCATCAGGCTACAAACTGGGAGTTCCTATCCCATCCTAGCCACAAAGCCAGCTGGGTGATCTTGGACCAGTGAATTTTTCTCAGCCCTAGGAATGAGGCAATGCAAACCACTTCTGAAAAACCTTGCCAAAAAAACTGCAGGGACTTGTTCAGGCAGTGACCAGGTGTCCGTGCTGACTCAGAGACATATGTTTGCATGCACACACACACCCTCCTACAACTGTTCCATAGATATATAGTTAAGTCTGGCCTAATTACATTGTTCCACTTCCTTCCATCTAGGGCTGATACGAGCAGCTAATACAAAATCTTTCCATCTCTAATCAGAGGAGAGACTGTGATAGTCTCACTCCTCTCTAGTTCCCATAAGCATTCCTTTTCTATCTGCAGCTGTTAATCAATTTCAGAGAAAGGAGAGATAAGCAAGCAATACAATACTGTGTTGCTGAAACAAATGTGACTAATGGGTATCTTAAGCATTTCTCTAACTGAGGAATCTGAAACTCTCCTTTTTGCAATTTAAGAGTGGCAGAGTCCATGCCAATCCTTATGATTAGCCAGAAGGTAGCATGTTACCATATAGTGCAATATGATATTCTGTAGTACTTGTCTGTCAATGTGTGCTGAAATTATGGGTTCATGAGAAACTTGATATTTACTTGCGTAAAGTAATACTGACTGAATTCTTATACGCAATGTAAACATTGAAAACATGAAACTTTTATCTTAGCATATAAAGGGTCATGCAGCATTCATTAACTGTGATAGTTTATTTGTGAAATCCAACCTCTTCACATTTAAATAAATTTAAATAACATGTACTTCCTTCAGGTGTCAACTTTACAATGCCAACTCCTTAGACTTTTACACACTGACTTAAATCAGATCATTTAATACCATTCCTTGTATTCCTGAATACAAAGTGTAAATAAATAAAATTGTAGTCCTTGCACATATTTACTTGGAATTGAATTGCAAATGTTTACGGGGATAAAATGTTAATGCAGGTATATAAAATCCAACCCACCACACAGAACAAAATATTGTCTATAAACTTCTCAGTTCCTCTTTACTGGGTGTTAAAAAAGTATTCTTATGTTCACGAGGCACTTTTCTTTCATATTCTTCTGGAGATTTCTGTCTCCTCTTCCCATATCATGACTGAAGGTTTCTTCATTGTGCCAGACATTTCTGCAAATTTAAAAAAAAAGAAGCAGCAAATTATTTGGTTTTTAAACTTTTCTATATTATTAGCATCCTTCATTATTTCTGGACATTCAAACATTTGTCTGGAACCACACTCGTGAGTAATAAAAACTTTAGCTTCACTCGTCAGTTCTGATAGGTACAGATGTTTTGTTTGCAACTGGATCCTTTTTTTAAAAAAAAATGGAGATTCAGAATGCATTTTGATTCTGAAATTCAGGATTCAATTCTGTGTTCTCTTCAGGAAGGTAAGGAGGCTCTCTGGGCCTACATATAAACCTGTCAGAAAAAGGACAACCAGATTTGGACTGAAAAAAATCTGGATGATGAAGAGATGGAAGCAAAAATTACAGGTTTCCATATAGTATGTTCCAGTGGTGGGTTCCTACCGGTTCAGACCAGTTCGGCTGAACTGGTAGTATTTGGCAGCCTGAGTTGCTGGAACCGGCAGCAATCCAGGCCTGCCATGCCCCTGAACCAGTTTCCCAGTCGGCACCATCAGTAGCGCCATCTTGTTTTTTAGTTCTTTATATGCACAGAACAATTTTACTTTACTTTTTACTTTTACTTTTATTTGATTTCTATACCGCCCTTCTCCCTTTCAGGACTCAGGGCGGTGTACAGCTAGAATAAAAATGATAATACAGAATTTAAAAACAGTATTAAAAAGAAATATTAAATAATTGGCCAGTATTTTAAATCCCAAACTAAAATCACTATTAAAAATCCCTTTAAAATTATGATAGTCTGGCAGCGCAAAATAAGTGCGTCTTCAGGGCCCGATGGAAGAGATGTAGGTCTGAGATCGTCCTTAGTCCAGGAGGTAGGTCCTTCCAGAGGGCGGGAGTTGCCACAGAGAAGGCTCTCCCCCTGGGGGTCGCCAGCCAGCATTGTTTAGCCGACGGCACCCTGAGAAGGCCCTCTCTGTGGGAGCGAACTGGACGGTGGGAGGTATTTGGCAGCAGGAGGCGGTCTTGCAGGTAACCAGGTCCCTTGCCATGGAGCGCTTTAAAAGTGGTTACTAGTACCTTGAAGTGCACCCGGAAAGCCACATGCACAGCATACATCATGTGCGCCCACGAGCAAAACGGCTGTAGTGCCAGCCAGAACCCACTCCTGGTATGTTCTGTACGTTCTCTAATCAGGAACCTCTGCATCTAGTTTCCTCACTCCCCACAGCACATTTTGACACATAACTCCACCAAGTTATCAGAATGGAAACTAGCGAAATCATCCATTGTGCAAATCTATATTTCATGTTGAAATCCATGTTCTATTTTGCAACTATTTTTAAGTAGGTCAGAAAGACCTAAAACAGAAATAGAGTAATATTTCCTTGAGGACCTTGAACAATATAATGCAATTTGGCCAGCATGCTTGAGGTAGCCTTATTTCTTGTATCACAGCTGACATTTTTTGCCTTAAAAGCATCCCTTTCAGTTTGAAGAAAGAGGGGGAGGCGAGAGATGTCAGATGATACTGTCATGTCCTCAATCCACAACCAACTTCTACAATAAAGACCAGAGCCAGAATTCTGGGAGAGGAAATTTTGCATCTCAAGGCATCTTACGAGAAGCGCTTGAAAATCTTCCTAGGAGGATGTTTCCAGGAAGGGACTAGATATAAGGAGGCTGAAAACCTTGCTGAAAATACTGCCAGAATTTTTTCAAGAAAAGAATCAGCTCCAGCCATCTATTACATGCCTTCCAATGACTACCTTAACAAAGGTGTGGGTCATCGGGACACAAAAGACTAAGACCCAGAGGCTACCAGTGTTTTCCTCTCTTTCCTTGTGCCTATCATGTTTTCCCCAAAATAAGACCAGATCTTATATTAATCTTTTGCTCCAAAAGATGCATTAGGGCTTATTTTCCAGTTAGGTCTTATTTTCGGGGAAATAATGTACTAAATGTGTCTGGCTCATGATCTTAACTGGGGCTTATTTTTGGGATAGGGCTTATATTACAAGCATCCTAAAAATCATGTTAGAGCTTATTTTCTGACTGGGTCTTATTTTGGGGAAAACATGTTATCTCTTCTCCATCACTGTTTGTCTATCATTTTGCAGTTAAATCCATAATCTATCCCATGCCACACAGAGAGAGCAAATAGCTTGCAGGCCTTGGTGCAAATCTTATTATTCTGTGGGAAGGTTCACATCTTTTGATTTGATTTGCAGAACTCAAACCATGCCTGGCCCAAGACTTAACGTGTGACCACAAGAAGCCACAATATGATGAGATCAAATAGAAACATCGGATCTCTTAAAAGATGAAAGCATCTCCCCAAAGCCATAACAGAGTACATCACACGTATATATCAGGACCTAAACTCACCAGAAGGCTCCAGAGGATTAGCTCTGTTTGTTTTTCATTATTGATCATATTTGTCATGGGGGTTATTCACTCTGCTTCTGTTCCCCTCAGCACAGTCATAGCTCAAAGTAAAATGTGACAACTGAGCTGCAGCTTATAACTGGCTACGTGTGCCTACATGTACTAACTATTGTGTTTGTATTTGTTAGAGCTAAGTGTTCCTCGATCAACCAGGGGTACAGCCAACAGGGTTGGAACGCTTCACGATAAACGGCTTCACAAATTTCTACCAAGGCTTAATATTAAGCTATTTGATAATTTGAAAAGAAATCTCTGAATCAAACTTAAGATAAATTCTGTAGCTGATAATGGACAATAGTTTAGGGCAGGGGTGTCCAAACTTGGGAACTTTAAGAGTTGTGGACTTCAACTCCCAGAATTCCCCAGCCAGCATGGCTGGCTGGGGAATTCTGGGAGTTGAAGTCCACAACTCTTAAAGTTCCCAAGTTTGGACATCCCTGGTTTAGGGGAAAGATTATTTAATTAACCAGACTGATGTGAAGAACCATCAGTGTGGAATCTTGTATTATCTTTGTAAATACAAAAAGCAAGGAATGAGGAAGGAAAATATCTTTATTAACCACCCAATTGTGTGTGTGTGTGTGTTCAAAATTCGATTTCTTGAAGGCGATCCTGCTAAAGGAAATTACATGTACTATAATGCATAGCACTACAATGTGTAATGCTAGAGCACTGAATCTAATAGAGGCAATAACTGGCTAATATAGCAACCTTGTTGAAACAAACCTGGTTTTTAAACTGGTCAATATGTAAATACGATATTGGCTGAGATCCAGAGAGATGGTGTATTTGTGTGCGTGTGTGTGCGTGTGTGTCGTGTTGTGTTATGCCTTCAACTCAATGCCCGGACACAGCTTTCTTGGCAAGGTTTTTCAGTAGTGGGTTTGCCGTTGCCTGCTTCCTAGGGCTGAGAGAAAGTGACTGGCCAACTGTTTCTAGTTTATGCCTCAAGCAGGATTGGGACTTACAGTTTCTAGCCTGATGCCTTGAACAATGTAGTTTCCAAAGCATCTCTCCAGCTTACTGCTTCACATCACATTCTGTCATTTAAAAAAAAAATTGAAGATGAGGAGAAAAAAGAAATGCTAGGATTTCTAGAGAAAGAGCATGGTTTCAAGAATCATTAGATACCTCCCCCGCTCCCACCCTCACCCTCACCAGGCAATATTGATTCCAGTATGCTACTTCCCATTCCCTTTGCTCTGCAATTAAAAATAAGTTCTGGGGCATAGATATATCATTAAATGCCAAGTTGGCGCATCAGGCTGCAATTACAACTCTAAGTTCCCTGATGAGGGTTTGTAAATGTCTCCAAGTGTCAGAAGACAAAGGCCATTGCATCTGTATTATTATACCCTGAATTCTTTCCCTGCTTCTATTAGGAAGATGAGGTGGGTGTGATAAGAGCTACAGGTCTCCTCCCAAATGTCAGATACAGGAAGCCATTCTCCATACCTGATGGAACCATACCGCCCCAATCTTGCCTGCTCACCTCTAGCTGTGAAAAATAGCCCAAACCAAGGAAGATTGTGCCATCTTATCTATGATATCTAGAGATGGGCCTTGCTTATCTTGCCAGGTTCGGTGCTTTTCCGGATGAGGGACTCTCTGGTGTCCTGTGTCTGAGCTCCAGAATTGGACATGAATTCAAAAAACAACTTCATGTCCTCCTTTCCTTTTTCAAAACCTCCTATATCCGTGATGGCGAACCTATGGCACACATGCCAGAGGTGGCACACAGCGTCACCTCTGAGGGCACGTGTGCTGTTGCCCCATTTTAATAAATAAATATAATAATAATAATTTAATTTCTTGACCGCTCCCTCTCCCCGTAGGGACTCGGAGCGGTGCACAGGGAAACTAAAAAACCAAAATATACAATAAATATACAACATCTTAAAAACAAATTAAACCGTACCTGTGCTAAAATACCCATTTTAGACTAAAATTCCCACTAAATAACTAAAAGCCCATAGAGAGAGACTACCCTAGGCCGGCCAAGCAGAAAAGATATGTTTTTAATTTTAGACGGAAGGAGCGGAGGTCCGTGGTCGTTCTAATGTCGGGGGGAAGGTCATTCCAGAGGGCTGGGCCCGCCACAGAGAGAGCCCTTCCCCTGGGCGTCGCCCGCTGACAAAGTCTAGTGGACGGCACCCAGAGAAGTCCCTCTCTGTGGGAGCGGATCGGCCGTGAGGATGTATGAGGCATTTTAACTCTGCTGTGCATGCATACATGCCTCCACCACCCAGCTAATCTTTGGATCTCTGCCACGCATGTGGAGGGGTGTGGGGGGGGGGGCTGCGTGCACATATATGGGGGCAGAGTGCATGCAGGGGGCCATGTGCACGTTCACAGGGGGAGCATGCAGGGGGGTGCATGCGGATTCACGGGGGGGCTGGGGCACATGCAGGGGGACACGTGCATGCACAGAACATGTGCGTTTTAGCCACTCGGTCCAGAAAAGGTTAGCCATCACTACCCTATATCAATGGTCCCCAAACATTCTGGCACCAGGGACCGGTTTTGGAAGAAAAATTATCTTCCAGAAGTGTGTGTGTGTGCCTCGATTCCACACATGCTCAGATGAATCTTCAATTGTTTGCCTGCCACTTGTTTAACCCAGTTACTAACAGCCACAGACTGGTACCAGTCTCTGGCTCGGGGGATGGTGACCTCTACTCTATATCACAGTACTACTAATAAAGTTTAATTCAACTTATCTTTAGCATTTCAACCTGCACAAGGTTTGAAGCATTATTCTCTAATTCTAGTCTTTTTAAATCATTACCTTATTTATAAATAAATATTTATTTAAACTTTCTAGTCTTCCCCAAGGGGCGGGGATCTCAGCTATTACTTGCAGAATACATACGGTCCTCATCCTCAAATGCCATAATTGTGTGCCATAATTAATCTGCAGGGTTGAAAAATGTATGTAGAACTCTGAAGATAGCAGGGCTCCTGTTCAAGCTGTGCTATTGTCTAAGTCAGGGGTCCCCAACCTTTTTGGCACCAGGGACCGGTTTCAATGTAAAAAATATTCTGCGGACCGGTGGGAGCCTCCAATGGGTGAGTCGATTTACGTGGGCCACACGCGCATTTGGCGGTCATGTGCAACCGGGCGGGAAAGCTGCCAGGGGTCCTGGGCAAACGATCCTCAGCTGGGGCAGGGAAGGATGGGCTGCATCCTGGACAGGAGGGCCTGGCAGCCCCTTCCCCCCATGCAGGGCTGGGTGGTGCCCCGAACCCCCCCAATGCAGGCTGTTGCCCCCATCCTGCACCCGGGGAGCGCCCCGGCCAGCCGCCAGGATAGCGGAGCGTTTGCTACACTTTCCTAAGAGTTACGCTACTCTCTCCGCCACTCACTCGGGCCCGGTTACTATTAAGCCACGAACCGGCACTGGTCCATGGACCAGGGGTTGGGGATCCCTGGTCTAAGTGACACTGCAGACCTAGCTTGACACTTAATTGAGGGGCAGATTTTTTTGTTTTTGATGGATGGGCTAATTGTGGTTGCTGCTCAAGGACTAACTATAAATTTTCTGAGCTCAGGTGAAGTAAAGCTCAAATGATTCTTAAAGCTAACTCAAAGTTTTGCATGCCAATAATAAGACTAATCCCCACCCCCACCCCCCAGGCAATGTTAAAACTAACCCGGCTCTGGTCTGTAAAGATCCAGACAACCATCAGATGACAGCAAAGAAATAACTTTCTATACCTCTTTGCTGCCCTCTAGTGATATTGATTTTGCTACCTCACCTAGGGCAAGGGTCCCCAAACCCTGGCTGCGGCCCACTACTGGGCCGTGGCCTATTTAAAACTGGGATGTGCAAGCAGCAGGCCAGCGCGCATACACGCACACACACAGCTCGACTCGTGTAAACGGCAGACCAGCTTGAGCCACTGGTCGATAGGCACGGACATGCACATATGAGCACGCCAGACCGCTGCTTGCATAAGTTAAGTTGTGCATGTGTGCATGCCAGCTCACCACTTATGAGGCCCAATTCCTCTCTCAACCCACACCCCCCAAGCCACAAAGATTGGGGACCGCTGCTCTAGGGAGTCTAAAAGGTAAAAGTTCCCCTCGCACATATGTGCTAGTCATTCTCGACTCTAGTGGGGCGGTGCTCATCTCCGTTTCAAAGCCAAAGAGCCAGCGCTGTCCGAAGTCGTCTCCGTGGTCATTTGGCTGGCTTGGCTAAACGCCAAAGGCACACGGAATGTTGCTACCATCCCACTAAAGGTGGTTCCTATTTTTCTACTCGCATTTTTACATGCTTTCGAACTGCTAGATTGGCAGAAGCTGGAACAAGTAATGGGGGCACCCTCCGTTAATGTGGCACTATGGATGCTGTGTAGGAAGTCTAGGCAGTGTCATGTACGCTCATTTCCAAAACATTTTACCAAACTTTGCATTGCATGAGTACATCTGGAGGGAACATTCATTTTAAATGAATACAAAGCTGAACACAATATTTCCCAAAACTGAGAACATATTTCTAATGTATTTCCCAATTATAGTTATTAATCAATCATTATTATGAATTCAGTAGCGCTAACTGCATGGCCACAATATATTCCTTTAATCGACACACACATATTTTCAGAGCTAGGAAGAAGAGTATTAGTTGCAAGGCAAGATCCTTACGCACATTTTTAAAATATAGAATCTATTTTTATATGAGGAAGTTATTTGTTCAGCTGGACCAGTATTACTTACTCTTACTTTGAAGTAAGTGTCCAGGAACCCATCACTTGTCAACTGATACTAAGAGAAAATACTTACTTCACCCAGAGATATGAAATGGCTTATCTCTGTTATAATTAAATGCTCCATTGGGCTGGCTATTGATTTTCAGGAATTGGTTCACTACAGTCTCTTTCTTAGTTCAAGCAATTTATATAAACAGTTGTGTCTGAATATTTTGTTTCTTTCAGATGTGCTCTTTTGTCTCTCGTTTACATTCCCTTCCAAAGATCTGTAGACCAGGATTGCAATGCTATGCCCTGTTTTTCTCACTTCTGTATGATTAAACTGGTTTTGCACAAGTGGAATACAATTCCAAAATCTAGCTCCATTGTGAATGATCAGGGATGATTGCAGCAGACATGCTTTCCTAATTTAATAATAATAATGTATTAAATTTCTAAACCACCCCCTCTCCCCGAAGGGACTTGGGGCGGTGTACAGGAAAATTAAAAACATCTAAAAACATAACAATACGTACATAATTAAAATCGAATTAAATAACCCTGTACTAAAATTTATAAACATTAAAAACTGTATCCCATTAAGACCAAATAAAACAATTTAAATTACAGACTGGGGCGAGGAGCATAAATTAGGCCAAGCCAGCCTGATGGAACAGATAGGTCTTTACTTTTAGGCGGAAGGAGCGGAGGTCCGTAGTAGTTCTAATGTCGGGGGGAAGGTCAATCCAAAGGGTCGGGCCCATCACAGAGAAGGCCCTTCCCCTGGGCGTCGCCCGCTGGCATTGCCTAGTGGATGGCACCCGGAGAAGTCCCTCTCTGTGGGAGCAAATCGGCCGAAGGGATGTATAGGGCAGGATACGATCCCGCAAATAACTAGGTCCTGTGCCATGGAGCGCTTTGAAGATGGTGACCAACACCTTGAAACATGCCATCCTCTTGGCATGACCGAAAGGTTAATCTGATCTTAAAGATTCTCCTTGAAATTTCCTTGTCCAACATCTACAAAATTCTCAGACATTCCCCATGTAGTTGCTGCCTGTGTTTTGATATAAATCTATATTTTATTTTAGTATCTGAAACCTGGCAGCTGTTATTTGACAATATTTGGTGATGTACCTGCAGTAGCATTTAGTATTCTTATAACCTTCTTCATTCACGTTTGAAGCTCACCACAATCTAAGCAATCCAAGGAAGCATTTGGTTTTTGAGCTGAAAAAATCACATACAATGTGCAACCCAAATTTGTCATTCAGAACATGATGGGGAAAATGGGAAAAGTTCAAAATGTTCGCTAAATTTGTATATATTTTCTTCGGTGCCAGGAGCAATGATCAACTATGCTTAAAAGACATTAGAAGCAGTGTGTATCATCCATGTGAACATGTACCTGCATGTGTGCATATGCCTTTAAGTCAGTTTTCTTGGGCCTTTGCAACTTTTTTGGAAAGGTTTTTCAGAAATGATTTGTCATTACTTCCTTCTTAGGGCTGAAAGAAAGTGCCTGGCCTAAGGTCGCACAATCGGCTTTATACCTAAAACTCAATCTGGCCAGATGCCTAAACCCAGGGGTATCAAAGTCAAGGCCCGCAGGCTGGGTGCCTAGATCTGGCCCACAGGGCCACTCTGGAAATAATGAAGGACCGGCCTGTGGTTTCTCTGCCAATGAAAATGGAGCTCAGGAGGGCCACATGCAACCCTCAGAGGCTCCGTTTTCAGCCGCACCGACTCCTGCAATCCTCTACCAGTGAAAATGGAGCTAAGGAGGACCATATGTGGCCCTCAGAGATTCCATTTTCAGCCGCACTTGCCTCCTGCAGCCCTCTACCAGTGAAAATGGAGCTAAGGAGGACCATATGTGGCCCTCAGAGACTCCATTTTCAGCCACACTGGCCTCCTGCAGCCCTCTACCAGTGAAAATGGAGCTCTGGGGGCCCCTCACATACCCCCCAACCTCTGTTTTCACTGGCAGAGGGCTGCAAGTGGCCATTGCCACCGAAAACAGAGCCCTGATGTGGCCCTCAATGAAATTGTGTTTGACACCCCTGCCTTAACCACTACAACACTACATCAAATTATTCTTCAAAGTTTGTATATTTAGCCATGAAAACAAATAAGGGAAAACTGGCAAAGTGCTATATAATCTCTTAATAAGAGAAAGAATAAGAGACAGAATCCTGCTGTCCTCTATTTTCTGCAGCTCTTACCAATTTCACCTCCCCCTTAAAGGATTACTACTGCTGGGTCAAGACTAAGTCCACGGGGAAATTGTTTCTTATGCGCAGGCATTGTTGAATTACCAACACCCTCTCTCCCTCCTCTCTTAGCCTTTCCTCTTCTCCCTCCCTCCCTCATTTTCTGACATTGTCTTTTGCTTCCCTCTGTCTCCAGTTCTTGTTTGGCAAGAATAGGCCAGATTTCTCCTGCCAAGTGCCTGATCTTCACATGTTCCAGAAGGCTATTGAATTGGGCCAAGGGGTGGGATTCTACCGGTTCAGACCAGTTCGGGCAAAACAGTAGCTCCGACTATCAGCTGGGAGTGAACCGGTTCGCTCCGACTTTCAGCTCCCTCCCTCCGCCCGCTCCTATGCTATACTCACCTATATTTCCTTTTCTGAAGGCCAGCTGACAGACACGGTAGTGTGGATTGCCGTGCATCAGCTGTTTTCCTCCCCAGCAGTAATGGGGAAGGTGATTTTTCTCTAAACTCTGCTTAGCAAACCGGTTGTTAAATCGGTAGGTTCTGTATGCAAACAATAGTGACCCATCCTATTTTTCCAAGAAAAAGACTCTATCCTCCTCTGATTTTAAGATAAATCCCCAGATGCAAATCAAACATTGGTGGTTTCTCACTAATAGATGCAGCAGCACAACAGAAAATATTATATCAGCATGCTATCCTACTATCTTTTTAACACTGATTTTAAAATGCTATTGCAGTATCTGAATGAGGTATCTTCTCAGTAATTTCCTGCTGATGGCCTCCCTCTTACCACATTCTAGGAGAGGGTTCTTTCCTGCTGGAGTTTTAATAGCATGATACTCTGACTGTGGGCCATAAAAGTTATTCCTTATGCACTGACCCAGTTACATAAAACATGAATGCTTCATTTCAGGGTGGGGGAAAAAAGCCTTTGGACATATCCTCTCTGATCATTTGTTTGACATTTTGCAAAAACCAATAACAACAACAACAACTGGATGATGGTGTATAGCATCAAAAAGTGAAATCACGTCTGCCTCTGGAGCAGTTGTGGTTTTTTTTTTAAAATGGAAAAACAACAATGCAATAGCAATGCAATAGCAATGCACAGTAAGAAAAGGGTTTTTTTCTTGCTTCATAAATGTATTAATGTTTGTTGTCATAGACTAAGCTGCTTCCCTTCTGCCATTAATCATTGAACATCTGGAAAATAGTGTGCTTCCCAGTGGCAATCATAGGGAAACTTTGACCTGTCAATCTAATCTTCTATCCAGCCTATAAAACATTTAGGGGGCCTCACCCAAATTCCAAATCCCTGTTTCCTCTCCCACACTTTGACTTTCTCCCTGTAGATGTTTTGCCCTATCCTGTCGTTTAAAACAGGGATTCCTAATCCCTGGGCTTCAGACCGGTACAATGCGTGGCCTGTCGGGAACCAGGCTGCACAGCTGGAGGCAGGAGTGGGCTTCAAAAATTGCAGCAAAGTATCATTGCAGGCCAAGGTTTGTGCATTTTCAACAATCAGGTAAATCCAGCTACACAGAGCAGCCCCAAAGAAAAAAACAAAACTTTAGAGCACTTCAGTTCTTCCTAAACCTTTATTTTTTCCCCCAAAATGCCACTTACTCCATGGATTAAAAAAAGGGTAAAATGTGCTACTTCCAGGACTGGTGTCAGGATATAGCAACTGGGGGTCCAGGAAAAGGAAGAGAAAGAAGACATTTGCAGATCTTATTTTCAAATCTTGAGGAGTGACCCAGATGGAACACCAAAGAGCTAGCCCTACTTTCTCCATATCTTTCCTCCTCCTTTCCTCATTCCTTCGCGCAGTCACTCATGCACTCGTGACATCCCGCCTGGACTATGGAAACACTCTCTACATGGGGCTCCCCTTGAGGTGCACCCAGAGGCTACAGCTAGTGCAGAATGCGGCCGCGCGGGGGATCCTGGGAGCTTCTCAGCATTCCCATGTAATACCTCTCCTGCGCGAGCTGCACTGGCTCCCTGTGGCCTTTCGGGTGCGCTTCAAGGTGTTGATCACCATCTTTAAAGCGCTCCTTGGCACGGGTCCTAGCTATTTGTGAGACCGCCTCCTACCTCATACATCCCTTCGACCGATCTGCTCCCACAGAGAGGGTCTTCTCCGGGTACCATTGGCCGGCCAATGCCAGCTGGTGATGCCCAGGGGAAGGGCCTTCTGTGTGGCGGGCTCTGCCCTCTGGAACGAGCTACCCCCCGCGCTCAGGAACATCACAGACCTCCGCCTCTTCCGCCAACATCTAAAGACACACTTCTTTCATCTAGCTGGTATTGCTTAATTTAATAAGATTTTATTGATTATTTATGACGTATTTATTCTTTTTGTATATGTTTATATTTGTGCTCTTAATTTCCTGTGCACAGCCCCAGTCCCTTTTTGGTGAGAGTGGTGTGGTATAAAAGTCTAATAAAATAAAAAAATAAAATAAAATAAATTCCTCACTTTGATTTTGGAGAAGGCTCCATAGAATACCATGGACAGCCAAGAAAATAAACAAATGGATCATGAATACATCAATCCAGAATTCTCACTCAGGATAGAAATGACCAAGCTCAAATTATTCTAATGACACATTATGTGAAGACTCAGCTCTCAGGAGAAGGGTCTAATATTGCAAAGGAAAGACAATATGAGGACAACTAGCAGCAAGATGGACGTACAATGTTACAATAGTGATAGATGCAACATTGGAAGACCTGGAAGGACCAGGTTGGAGACAGATTGTAATCTGGAAAAATCTATTTGTGTGGGTGCTAAGAATTAATATGAACCTGGCACATAATCAAATCAAAGAAAATGCTATCATTAGCATAGCATGCAATAGGTTATTACCAATAAAAAGATAATGTTTGTAACTTAGAGTTGAAATGAGGGATCCTTGGTGCTCTCTGAGCTTGCTTGTTTTCTTACAGACATTTCATTACCACAGTAGGTAATAACATCAGAGCTGCTGCTGATGTTACCTAGTTTGGGTAATGAAATGTCTGCAAGAAAAGAACCAAACGCAGAGAGCACTAAGGACCCCTCAAATTATTATTAGTTACTAATGATTGACAATTAAATAATGTAATCTATAATTATGAACACAGTATACAATAAATAATAAATGTATATAGAATGGGGAGGAAGGATATGCATCTTATAATATTCCATATAGGATAGCATGTAGCCATTATTATGAAAAAGTAACACAGATAAAATAGAGCCTTCAAAACATAGTAGCATAGTTAATGCCTCTAAGATGGAAATATGTCCATGGAAACACAATACAGTAAAATTTCAATTTAATAGACTAATTTGGAGAACAGGATGTCCATTATTCCATTAAATACAAACGTGTATCTTTCGCATTAACTTAAGCCATTTGCATAATGACTTAAATAGATGGTATAATTCACTACAAATGTCATAACATGAAGATGAAATTAAGATAAATTTAGCTACATTTTCCAGGCTACTTCAAATGCCTTGTCCATTATTTTGAGGTGATGTCTGGAGAATTCTCAGTGGATTGAGAAATTTGATCCATTGCATCTGAAATCTGCTCAAAGGTTACACTGAGGATGCAAACACCAAAATAAGGAAGAGGTAAAAAAAACAAAAACCACAAGGATAATTGGAACTAGAGAAGCCAAGGCACAATGTGGTTGCAACCGATTCTAGTCTGTTAACAGTCCATGGGGACAAAAGGATCTTGGGTCCCAAAAAGTTGAAACTGCTTTAAGAAATACCTTTCAGGGGAGGCTGTCTCTCAATCAGATTCTGTACCGCCTTCTGATATTTCTCCTCAGCCAGAAGTTGTTCTTCCACCGAGATGTTTGAAGACCATTCCTCTTTCAAGAGAGGACCAAGTTCTCTTCCCAGGGAATGGTACATTGCCAACACGCTGAGTTGCTTAGTTTTCTCAGGAGTTTCCCTCTAATTGCACTCTTAGAAACTAAGATTATGATTGCTTTTCCCCTTTTGGTCGATGTTTCTCTTCATTTCCCGAATGACTCCAAAGGAGGCCAGGAAGATGACAAAGCCGATGATACCCACTAGGCAAAAGCAGGCAAGCACATAAAAGATACAGGAAAGGGTTGAAGCAAGAGTTAAATCTGTTACTAGGAGAAACAGCTGAAAGAGGTGAAGTCCCATTACACAGGCCCGGAGTTGTACTTCTTGCTCCTTTGCTTACTAGCTTGCCGAGAAATCTTCTGGAAGGGAGGTGCGTGGTATGCACTTATGTCATTAGAAAAACACCCACTCTTGTGAAACCTGTAAAAGTGAGACCCAGCCCTGTTGGGAGATTGAATCATTGTCCCAGCTAGAGTAGCAAACAGCATTTCTAACTCATTTTCTCTGTAGAGAAAGTCAGAGGTGCTCATGAGATCTGGCAGCCCTGTATCTAGATTTTTCATAAAAGCCTGAAGGCCAAGATTGGTTGAAAGATTGCAGTTCCCCTGAGCCATGCAAGTGAGTGGAGTCTAGACTAGCTGCAAAAAACCAGTTGAAGTTAATTTCACAAGAAATGGAGAGGAGAGGGGAGGAGAGGAGAGGCATTGCTAAATTAAGTTACCCTTTTACGATACCAAAACTTTCCAGCTTAGATTTATTAGGCAAAATCAAGATCAGAGAATTCTTTAGCAGGGAATTGCAGAAAGGAGAGCAATTTTAAAATGGCTTATGGTCAGAATTGGTATTTATGTCTTAAAAATCTGTACAGCCATTTCTGCTTCTGTTGTGGATAATGATTTTGCAGGGGCTGTGTCACTCACTGTGAGTTCTGTTAGACTTTAGTCTAGCTTGCCTTTTGGGTCCTTGACTTGGGGTGTTAGGAATCTTATTGTAAAGCCTTAAGACTGTCAACATCTAAGAATTGCTACTAAATGGCTATTGGAATTACCATTAATTTATAGCCAAGGTGCAGTCTTTTTTGTTGATATTCAGTATGTATTAGGATTCTATAGGTTCTGGCATTAAATATCAGTGAATGCAAATCTAAATCTTACCTCATGTTAGTAGGATTACGAGAACTTTATTGTTTCATAAATGTAACTATTTACAATACATGCATAATTTTCTTTGATATTCCTCTAAAATGCTGATAATGAACAGGAGGAAGTTCCCATAGAGATTATCAGGATTAGGTCACCAAACACCTGTATGCCTCCCTTGTAGAAGCATGAGTCACACCAATAAATATGCGTATAGTCTTATAAATAAGTTCTGAACCGCCAGATAGCAGCAAGAAAATCCAGAAAATCCCTTACTGCCATCATGTTGTCTCTAAATTTTTGGCAGTCCAGATTTCATAGTTTGTTTGTTTTTTATATTGAAAAAGTTTTATTGAGTTTTACAAATTTTTAAGTAGGGTAGGGTAAGGTGAGTTAAAAAAATATTTTGAGAACTTTCACGTCGAGATCGTTGGCCCCTCCGGGACTTCTTAACAAAACATAGATAATACATATTTCAATGGTATTACAAGGTGAAGAGAAGTGCATACATCATGTAAATTCCAAATTCTATGCTAGCAACGTTTACAAACATCCAAACAAAAGTTATACTATATTTAAAAAGTCATTTTTTTGATCTAAGTCTCTTGGCAATTGTGTCTTCTTGTTCTCCTCCCTGACCCCCAGTGGGTGGGGGCGGGGCTCCCTCCGCTCCTCCAGTTTCATCCCCCAGGATAGAGGAATATTTTTTAAGAAAGGCTTCCGCCTCAGCAACTGTTTTAATCCTTACTCTTCCTCCTTCCCAGAACACCAACATCCTTTCTGGCATCACCCACTTGAACCAAATCCCCTGGTTAAACAATTTTTTAGATAAGAAGGAATATTTCCTCCTCACCTCTCTAATCTTTTTCGGGATCTGCTTCAAGATGGTGACTTCCTTTTGCTGGTACATTAACGGACCCTCTCTCTGCGCCCTCAGTATTCCCTCCCTGGTAGACCTTCTAACAAATTTAATATGTATCTCTCTGGGTAGTTCATTTATCCTGGCATATGCTGAATTTATTCTATAAGCCAGGTCAATGTCCCCCCTGATCTCCTCCTTAGGTTTGTGTAAATAGTCTGCTAAAATTGTGCTCATAAGATCAGGAAGGCATTCACCAGATTCTTCAGGAATATTCTGAAATCTTAAAAAATATGATATCCTTTCAAAATCCATCCTAGACATATGACCAGTTAAATCTCCAATTTCAGTATTAACATTTTTAAGTTCTCCCTTTGCCCCAGCCAGCCCCACTTCCAACTCTTCAGTCTTCTGTGTATTCTGCATCAATTTCTTCTGTGTTTCCAAAAGCTCCAATTTAGAACTGCAGTGATCCTTTCTAAGTTCTTTAATTTCCAGTACCAAAGAGTGTAACACTTCCTCCATAGCCGTCATTCTTGCTTCCAAGCCTGATTGTTCTGGTTGCTTTTTAGAAGCCATGGTGAGCTGTTTAAGTCAGTGCCACTAAGATGGCGTTTTTTGGGTGCGGCCGCTGGAGCAAGTCCAGAGAAAAAAGTTCAAATCAAAGTTGTAAAAAGTTATAAAATCCAGAGAGAAAAGCAATTTTCACAATCAATTATGAAGACAAAGAAGGCACTCCAGGGAAGGAATCAATTAATCACAAAAATCCTCCATTGGTAGAGAGAAACAGTCCAGGTCACAAAGGAATGTTGGAAATTTTCCATAAAGAATAGTCATTTAGGAACAAAGGGAAGCCATCTTCCCCCACCCAATCTGGCAGCCAGCAGGAGAAAGCAACAGAGAAAATTGTTCCAATAAAGCCGGACTTAGATACATTGTAGCTAGAAACAAGCCGCAAGGCACTTTCACTTCTTCAGCAAAGTCTGGATGAGAAATATCCGCTTCCTCGCATTCGAGGAGCCATTTCCAAACGCCGCTGCTGTAAATCCGAGGTTTTTTTTAACAAACACCCCCCTCCATCGTTTCTTTCAATCAAAGCTGCCAGCAAAAAAGTCAAAGTCACTTACTCTCCACCTCGCCGCCAAAGCCCCGGCAAAGCCATCCGGCTCGAACGTTCCCGCTCTCTCCGAATCTGCTATTTGTTACCGTCCTCCGTTGGCGAAGGGAACCAAGCCCCCCGCAGCATGTCTTCTTCCTACTAGACCGAAGACAAGGCTGCCCCCGGCCGCCGCCAGGCTGGAAAGGTCCAGGCAAGCCGATCCTACGGGGGGTCCCCAAAAAAAGGGGGCACCCCGCCCCGTTTGGGGCCGAAAAAAGAACAAAACGGCGGATGAGTCCCAGGACTCGTCCGTCGCCGCCAGAAGCCGGAACAGGAATCCCAGATTTCATAGTTTTTGTTCAGAAGTTAACTTGTTTCTGGCTTATTGTAATGCACACAACAGTTCCCTAGGATTCTAATTGTGCTTTGAGTTCTTGCAAACTCATGCAGGGATCATCGGTAATTGAATCTAGCCACATTCGTTGGCCTCCTTTTAAATTGTTTTTGATTTTTCCAAGCATTTGGGTCTCTTGCCTTGGTGTTATATTTCAAGTAGCTAAACTCTAGTTTCATTGTTCATGCTTCCAGTGAGCAGTCTAGTTTTCAAGGTACAGGTAGTCCTCAACTTACAAGCACCTTTGAGTCCAAACTTTCTGTTGTTAAACAAGGCAGCTGTTAAGTGTTTGTTAAGTGGATCTGGCTTCCCCATTGACTTTCCTTGTCAGAAGTTCTCCAAAGCAGGGGTCTCCAACCCTTGCAACTTTAAGTCTGTAGGACTTCAGCTCCCAGACTTCTCCAGCCAGCAAAGCTGGCTGGAGAATTCTGGGAGCTGAAGTCCTACAGACTTAAAGTTGCAAGGGTTGGAGACCCCTGCTCCAAAGGACCCCTGGGATCCTGCAACCATCATGAATACACGCCAATTGCCAACTGTCTGAATTTTGATCTTGTGACCATGAGGACATTGCAATGATTGTGTGGAAAAGTCATAAGCCACTTTTTTCAGTGCCATTGTAACTTCAAATGGTGAATAAACCTGAATAGTTGTAAGTCAAGGACTAGCTGTATTCTCAACCATTTCCTACAGTATTTTTGGGGGGGTCATTCAGCCTTTCTCATGGGTCAAGTCAATCTACATGCGCCGCCCTGGGTCCTTCGTGGAGAAGGGCGGGATATCAATGTGATTAAAATAAAATAAAATAAATAAAAATAAATATACTTCAACTGGGATGATCGTGACCTTCACAATATATGGTTGCCATTTGTATGTCTCTTAAGTTTAATACTTACCATTGTTTTTCTCTCAGCATTCTTATTCATGGAAGACCTATGTGCAATATCAATGAAGCCATCCATCTGAAGAAGTAGACTTAAATCTACAAAGGTTTATCTTAATATATTTGTTCACCATTCAAATGGCATAATATATTCACTACTGTTCAATCGATCAATTGGAATAGGGCTGGAAGGGATCTTGGAGATCTAATCCAACCCTCTGCTCAAGCAGGAAACCTTTTACCATTTCAGACATGTGACTGTCCAGTCTTTTCTTAAAAACCTCCAGTGATGAAGCACCTACAACTTCTGAAGGTGAGCTTAATTGTTCTCAGGAAATTTCTTCTTAATTCCAGGTTGCTTCTCTCTTGATTAGTTTCCATCCATTGTTTCTTGTCTTGCCTTCTGGTGCTTTGGAAAATAGTTGAGCCACTCTTCTTTGTGGCAGCCCCTCAAATACTGAATTCTGCTATCAGAACATCTAATCCTTATTTTCTCTAGTCTAGACTAACCATACCCAATTCCTGCAACATTCGTCATATATTTTAGTCTTCAGGCCTTTGATAAGTTTAGTAGTTCTTCTTTGCACTTTTTCCAAAGTCTCAACCTCCTTTTTTGTAATGTGGTGATCAAAACTGGATGCAGTTGTGTTGTCTTATTAAGGATCTTATTAAGGTCAAAAATTATCTTTGACTTTTGTTGCAAGTCTTTGTGCATTCCGAGCCTTTGCTTTCCGGGCTTCATCTTTGCAGATTCGGGCCATCTGCTGATGATCTGGTTTAGTTATGTTTATTTATTTATTTCCATTTTTTCTACTTATCCTTTTTTGTCTTTCAGCTTATCAGAGAGATCTTTGTGCAAGCATCCTGGTTTCTTATTGGATTTCTTGTTTTTCTTTTTTAGTGGTATGGTGCCTGGACTAGGTTTTTATGCTCATATTTTTCAGAGTTTCCCACACTTCTTGAGTTGTTTTCCCCTTAGGATTTTCATCCATTTATTGTTGCGGCTTTCTTTTGGAATGCAAAAATTGCAAACAAGGCTAGTCCTACAATACTGTTTTCAACTTTATAGTACATTTGTGCCTAAATGTGGCCAGACAGCACTTACTACTTGAGCTGTGGCTTTCCCTGAGTATGTATTCTGTAATTTAAAATAAAGAATTCAAGCCGGTGCATTAAAATACGTAAATATAGCAATAGCACCATCTATTGGCTTTTGTAGTCTATAGCAAAATAAGGAAGGGAAATTGCAGTATGTTAATTGGGATGCTTTATTTTGAATTTTTGTAACAAGCAAATTGCCTACCTGCCGAATTTTCACATCTGCAGTTCTATGATTTTGTTATTTTGCTATATACTATTTTATATTTCTTCTGATAAAATAAAACTCCACAGGACAACTGACAATTACCTGGATAAAAAGTGGGAAAGGCAACGGAATGAATCAGCTTTTAAAAAGGAATGGATGCAGCTTACAAAGAACGTTTTATCTGGATATGCCCATTTCCTGTCTACTTTCAATTTTTCCTTTCCTGCTTTGTGCAGACTACAAATACTGATGGTACAAAAGGGCCCTTTTCTTCTGTAAATGAGGGCAGTGGCATTATGGATCAAAAGGCATTTGGCAGCTATACCTTTTCCTTCCTTAACAATCACGTCTAATATTAAAAATATGAGAAAGAAAGAAATTAATACTAATTATTAATAATACAATTAATTAGAATAGAATTCTTTATTGGCCAAGTGTGATTGGACACACAAGGAATTTATCTTCGGTGCATAAGTGTACATAAAAGCTATAAGTGATAAATCATGATCATAGTCATCATAAAAATAAGTTCATCGTAAATCATAAGATACAACACTTAGTGATGGTCCTAGGATACTAACTAAGCTATCAAAATCATACTAGGAAACCAAATAAACAATATAAATCGTAAAGATAAAAGCAACAAGGTATAGTCATAAGTAGAAAAGGAGATAGGTAATAGGAAGGATGGGAAGAAGAATAGTAATACAATCTTAGTAAATAGTTTGACAGTTGTGGGAATTATGAATGTTTGCATTTCTTTCTGATCCTGGAATTATGGCTGCACACAGTCATACCTGAATACCTTTTCTACATTTACTTTGCAGAATAAATTCCTTTAATGCCTGGAAAGATGTTACCTCTGAGAACGAAACAACAACAAAAGGAAAGATGGTATGGATCCTCTTCCTTCATTCCAACCTTCTCTTCCTCTTCTAGCTCCCCTTAAGTTTGTCTGCATCTCTCAGGCTTCCCCTGTCAGGCTGGACAAAGGGATTGTCCATACATCTGGAGTGCAGCTGACTTGTGAAGACTGGTTTATATTTTAGCAGCTTTATGTACAGATTGTTAGGATGCGGAGAGACCTTTAAATGCACATGTATGCCCAATTTCATTCCCCAGCCAAGCATAAATTGTCTCGATTAGGAAAAAAATTATTCTGCACTTGAAGTGAAGGCCTGTTGGAAAAGGTGAAGAAAAGTTGGTAACCTGTCAGAGCCTGAATCTGCGGAGGAGGACGAGCTGGAACTGGAGCCAATGGAAGTTGAGGGGGGCGGCTTTGTTGGCTTTGGAGGAATGTGGAAAGGAGCAGGCTGAGGCAGCCCCGGGCCCCTCAGGATTGGGATGGCTTATTAGCAGGGAGGAACTGAGGTAGGATGACTGAGAGAAGGCAGGCAGTGGACATGAGGACCAACAGAGCTCAGGCAATGAGCAAGGACCACTTCTTCCTGATTCTTGAGCATGGAGAATAGAGAGAAAGCAGAAACAGAGCAGGCTGACCTGACGATTTGGAAGACGAGCGCACCGCCCCACTTCACAAGGCACACCTGGGGATTGAGATTTAAGGAGACACTGTGAGAAGAGCCGTTTGTCGGGCACAAATGCTGAATTGATAGATTTTGGTGTGCCAGTACAGATATTTGCAGGACTTGCTTCTTTCCGACTTTGTGGAATCAGTGCCTTGTTCCTGACTATGTGGACTCATTGTTTGTTCCTTGGTTTGTGGACTGGTGTGTGTGTGCATGCGCATGCACAAGCATTTCTGGAACTTTTCAAGAATGTGGGAGTGTTTGGGGAGAAATTAGGAGCATTAAAAGGGAGTTTGAACTCTCAGCTGACTGTGTGATCTTCGTGCCTTGTCTCGTGTCATCACAGTAAACAATAATGGAGAGATCAAATAGTTTACTTTTGAATAAAGGGTAAATGCTTAAGGTATTAACTTTATGGAATTGAGGTATAAATGAGAAATGATGTTATACAGCTTTATAAAATGAAGTATGGTCAAAACAGAGAAAGAAGGATTATTTAAAATTTTCTCTATAATAAGCTACCAGATGAAAATGATCAGCAATGCAACAGGAAGTAATGGTGACATGCTACTCCCAGTTGTAGAAGTTGGAAGCGTCTCAGTGACACAGAACTAAAGAATTGTATCAGAGGTGGGTTCCAGATTCCATTCCAACTGGTATGGTTGGAACGGCCCAGCTGTCACCCACATGGATGCATGTGGTGTGTGCGCACACCCACGTGACACGCAAATGCATTATACTTATCTATGATGCTTCCGCAAGCCTCTGCAACACTCCAGCTGCTTGTCGGAGTGTCGCGCAGGCGCCGTATGCGCTGTGCACATGTGCAGAAGTGCTGAAGATTTTAAAGTATGGTAAGTAGCGAGAGCGGGCAGGTGGGCCCACCGGAGCACCGTACCCGAACGGTATCCAGTGCTCTGGGCTGGCTCCGGTACACCGACTGAAACCCACCCCTGAATTGTATGCTCTTCAGTTGCTGGGAAATTCAATGAAGGCATTGAATCTTTAGTGCTGGGTTCTGGACTATACATTTACAACCGATAACAATGGTTCTTAGAGCAATAATTACAAGAGCTTTTGTATTTGGAATTCTACAAATTGTTGGAGCAGATCAATGTTCCCAAATTGGCTTCCTCTGAATCCTTAAATAACTTTGTTAAACTGATCATGATTACAGGGCATTGTTTGGAAGGCATGCAAGCAAATCTGGATGAGTTTGACCAGCAGGATTCTCATATAGAGGAATTACCAAAGATATCCGATTGGTGAAAACTGGTTAAGTATTTGCTTCAATCGTATGGCGATACCAAGCATACCGTACTTAACAGTCATTGTGGATTCAGTGCCCATTATTTGGAATAATCCGGCACAACAATTAATGGAATAGCTGTAACATAGACTTTTAAAATAGTCTTAGATATTTCAAAGTAAATATATAAGCAAAAGAACAGAAATGGGAGAATAAAAGTAAAATACAATTGAATACACGGGATTTATAAATATCAGAGGGTTTTTTGCAGCATATTATTTGTTGGTTGAATCTGTGTGTGTGTGTGTGTGTGTGTGTGTGTGTGTGTGTGTGTGTGTGTGTGTGTAAAATTGAAAATATTATATTGCTTTAATATATAAACTATTAAGCATAAACATCAGGAACTGTGCTCAGCAGACCATGGAGTTAAATTATAGTATGAGCTACAATAAATTATATATAAATTGCTTAATACCTATTCTAATTTAGAAATCCTACATTATTAAAACATGTACTGTATGCATTAAGTTAATGGAATATCCACAGAAATATGTCAAGCAAAATAAAATAGTCAGGTTCCTAACTAAAATATGTCAGCAAATTGGTAGAACAACATAGTGGTCAACAGATTGGAAGAGGTCAATCTACATTGGAGGAGGAGGAGGAGGAGGAGGAGGAGGAGGAGGAGGAGGAGGAGGAGGAGGAGGAGGAGGAGGATTTAACAGAGTGTGCAAACTATCATCAAGGATCCTTAAGTTCACATGCTAGCAAAATAATGTTTAGGATTATCCAATGCAAATAAGAGTCCTACATGGAAAAAAGAGATGCCAGATATTCAAGATGTCATTGGGAAAGGATGCAGAACATGAGACATTATTGCTCATGCATGCAGGATAACTGAAAAAGCCAAAAAAATATATTTTAGAAGTCAATTTGTGCTTCATTGTTTTAGAAAGGTCTTCACTTCTGTCAATCATGTCAAGTGGTCACAAAAAATGCAAATCCCAGAGCATCTCATTGTCCTCATGCAAAACCTTTATACGGGTCAGGAAGCCAACAGAAACAATGAAGCAGACTGAACCAGAGAAGTGTGTCAAAGCTGTATACTCTCCCTGTATTTATTCAACTAATATGCTGAATGTATATTAAGTGAAGTTGGATTGGAAGAAGATAAGCATGGTTTTAAAATTGGCGAAGAAATATAAATAACCTGTACTATACCTATGACACTACTGTAATAGCTAAAAATGCACAGGATCTGCAAGGACTGTTAATAAAAACCTAAGGACTAAATTAATGATAATAGCTAGAACAACCATCCTTAACACTGATAATGAAGATATCAAAGTGGTAGATAGCTTTTGTCTTTTAAGATAACAATAAAGGAACAAACAATGAACAAGTAGGCCATAGATTAGCCCTTGGTAGAACAAGCCTGAAAGCCCTGGAAAAGAGATTCAATTGCTATGATTTGTCTTTACTTAAAGTCAACAATGAATTGATGGCACACAATCATTCAATCAATGGATAAAGATATTCAGAATTTAAATATGGTCCAAATCCATGCACTGACTGAAACATTTGTGCTGGTTTCAGTGTTTGAGAGAAAGGCAACTATACGTATCTGGCAGACCCTAGCATAGAACATGTAGAATCAACTACTCAAATGACAGAATTATCATGAAATTAAACTCTGTGTCAGGTTTATTTTTAAGATATGCGGTTATTCTTATTATTTTGGTTACATTCCCACAGATTGGTGAGTTATTTTTCTAGTAAACATTCTTCCCAATAAAAGATGGATGGTATCTTGCAGCAGTTGGCATATATAAAGCTAATTTTGCATACTTTAAGGAACGAGATACTTTAGTAAAGTTTAATAAAACCTCACAGGCTGAAATGGATATTCCAATTTTCCATTATGGCATTAATAATCTTCCAAAATTGTTGAATTTTATATTATTGGAACCAAATGTGAAAAAAATTTAGAGACTGTTTTGCCCATTTTAGCAATCAAAATTGCAATAATATATAACAGTGAAAATACCAATTTTCTCTATTAGTCAATTTGAAGTAAATTTAATACTATTTCACTGAAATTACCATTGTTTTATATCTTTTACTGCATTCAAATTCTGCATCCATTTAATCATACAATTTATTTTGATTTCTGAGTCATAACTTGACCAGCAGTTTATAAATATGGTGCAACAGATGATCTGAGTTACACATTATAAGATTTTTAAATACAATCAAGTCTCTAAATTGTTTCTGCAAATTTCTTGATGCTATTTTGCTTATTTGAACATATTAAAACCAGTCAGAGGAACAAAACCAATATGACACAATAACTTTATCTTTGTTTTGTTAATAATCAAATCTCGCAATCTAAACTAAGTATATCTCCATTGAGAGAATATTTTGTATTCTTCATAAAAAGAAAACATTTAGTAAGAAAAGAAGAGAGGAAAAACCTAAGCTTATTATTTTCCTGTATTTATCCCAGGTATTCGATACATTACTTTTATTGCATTATCTCGTATAAATGGCTTGCTTCTATTTGGATCACTCTAGAGATATTTATGTAGCTCATCTAGAAATCCTGATCCTTCCACAGAGGTAATTGGGCCGTAAGGAAATACAATCCATTCCATAATACATGTTAAGTAAATGTGTGATAATGTAATATAATATTATATATAATGTATAATACAGCCACCAAACTGAGTTGCTCTTTCAAGTTTTCATTTGTTTGTGAACTATATGTAGTTTATAACTTGTTTCTGCCACTTATTGGCATTGTCATTGGAATCAAGACTCCTAAAAAATGCCATGGACTGTCAAAAAAAGAAACACATTTTTCCCTGAAAATCAGCACTTACTTCTGTTTTTTGGCAAAACATGCCCATAGCAAAACTTTGTAAGAAAATACTAAGGCTGCGATGCAATACAGGTAGTGCTTGGTTTATATCCATTCATTTAGCTACCAATTTAAGTTGCAAGGGCACTGAAAAAAAGTGACTTATGAACATTTTTCAAGCTTACGACTGTTGCAGCGTCTCCATGGTCACATGTGTTTATGAAAGTTGCTGGGTCCTGGGGTCATGTTGAGCCCCTTTTGCAGCCTTCTGACAAGCAAAGTCAATGGGGAGAGTCAGAGTCACTTAACAACCATATTAATAACTTAACTGCAGTGATTTGCTTAACAACTGCAGAAAGAAAGGTCATAAAATGGAGCAAAGCTCATTTAACAACTGTCTTCCTTAGCCATGAAAATGTTGCGCTCAGTTGTATTTTTATTTTATTTTATTTTATTAAATTTATACCCCGCCCTTCTCCTTGTTAGGACCCAGGGCGGCGCACAGGCATTATTAAAACCACAAAAATACAATAAATATCAATTTAAAATATATTTTAAATATATATATTGAGGACTACCTGTATGCAACTACTTAAAATTGCCTCGTTGACATACTTCCAAATGCTTTGCAAAGGGAAGTGGTTGCAAGAGAGGGTGGGAGTGGCCTTGGGAGAAAGAAGAAAGAGCTGCTGCCCAGGGAATGGAGTGGATAAGAGAGAGCATAGCCCATAGCTGCATTATGGGCAAAGAAAGAAACTCAGCAAGGAACCTCTCTAACTTATCAGGTGGTAAAAGAGACAGCGGAGACATACAAGATTCTATTAATGTGGCCTTATACAGGTAGTCCTCACAACAGTTCATTTAGTGACAGAAGTTACAACAGCACTGAAAAAAGTGACGTATGATCATTTTTCACACTTACAACTCTTGCAGCATCCCCATGGCCACATAATCAATATTCAGAGGCTTGGCAACTGATTCATATTTATGATGGTTGAAGTGTCCCGGGATCATGTGATCGCCTTTGGTGACTTTCTGCCAAGCAACGTCGATGGGGAAGCCAGTTTCACTTAACATCCATGTTACTAATTTAACAACTGCAGTGATTCACTTAACCACAGTGGCAAGAAAGACCATAAAATGGGGCTAAAATCCACTTAACAAACCTTTTGCTTTTAGCAACAAAAATTTTGGGCTCAGCTGTGGTTGTTAAGTCAAGGACTACCTACCATAAAGTAGAATCAGCTTGTCGGAGCGTGTTTCCTGCTTCAGCTTGGGAAGATTGACAGTGATAAAAGGGCAGGACTTGGACGAGTATGACACGTTCACTCAGCTGAAGCCAAAGAAGCTCAAGCATGAGAAGCAAGCCACATTGACTTTCAAATAATGAAAGAAAAAACATATATGTATAATTTAATTCCTTAAAAAGAAGTGGCATACACACAAAGGAATAACCTTACATACAAAGGCCAGTCTGGTGTGGTGGTTGAGGCACCAGGCTAGAAAAGTAGGACACAATGAATCCTAATCCCACCTTAGGCACAAAACCAACTGAGGACCTTGGGCCGGTCACTCTCTCAGTTAGTTAGCTTACTTTATTGTCGTTCCACAATAAATGACAATGTTTATTGTCATTAATTTCATTAAATGAAATCTTCAGTGTACAATGACAGCTCAGGTTGTGGTTGTTAAGGAATCATGTGCAGTCATTAAGCACAACATCAGGTGGTGGCTGGTTTCCTCATTGACTTGGCTTATTGGAAGCTGGCAGTGAAGATCACAAGTGGTGATGATGTGACTGTGGGAAGCTGTGACCATTGTAACTGTGTGCCGGTTGCCAAGTGTCCCAATCATGCTCTTGTGACTGTGGGGACACTGTGACAGCCCCAACTTCAAGGACCAGCCAGACCTCACTAAGTGAGGCCTACCCGTATAGTCAAAAGCTGTCTTTCACAGTTGACAAAGCATAATGATACCCTTGACGACAACAATTGGGCCAACTACTTGGTGGGCTCTGTAGTACCTTGGGGTCTCTGGCCTGCTGGCAAAACTATGCCATCATGCTTTTTGAAAGAATGTAGACCTAGGAAGGAAGCAATGGCAAAGAAAACTTCAGGGATGAATGCAGGGAGTCACTGGGAGTCTAAAATTGATTCGAGGGCAGAAAAAATAAAAGCACCCCTACACAGATGTAATGCACATAGAAACTTTCACTACAGGCTTTGACAATTGCTCAAGCTCTGTAAACGTTACTTTTATCCTGGTAGAGATCAGATGCTTTCCACTGTTTGGTTTCCTTTGTTGACACGTTACAATTCCTAGTTGACCTTGGCTGATTTCAGGACAAAGCTAAGCTGGGTCGGAACAGGTTTGTACTAGGATGGGAGACAAGCAAGAAATCCCAGGGCTAGTGATTTGATTGTGGATAAAAATGCCCCAGAAAAAGGCAAACCATTTAGTGCAAACTAGACTGGAAAATAGTTTTAGTAATTTCCCAACAACTACTTGTTTATAAGACCTGTCCACATCACCTTCTACTCTCCAAACTCCCACCACCCACCACCCACCATACCCCTGATCTCAATTTTGGATTTGACGCCTCTTGGATTACAGGGTTGTTTTGATATCAAAATCTGTGTTTTACTTGACTTCTTTTCTACAGAAAAAGCATTATTAAAAATAAATCTGTCAAGCAGAAAAGGCTTTTTCTTCCCTGGGAAAAACTCAATTTATTCCTGTAATAGTGAGCTTTATTAAATAGTGACTTTATTAAAGTAAAAAAAGTATGGTATGTCAGACAGATCTGATCCAGAAAATGTGTATCTGACTTTCAGCTTTTGACAAAATCCCTCACCAAACTCTAACACCCAAAAATATACAAAATGCATTTTAGCCATTAAGTATAAACAATCAACTTAATATAAAAATGGTATAACTTCACCCCAAGAATATAAAAAGAAAGCAACATAAATTTTGCCAAACGCTGCTAGTAGAAGGAATTGTGGGAGTTCTTGACAGTTAGATGTGGAATTAACAGATTCCAAAGAAAAATACAAAATTAGTCCATAGGATTGGCCGGGAAATTGAAAATATTGTTAGAGTTTAACCTTATAGCCTGTTTAGCTTAAAGGTTTAAAGGTAATAAAAGCAGATAGAGTAGGCAACCCACACAATGGCAACTTTTCTGGAATGACTTTTCAATGAAATCGTAGATTAGTATTGAAATGTTCAAATTTAAAGGGTTCTTTTGAAACTGAATAGAATTGACCTGAACAGATAAATGTTTTATCTTTCTGTTTTGTCTCTCTTTTCCAGGCTTTTTTTTGTTTTGTTTTCAGTTATAAGTTGCAATAAATCTTTTCTTTAGATTTTTCATTTTCACCATATAGTATATTATATAATGTTACATTCCACGTAAGCATTTGGTAGTAACTGTACTGCCTACAAGGAAATATAACTGTAGTGTTTTTAAAATTCAGTTTGAAAGTTATAGCAATAAAAGAAAATCAGTTTGGGCTGGTAAAATAAATCCTAAAGAGATGATGGTACCCACAGAAATCGATACCTCTTCTATCCTAAATAATACTAATTACTCTAATTACCCAGATAAGTGATGGGCTCCCCTTAACAAGATTCAATTGTGGTTAAACAGCCACCTGTTGCTTATATTTGGACACCGGCATCCAGCAGATGTTGGCTTTGGTTACCTGAACAATGCTTTTCAGTAGGAATCTATAGAAGTATTAATGGCATATTATACAATCAAATGATTAACATTTCAATCAGTTAATACATATCATCTTCTTTTAATGATCCCATAATCCAGGGGTAGGCAAACTTTGCAACTTTAAGTCTGAAGGACTTCAGCTCCCAGAATTCTCCAACCAGCAAACCCTGCCATAATCCCTTGCCAATTGAATGGAGCTGAGTGTTTACTATCCAGATGCCCTTCCTGTCGCCAATGCGGAGTTATATTCAGCAGATATAGTCTCATCATGCCCGGAGAGAGAAATATCTGCCTCTCCCTAGGATTGAACTCACAGCCTCCTGACTGTGAGGCAAGAGCTTCACCTCCAACCACCGCACCAGTCAGTCAGTTAATGCATAAGATAATGGGAAATTAACCATATACAGGTAATCCTCGACTTACGACCACAATTGAGCCCCAACATTTCTATTGCTAAGCGAGACAGCTGCTAAGTGAATTTGGCTCCATTTTATGACCTTTCTTGCCACCGTTGTGTTGCAGAAAAAAGAGCTCGAGACTTGGACTTCTCCAAAATCAGGAAAAGTTTATTATGGCTGCCATGATTCAGAAAAGCTATTTTGAGGCTAGCATCCAAGAATTCTGAATCCCTTCCAAAAGGGAATACAAGGTTTTATATTTTTCTACAATCAACTTTCATCACGGCTAGTTTCTGATTGGTTAAATAATCGTCATCAAAAAGAAAACCACAAACATCCTGTTTTTGCTAACCAGCCTCTAACTCGAGCAGGTGCAGCTTCTGCGGTTTGGCGCATCCTGTTGCAACTCTTACAAACTTAAGAAATTCAAAGCTTATTCAGAAAACGGGACCCTTGGGTCATCCATCCGAGCCCCACATCATTTCACTCTTAACAACCAGGTCTCACTTTATGCCAATGCCCTGCCTCAGTTGCTAAGTGAATCATTGCTGT
Source organism: Rhabdophis nuchalis (assembly GCA_039707465.1). Taxonomy (NCBI): domain Eukaryota; kingdom Metazoa; phylum Chordata; class Lepidosauria; order Squamata; family Natricidae; genus Rhabdophis; species Rhabdophis nuchalis. The sequence goes on from CM077643.1 coordinate 237,516,737, forward strand.
TCTTAAGTTAGTAAGGTGGCTGTTAAGTAAATCTGGCTCCCCCATTGACTTTGCTTGACTGAAGGGCACAAAAGGTGATCCCATAACGCCAGGATACTCCAATCACCATAAGTATGAGTCAGTTGCCATACATCTGAATTTTGATCATGGGAATGCTGCAATGGCCGTAAGAGTGAAAAAGGGTCGTAAGTCGCTTTCTTCAGTGCCGTTGAAACTTTGAATGGTCACTTAATAACTCTGGCAAGAAAGGTCGTAAAAATGGGGCAAAACTCACACAACAAATATCTCACTTAACAACAAAAATGTTGGGCTCAGTCTTGGTCGTAAGTTGGGGACTACCTGTAAATTCAAACATAAAAAGAGACGGTGTCTTTATTTATCTAATGCAAGGTTCTGATGAAGACCTAGTTGCGTTTAGATATGGTTGGGAATTAAAAGGAGAATAACGTGATCAGGTTCAGCATCATTCGATCGGTGTCACAGAAGGTGGTGGTTTCAGTTTACCTCCCATAGGCGATCAGATTAGACAGAGCTATGAGGGAGAAACTTCCATTGCAGTGCAACCTGCAGATTTATCTGAAAATAGCAGTAAACCAACTGCCCCCTTCCTACTCTGCTCCTGAATAAATATAAGCCGGGATTTAACCCATATTGATTGGCTACTGTTGCCATTCCCAAAAAAGGTGGCCCCGCTCCAAATGGAGATGCTTTAGAGCAGTGCCCCACAACCTTATTGGCACCATGGCTGGTTTTGGGGAAGACAATTTCCCCACAGACTTGGTGTGTGTGTGAGAGAGGGGGGGGGAGGGGGGGAGGGAGCAGAGAGCACCCTGCAGGCCATCTTTTACTTTGGATCTTCAGGGCTGCCATACTTGGTGGATGGGCATGTTTTAGGAAACAGGAAGGCAGTTCCACGGAGACAGGGTGAGATATGTAGCCATAACGACATTCTTTTCCCTGGGAGTGAAGGACATTCTTTACTTTACTTTACTTTACTTTAATCGGATTTTTATACCGCCCTATCTCCCAAAAGGGACTCACAGAAAGAATAAAAAGTAATAAATACAATGATAATATAAAAGTTAAAAATACATTAAATACAATAGGTCTGTGCTAAAACTTACATTTAAAAACAATTAAAATTATTTATAAATTGGGACTATCATAAAAGCTATGCTAGGCCAGCAACATGGAATAGGTGTGTTTTTAAAGTTCGACAGAAGAGGAGAAGGTCCGTGATGGTGCGAAGGTCAGGGGGCAGGTCGTTCCAGAAGGCAGGGCCTGCCAGAGAGAAGGCTCTGCCCCTGGGGGTCGCCAGCCGGCATTGTCCGGCAGACGGTACCCTGAGGAGGCCCTCTCTGTGGGAGTGGACAGGTCGAAGGGAGGTATGTGGTAGGAGGCGGTCCCGCAGATAGCGAGGTCCCGAGCCATGGACCACTTTAAAGATAGTTACTAGTACCTTGAAGCGCACCCGGAGGGCCACAGGCAGCCAGTGCAGCTTGAGCAGGAGAGGTGTCACATGGGAGTATCTAGAAACTCCCATAATCCCCTGCGCAGCTGCATTCTGTACTAGCTGGAGCCTCCGGGTGCACCTCAAGGGGAGCCCCATGTAGAGAGCATTACAGTAGTCCAGTTGTGAGATGACGAGGGCTTGAGTGACTGTACGTAGGGCGTCACAATCTAGAAAGGGACGCAACTGGTGTATCAGGTGAACCTGATAGAAAGCCCCCCTGGCCACGGCTGTCACATGGTCATCCAAGGACAGCCGAGAATCCAGGAGGACACCCAAGTTGCGAGCCCTTTCCGCGGGGGCTAATGACTCGCCCCCGATAGCCAGAGATGGGACCAGCTGGCTATATTGTGACGCCAGAAACCACAGCCACTCGGTCTTGGACAGGTTGAGTCGAAGCTTGTTACTCCCCATCCAGACCCACAAGGCCTCCAAACACTGGGACATCACTTTGACGGCATCGTTGGGGTGGTCTGCGGTAGAAATGCACCTGGAGACATGTGGCTGGTAAACAACTCCAGTTGGGACGGTGACTTGATTGAACCATGTGGTGGCCATGTGGGTGCAGGGAAAGGGACTTTCCTTTGGGTGGGGAAAACTCAGAGGCCTTTCAATTTCGGGTTTTCCCAGTTGTGCCAATATGACATCTCTAATAAAATGGAACTTTGAGGAAGATGCCTGCCTTGGAGTTTTATTTCTGTTGGGGCAGTTCGGCCAAACTGGTAGAGGAATTCAAGCCTGGGTCACAGAACAAGCAGCGACCCAGGCCTGCCATGGGCTCGAACCGGTTCCCTCTCTGCAACTCGACCACCGCCATTTTTGATTTTAGTGACTGTGCGTGCGCAGTTCACTGTAAATTACGCAAAGAACAATTTACAGTGAACAGTGCATGTGCGTGGTTTACGAACCGGTAGTAAAACTGGCAGCAACCCACCACTGTGTTGGGGGTGTTACTTGGAACCCTGACTCTGTGTGTGTGTGTGTGTGTGTGTAAGAAATGTGAAGCTTAGATTCCATGCATAGGTAGTTTACAGTAGAGTTCATACACTTAGAAGAGAGTGGTGGGTTCTGGCCAGTACGACCATACAAGTAGTAGTCGGAAGCAGCTGACAACGTACTGGTGTGGTGGCTCTTTTGGCCCACCCATCTACTCGCGTTCTATACTGGTTTTTAAAACAACCAGCCAATTGCACAAGCTCCAACAAGCAGCTGGGTGTTGCAGGGGCGGTGGAGTGCACATGCACGCACAGCGCATGTGCATGAAAGGATGTGCATCCCTGTGAGCACCATACCGGTAGCAACAGGGAGAGGAACCCACCATTGCTATAAGAATCTAATGCCTGATGATCTGAGGTGGAGCTTCGCTGGTGATTTTAGTGCTGGGGTGCCGCTACAAGTACAATTGAAACTTTACCGGCTCACCCGCCACTCACCTCCACTGTGCAGCCCGGTTCCTAACAGGCCCCGGAGATGGCCCCGGAGTTGGGGATCCTGGCTTTAGAGAGTTATTCCTGGCCTTTGGAGAAAGCACTTGGGCAGCCTGTCTGGGATACAACCATAGCATGTAGCCAGGGCCTATGTTTACAAAATACGGCAAGGCACAAAACTTTGCCACTGGGTCCTAATCCAATCTGCAAGTCTTCTGTGCTGTTAAACTCTTAGATTGAGCTGTCTGTTCACTCCTGATTAGTGGCATACACTAACCTAAAATAAGTCACAGTCCTTTGTCACCATGACAACAAGATGGTCAGGCTGAATGAATCCTTCAGGGGTTTCACAGTTCAGAAGTTACAGCTATCGTTCCTCCAGTTGCTTCTTAATATCAGGCACCGATACAGCTGGGTTGCAAATCCCGTGAGCAAAACAGATCAGCCTTACACCCTCTGCCATTTGTTATTGATTACAATCCTCTTTAGATTAATCTCCATGGTGTGATTCTATCTGTCATGAAAGTCGACTCGTTTAATTTCTAAACTATTTTCATTCCATCCTCTCTGGAGAAATGGAAGAATGCTTAAAAAGAAAGGCTTTCGATCAAACCCCACTGCATAAAATACGGAACTAATTTGAACCTGCAGAAATATTCAGATTTTGAGCTATGAGTTAAAAATTGAATCTACTTTTCAAGTTATTTATTGGAAGCTCTTTACTTGAGTAGTATTTCCACAGCAAAGAAAAACTCATCTGATTACATAAGCTACTGTGGCTAAACTCTTTTGCGCTTCCATCTGTTGCCAAAAGATGGCACTCTCATCCACATCATATACTGCGCATCTCCTACTTGCATCTCTTAGGTTAAGTGTTTCTAAAAAGATCTATGCATCAAACAGATCCAAGGAGACTGTGAACAGAGAAAGCTGTGTTTGCTAATGGATCTCAGATACTTATATTCCAAGTTTTGAAGTGAACACATCACCACGTAGAATGTACAATCAAATATATTTACTTTTTTTTTTTTACTTTTATTAAATTTTTAGACATTATAACAAATTATACATATACAATATTTCACCCTGTGCTGTACATAAGGAAAGGAAGATTTGGTTCTTCGGATATATCTTCACGATCTCCAAAATCCACGTTCTCTGGGTACAGGTATCGAAGCGTCCAAATTTCCAAGCGCATAGTCCACAAATGGTTTCCACGTTTTCCAAAAAGTATCTTTTTTATAAACACCATTTCTAAATTTAATGTCACATGTCATTTTATCATTTAAAGCTAATTTCCACATTTCACAATACCACTCTTCTATTCTGAAATTCACATCTAATTTCCAATATCTAGCTATTATAATTCTACCCACTATAATCATAATTCTAATCAATTCTTTCTCATATTTTGTTAGTTCTGTTTCCTTAATTATCAACAATAATATAGCTTCTGATCTCAATATTATTCTTTTCTCCGTCATTTCAAATATCATTTTCTCCAATTGTTGCCAAAGCTTTTTAACTTTATCACATTTATACCACATATGTTCATAAGTCCCTAATTCCATATCGCATCTCCAACATTTTTTGCTAATTTTTTTATCCATCAACAATAATCTTAATGGAGTCAAATACCATTTCCAAACAACCTTATAATTATGCTCTTTGATCCTTACAGATAAAATCCTCATAATTCTACTTTTCCAATTCACATTCCAATCTAAGTCTGATATTTTAATATTGAGTTCTTTTTCCCAATTCATCTTCATCACCATTTGTGGTTTTCCATCAAAATTTATAATCTTATAAATCTTACTAACGAGTCCCTTTAACCCAATTTCATCTTTCATAATTTGAGATACTAAATGTTCAAATTCAGTTTTATTTCTACTTATCTTGCAATTTCCCCTTACTTTCTTAGTCAATTTTTCTATTTGTATTTTTTCAAACCAGCCTAAACCCAATTTTTCAATAATTTCTTTTTTCCTTCCATTTCCTAAAGTTTTTAGCCAATCTATTATAATTTCTATATTTTCCTCTTCTATTACCTTGTCACGACTTATATTGGTTTTAATCGGCCAATTTCCAGTTGTCTTCCCCAAAAAAATTATATCCGGAATTAAAATTTTAACAAATTTATTCCAAATTTTACTCAATCCCTTTAACCAATAGCTATTAATTACCCTTTTTGATTTTGCTTTATCTAAAAACCATGTTGAGCCGAATCTCTTAATATCTTTTATCTCTAAATCTCTCCAATGACTATCTTCGCCTTTAAGTATTTTTACCACAGTTCGAATACCATAGGCCCAATAATAATTGAGTAGGTTGGGGATTCCCAATCCACCTTCCTTTTGATTTTGATACCACATTTTCTTCAGTAATCTAGGTCTTTTCCCACCATTACAAAATTTATCCAATTTCTTCTGATATCTTTCAATATCCTTCTCTGTCAAATTTAATGGTAGCATCTCAAATAAAAAATTAAACTTTGGTAACAACATCATCTTACACATTGCAATTCTACCAAACCAAGACAACTTTATCTTTTTATATTTATCTATCTTTTTCTCAACTTCATTCATCACCACATCGTAATTAAGTTTTTTCATTTCTCTAACTTTGAGTGAAAGTGTTATACCCAAATATTTCAATGTATTTTTGATCCCTATCCCAAATTGTTCTTGCATATTCTCCCGCTCATTACCATTATTATCCATTAATAATTCAGATTTTAACCAATTTACTTTCAAACCTGTCATTTCTTCAAATTCTTTCAAATGCTTGTGTATCTTCTTCAAATCTTTCTCTATATCTTTCAAAATAATCAAAGTATCATCCGCATACAAATTTATCTTATATCCCTTATACCCTTCTAATTCTTCATCTTTTTCTATCATTTTAGTCAAAATTTCCATAACCAATAAAAATAATGTTGGAGACAAGGGACATCCTTGTCTCGTACCCGCTTCCAATTTGATCTCTTCTGTCATTATTCCGTTCACCATCACTCTTGCACTACTTTTTTGATACAATTTCGAAATAACGTATAAATTTATTACCAAAACCTAATACTTCAATAATTACTTTAATAGTTTCCCATTGTACGGAATCAAAAGCTTTAAAAATATCTAGTGATACTATACCTATTTTATCACCGTTATGTTCAGCTACATCTATAATATTTAATACTCTTCTAACAATATCACTCATATATCTACCCTTTACAAAACCTACTTGATTATAACTTATATGTCTATCTATAAATCTACTTAATCTATTATTTATAATGGCGGTAAATATCTTTGCATCTTTTTTTTTTTTTTTTTTTTTTTTTTTATTGCAAAAGTTTTATTCAGACAAGTTTTCCCCCCTTTTTACCCCCCCAACATATAATATAAAATCACATACAAAAAATTATACCCCTCACCTCCCCCATCTTAAAACAAAGTTCTCATTCAGATATTCAATATTATACCCCCTCGCCACACGACAGACATGATATAAATTTAGTGTATAATACATCAATCTCTCCCTAACACCCTCTTCTAAATTAATTCAACATGTACACATCATAACATAACCGTGTCCCCTTATTCCCATCTCTATATTACTTATTACCCCACCCTCCACCCTAACCCACCCCTACCTCCCAATCAATCCCACCCCCCTGACTTCCGCTATACCACTTTAAAAATTCCAAACATCCCAAATATTATTTAATCTATTCACCTATCAATCCAAACATTCTTACCTAAAGGCTACATGGTATTTCCCTGTCTGATATTTATTCTGTATATAATTAATCCATTTTGCCCATTCCTGTGTATAATTCTCCTGTTTCTGATCTTTTAAAAAAAACTGAAATTTTTGCCATTTCGGCAAACCCCGCCACTTTTTAAATCCATTGATCAATTGTCGGTAAGAAATCTTTTTTCCAATGTTGAACAATCAACAACCTCGCTGCTGTAACCATATACAAAATCAATTTTGTTTCCCCTTTAGTATAATCCTTAATTATACCCAGTAAAAACATTTGCGGGGTAAATTGTATTCTTTTCTTAAACACATTTTGCATAACCCACCATACTTTTATCCAAAAAGCTTTAACCTTATTGCAAGTCCACCATACATGAAAAAAGTAGCATCTAAACACCCGCATCTCCAGCATTTAGGTTAGGCATTTGGGTACATACATAATAACTTCTTAGGATCTAAATACCATCTATAAAACATTTTATAAAAATTCTCCCTTAAATTCTGTGCCTGCGTAAATTTAACATTCTGAACCCATATTTTTTCCCCCCATAAACCCACCCCCCTGACTTCCGCTATACACCACTCTAATAATTCCAAGCATCCCAAATATTATTTACTCTATTCACCTATCAATCAAAGCATTCTTACCTAAAAACTACATAATACTTCCTAATCTGATATTTATTCTATATATAATCAATCCATTAGAAACCTTATAACAAACTCAACATAAACACCCCCTTTTAGTTGAACATTAAAATACATAGAAAATAATTCTTAAAATCTAAATACCATGTCATATAACCTAACACTTATAAAACTTAAACCATATATCCTAGCTTAAGTTTACATCCTTCCTGATTCAAAAGGTTTACTATTTTTCCCCTCTCCATTTGCTTAATTGCCCATTTAACAACACAAAAAAAATGTAAAGATTACTCTAATATTTAAAAAAAGCAAAGTTACTTCTCTCTTCACCAAGGAAACAGAAATAGTATAGGAAAATCAGATCCTATCACATGAAGGATACAGTAAATTGCAAGAAAATTTCAAAGTTCGACCCAAGTATTTTCCCAGAACACTAACATAATATTAGTCCTTTCCGCGTCAATGTTCATAAGTCCAACTCTTCAGGTCTCCTTCCATTCCATCCATAGCTGTTTGTAATACCAGTTTAAGCAGCTGCCCCCATAAATAACAAAAAAAAAAAACCCTTTACATAGGTAACCCCCGAGTGACTTTTCATCAGGATTATAAAATTCCAAGATCGTGATAGGGTAACAACCAGATCCACTGCAAATGCTCCGGTTCCAGTTTTCAACCCTGAAAAAGTTTCCACATCCAAGAGAACCAGCATTGCAGAGATCTGTATATTTTTATCTAGATTGATTAATTGCTTCATCCTTTAATCCTTTTGTCTTTCTTAACTCGCCGAGATTGAGACCTCCTCTGCTTCTGCGGTTTCTGAATTTGTCTGGTGCTAGACCTGGCTTCACATTGCTCATCTGATTTACGTATTGGCATTCCAACAGATCCCCCTATAGCAGTCTTCGACATTTCCTCCAGAGTAGGGCTTAAAAAAAGCCCAGGGGAATCCAACTGAGTATGTTCTTCCATCTCTTTTCCAAATTGTTTCTGCTCCATCTCAATATCTTGCTCTGAACCATCCAGATCTACTAGTGTTGGTATAGATATACGTGGGGGCGTTGCACTTTTCTTCAGTATTTCATAATAAAAATCTCTTGCCTTGTCTATAGTATTCAAACAATACCGCACCCCTTCATATCTGAATATAACACCCATTGGAGCATCCCACCTGTACTGTATCCCTCTTTTCTTCAGCTCCTCCACCAAAAAACCAAAATCCCTTCTGAGCTTCAGGATAGTTGATGGAAGTTCCTTAAAGACACCAATCCGTTTTCCAGCTATGTGGAGAGAGGAGTGAAAAGACTTCTGCAAAATATCATTTCTGAGGTTTCTCTCAGTAAAATATATCACAACATCTCTCGGTAGTTGCCTTTGTAATGCTATACGTGAGTTTGCTCTGTAAATTTTATCAATCTTAGCATAAATTTCACCAGGATCCATTTTTACTAATATAGCCAAAGCATCGGCAGAAACTTTTCTTAAGTCTTCTCTAGGATTTTCTGATAATCCCCTCAGTCTAATGGCGTTATCCATTAACAAAAGTTGTAACATAATAACCTGTTTATCCAATTTGTGCATATTCCCCTCCATTTCCGCCAATTTCAAATCCGTTTCCTTTGCTTTGACTTCCACCTGTGAAGACAACTTTTCGATTTTCCCATCAATTTTAATGATAACTTCAGACAGACTCTTGGCCATTGCAAACATTTTTTTTTCCAATTGTTCATATTTCTCCTGGATCATTCTTTTGAGGTCTCTGCTTTCATTAACTATAAAGTTCATCAAATCTTTAAAGTCCTGGGGAGTAACTACACGAGTTTGTTCCATTGCCTTGCTTTTAAGCTTTCCAAGTTTTCAGGAAAAGAAAAAAAAAAAAAAAACCCTCTTCAAAATATCAAAATAAGTCAGTAATAAGTAATACGTTTAGCTTAACGCTCAATAAATCAAATAGTGCATTTGGCTTTATGGCTTGCTCCCCCTTTCCGCCTACCGCTGTCCGCTATCAGCCAGGGGTTTTGGGTACAAGCCAAAACAACTAACTTTCGTTTCGTCTCATCTGGTAATTAACGCCATCTTGATTCCTTTGTTCTAAAGGCTGTGTCTAAGATCTACTATATTCTGGCAAAATCACAGACTTTAATTACTTGCGTTTACGATGAGTAGCCAAAAAAGTTCCCTTTGAAGTATAAAGTTGCCTTGGAATGTAGATTAGAAGTTAGAAGCAGTTTGCTTTGCCGTGCTAATTAGCCAATTAACACGGTCTCCACACCCGTCCGGAGAAGATCGCAGCCTAAAGAGGGGAGGGTCTCTCCTTACTCGCTCCTCAGAGGAAAACTAACCCTCTGAGGGCCTCGCAAGGGGACTCTTCCCAGGCAGCAAAAACTCTCCCACAAGCTCATAATAGAGCTTGTGGTTTCGGAGGTGTTTGATGTTCTAAAAACACCTCTACAGGCGAGTGGGATGGCAGGCTTGAAAAAAGCCTACCGACAGCAACTGCAACCGGAAGCGGAAGCCAATATCTTTGCATCTTGATTAATTAAAGAGATGGGTCGATAGGACTCAATCCTTTCCAAATCTTTGTCTGGTTTAGGGATTATAGATATTACCGTTCTATTCCATGACATCAGAACTTCTCCACCATGTAAAATTCCATTAAATAATTTTTGCAATTTTGGTATTATTATTTCCTTAAATTCTTTGTAAAACTCAGCAGGTAATCCATCTTCACCTGGAGCTTTCCCTAATTTTATCTTTTGTATTATTTCGTTAATCTCATCTTGTGTTATATCTCCTTCCATCAAGTCTTTATGTATTTGGTCAATTTTCACAACATATTTTTCTAAATGACTTTTCAATTTTTCCGAATCAATTGATTTTTTTGAGTATAATTTTTGAAAAAAATTCCTAACCACTTCACATTTCTCTAATTTTTTATAACATCTTGTGCCTTTATCATCTATCAGGGGTCCAATTTCTCTCTTCTCCCTTTTATTTTTCGCCATCCTTGCCAATAACTTAGAATTTTTATTACTAAATTCAAAAAAATTCCTATTTAAATATCTTATATTTTTTTTAACCAATTCTATGTCTTCTTCTATCAATTTATTTTTTAGCAGGTTCAACTCCTCCAAAAAAATTTTTTCCTTAGTAAGTAAAAATTGATTCTCCAATACCTTAATCTGACTTATATCCTGTTCAATTTTACTTTTATAATTTCTATATTTCCTGCTTGATAACTTAATACTTTCTCCTCTAAATACTGCTTTCATCGCATCCCAAACAATTTCAAATTTGACCTCTCCATTATCATTCAATTTCCAACTTTCTTCCCATTTTTTAAATATCCATATTTTATCCTCCTCATTTTTATACAGTTTATCATCATATCTCCAACATCTTCTTTTTTTTCCAAAATTAAAATCTATTTCCATCGTAACTTCTGCATGATCAGAGTCCTTAAAAATTCCCACATCTATTTTATCCACATTATTCAACAAATCTTTAGAAACCAGAATATAATCAATTCTTGAATATGTATTATATATCTTGGAGTAAAAAGTGTACACTTTTTCAGTACCTTTCACTTCTCTCCAAACATCCACCACACCATTTCGAAGCATCCATTTATTTAAAATCTCCCCTTTATTTGCTCCCCCACAACGAGTGGGATTAGTACTATCTATTTTATCTCTAATTAAATTAAAATCCCCAGCCACAATTACTTTCCCTACACTTTCAATTTCCAAGATTTTGGTTATTTTTTCAAGGAATTCTTTTTGTTTCTCATTCGGTAGATATAAATTAACAATCAAATATATTTACAAACCCAGCAAACTTTGTTAAGATTCACTTTTCTTAATTAGGTGGATGAGGGTTTTGGTTAAGGTGACCATCCGTACCGCTTCTGGCGGGACAGTCCCAGTTCACCAGCAAATGTCCCGCACCCCGCCCCCTCTTCAAAATGTCCCGCTTTTTGCGGGCAGGCGGCGGGCACTCTGTACGCACTCAGAGGCGCGCGCCTCTGAGCGGCGGCTCGGGCGGCTTGGGCATCAAGGCCGAGGGGGGGTGCGTGCGCGCTCCGGCGCATCACACGCCTGCGCAGAGGGCCCGAGGCGGCCGCTTTCAGCTTGGGCTGTCAGTGATCACACCAGCATGATGGGCTGACAGCGGCCGGCTTGGGCCGCCTTTCCCCTTCCCGCCCGAGCCAGCGGCTCTCAGTGCCGCCACCTTTAAAGAGGGCCCCACGCGGGCGGGTGGGAGCGCGCCCTCTGCGCAGGCACGTGCCACGCCAGAGCATGCCCCCCCCCACGGGGCCCTCTTTAAAGGCGGCGGTGGGCAGCGGGCCGGCGGCACGGAGGAAGGCGGCCCGAGCTGGCCGCTGTCAGCCCATCATGCCGGCGTGATGGCCCGAGCTGAAAGCGGCTGGCTCGGGCCACCTTCCCGCCCGAGGCAGCGGCTCTCAGTGCTGCTGGGTCGCCGCCGGCACCTCTGCGCAGGCGCATGCTGCGCCGGAGCGTGCGCGTGTGCGCCCCCCCTTGTCAACGGTGTCCCGCTTTGGAAGTTTTAAAATCTGGTCACTTTAGTTTTGGTGGAAAAATGAAGTACAAACCACGTCTAGTGCTCTACGATTCCCAGGAATAATTTCATTTCCATTTTGTTTGCAGAGGGCTGCACCTGTTGAATAACTAGCACCTGTGATGATCCGGGGCAAGGCACAGAGGCAACACAGTTGATAGTTGAAATTGCCCATTTATTGCTCCAACTTCCCCCAAATGCTCCCCTGTTGTTGGCAAGTCCTACAGTAAAGTGATCTCTCTCACACACACACACATTCTCTCTCTCTCTCTCTCTCTCTCTCACACACACACACAAACACACACCCCTCCAGCATTCTCTGACTGCAAGTAGTCCAGTACAATGCTGTGAGCACAGCAGCTGAAAAGTAAGAAATCCAGCAGGGCAAGGGAGTAACTCAATGAATCCAGGAAGCCAAAGAACACAGCAATGGTTTCAGGAAGCAAAGGAACAAGGCAATTAATCCAGGAAGCAAGAAATAAAGCAAGAAGTCCAGAAAACTCCAAACATTGGCAACGGCACACAACATGAAATCAGTGTTTGTTCCTGACAAATGCCCCTCCTCACAGTGTCTCCTTAAAGCTCAGTCCCCAGGTGTGCCTTGTGAAGGGGAGTGGAATGCTCTCCTTCCGAGTTGTCGGATCAGCCTGCACTGTTCCCACCTTCTCTCCACTCTCCATGCTCAGAGATCAGGAGGGGGTGGTCCTTGCTCATCGCCTGAGCTCTATCGCTCCTCCTCGTGTTCACTGTTTACCCTCTCTTGGTCATCCTTCCCCTGTTCCTCCCTGCCTAGAAGAGGTCCCAATTCTGAAAGGACTTGGGCTGCCTTGGCCTGCTCCTCCCCACATTCCTCTAAAGCACCCTTGATTTCTGTCGTTCCAGCTCTGGTTCATCTTCCTCTGCAGATTCGGGCTCTGACAGCATGACAGCACCCTCTACTCTTTTTGTTTTGCTTTTCCAGGCCACAGAGTTTTCCCATCATTTCTTACTCATGCCCCATATTTGAGCATTTCAGGCAATGGTTGTTAGGAGACTTGATTAGATCCCAGAATATTAAAATATGAGTTACTCCCTAAGCTGACATTTTAGTATATTTCTTTCTTCTTTCAGCAATTTTTCTTAGTGTTTGCAACGGTGTAGAAGCTATTCTTTGATAAATAAATAAATAAAAACCTTTGTTAAACTGCTTTTTTAAAGGAGGGGCATAAGAAGGATAATACTTCTTTGAGAAAATAACTGCACATTTGTATGTTTTGTGGTATGTTTTATTGAAATACATACTATAGACAATTCATTTAACAGCAGACAACTCATAAATTGATTGTCTAGAATCAGAATATATTGATTACAGGCATGCTGGCAGTACTGAAACATTCATCAAGAACAATTCATCAAGAACAATTCTAAAGTCCATCCTTTAAATCCATTTTTAATGAGCCATACTGAATCATCACACCAGCCAGAGAAGGAAAGAAAGTGGAGGGTTTTTTTTTAAGTGGGGGCGTACCTCTTTGCATTTAAATCAAAGAGCTCACTAAAGATTATGTAACTAAATCAAAGTTATAACCGGAAGGATTCTAGCCTCTGGGAGGAACGATGTTATGAAACTTCAACAGATCCTGCTGCCAAAATAATTCAGTGTCAGCCCATTAGATTTTGGATGTACAAGAAACAAAAGGAATGACTTTTTTTTTAAAAAGTTCCCCAGCAATATTTTTTAATTTTAAAATAACTAATTTTAAAAAGCTAATGGAGAAGCTCAGCTCACTCATGACACCATTACCTTGACCTAGAAAAGTCATTTTAAAAATTAACCATCACAAAAAAGTTCCTCATTCCTAGTTTAAGAGGTTCTCCTGTCAATAGCAGTTTAACTAAATAAAACTGAGATTACTCAAACTGTATGAGATTAGCATTCTTGATATACTCAAGTTGGATATATAAGAAAGACGACCATACTTTGGTCATGTGATGCGAGGGGACTCACTCAAAAAATCAAGCATGCTTTGCAGTGGAGGGATTCAAAATTTTTACTACTACTGTGGGTGTGGCTTGGTGGGCGTGGCTTGGTGGGCATGACAGGGGGAAGGATATTGTAAAATCTCCATTACCTCCCCACACCAGGGGAAGTTTACTGCAAAATCCCCATTTCCTCCTCATCAGATGGGACTCGGAAGGCAGAGAATAGATGGAGGCATGGCCAGTCAGAGGTGGTATTTACCAGTTCTCCGAACTACTCAAAATTTCTGCTACCAGTTCTCCAGAACTGGTCAGAACCTGCTGAATACCACCTCTGATGCTTTGAGTAATCAATGGAAAAAGAAGAAATGGGCGCCGTAGCACCCACTGGCTTGACACTAAAAAGAATGACACTAGGATGACTGTGGAGGAGCTGAAGGTGGCACTGCGACACAGAGGAGCATGGAGGGTGTGGATCTATAGAGTGGCTGATGAATAGTTGACAATAACAACTCTTCATGATAATGTCTTTTAAATCTAGCCAGTAACTTAAGCTTATTGTAAAAACTTTCATGCTCCTTTTATCTGGATTAAATATGGATGTTCTTTCCAGGGAAAAGGCTTTGCTCCAAAAACGCATTATCTTTTATAATTAGGGAATCAAAATAGACTATTTTGATTCCCTAATTATTCCCTAATTTTGCTATTTAGGGGCGTTCACTGAAAATCCATCTAGGTCCAATCAGTAGCTTTTACATATTGTGCATTTTGAAGCTTAAGAGCAATGGAAAACTTTGCCTAAACTTGAGAGATTCAGACAATTTTTTTTTGTGTTAGGAATTTGTTTAAACCAGAGGTGGTATTCGGCAGGTTCTGAAAAATTTTGAATCCCACCACTGGTTTAAACTATCCAAGAAAGTAGGTAGCTACCATACACTTTTTAACCAGCATGTGTGCTAATTCCTAAGATTGCAGTTTGTGGGGTATTCAATCCATAACATGTGCATGATCAGAATTATGCTGGATTTTTAAACTTTAAAGTAGATGTTCTCAAATTTTGTCTGTGAACCATTGAAGGTCTATGAACTCCTTCCAAGTGATCAAAGACTTAACTTTAGATTCTAATTTGCATTATGCCATGTACTAATTTCATCAGATGTTATAAATTAAAAGAAATATATGGAATTTGACTTGCACTAAAGCTGACAAATGTTACACTTGATGTTATATAATTTAGCTTGCAAAACACAGGGATATTGACTTAAAAAGAAAGTCTGAGGGTAAAAAAAGATTCAAATTAAACTTGATTTTTAATTGCAATGTAACACATGATATTATATTATTTCAATCCACATTTCAATGCAGTAATTGTTTATATAATTAAATGATTTTTCTATTGTTTTAAAATATTGAAAATAAGGAGGGAGCCAACATGAGACGGATGTGCAGTCTCGATGCTCCGAGACCACTGCTAGATGGTCCAATTGCCGCTGGATGGTCCAATCTGACCTAAACTATCCCGCAGAGATGGTGAACAGGAAGAATACATCTTGCTGATTTCAGGGACCCTGCAAAGTCCCTGATTGATCCAAGAGAAATTCTTCTAGCCAGCGACAAAAAGTTCAGTCCTAGGCTGATGAAGTTGGGACAGCTCCAAAACAGAAGGGAAGCAGAAAGAGAAAATGTGTCCATCTGGTGAAGAAATTTTCTGTTTTGAAAAAAATGCCCAAAATTTTTTCTAAGTTAAATTTAGAAGGGAAGCAGAAAGAGAAAATGTGTCCATCTGGTGAAGAAATTTTCTGTTTTGAAAAAAATGCCCAAAATTTTTTCTAAGTTAAATTTGAAAGCAGAAGAAAATAAGCAGCGAAATTAACCTACATTGGATTGCTTTGGATAGTATTTTTTTTCTTTGCAATTTTACTTTGTGGATTGAAGCGCTCACAACTTTGTTTTTCTTTTTAAAGTGAACGGATCAGTTTTTCTTCTTCCATTTTTTTATTCTATTTTTTTAACCTATGGACTAAAATATCTTCTTTATTTCAATAGGTTTTTATTTCTTGCGTTTAAACTTCACTTAAGAACTTTGTTTCTTTTAAGTTTGAAATAACATTAGAGAGTTTAAGGAAGCAATACTGCCACTTGAAGGCTGGAGGCTGGAGTTTTTTTAAATATAGCACTTTCTTACTGACTCTGCATCTCAAGGTTCTGAAACTTGTTTATAGAAAGTGATAAGAGGCAAGAGCAAGAATTGTTTATACAGGTGCTCTTTGAGAGCCTTACTGGCTGTGGGAGAGAAAAAGAAACAGAACCTTTTCTTTTAAAGATCGTGAATAAATTTGTGTTTAAGCTAACTTAAAATAAGAAGCCTTGAAAGCCAGAGTGGCAGTGTTGACCAGTTTGGAAAAATGGCACAATATTCAAAAGAAACCTTAACTTGGCAAAACATTGTGTCTGGAATCCAAAATTTATTAGAAGTAACAGAGAGAATTGAGAAGAAGATGGAAAAATTAGAGTTTATAACAGCAAAAAATGAAGGTGTTAGAATCCCAAAAATTGAAGGGGAAAATGATTACAAAGACAAGACAACTGATGACTTTACCAGTGGAGTGAATGTGGCTGAAAGGGAAAAAGGGGAGTATGGAAAAGGGAATTAGATGAGCAGGAACTCTACCCTGGATTTCAAGGCACAGAAGAAGAGAAAAGAGAAAAATCAATGGATTTAAGGAGAGAAAACTTGTCAGAAGCACGATTGACAACCAAAGATAAGCTGATTAAAGTAGCAAATGGAGGGCATCGAGATTACCTAAGACAATGATGGCTAACCTTTTTTGGCTCGTGTGCCAAAAGCGGAGGGAGCGCAGGGGGGTCGTGCGTGGGTGTGCCATACCCAGGATGCTACGTGCGTGACCCCCTGCTTTTGGCATGCTTTTTTCGCCCTCCCCAGGCTTCAGAGGCTTTCTAGAAGCCTGGGGGGAGGGTGAAAACAGCCTCCCCTCCCCACTTCCAGAAGCTTCAGGAGCTTCCCTGAAGCCTCCAGAGGACGAAAAATGAGCTCAAAAGAAGGCCTAAATCAGCTGGCCAGTGCATACATGCGTGCTGGAGCTGACAGGGCAATATCTTGCGTGCCCTAAGAAATGGGTCCGCATGCCACCTGTGGCACCCGTGCCATAGGTTCGCCATCACTGACCTAAGAGATGCTACAAACAACAAAGTGCAGAGAGAAGTCCACTAAACTTTTATTAAGGATATAAATAGAAGATCAATTCCACAAATGGCAAAAGAAATAAGACTGTTTTGTTATTAGAAGGACTCAGGGTGATTTATGAAAGTTGATAACAAAATATTAGTTAATTTTAGTAATTAGTGATTATTAATTTAGTAATTTCTAGAGTGCTATGTTAAATTTATTTATTTATTTATTTATTTGGATTTATTGACCGCCCCCTCTCTCCAAAGAGACTCGGGGCAGTGTACAAGAATTTAAGAGCATATACATATATAACAATTATAAATAATAAAACTAAATTAAATGTTTTACCCTGTGTTAAAATATCTCGTTTAAATTTATAATGTAAAAACCCGATTAGGTAATATTTACTACAACTAGGCTGGTACGGTAGATTAGGTTAGGCCAGGCCGGCCTGCTGGAAAAGATGGGTCTTTAATTGTTGACGGAAGGAGCGGAGGTCCGTAGTAGATCTAAGCTCGGGAGGTAGGTCATTCCAGAGGGTTGGGCCCGCCACAGAGAAGGGCCTTCACCTGGGAGCCGCCTGTTGGCATTGCCAGGAGGACGGCACCTGGAGAAGTCCCTCTCTGTGTGAGCGAATCGGTCGAAGGGATGTGTGGGGTAGGATACAATCACGCAGATAGCTAGGACCCGTGCCATGGAGCACTTTAAAGATAGTAATCAACACCTTGAAGCGTACCCGAAAGGCCACAGGTAGCCAGTGCAGCTCGCGCAGGAGCGGTGTTACGTGGGAGTACCTGGATGTACCCATAATTACCCGCGCGGCCGTATTCTGGACTAGCTGTAGTCGTCGGGTGCACCTCAAGGGGAGCCCCATGTAGAGAGCGTTACAGTAGTCTAGTCGGGAAGTCACGAGCGCATGAGTGACTGTGTGAAGGGCGTCCCGGTCCAATAGGGGCCGCAACTGGCGTACCAGGCGAACCTGGCAGAATGCCCCCTTGGCCACGGCCGTCACATGATCTTCCATAGACAGCCGAGTATCTAGGAGGATGCCTAAGTTGCGTGCCCGATCCACGGGGGCTAGAAGTTCACCCCCTATGGCCAGTGATGGGATCAACTGGTTGTACCGGGTCGCCGGAAACCACAGCCACTCGGTCTTGGATGTTCCTTCCCATCCAGCTCCGCATGGCTTCCAAACATCGGGACATCACTTCAACGGCATCGTTGGGGTGGTTTGGGGTAGATATGTACAACTGAGTATCATCAACGTACAGATGGTACTCCACCCCAAAGCCACGGATGATCTCACCCAGCGGTTTCATATATATGTTGAACAGGAGTGGTGAGAGGACCGACCCCTGAGGAACCCCGCATGCGAGGGGTCTCGAGGTCGACCTCTGCCCCCCTGCCAACACAAATTACGATCAATCAGAGAGGTAGGAGGAGAACCACCGTAAAACGGTGCCCCTCACCCCCAACCCCTCCAGTCGATGTAATAGGATACTATGGTCGATGGTATCGAAAGCCGCCGAGAGGTCTAATAGGACCAGGATGGAGGAACAACCCCCATCTTTGGCCCTCCAGAGATCATCTACCAACGCGACCAATGCCGTCTCAGTGCTGGCCGGAAGCCAGACTGGCGCGGGACTAGATAGTCAATTTCCTCCAGGTGATGGGGAAACTGTTGTGCCACCACACTCTCTACAACCTTCACCAGAAAGCGAAGGTTGGAGACAGGGCGATAATTGACTAATAATCCTGGGTCCAGGGAAGGCTTCTTGAGGAGGTGCCTCACCATCGCCTCTTTCAAGACAGCAGGCAAGAACAAAATAAACAATTGAAAATGATAATAAGGTACATACATGTGTTGGCTTGATGAGAGGAAATTTGATACAATTAGCAAATGAATTTCTGTTAACAAATAATTATAACAATAACAATGAAGTAACAAGGGATATAGTTAACAATATATATATGTACTGGTTTAATAAAAGGAATTTGGACACAAATTGTAAGCAGCGATTTGGAAAAAAGGATTAGAAATTTTGTTATCAAACATAATTAATTCTTACTTAGAACATGTTATAAAGGTGTAGCTATTGGATGATATTAAAAATAATTAATGAAATGGCATTATGTGGTTGTGTTTTTAATTTTGGATTATTTTATGCAAAAGGACATTAAAACAATTACAATCAAATGAGAATTGTGGTATGTTGATAGTAAGATATAAAAAGATTTTAGTTTTAAAATATATAATTTGTTATGAATTATAAGTAATGACTATGGAAGAGATGCACGAAAGTTATTTGTAACTATTCGACACACTTTCGACAATATGTAATGAAAGATGATTTTTTTGTATTGTTTTTGTCTGTTTAATTAAAAATAAAAAAATTCAAAAAAAATGCAAAATGCAAAACAAAAAAAAAAGTACAATTGCTATCATTATTTGCTATTTGCCAGAGTTGAAAGCATAATATTAATCTTTCATCCCAAATTGAGAATAAGAAAAAGTTGGACTTGACTTCTAGTAATTTCACAGACACCTACTGTACATGACAACAACATTCCAAAATCTTTTTCCAACATCTCATCCTTTCAGTGTCAATTTTGGTTTGTATCTACGCCTATACTTTCCATTTAGTACTTATGTATTGTTTTAACAAGAAGCGTTTTCTATTTCAACTGAGTCTGTTGTGGTCTGCACAAGGCAGGTATAAAAAAACCCATCCAGATGGCAATTGTGACATGTGAAGTCTTGTCACTTCATATATACAGTACCTATACATGATATCCCAAAGGTAAAGGTTTCCCTTGCACAAATGTGCTAGTCATTCCTGACTCCTGGGGGCGATGCTCATCTCTGTTTCAAAGCCAAAGAGCCAGTGCTGTCTGACAACGACTCTGTGGTCATGTGGCTGGCATGATTAAATGCTGAAGGCGCACGGAACCCTGTTACCTTCCCACCAAAGGTGGTTCCTATTTTTCTACTTCCATTTTTACATGCTTTCAAACTGCTAGATTGCCAGAAGCCGGGACAAGTAATAGGAACTCAATCTGTTACACTGCGCTAGGGATTTGAACCGCTGAACTGCTGACCTTTCTGATCAACAAGCTCAGTATATTAGCCACTGAGCCACTCCATCCCTAACATGATATCATACACCTGTACAAAAGGAAGGGAGAGCTTTAACTGTACAGTCACAGGTACCGAAACTTCCACAAATGCTACTGAAGGTCACCCAAATTTTGGGGCCAACTGTAAAGTCAATAATGGGGACAAGTCTTGGAAGTAGATGTTGATTCTCCACACAAGCATCCCAATGTGGGGTTTTTTTTTAAAGTCACATTTAATCCCCACCCCCATTAAGCTCATGTTAATTTTGACCATCATTATGCTAGCTAGAGATATAGCCCAAAATGTTTTTTCCAGTATTTTTCCCCACAATAATTGCTGGAAAACAGTTGATGTGTAGGAAAAGCCAGGCTGGTGGAAGCTCACTATTTAGCTAAGTCTTGGATGCTACAACTGGTTATTTTTCCTACTTAGCTGTTTCCCAGCAATCAACTGAGCAGCTACTGAAGAAAAATCATGAGAAGGGAAGACATTTATTGATTAAACACAGCAGACGGTGGAAGAAAAGTGCTGACAGGGCTATGAAATTACACTTGCTCTGAGATTTTTAGCAATGGAAAACCCAGTCTAGCATATTATTTCAGTGATTAACTATCAAAATGGATGCTGGTTTTAGATAAAGGCTCATAGGCCATTTTTGTTTTTACAATGGTTTGCTGGATTAAGCCAATGTTCATTTATTCTTAATCTTTGTCAGCAAGCTGTAATAAATCTTCTAGCAGCAATGTACCATAATAGGATTCTTAGGCTTCAGGGCAAGCATAGAAGCCTTTGGCATCTGCAAATTTAATATTTGCAGAGAATGCCTTTGCACTAATCTTGCCCTGAACCAGAACCAGGGGTAGGATTCAACTGGTTCCAACTGGTTTGGGTGAACCGGATGCTAATTTTACATCTGGTTTGCTGAACCGGGTGTTTGCAAGGACTGGCTGGCCCGGCCCACCCATCCCCTCCCAGGAGTTTCCACATGGCCCATTTTGGATGCCAGCCAGGTAAGTGCAGGGCCTGCACAGAGGCTCTGGGAGGGCGAAAAATGGGCTGTTTTTGCCCTCCAGATGGCTTCCAAGAGCCTGAGGGAGGCCGTTTTTGTGCTCCCGGAGGCTTCCGGAGTCTGGGGAGGAGGAAAACACCCCACTCCCACTGTGCTGCAAGAGGCTGAGTAGGCCACACCCACCATGGCCACACCCACCAAGCAACCGGGCAGAGAACCAGTTACTAAAATCTTTCAATCCCACCCCTGACCAGGACTGTTCTTCTTTTCAGATTTTATAGACAATGAGATATTTGATAAAGTCAAGTGATTTTTTGGGACATGTAACAAGCCTAAAGGTTTTTCAGTTAATTTGTTATCAAGCCCCATCCATTAAAACTCCTAATTCATTGGAGAACATTATATTGAGGCAAAATATTACTTGCTTGTAGTATTATAGCCCTAGCCCAGCTAACCTTTTTTGGCCGCGCCACACCCATAATGCTATGTGCACGCGCTCCTGCTTTTGGCGTGCTTTTTTCGCCCTCCCCAGGCTCCAGAGGCTTTCTAGGAGCCCGGGGAGGGTGAAAACAGCCTCCCCTCCCCACCTCCAGAGGCTCCAGGAGCTTCCTTGAAGCCTCCAGAGGGCGAAAAATGGCCTCAAAAGAAGGCCTAAATCAGCTGGCCAGCACACACATGCGCACTGGAGCTGACAGGGCAACATCTCGTGTGCCCTAAGAAATGGTTCTGCGTGCCACCCGTGCCATAGGTTCACCATCACAGCCCTAGCCCATTGCTGGCAGATAAGCATTTACTACTTCAATTCATACAGAATACTTGAGAAGCCCATAGAGGTTATTTCTGTGTGGGGGATGTATAAATTCAATATCTCCACTGAGCTTTTTGGCTCAAAAAACACACTTTCCTAAATGTTCTCCTTACCATGATGAACAACCAATAGGTGAGAATAAGTGGTTGGAGGTGAGAAGTTTACGATCTTGTGTTTTCATTTTGTGATGCATTTGTTTGTAGAAGGGTGAGAATTTAAAAACAAAACAAAACATCGTCATCAGTGTTTGCAATCCTTCCAAAACATTTTTTACCATGGAAATACAGCCAATATTTCCTATGTTGTAGGATAATAAACTAATTGGGGGAGGGGGGGGGAATCAGAGATGTGAAACGGTTCTAGCATTTTTATTTGAGCTGAGTCATATTATGTTGCCAAGATGACAATTAAGTTAGCCAATTAAAGGTGGGTGTTTTTATCAAATTAAAGTCCAGGATTCTAAAATAGTTAAGCAATTAAATTACTTTGTTCGTAATATATGGTTATAATATGCTTAACTGCATATTGCAAAACCACAGTAGCAAGAAAGTATTATCAGCTGTATCTCATGGAAAGAGAGATATAAAAGATGGCATCAAAGATTTTTAAAATTGTTTAGAGATATTGAATAGGATTCATATGAAAATATGTAAGGCAAATGCTAGATACACTGGATATATTCCTGTTCGGTGGAGAGAAAAAAACACAATTTAAACATATATCCAAATTCATTGCGAAGTCCTTTTCCCCTATTTTCTTTTTGTTACTGGCATTGTACAAATATCTCTGTAAATTAAACTTGCTTTGCAAACAAAAATCTGACAGGCTCAACCTTTGGACAGTATAATTTATCTCCAAGATTACTCTGGTCCAAAGCAGAAAAGCTTTTGGATTAAAAGGGTAAATTGATTGCATGTAATAGCTATTCTCATAAAATAACTGCCTTAGAGGTGTGGTCAGTCCCTGTGATGAAATGTCTAACAAACCCAGGAAATATGAAGGAATGAGTAACATCATTACAAGAAGGAGGTGGACCATTATAGAGGAGATTCTGTAGCCCATGGAAGGGGAAGAACCAGAGATAGAGATTAATGAGGGCAAAGGTTCATTCTCCAAGCTTGTGGGTTGGTTTCCAAATGTTTCATTACCAGGTAACATCTTCAGTGGAGTTTAGGGGATGTCATTGTTCTTATGTTTATGAGGGCTTTGGGTGGTCACTAGGTTTTGTGATGAGTCAGTTGTGGGTGTGTCAAGTGAAGGTCATGCGATGGGTCAGGCATGAGTCATCAGTGAGCCTTGTGATGGGTCTTGTGATGGGGAAGTTATTTCAGGTGAGGGTCAACCAGCACTTCACTTCCCAATGACCCTCACCTGAGGTAACTTCTCCATCACAAGACACATCACAAGACTTATTGATGACTCACACCTGATTCATGACTGACACTGACATTTCCTAAACCACGGGTCTCAAACATGCATCATCACGTCATCACATAATGTATCACAACTTTTTCTCCTTTCACTAAACTGGGGGTGGGCATGGCCAGCACATGACACATCTGGCCACAAGCTCAGAGGACTAATCTTCACCCTCATCCTACACCCAAGCTGCAGATATTCGCCTCTATTGCAAGAGATTAACATGAGATCCTACAATACTGGCAAAATCAAGAAACAAGTGCCATTTGGATTTCTGGAAATACTTTTTATTGCCACTATGTTAATGCAACAGAATCTTGAAAACGTGTCAAAGCAAATCTCCAGATCACCTTAGATCTAATAATTAAGGCAGAGATACTCTGAACCTCTTTCTCATGAGTTCCCTCTCCCCGGATTAAGAAATCTCCTCCCTAACAGTTTGAGTTCTCCCTCTTCTATGTTCCATCATAGTCCTAAAGGACGTATCTATTTGAAGGATAAATTTTGGGAATAGAGTAACTTCCACCTCTCATTCTAGGATCAAAGGATGCTGCCATCTGTCCCTATTTACTGGTGTGTGTGTGTGTGTGTGTGTGTGTGTGTGTGTGTGTGTGTGTGTGTAGGAATGGAATATTTCTAAACAAAATCCCAGCAACATCTATTGATAGCTTTTATTTTCCGAGAAATGAGAAAGTAGAAGTATTCTTGGGAATAAAGCTGATGTGGGGATGGGCATCTTTGCCGCATGCCAACTTTCTACTTATAATTTCATTAGTCGCTTATGTTCTTGGGAAAACGTAGATTAATGATTTCTTGTTGATGTTACATAGCCATAAAGATATAATTCATTTCCACCAGTGTCCATGCTACTACAGCTGTTCCTCTACAACTGTTCCGGACTACTCTTCAACTTGGTAGAGCAACTGTTCTCAGCCTGAGATATCCAGGTCAAAAACATTTTCCTTGGATACCTGTAGTACTTGTGTCACATCTATAACATTACTAATTCTCAGTGGTATTGCTACTGTCCACATCAACTTATCTGACAAGTTTATAGTGCAACTAACCATTATATCTTAGTAATTACTTAACCATCAGAATCTGGTATAAGTGCCTGGTAGCTTAAAAATTGTTCTCAGAATAGTACCTTACTTATTTTTTTAAAAGTCCTAAATCTATTACATTCTTTTAATCCTGGACTTGAGCAACTGTCCCAAACCCCAGCGACTCTGTGGTATGCCTACGAATGACTTCTGGAATTTGTTATTGTGGATAGCTTCAGATAAAACAAATGGAATCATCAGCTGCTTAAAGATTACCGCTGATGGGTTTTAGCAACATGGTTTTATGTCTAGGAATGCCTGGGTCATAATCCATTTCTCAGTCTTTAAGGGAGCAAAACAGGTGCTTGTGCGCACTCGCATGCTCACGTGACAGTTCTGCACATGCACAGAAGTGTCTGGATGGGTGGGCGGAGCCTCCCGCCACTGCCACTACCGGTTCACCTGAGCCGAGCCGAACAAGGAGCAACCCACCTCTGGAGCGAAGCACTGTCTTTGTGGCAACAGATTAGCTACCTTGTTGGAATCGGTTATTATGCTTGTGTTCTAGCTCTCTATTATTCTGTGAGAGAATAGAGCATTTAGTAAACAGTTGCTGGGTTAAATTGATATCCTGCTCTGGTGGTTCTAGACACTGAATCACATTTGGTACCCTTTTGGGTCTTGTACTTATTTACTGGCTTTTGCTAGGCAAACTAATTTTCTAAGCAGAGAAGCTGCCAACATTTCTAGCCAAGAAACTTTGCATTCTCCATACCTGTAAAATCAAGCAATGTGGAAAGCCAATTTGATACAAAGGTCAATGACCCTCAGGGAAATTCCTTCTTTGTTTGTGATGCTGTTTGTTAATTCACCTGCATATCTGTCCTCAGGTAGGAATCATGGGCAGAATTAAGACTAGTGGAATCCTGATATTATTGAACTTAAACCTATTAAAGGATTCAGGATTTTTTTTAAAAAAAATTAAATGTATGGCAGCTTGTTCTACTTGCCTTGAAATGACAACAACCCTGATCTAAGAAGAGACTGGACAGCCAATTGTCTCACATTGTATAGGATCTCCTGCTTGACCAGGGGGTTGGACCAGAAGACCTTCAAGGTCCTTTCCAGCTCTATTCTGATTGATCAGCAAACCCCACTCTTTTTTATCTGCACATTGACAGTGTTTGCTAACCCAGCTCAGCAAACTTCAAGATCCCAATCCTGAGATCCATCTATTCTCCATTAAAATTAAATCTGCTCTTTCCAAATTTTCATGGTGGTTTCTGATTTTCTGCTATGCTAAAGTATACGCAGGCCAGTGGTGGGGTCCTAACTGGTTTACTACTGGTTCGCTGAGAGGGCATTTTGCTCACGCGCTGCTTGCTTCACTTGTTCGTGCACCCGCCACACATTGCTGCGCATGTGCAATTGACTGAAAACTGTTCTGCGCATGCGCAGAAACATGCCTGCGATGGCAGAAGGCAACGGGGAACCGGTTTAGGGGCATGGCAGGCCTGGGTCGCTGCCAGTTCCAGCGACCCAGGCCGCCATATTACTACTGGTTCGACCGAACTGGTCCGAACAAGTAGGAACCTACCACTGACTCAGGCACTATGCCTAAATAGATACCACAATTATCTTAAATTCTGAGAAGGGTGGGGACCCTATGCTGAGAACAGCTCTTACCCAAGAAACACCGATCTCAACTGCATCCCACTTCTTCTCCAGTCCTCCAGAGTTTCTCCCCTTTGCAGTGCTATATTAACAACTCTGCCTCTGAACTGTCACCTGGAGAAGAAACCAGCTGCATAGCACAGGGTGCTAGATGATGAGGCTAGACTTCTTGGGAGTAACACCCTCCTTAAGTGTTGCCCCAGGGGGAAGTGCTAACGAGCAGCAGATGAGCCTGAGAAAGGCTCAGCTGCTAGGAGCATAAGCCTTCACTCAGCAGGCAAGTCAGGTTGCGGGGAAACAACCTACGTGGCAGCCCTTTTTGTGTCTTTTATCCGGAAACATTGACTTTGTGTTGCTTTCTTGGGCTTTCCCGTCCTTTTGCTCATTCGTCCTGGATTCCGTATTATTCTGCGCCTTCAACATACTGACTGAACTTGATGATTCTTTAGCCCACTGATGAAAGGAAGTTCCCCAATCTCCCTGGGAACAGGCCGAATCGAGCAGAAGGTGTGCAGGGGACAAACACTTGAATGGAAATTATTAGTGGTGGGGAAGAGATGGTTCATAGGAGGCAGGACAAGCCCCCTTATTCATGCCTCAACTTTTGCAACATTCCATTTCAAATTTTACAAGAGGGAATTAAACTTCCCACCAGTGTTTGCACTGGTACATAAGGGAGCACGAAACCAGACAGCTAATTTTGTCTTTCCCCAATCCTCACAAAATGAATGTGGGCGGAACAAATGATTGTGGGCAAACAATAGTCATGTTGTTCAAAGCAGTACGTTGGGGAGTTTGAATTTTAAAACCATGCGTCAGGGAAGGTTAATGTAAAAATAAATAAATAAAAGAATGATTTGCATTAAAAAAGATTCTTAGGCAATTATGCTAATGGTGACATAATTGCCTGGAAAACAAAGACATATGTTGCAAGATTCTGTGAACCTAAAGGGTTAGAGATTGTGCTATTAATTTTTAAAATGTAGAAACAGTATCGTCAGAATCTGTGCTGGGGTACTAACGTGGCCAATAAACCACTTGTGATTTGTACATTTGTATTACAGAGATGGACAAAGAATAAAATCTAAGAAAGTTGGGGGGGGTTTGATGGACACAGCCTGTTTGACTATATCCTAAGATAATTATTAATGTAAGCTTGCAGAGGAGGCTGAATGGATAGGTACTGAGTAGAAAATAAAGGACCTGAAGACAAATGTTATAGATTTGTAGTACTGTTGCATCCTTTCTTCTGAGTTGGAAACACAACTTCTTAGTTCAGGAATATTTTCAGTGTTTAAATTGGAGCAATTTATTAAATAACCATCATGCATTATCACAGCATACAGATAGTCCTTGACTTACGACTACAACTGAAGCCCAAAATTTCCATTGCTAAACAAAGACAGTCGTTAAGTGAGTTTTGCCCTTTTTTATAAACTTTCTTGCTATAGTTGTTAAGCGAATCACTATAGTTAAGTTAGTAACATGGTTATTAAGTGAATCTGGCTTCCCCATTGGCTTTGCTTGTTAGAAAGTTTCAAAAGGGGGTCACATGACCCCGGGACACTGCAATCGTCATAAATATGAACCATTTGCCAAGCATCTGAATTTTGATCATGTGTTGCTGCAACAGTCCTAAGTGAAAAATTGTCATGTGTCACTTCTTTCAGTACCATTGTAACTTCAAACAGTCACTAAACGTATTGTTATAGTCAAGGTCTACTTGTATTGACTGGTGTTTTCAAATCCATTTATGGATATTCTTATTATTTTAACATATGGAATATAGAATGTATTCCATCACATATGAAATTGATAAATATTATGTAGGTTGGATCCAGTTTACACTTCTATTTCTTTATAAATTAATGTGAAAATTCAACCTTAACTAACGATAAGTGAAAATTTCAGTTTGGGTAAAGTTTTTATTTTCTGTTTTGTTTTAAAATAAAAAACGTATCTTGACAGATTCATCTATAGAAAGAAAGAGCTCTTCAACTTTGACCCTTGTGTTTTCTGTACAGGCGTGATCCTGAATTTTCTGATTATAGCAGTCAGACTCTATCCATAGGAGCAAAACCTTTTAGATTTGGGTGGTGCATATGGGTGACAGTTTCATTTGAGTTGCTTCTGGTAAGAAAAATGTGCAAGAAACAATAAAGAAATTTATTTTTGAGACGGGGAGGGGGGAGGGAAGGAGGGGGGGGCAGACAGAGAAAGTGAGAGAGACAACAGAGAGAGACCTGGAAGAATGCAAAATTGACAGATTTTGATGGCCTTAAGAATAAGTAAAAGTCACAGAAATAATACAACAATGAAGAAAGAGCGATGGTAAAAGATGTGTCTGAATCCAGTCTCTTGAATGTAATAACATCATGCACTTATGTGTATTAGCATTTCAAATATAATGCAGACCTACCTTAAAGAGTTGTTAGAATGACTGTCTACCTATTAGTGGACACTAGAAAGTCTAAGAGATAACCATTATCAGAACTGATGTATCTATAAAATGTATCTTACCTTTGAAGTTATTAGGGAGAGCCCAACCCACGTTAATAATAAATTGTGGGCTTAGAATTTCTAGAACAAAAAAAATGTGAACAATATTTTTATTTTTTGAAATGCAGATGTATTACAGAAGACATGCAATTGTTTTCCATTTTGTATTTGTGTGTCATTTATATTTTATTTTCTTCTCCCCCCCTCCCTCCCTCCCTCCCTCCCTCCCTCCCTCCCTCCCTCCCTCCCTCCCTCTCTCTCTCTCTCTCTCTCTCTCTCCCCCTCTCTCAAGTAAAATAACAAGGAAGATCATGCGGGGGGAAAAACAAAATTACCAGCAGGGAGCTTTAGCAAATGGCAGGATGTGGATGATATATCAAGTATATCAACTCTTCCATAATGGAAATATAGATCCCTGGTTTTGGCTAAAAAAAACCCTGATGAGATGGTATGGGGATTTTGTTAGAAAATATTGGAGCAGCTGCTTTGCTTGCATCTTGCAAGGCAAGGACAGAATATTGAGAGACCAAAGGGGAATTGGACCCAATGATGGGGAAATTTGCTAAAAGGAATTCTGATCCAGTAAATGGTGCTGAATTTGAATAGCAGAAGGAGGAAAGCAGGATTCAGGGCTCTAGAGTGCAATCCAACTGTGTTTATTTGTTTGTTTGTTTCCCTTATGTCGCAAACATTCTTCAAAGATACCTTTGTGAGATCAGCAGCCATATAAATGAATTTTATTTTATTTTTAATTAACATTTTCACAACAGGGTTATAAATTTTCCGAATCTGTTATAAACAAGATCATCTAAATAAAAACTGAGGTGGTCATGCTTACTTCGTAATCTAGATTCAAGTTTAGTCTGATGTTAAAATGGTGAAGGAATCCATCACCTGGGAATGAAAAACACACAGATTTAAAAGTAGCCTTCCTTTTAATTCAAGAAGAGAAGAAGTTCTTCAAGTGGGCTCTTTTATCCTCTTCCACCAGGGAAGGAGAAATGCTTCTTCCAAGAAGTTGCGGTTGTTACACTAAGAATATGATTAAAATGAAGAAGGGGTTCAGAATTCTAATTTTTACCCATATACAAATCAACTGTTTGGCTAGAGCTTGCGTAATGAAATGACTGATATTTACTTAATGTAACATTGCTTGTTTCCTCAATTCTTCTGCTTAAAACTGAATAACCAGAGAGAAAGAAGCCATATTTTGTACTGTATATAGGTAATGTGCGAGCTCAACGCACTCAACCATGAAATCCTTTGAAGATACTCTCAGCTTAACTTTATCTACACTGCAGGCTTAAATTGGAGGCTGGCTTTCCTTCAAGAGGCGCAGTGATTATAATTCTGTGAGGATGTTATAGATATAATGTCTTCTCACCTACATGAAAGAACAGAACAGAAATCCAATAGTTAAATTTTAATATAGTCTTCATTTAGCACCTGCCCCATTTAGTGACTGTTTACAGTGATGACTAGGATAGCAATAGCACTTAGACATATACCACTTCACAGTGCTTTACAGCCCTCTCTAAGCAGTTTACATAGTCAGCCTATTGCCCCCAGTAATCTGGGTCCTCATTTTACCTACCTCGGAAGGATGCAAGGCTTAGTCAACCTTGTGCCGGTCAGGATCAAACTCCTGGCAGTGAGTTGAATTAGCCTGCAATACTGCATTCTAACCACTGCACCACCAGGAATCATTGAAAATGTAACTTTACTACTAATACTCACATTTATAACCTTAACAGGTCTTTAAAGCAAGGTAAGTAAGATTATAAGCACAGATGCAGTTTCAGTTAGCAACTGCTTTGCTAATAACAATTTGCCATTCATAATTATGGTCACTAAATGAGGACTATTTGTACAGAACTTTTATAGTCAGCTCAAGAAGTACCTAGAATCTAGGTCCTAGATGGTCAGCAGATAAAATTCAGTAGGCAAGACTAATGCCCCAAGGAATGTCTCTTAGTTTTTCTCGATTGCGAGCACCTGAGCACTAGAAAGATGGGGAATGAAGATTCAGTTTAAAAATGAAGTTTTGTATATCTTGTGATTAGGACATCCTTTTCATCGTGTCTCCCCCTTCCCCTTCCTTTTCTGAATGGGAAAGATTTTGTAGAGAAGCTGCTGTTTCCATGATTTTTTTTCTAGACATTTTCAATGCTTTTCAATATTTATGTTTTATCTATTTTTTTTTCTGTCCCAGCTTGGGAAACATACTACCATCTGCTTCCCTCAGATTCCTGTTTATCTCCTACAGTGCAATAGAGATAGCCTACAATCTACCAAGCCCACAGTCAGATTGGGCACCAAGTTCTTAACAGTTTCCATTGCCAGCTATTATATCAGAAGTTTCAGAGAAAAGCAGTAGGGTTTCCACAATAGACAAAAGAAAATTCTCTAAAGCTCTTCCTCCACAGCACAATTTAGGAGAGGGTGGGAGGGAGAGGGAAAGGGAAGGAGAAAGGGGAGGGGAGAAAGAATGAATGTTGTGAAATACCCAGCCAGGTGGGGAAAGTGTCTAGTGGGGAATTAGCCTCAAGTCTGTGTGTAATCACAAGAAGTCCAGAACTGATCTCCTCTCCTTAAACCCCATAGATCCTTATTTATCTGTTTCCAAGCTAAGCATGGTAGTCTGTGGAGATTCTTGTGTAATTGATAGAATATAATAAAATAGCGTACCTGATCTTTACATGTGTAGACCAGTTACTTGTGCCTGACATAGAGAGATGATGATAAGTGAGT
Organism: Rhabdophis nuchalis; assembly: GCA_039707465.1. Classification (NCBI taxonomy): domain Eukaryota; kingdom Metazoa; phylum Chordata; class Lepidosauria; order Squamata; family Natricidae; genus Rhabdophis; species Rhabdophis nuchalis. Next base: position 237,548,129 of record CM077643.1, read on the forward strand.
GGGTGGGTGGGTGGGTGGGTGGGTGGACGGACGGACGGACGGACGGACAGACGGACGGACGGACAAGACAGACAGACAGACAGACAGACAGACATTCTGCTGCGGTGACTGGGAACAGAGACAAAAGAAGCAAAATGGAGGAGTGCATATTAGACAGTATGAGTTTTTCATCAGCTTACAGATAGGATAGCCAGCACTTTATTCTGCAGTTGGAGATGGCTATACTACAAGAAACTGTGAATTTATATTCTGAGAATGGTTTAAGAATAAAAATAGGCACATATCTCTTGAGTACATCTGGGCATTTCATGGCCCCTGGACTACATCTGGCCCTTTGGCTGTCCCTGTCCAATCCACATGAGGTCAATCAGAAATTAGAAATCAAATGTAAATAAATGCAGCACAGGGGCAGGAGAAGAAGCTGTGTCAGACCACGCTCTATATTGGTGGCTGTTGGAGGGCAAAGAGAGAAAGTGGTTTTCTGCACCAGCACAGCAATTCTCTCATGGGATAGCCTGAGGAGGCAGCGACAGTAGAAGAGCAGCAGCCAGGTTAGGTTGCTCTGAGGCAAGATGCAGTGAGGCTCTGTGCTCCCTCTTTCCTCAACATGTTGCCACCTTTGGCCAAAGTCACCATGAAGGAGCTCAACTCCAACCACAATGGAGTCGAAGAGATCTCTGACAAAGAGCAACAGGAAGCAATTGAACATAACTATAGCAATAGCAATAACGATAGCAATAGCATTTGTGTACCACTTTGTAGTGCTTTACAGCCATCTCTAAGCGGTTTACAGAATGTCAGCATATTTCCTCCAATAATCTGGGTCCTCATTTTACCGACCTCAGAAGGATGGACTGCTGAGTCAACCTTGAGCCGGTTGGGATCGAACTCTTGGCTGTGGGCAGAGTTAGCCCGCAATACTGCGTTCCAACCATGGCACCACCAAGGCTCAGCACATTGATGAACTACAGAAAGAAATACACAGACAGAATGATATTGCTTTTTGTACAAAGTTAATTAATTGCTCGCCTTTAACATACCGCACATATAAATGTTTCAGTATTTTTTGTGAAGGTTGAAAGTGTGTTATATCAAAAAAAACATGAAATAGTGATATGTTTTCACTATATTTTTTACTTGACCTACACATTTTCAAAGCCATATCATAATATGTATTCTTACACGCAGCTGATCAAAACCGTATTAATTTACTGCTTTATATAAAGCAATGAAATTAATATGGAGCAGAATAAAGTCCAGCCTCCTAGTTTGGCTGACCATAACAGTCCTAATTTCTTGTGAGGCCCCTTGGCAAAATAAATTATTCACCTCTGGTCTTGAGGAAAGTCTTCCAAAGTGAGATGGCCTTTTCCTGATAACTTCTCACTCCAGGTAGTATAGATGCTAAGACCTTCACTGGGGATCCTAAACAATTAGATAGATTTTATGAACAAGAAAAGCAAATTCAGGGAAGACAGAAAATTAGTCATGGTAACAAGAGATAACATTATCATTATTCTAAATGCATGTGTCTCGCAGGTTTTAACAACTCTGGACACTTATCTATCCTTGGTATATAATTCTAAATATCAGGAGATTGGGTCAGCTTTGACTGCTTTCATTGAATATCAAAATCTATCATTTAAGATAGGATACTGGATTAGAACTGCCAGATTGGAGCTGTAAAAATCCAGATAACCCATAGCTATCATGGACCAGGGGTGCCCAACCCCTGGTCCGTGAACCAGCATTGGTCTGCAACATACCAGCAACCAAGCCACACAAACAAACAAAGCCCTATCATGTGATGCAGGCAGCACATGAAGGCATGTCCCCTATGGTCCCTGGAAGAATCTCTCTCCATCGGAACTAGTACTATGCCCAAAAGGTTGGGGGCCACTACCCTATGTTGCCATTTCTCAGACATCCCAGATTTTGGCAACTCTAGGCAAGATTAGGCAAGTGTTGATCTGCATCAGAGTATGAAGTTATGCTGAGAAAGCTTTTGGGATTATAGTTTCATAAGCTTCTGCCTCCGCTCGTTTCTCTCTGTTGGTTTACTTAATTTTCCAGGTGCTGAATGATATGGAGACCCTCATGGAGAAGACAGACCGTCTACTACAGGTGGACGCCCTCTAACATGAAATGGCACCAGGAGATAGGACTAGTATGCCTGTCCTATTTTCCCTGATTTCAGAGAGTCATTTCCTGTTTTTGTACCATTCATAGAAAAAAAACACTTGTCTCCATGTGTATCGCAGGAGTTCCTTCACTGATTTGCATTCTAGGCAAGTTTGATCCAGGCTTCCAGAGTGGTACTGCTTGTTTAATGTGCTTCTGTAACAACTGAGCAAACTGTGAAGTTAAAAGATTTTTTTTAAAAAGAGTGAATGTAATAACAGAACTGCAGAGCCACACTCTGCATGATTAATGTAAAGATTATTGCAGCTATATATGTAAAACAATTTCAACAGCACAAGGTTATTTCAAATGATATTACAAATCCACGGTGACAAGCACAGCACATTCCTGGATTGGGGGTTTCCCCACTGCCCTTCTGGTGTCCCCTAAATCAGCAAACTGATCAGCAAGCAGGGAGCAGAAGCTATACTTGCTTGCATTAGGGAGGCTGTTCATAGACAGGAAGCAAAAGGGTTTAGATCAGTGGTGGGTTTCACAAAAATTTAGAACCTCTTCTGTAGGTGTGGCCTGCTTTATGGGAGCAGCTTGCCGGCCATGTGATTGGGTGTCTTACCAGCCATGTGACTGAGTGGGAGGGGTGTTCAAACTTGACAGCTTTAAGACTTGTGGACTTCAAGTCCCAGAATTCTTCCTACAGTCATGTTGGCTCAAGAACTCTGGCATTTGAAGCACGCAAGTCTTACAGCTGTCAAGTTACAAGACCCTTGCACCCCTAACCCTTTAGAAAAAAACCCCAGGGGTGTTCAAACTTGACGGCTTTAAGACTTGTGGACTTCAACTCACAAAATTCCTCCTCTGGCTCTTCGTCTTGATGATGTGTGGATGGGCAGGGGGAGGGAGCTGGAACCGGTTCTAAATGGCACTGTAGATTTGTGGAACCTCTTCTATAGAAGAGGTTAGAACTGGCAGGAACCCACCCCTGGTATGTATGTATTGAATTTTGTTGATAAATAAATGAAGGGAGACTACTATAGATCTATTTCAAACTATTTAGCTCTCATCAGCTAGCCATATCCTTATTGAGATTTGAACTTGGGCTATTTTACACATTATGCAGTTATAATAACCTCTAAGCCACAAGCTTTCCTCCCTTATCAGCTGAGCCAGGGGAATGATTAGATATTTTGTCAAGGCACCTGGTATGCTTCCCTTTTGCCTTTCAGCTCCACCCTAGCAGCCTAGGGTGGAGTTGTATGCATGTATGTATGTATGTATGTACATACACACCACTCACTCACTCACTCATTCATTCTTCGATCCACATATGTATCTTGCTTCCCACCCATGGGGGTTTCAAATTCTATTCTATGACAAAAACTTAAGGACATTAAACAGTACAAAGTTTCTGCCTTAGTTTACATTCCATGTCAAACCTAGCAGTCTCATTCTATTCTATAGGCAAATCAACTATACCACAGATCAGTGGTGGGTTGCAGGTAGTACGCCCCGCTACGGGCATACCAGTGCCTGCCCGGAGCATTTGGTACTGTTCCAGTACGGTGCTCCAGAGGGCCCACCCGCCCATTCATTGTCCTTACTTGTCTTTAAACTCTTTGGCACTTCCGCGCATGGCACGCACAGTACCTGCGCGACGCTCCACCAAGCAGCTGGAGCATCGCAGAGGCTCATGGAGGAGTCATTGGAGGGTAGGACACACGCATGTCCGCATGCGCTGCATGTGTTCATGTGAAGGACACCGGACCCCATTGCACCGTACTGGTTGCAACGCGATCCGGAACCCACCACTGCCACAGATGCTCAAGTCAGTGAAACACACATTTTGTGCTGTATATGAAATACGAAACCTGTAATACTAAGGCTACAATACTATCTTCAAGTTGCCAAGGTTGAGAAACACTGCTATCAGGGTAAGGCACATTCTGGCAACCAGGAGGAACCTAGGGTTTGAGTGGCTGAGAGCTACACTGCTGAGTACAATAGCCAGCCTTAGGCAGGTTCTAGCTGACTTTGTTTTCTAAGGCTATAATATGGATGTTGCTCTAGGAGACTATGAGCTTTTTTGAGCTGGATGGGAGTTCTTTTTGAGTCAGTGGACTTGAGATCTTTTTGAAGGACTGTGTCGGATTCTTTCACAACTGTGAGTGCCTTTATGTATGAGTTTTCTCATCCTGCAGCCCCCGCACACACATTTAATCTTGGATGCACACTCTTCTGTACTCTCTTTTACCTCCTTTCCTTGCTGCTCTTTATCTACTGTGTTTAATGAACTGCATTACCCATGAGAGCTGCACAAAGCATCTGAGTCATAGTTTTCCTAATTCTTTCATTCTTTTTGTGGAAGCATTCTGCTTTAGTCTATGCCTCATGGCACGCCTGCAGGAAGGATTCTTCTGATCTACTAGACTAGACACTGAACTGAAAATTGAGCATCAAGATTAAATAAGTCATTAGTTCAACATGAGAATCGACCTTCCGGTTGCAGTTTCTGAAGGAGTGAATGGGCAGAAATGTTCAGTTCCCTATCTATTCTTGTGGCCTTCAGAATAAGATAGTATCACTCCCATCTGTTCTGCCCTTAGCATCTTTCTGGAAAAGCAGCCTACAAGGTATAGCATCATCATTCTACGTTCACATCAGCAATGGGTCATTTGATACATTTAATTTGCTATTACAGAGGGATGTCGGCTTCTATTCAAATTCTCAGAATCTATTCCTTCCTGATGAAAAAGATTGGATTATAGCAAGCTACATAGCTGGCATATGAGGGAAGACTTCATTTGACCTAAATGGCATCCTATGGAAGGTACCCCAGAGTAGGCCAGGTCAGGACAAAACATTAAATTTGTTTTGATTCCATATAGATAAAAATGAAATTAGATACAGTCAGATGATTACTCTCTTGTATTTGTTATTGTACAAAGTTATTACTAACTTGTATTTCGCATATCAGCACCAGAGCAATCAGCTGTTCTGCACTACATATATATTATGCAGCGTGCAACTTTTTTTCCTGACCTGGGTCACATTTCATCAAGGGTAATCTATTTGGGAGGGGATGCATGCCAGCTGGTGGGTGCAGCCTAAACAATGGATAGAACCACTCCTTCCCCCTCCTTCTAATATCTCTTTTTTATCTTTGTCCCTCCCTGCCTCCATCCTTTCCTTAGAGAGTTCAAGCATCGTCCTTGCCAGAGATGTGAAATCAGGCTAACTCTGCATGAAATTAAGGTGAAGGCATTAATCAGTGGAACGACTTGCCTCCAGTTGTGGGTGCTCCACAAGAGACCTTTAATAAGGGATTGGACAACAATAATGATAAAGGCTTTCCTGCCCTGAGCAGAGGGTTGGATTAGAAGACCTCCAAGGTCCCTTCCAATGCTGTTATTCTGTTACACATTGATATACAGAGGACTCCGTGAGGTTGTGCAACACTCTGTCTTCAACCTCCAAAGGTGTATTACATTATACCACAGGACAGCATGTCTCAATCATGGCAATTGGAAAATAGTGGACTTCAACTCCCAAAATTCCCCAGCCAGAATTCCCCTAGGTCAGTGATGGCTAACCTTTTTTGCCTCGCGTGCCAAAAGCGGGGGGAGCGCAGGAGGGTCGTGTGTGGACATGCCATATCCATAATGCTATGTGCGCGACCCCCTGCTTTTGGCATGCTTTCTAGGAGCCTGGGGAGGGTGGAAATAGCCTGTCCCCCACCTCCAGAGGCTTCAGGAGCTTCCCTGAAGCCTCCAGAAGGTGAAAAACGGCCTCAAAAGAAGGCCTAAATCTGCTGGCCAGCTCACATATGCGCACTGGAGCTGACAGGGCAACACCTTGTGTGCCCTAAGAAATGGTTCCACATGCCACCTGTGGCACCCGTGCCATAGGTTCGCCATCATGGCCCTAGGTGGAGAAATACTACTATCAGGGTAGGGCAAATTCTGGCAACCATGAGGAAACTGGGTTTGAGTGGCTGAGAGCTACACTGAGGAAAACTGTTATAAGCAAAATACAGCTACATAAGAAAGCTGAGATAATTGGTGGGTGAATGAGCGTTTCTTTGTTTTGTTACAATCAGAATATGCATTATTGTTAGATATATATTATAATTTCTTTTGATGGATGACCACCTCAAAACAGAGAGGTTTTGTCACCAGTTTTCAGGAATTCTGGTCAGAGAATCTTCCAGGAACTAAGGGGGGGAGGGGGGAGGCTTGGTGATGACTTCATCAATCTAATGATTTCCGAGTGTCGTATCCCCATAATAAGATTTGCCTTGTGTCATTTTTTTTCTTGATGTCTTTATCATGGTTACTTGAATCAGGAACTTTGGATTCTTAACATCACCATCGTTCCGACTTCATAAGCATAATAGAAGCTTTTTTTAATTTTGGGGTCTTCTGGTCACAAATAAAATTGATAGAAGCTTTTTTAAAAGACTGTCTTAATGTTTTTCTCTATACTGCTGAGATGTATAGAGCATCAGAACAAGCCAGCCATTTTTGGAGGATATGAAAAGATTATGTTTCTCTTTACACACTCTCCACCTATTGCAAATATGATTACTTGTCATATTTTCCTACAGTGGATTTAAAGTATCATTCTCTCCCCTTAAGTCATGTTGATCATCCCCATCCATTTTGGCTGGCAAACTCTGCTTCATTAGAGAGTTTGTAATGAACCCTTGCAATTCATTGATCAGAGACAAATACATCCTCAAAACTGAAACAATTGTTCCTATAGTAGTAATGCTTAAGCTGTTTCTACCAGGAATTATATATTGACACAATGGCTATATCACTGGCCATGTAAGTGGAAGGTGGCTGATTTGAAACTGGGGGGGAGAAAGATTTTTAAGGCTGTTTAGAAATCTTCCTGACATACACATATTTCATGCTTTAACTTTGAAAATATATGTTCAGATTAACTTTGTGTGCATGCATAGAGACACCTACATACATATACAAGTATAAGTAGTGTTCTATGGTTTTTATGGATTTTATACCATGGATATATTTTTTAATCTGTTAGCCCTAAGAATCTCCAGGTTGCAGAAAGGAGGGAGGTAAGGAGAGAGAGAGAGAGAGAGAGAGAGAGAGAGAGAGAGAGAGAGAGAGAGAGAGAGAGAGAGAGAGAGAGAGAGAGAGAGAAGTGTGTGTATACATGTGTATTCTGCTTAACTATGTATTTGTACACATAAACACAAAACACAGCCAGGATGGAAAGCAATTGTGTAGGAAGGCCCAACAGGAAGGGAATTATTTATTGCAGGGGTTCCCAAACTTGGCAACTTTAAGACTTGTGGACTTCAACTCCCAGAATTCTCCAGCCGGCTGGCTGGAGAATTCTGGGAGTTGAAGTCCACAAGTCTTAAAGTTGCCAAGTTTGGGAACCCCTGATCTATTGTAATGACAGGCAGTGGTCCTTGCAAGCCTTTCCAAAGTAGAGTCAGGATTTTCTTACGCCATTTTAGAGTCAAACCAACATAAGCACAAGACAGACACATTTTAAGGGTGCAATACAATTTGGTGCTAAGATGCAACTAAAAATTGACTTTCTGCAGGTTCCTTATTCTTTTTTCTAATTTTTTGCCCCCAGGATCCACAACTTCAAAAGTCCTCTTCCAGTTCACCAGTACCTGTAGCTCAGTGGTGGGATTCAAATAATTTAACAACCGGTTCTCTGCCCTAATGACTGCAAACCAATTTAACAACTGCTTCACCCGAACTGGCCCGAACCATCTGAATCCCACCCCTGCTGTAGCAGCTTTCTGATAGTTTTATTGGGCTTTGTTCTTTCTATATAGAGAGAGCAGAACTTTCTTGGAGGATTCGATCAAATCTCTCTTTGTTTGCTGGCTTTATTATTATTATTTAGTTAGAACTCGACTGCCTTGCAATCCTGCAGAGACCCTAATTAAAATTACTTGCTATTAATTTGAAATAGGCATCCCCTTCTGCCTTCACTACAGTCATGTATAGTAGTGTAATAGTTTCCATCACTAAAGCTGTTTTGTTACACTGGCAGCAGCTCCTATTTTTATCTTCACTTTTTTTCTTTTCTTTTTAATACTGTTGCATTGGTTTAAGGTGAAAGATCAAAGTACACATCATAACAGGAGACACTTTTCTCATAAAGTTGCTGTTAGCTTTATGTACACATTATGTATTTCAGTAAATGGCTGGCCCTGTCTAGGTGTGGAAGTTGAGCAGGCTCAAGCATGGTTATTATTTGGATAAGAGACCTCATCAAAATACCAAGACTGTAGGTTAGACTACAATCACAAAAAGCAAAACAAAATTTCAGAAGAAGAGAGCAACAAACCAACTCTGCATGTGTGTATGTGTGTGTGTGTGTGAGAGAGAGAGAGAGAGAGAGAGAGAAAGAGAGGGAGGGAGGGAGACTGCTTTAACAAATTGGAAATTCAGTATAACCCCAGTGAAATTTGTCAGTCAAGATGCAGTCAGGTTGGCAGAAAGACAATAACACAAGTTAATTCTGTATGTTGTAAAGTAATGAGTGTTAAATTACACAGGGCTATTATATATAGCTAAGGTCAAAACTGGAAAGCTAATAGAAAGGAAAAGAACAAAGAGTTTTGTACATGCATTTGGGACAAACAAGAAGAGCGAGGGGAAAGGAGAGTACAATCCATCTGTAATATCTTCTCTTGCCTGCCAGTCAAATATGAATATTTATTGGGTTTTGACAACTCCTCGGATATGTATCCTCTGGGATATGATGGATGGATACTTGGCTATATTAATCTTCTCAATATTTAACCAGCAATTAAAGGCTGTCGTGTAAAAGTTGGAACCTGATTTGATGCCTAACAGCTAACTTGGGGTGGGGGTGGGGGGAGAGATAACAAAGATAAAATGCAGCAGTTAAACTACTTTTTTATCAAATTTCTCAGGCATTTAACTAAAATTCACATTTTCAAGATTGATCTACTTTCTAGGGCAGGGGCAGTGCTAGGAGGCCTGGTATAAGCAACCAAATGCAAGAGAAAGTGTGTGTGATGCTATCTCATTGGATTAATTGTGGCCAGAGATGCATATGGCCTAGGCCCAGGTATTCTGTTTTAGTGAAGTTCATCATCTTTTGAAGGACTGCCAGAGGACAATCCTTATTTGAAGCTGCCCAATCCAAATCATGTTTAAAACAGTTTTTAAGAACAGAGATGGCCAGGAAGCTGTCCATCAACGCTGAGCACCTACCTGAATAGAAGAGCAGGCCCGCTACTTATCACATTGCTTTTTAAAAATTGTAATATATTAAATAAAAAATATTGCATTTCTATTTAAATGATAGTAACTTTGTCCGCACAATAGTGGCAGTTACCAGCTGACCCTAGTTGATCTTGAAAGCTACATTGGTTGGATATCACCAGGACTTGAATGGCAGACCACAACCCCCCGTTTCCCCCTCAGAACTATAAACTAGTTGGGAAGTCCAAAAATAGAACATCCTGGAAGATGATCACAATTTCTTTCAAGTTTATACTCAAATGACATGAACATGTCCATAGTCAACAGGAGTCAAATCAACTCAAGGCAGTCATTTCTTTAATTAGTGCAAGTGTGAATTTGCACTAATTAAAAGTGCTAATTAATTAAAGTGCACTAATCTAAAGTTAAAGTGATTTTGTGTTTCCCCACATTGTTGTTCCCACTCATATGGAACTGAAGGCAACCTATTCAGAGTTTAATAGCAAAACTATAAAAAAAAAACCATTCCTATATATAAGATGCTTCCTCATCTTAGCATCTAGCACACACACATAGAAGTCTTGCAGGATCATTGTAAAATTATTCACATATCTTTCAAAGTGGCCAAAGTTACCAGTGTCATCATTCAAAATCTGAGAAATTGCAAACATGAAATTGAAAGTACATCTTAAGGTCATCCCACCCCCACCCCAAAAGTGACTTTAACTGCCATGTACGTATCATGTACTGGATATGCATGCACTGGCTCCAGGAAGAAGTGTTGGGTTCCCAAAACAAGGTCACATTACTATGGGGCTGCACATGGTGGGCAACTTGCTTTTCACCAACTCCTCTGACTCAGAAAAAATTCTGACAATTACCAATATCTTAAGATGTATATTAAGATAAGTCTAAATCTGACTTTTGTTAGTGTTCCATTTTCTTTTTTCAGATATTATTATTTTTCGAAAGGCTGGAAAATGTGCATCTGTTATATTCGGAGATTTTCTTTACACAGAATTATACCTGCAATTTTCTGTACCGTACAGTATGCTACATACATATACCAAAACCTCATTAACAGCCATTTTTATACATGCTACCATAATAGCAGGGTTGAGTCTGTAGGATGAAAGGATGAAAAGTTTCAAATTCATCTCCCAGAAAATCTCTAGGTTTTACCTAAGGTTAGTAGACTGGTAATAACTTTCGCTATCACCTCTTTTTCCTCGTTCAGTGTCCATCCTAAGCTTGGTCTGGAGAGAGAACTCCTACAAACTGCATTGCCCATCTGACAGATAAAAAAGATGAAAAGAGTACAAAAATGAAAGAAAATGTAAAAGTTCTATAGGGAAACATTTTAACTCCTCCTTAAGAAATGTACCAATCTCACAAGAGATAAACAAAATTAAGCTTCACTTTAAAAAAAAAAGAAGACATGAGGTATATACTGTAAACTCTTCAATATTGGGAAGAAATATTGGGAAGAAAGCTTTTAAAAACTGCACTACTTCTCTTTTCAATAGGACCATTTTTTCACCAGTGAGTCTCCTTTTTTTTCTAAAAAAAACCCAACAACATCCAGACTGAAGTTATCTCATTGCAAGAGGTTTGAAAACCAGCGTCCAAATGCACGAAATTGAAATAGAATTACTGAGTTTGCACAATGAGATAAAATTACCAATTTAGACTTAAGCACATAGAAATCAAATCAAACAAATCAATATCAAACAAATCAAAACAAAAATCTGATGCAGATTTCTGGTTCTTCTTTATACATTTTCTGTGTTTTTATTCCCTTTACTTTACCTGGATTTTCCTTTTTCCTGGAGTCTATGGGAAGCTGTTAAATCCCACTCATCGCCATCTCGGCTCAGCAACTTCTCCCTAAAATCCCTTTCATTATGCTTTAACCTCCAAAGGACTCAGACCTCCTACAAATCTCCTACATTCGGCAAAGGAGGAAGCTAGAATAACCACTTTGTACGTAACACAAAACCATCCCTCTGTCAGAGTTCATGTTAATTGACTGAGCTTTGCAGTTTGTAGTCTCTGAATGTCTGATATGGGGGCTGGGAGATTGTAAATGTATTGTTCTTTTTTGTTTTTTGTTTTAATAATAGAACCCATTCTTTAGCACACCTTATTTTGGTAGATCTCGTCCTTTGGCTGCTGTTAAAATCAGGGGCAGATTCTTTTTTTTAAAAAAAATCTATTTCTTAAATGAAGCTTTCAATTGTGTTTGATAGTTATCATTGGTATGTGGGATTATTTAACGTCGTGTTTGTAACAGAATGTTAATTTTGAATCATAATGTGATAGATAAAGTGAGATATTACCTGGCTCTATTTAATTAATAACACACAATGATAGCAATTAATATTTAGCAGCTAATAGTTTATGGTTTTGGTCCCCAACATGGCACCAAATCCACAGGCTTTCTTGTAGGAAGCCAGCATGCGAAATAAAACTTTAGCTTCCAATATATTTATTGACAAAAATCTGCACTCTATAACTGTCTGGTTTGATTCTGCAACCCAACAAGACAGACACAGACTTCAGAGGATAATCATTCTATTCTATTCTAATTCTAATTCTAATTCTATTCTAAAATGTCTCTAGTGCCTCATGGGCAACCTTAGAAGATAGAAATGATGTGTGGTTAGAGCTCAGCACTTTGGACCAAAAAAACAGAGAATAAATTGTGGGGCTGGGCTAAGCCAGCTGGTGTTACCAAATACCCAGTGTGACTAAGTGCTTTCTGTGTGGCTCAGATATCGAAGGTTTTTCTCAGGATGATTCAACATACAACCCTAAAAAGTGCTACAACTTCATTTCTATTGTTTTGTGTTTTCCTTTGCTCCATGAATTTTGTTTGGGGCACCCATTATTAGCTGGCACTCTGCCCACATCGCTCAGGAAATTGACTTATATGGAGATGAACATGTTTGGATGTTACAGGATAATGGGGTGAGTTAAATGGGATAGGGGGGAGCATTATCATCACCTGTGACTTGCTATGTTTGGTGTGGCAGCTATTTTGATACACCGTCCACAGGACGTGTTCTCATCATTCCAAATGTTCCCATTGGTACAAAATAGCTGAGGGCTTATAAGATTTTAGGCCCCTCTTATTAATATGCAGGTCACTAAACAGAAGTATTACAGTTCTCTGTTCGTTCTCATCTGAGAACAAAATTGTATAGTCTGAAAGAGATTGCCTTCTGCCTGAACATGTGAATGAAATCATAAATACAGCATCTACACTGACGGATGAGAACCACTGATGTACGAGAAGTGACAGAAAATTAATACACCGCAATTCATTAACACAGTAGAACAAAACTACGAGAAAAAAAGAAGGATGTTGCTTAAATGGTTGTCTTTTTCCAGAATTCCAGTTCTTGATGGGGGGGATACTGTCTGACATAATGAAGGGATTAACATCAGTTGAGGAAATTACCCAAGAGATGAGATGAATGCCACACCTGGAAGCTACTGTCACCTGTACATCTTTTATTCCCTGAGCTGCAATCTGCCTACAATCCATGACTCACTTTTGGGAAGGGGGCTTCTTGGAGTAAGAAATAAAAGGTCTTACTGTATGTGTTCAATAGACTGAATGCCTTTCTAAAATATAGGAAGGGGGCAATCTGCCCCAGCAGAAAACACATCCCTGCAACCTTCCCTATAGTGTCCCAGACCTTGCTCTAAAATGCTCCACAGGGATGATAATTTTAGAAATTATAGTCCCCAGACAGAAAGAGATTGCTTCCCCATTTCATGGCAGCAGTGCTCATATCTCCCCACCATTGGCTTCTTCATAGTGCATGAAAGGCAAACAATGGAAAGAGGAAGAAGGGAGGAAGAAAACAGAGCGAGGCATCTTATAGTTTAGATCAGGGGCAGATGTGGATTGCTCCCGGTTCGGCCCGGATCGGGCAAACCGGTAGTAGCGGTGGCAGGAGGCTCCGTCCACCCACCCAGATGCTTCTGTGCATGTGCACACGCGAGTGCAGGAGTGCACCCAGACCGGTAGTAAAAAATTGGCAACCCACCTCTGATCAGGGGTGTCAAACTTAAAGCCGGCAGGACAGATCTGGTCTGCAGGATGTTTAGATCTGGCCCATGGGGCTGCCCTGGAAACAGTGAAGAACCAGCCTGCGGTGCTTCTGCCAACAAAAACAGAGCTCACAAGAGTAGCGGGTGGTCCCCATGAGCTCCATTTTCATGGCAGAGGGTTGCAGGGACCATTCCAGCTGAAAAGGGAGCTCATGAGCCCATTTTTGATGGCAGATTGCCCAGGCCACCACTGGTCCCCTGACAGGAGTGGTCAGGTTGGCCACGCCCACCCTGGTCATGTCCACCAAGGTCAAACACAACTCTAATGAGTCCCCAAAGAAATTGATCTTGACACCCCTGGTTTAGATTATTTTAGATTAGTTTAGATTTAGATCTGCTGTGCCGTTTGAGGAACGGGAGCTACTCCGAGCTGTCTATGATTAGATCTGCAAAATAAAATTAAAAAATTGCAATTGCTCCAAGCTATAGAAGTTAGCACCTTTGGGTCTCAAAACACTTTGGAAGCTAAAATCTGTACCGATATCATGCACCTCATCTAGTGCTTTTTGGAACATGGAGACATGTAACATGCAAGGCCTGAATCAGGCACGAAATGTTGTAATCTTTACTACCGGTTCAAAACCAGGAGGGCACGCTGCTTCTGTGCATGCACGGAGCATCTTTGATTACATCTGGGCAGGTGGGAGGGGCCTCCTGCCGCCGCCGCTACCAGTTCGACTGAATCGGGGCGAACCGGCAGAATACCACCTCTGTACTAGATATATTCTAAGTGAAACTGGTTTCATTTACTCTACCTTATTCATTTAAGTTAGAAGTGAGTGATGGCTCTGCGGAATTGGGCAACATGTACTCTTTTCTGGGCATCTGGATAGCACTTATCTACTGCCTCACAGTGCTTTACAGCCCTCTCTAAGCAGTTTGCAGAGTCAGTATATTGCCCCCAAAATCTGGGTCCTCATTTTACCAACCTCAGAAGGATGGAAGGCTGAGTCAACCTTGAGCCCCCATCAGGATCGAACTTCTGGCTGTGGGCAGAGTTAGCCTGCAACACTGCATTCTGACCATTGTGCCACTACGGCTCTGAAAGAACCATGATTCTGGACTATCACAAGCGACATATGATGATTGAACAACTCTTAAAATGAACCATCTTGAGCCTGAAGCTTACAGACATTTCTGTATTCTGTTATGCTTATGGCAGCAGACATAATTCAACCATTGATGGGATTTAAATTCAACCCATTAGACTACAACTAAATTGGAGAAGGCTGTTAAACACTGCTAGCCTACATCCAGGGGGGGTACATGTGGCAGATCAAATATTGTTGCACCCTGAAGCTGCAGATTTCGACAAAATTCAGCCACAATATCCAATTGTGCTTTCTGCTGCATCAGCAGGATTCAGAGGATTAGGGATCAGGCCAGAGACAGAATGCAAGCCTCGCAATAAACTTCCTCTGGATTGCATGATACAACCGCCATTCCAGTGTAAGATGAAACCTGCTTTCGATGAATCCAATGCTGTGCATTATTTATCTTCTTGGCAGTTCTCCCACCACATATTTGGCATCACTGAGCAAAAATAAACGGGCAAGGCATCTGCATTATCAGAAGCAGCAGCAAGCAAAACTGAGCCACAGAATGTGTGACGTGCAGAGCACGAAGACTATGCCAGTTGTCCACCTCTGATGCTGGTTTTTTGTAGAATTTTTAAAAAAAATTAAAATTAGAATTGAAAGGATAAAAATGCAAACTAAAACAAATGAGGCATAAAAAGCAAAAAAAGAGAAAACAATAAAGAAAAAGAAAATAAACATATAAGCAATTAACTTTCCTCTTCATCACAGGTATGACAATTTTAGTAATTTATTGCCTCTTAAAATACAACCGATGATTTCTTCTTCCTATATCTCATCTCTTCATCTATTAACAGATCCTTGGAGCCTCGTTGTTCAGTCTTGATCAGCAAAAGTTTGTGAAGGCTTAACAGAAATGATAACATATCTATTTTAACCTGGTTCAAACAAATCAACTTTATACTCCTTCTTTTTACATTTAACAATCTTGATCTTGAATTCCTTCCAATAATGCCTTAGAACTTGATTTCTTTTAACATTTTCTTTATCTCTTCTCACATTTTTTCCAAAAACTTTAAGAAGTCTCTTTTGTAAATCCAATATAGGAAAGTTATCCATGCCATTCTTTTGGTTTGTTATTTGTACAGTATATCCCTTTTAATTAATAACAAATTGTGTCAAGCCCAGCCTGAGAATGGAGATCAATCCAGCCAAAGTTAAGATCTTTATTTGCTCACACCATATAGATAGAAGAATCAGGAAGGATTCCCCATTGCGTATTTGTCAAGCTCTGGAACAGCTGGAAATAGTTGCTAAATCAGAGAAGTGGAATACCTTTTCTCATCTGTAAATGACCTCATACAGTATAGCCGTGATGGCTAACCTATGGCACATGTACCGGAAGTAGCATGCAAAGCCATCTTTCTGGGCAAGCCAGCTGTTGCCTGTTGCTCTTCTGGGTTCTGGTGCACACATGCACACTGGCCAGCTGGTCTCCGCACATGTGGGAGCACCAGAAACCAGGAGACCAGGCTTGCTGGAAACTGGAAGCTCAGCTTTCTGGCATACACATACATGCTGGGGAACTGCTCTTCTGGTTTCTGGTACTTCTAAGCATGTACACTGGGGAGCTGCTCTTCCAGTTTATGGCACTTCCCCACATGCACATGCGTGCTCCAGTTTCAGCACTCAGTGCCAAAAAGGTTTCACCAATACACTCATATATTGAGGTCAGCAACCTGGAAGCCCAACTAAAATGCAGTTTTGTAGCCTTTCAAAGAAATATCAAATTGCAATTTCTTGACATTTTCAGGTACGAATATGGGGCTATTTCTAGCAGGCGCCGCCCTGGGTCCTCTGTGGAGAAGGGCGGGATACAAATTTAAATAAATAAATAAATAGATATAAATAACACTTTTAAAAAAAGAGGGGAGGGAATGCAAAAGGGGGAAAAAGCCGTTGAGTGAAAAAATCCTGCCTTGTCCATTGTATATCCTTGTTATAGCCCCATAAATTTTGTCCCTGTGCCCGAATGTTTCTGTGGTCCTCTAACATCCCCACTTGCCCATTGCTAGTCTCTGCCTAATAAGATCTACTGTGTATTATATAAAGGTCTTCCTTCATTTAGGCCTTTTGGATTTTAACTCTCATTTGCTTTCTCCACTTGCAGGTCTTAATGTGGGATGGTGGGCACTGTAGTCTAAAACCACCAGAAGGAGCCTTCTTACCTAGTCTAATGCCCGCTTTACAGCAGAACATGGTTCCCATACAATGCAATGAGTTCTAAGGCACTAGATGATAGGGACCCTGACTATCTGGAGAATATTGACTCTATACAGTCAAAAATACTTTACATTTGTTTCATAGTTTGCTAAACCAGGTTGAGACACTTTGGATTTCTATGTGCTTTCTCTTTCCTGATAGACTTTTCAACTGATGTCCATCTTGGTTGGCAAGATAATGAAGATTCCTAATAATGTGTCGGTATGTGGCTTCTTTGCTATCCGGGTGAGGACAGGGGTTCAGGGAGGCAGGATATGAAATAGGACATTTTGGTTGTAGGTATTGGAGTGCTTTTACGCAAGTAGGAAGATTTAGGTTGGGACAGAGGACCTACTCAGGTGGAGGCACTGAATGTGCAGCAGATGTGCCAAAACCTGATCTTTCTGAGATTGGTCTAGATCAGTGGTTCCCAACGTGGGGCCCAGGCCCCACAGGGGGGCCATTTGATTTTTAATGGGAGCAATTTGAACCTTGTTTAAATCACGTTAATGGCCTTTTAGGCTTCCTCTGCATGAGTAGAGTTCACCTTTTGAGTAAAGTAAGAATTATATGTCACCTGGTGGGGGTGGGCATCAGGATTTTAATGATGCTTAGGTGGGGCATGGCCAAAAAAAGGTTGGGAACCACTGGTCTAGACTGATATGTGGGACTGGGTGTTTTGTAGTGCTTTGAGGATTGGAGGATAGGGAGTCAGAAGTTAGGTGGAGGGACTAAGGTGGTGGTGATTGGCATAGGGAGGTATAGTGGGAGATGGGGGCAAATCACTTTCATAGAAGGGTGGCTCCAGTCCTGGATTCAGTCCCAGGACCTAGTTTTCAGAGCTTTATTGGCTCTGGATTCCAACTGCTGCTTCTTAATGCTAGGTCAACTTGCAACAAAGTTCAACTTATCTGCAATGAAATTGTGAACGAGAGGACTGACCTAGTTTGCATCACTGAGACATGGTTGGGCACTGGAGAGAGTCCCACTCTATGAAATGCACCCTCCTGTGTTTTGGATGTGACATCAGCCACAACTCCAGTGTAGGGATGGGGATATGGCTGTTGCTCTTCATGAATCTCAGGAGGCTCCCAGGAGCCCTCCTCCACCAGATTGAAACTCTCTTTGTGAGGCTGGACCAAGGGATTAGCAGGGATTGCTGCTCACTTACCTTTTTCTGTGCAATACAATGGTGTGACAGACTGTAGTGAAATAGCAGTTTCCTGGGAAGGAAGAACCCCATTCCAAGGAGGGTCAGGGATGGGTGTGTGTGTGTGAGACAAGAGACAATATAACCCGGAGCTGGATTAGAGACAAATAAATATATTTAGGACAGACACTCCTAGAATCTCCCAGCATATATCATTCAGGGTTAAAGTAGGCTAGGTTTAGTTTGGAGATTCTGTCTGTATGGTGGGAGCAAATAAAGAGCTGGATTTTGGCTGGATTGTCCTATGTCATTCTTGGACAGGGCCTGATAAGTAGCATCCCTCTGTGTTCTTGGACTCAAGGCAAAAATGGAATTTCTATCAGGGCAGAAATGGAATTTCTCAGGCTTATGACTCTGGAGGATTCCAACCTCCCATCTTTGACGTGGGATCTGAAGTAATAGAAGAGTCCAACTTATTGGATCTGGTGTTACCTCTTAGAGTGGTGGCATTGTAATCTGGATTTGGGGGATGTTAACATTGGTATCTTGCCAGGGGCAGATTACTCCCTGTTGGGCTAGAGTTCTCTGCAGCTGCACCTCTCTGCAGCTGCACCTCTCTGCAGGGAGGTAAGGTCTATTAGATCAATCTGCCCCTGACATGTGATTGAATCATTGAAATTTCAGAGGAAGCTTTGGGTATTTCAACCAATGCCCTTATTATTGTTTGGAATGAGGCACTGAATCGAATTGCGCCCATCTGAACATCTTCAAGAGATGAAGCAACACAAGAGACAGCTATAGTGCTTCTGGAAAAAAAAACCCAAGAGTGAAGTCAATCGAGCACAGGTAAGAACCTACATTAGGACTTATCTTGTGGTGATAAAAGTGAGAAGGTTTTTGAGAAAGTGATTGGCGTCCACCTTCATAGGATAAAGCATGAAAGGTAATAAAGCAGATTATCTGGACTCTTTTCAGTTGAGTTCAGGCCAGGGTGCAGCACGGAGATGGCCCTTGCTGATGACCTTTGGAGGGCTCAGGATGAGGTGGTACAACTGCCATGGCTTTCTCCTGAATCTCTCAGTGGGCTCCAATACCATCAAATATGGTATCCTTCTGAATTGGCTTTGGGGATTGGGAATGGGAGGGATTTTATAATAATTCTGCTTCCTTCTCCGTGGCTAGTTCAGTTGAGGCTGGGAGGGGGACAGAGGTTGAGCCCTAGACCTCTGCAGTGGGTGTGTGGCCTTAGGGCTCAGGCTGTTTCCTTTTGTGACATTGAAATTGCTGTGTGAGGTCATCTGACAACACAGAGTATGGTATCGCCAGCATGCTATTGATATCCATTTATACATCTCCTAACTAGGCAGGAGACACAGCTACAGATGGGTGGAAAGTCTGGAGATCATGTGGCTCTGAATGGAGAGAAACCAATTTTGACTCAACTCTGATAAGATGGAGTGGCTTCTGTTTTTGGCACACACGCACACACACACACACACAAGTGCTGAGATTCAAGCATTTTTACTACCAGTTCTGTAGGCATGGCTTGGTGGGGGTGTGGTGTGGTTTGGCAGATGTAGGAGGGGAAGGATACCGTACAATCTCCATTCTCTTCCCACTCCAGGGGAAGGATGCTGCAAAATCTCCATTTCCTCCACTCTCCAGGGGAAGGATACTGTAAAATCTCCCTTCCCTTCCCACTCCAGTAGAAGGATATTGTAAAATCTCCCTTCCCTTCCACCTCCAGTGGAAGGATACTGTAAAATCTCCCCTCCCTTCCAACTCCAGTGGAAGGATACTGTAAAATCTCCCCTCCCTTCCAACTCCAGTGGAAGGATACTGTAAAATCTCCCCTCCCTTCCAACTCCAGTGGAAGGATACTGTAAAATCCCCATTCCCTCCTGATCAGCTGGGACTCAGAAGGCAGAGAATAGATGGTGGCGGAGCTAGTCAGAGGTGGTATTTAGTGGTTCTCTGAACTACTCAGAATTTCCACTACAGGTTCTCCAGAACTGGTCGCAACCTGCTGAATACCACCTCTGAGACACACCCCTGGTCTGGTGATCTGTCATCTTTGGATGAGAATGAAGAAGAAAAAAGCAGAGAGAAAAGAAGATACCAGTAAAGAAGAATATTTGTAGCTCAGGATTGAAACAAGGGGTCCTTGGTGCTCTCTGAGCTTTCTTGCAGTGTTTCATTACTCTAACTAGGTAACATCATCAGTGCTAGTGAAAAGAAGAAGAAAATAAAAAGACAAAAGAATTGGGGAGGGGGGGAAATGAGTATATATAAAGAATGCATTGCGATATTCCTCTTAGCAGTTATAGAGTTCTAGTCCAATCAATCCAATTACACCAATTTAAGGTTGCCTCAGAGTGCAGGGTGATGAAAGTGACTGCAGATAGAACTGGCCTAGGGTTAGGGTTAGGGTTAAGTAGCTGAGATGTTCTGATGCAGCTGCAGTTTTGTGCTACACTTGTGGGGCTGCTGGGATTTAATACCACAGCAGGCTGCTGTGGGGTGCATGTGAAGCTTCCAGGGGCAGCTGCGGCTTTTCACTGTACTGTGGTTCAGGGACTTCTTGCAACGCCAAAGCCACTGTGTACCAAGAAGCGGCTTAGCTGCAGGGTGGCAAGAATCCACATAGCCCGCCGTTTGGGGGCTGCTTATCACCCTGTAAGGTAGGGAGTATGGCAGTCAAAAGGGCAGAGTCTGGGGAGGGCAAATACATAGGGGAAGAGAGTTGAAGAGGAGGCGGTTCCTTACCTAATCGGAGTTCAGGCGTTGGAAAAACGTAGTCTGGAATGGCTTGGATTGGGATGGCTACTCATCCAACGACTGGTGGAATTCAATTAACGACAGCAATGGTAAGGGTTGGGATTGCCATCACTGCTTTACAATCACATCACTTAGCAATGGAAATTCCTATCCCAATTACCACTGTAATTTGAAAACTACTCGTACGTTTTTATAAGATCGATGCTTTCACCAGTATCATTTATCATAAAAATAAGTGGAGAAGAAAAAGTGGATTTAAGAAAAAGTGGATTTAAGAAGAAAAAAAAAAAAGGCTAAACCAACTGGAAGTAATAAGCACATTGTGCCAAACTGCTACTACTTGCAATGAGTCCAAAAGAGGAAAAGCTGAGGATCTAATCCGCATTGGGGAGAGGGTTTAATTGCTAATAGCTAAATTACTTCCATGTTCGCCATAAAGGTGAAATGTAGCATGCATATAATGCAATACCTGATTTAAAAATTAAAATGGAATGTGTTAATATTAAGCTACACACACACACACACACACACACACCAAGTAGAAATGAGCTTGAGCCCCTCTTTTGAATTTCTCAAGAAACCTATTTTAAAAATGCATTTAAAATTTTGCAGACATGTGGCCAAAACATGGACAAAATTTTTCAGAGAGTTACATGACAGCCCTGAGCAAACAGTCATCCATAGGTTGAAATATGGGGCAATGGAAACTTGTTCTTCTTCATCCCCTTGGATTACTCTTGGAGATGGACACACCATAGTTGGTAGCAGTCAGGACTGTGCATTTTAACTACGCTTGTTTAATGCAAGTGTTCATTAATTGAAGCTCTTTGGGTGTACAGGTATCAAATGCGGCTTTGATTGAAATATATCCCATCGAAATGTTGACACACGGTTTCTAATTTGAAACTACAGGTAGTCCTCAACTTACAACAGTCCATGTAGTTAAAATAGCACTGAAAAAAATGACTTAAGACCATTTTTCATATTTATGACATTGCAGCATCCTGATGGTCACATGATTTACATTTGGATTCTAGACACCTGGTTCATATGTATGGTGGTTGCAGTGTCCTGGGGTCATGCAATCATCTTTTGCAACCTTCTGACAAGCAGAGTCAATGAGGAAGCCAGATTCCCTTAACAACTGTGTTACTAGTTTAACAAAATAATAAAAACAATCAATCATTTCCGGCTCAAGCTTATGAAGTTAGAACCCATAGTGAGGACTGATAGCAAAAGGCCATTAAAAAAAAAAAGAGTGGAATTGCTTGCGCTGCTATGCGGTTTGAATCAGTGGTTTCTTCTCCCGGTTACCTTTAGCCATAACCAAGCAAAGAATAGGGGTGGTGGGAGAAGGAGGAGGAAATGTTGATGTGCAGAACGAAACCCCCTCCCCTTTTTGCTCTTTAAGCCTCGTGAGAGAGGGAGGAGAGCTGTTATTACAAGGGGAGGGGTAGCTGGGAGGGCGCACTGCAAAAAAAGTGAAGGGAGATTTAGGAGAACCTTCCAGCTGGGTAAGCCCCCTTCCTCCTCCTCCTCCAAAGGAAAGCGTTTCTTACGCGGAGCAAGTCGTCTCACGGCCGCTGCGAGGCGAACTCGAGCTCTGGCCATCGGCAGCCCGGATGTAGCGGCGCAGCAGCCAGCCCGTGCCGCCGAGCGGTGCCTACTGGCCTCCCTCGCCAAGTGTGGCACCGCGGAGAAGCAGGAACATGGCGCTCAGAGCGATGTGACGGGGAAAGGAGCCGGAGATGCCGCGGGCGCTCGCCTGACACGCAGCCGGCCGGCCAGCCAGCGGTAGGCGCGGGCAAGGGCTGGGGAATGAATGGCGCGTCTCGGGACTTTGGAGCCGCATCCTAGAATGGGGAGAGGAAGGAGAGGGCGGACGGGGAGCATCCGTGCGCCTAGCCTGGAGGAAGGGAGGCAAAGAGGGAGAAGCCCCCCACCACCACCTCCTTGCTTGTCAGCGCCTTTGTCGGCTCCCCCCCCCCCCCCCGGTCTCTGGAGGGCAACGCTGATTTGTGGCTTGCGAGGCCGGCAACTCCGCCGCGCAGAAACCAGAAGGAGCCGGTGGGTGGGTGTGGAGCGGCGTGTGCCATCGCCGGAGTCGCCGAGGGGGCGACCGGGAAGGCGAGGATCCCGGGCGGCATTTGGGGATGGCTTCCAACCTCCCACCCCGGCTTTAGCAGGGCCGGGTCGGCGGAACCGCGCACCGCTATCCAGGCGCCGACACCCCCCCCCCCCACCCACGGCCCCAACTCCTACTCCCGAGGAGGGCGGGTCCGCGCGGCTCTTTGGCTGTGCGCGAAACCTTGATCGAAGTCGGCATCGGGCGCCGCGCCGCTTGGAAATAAGCCTGCGGCTGGGTGGCCGGGAAAGCCTCGCTTGGCAAAATTCGGGTAACGTGGCCGGCAGCTTACAGGCGTACCCCCGGGAGTGAAGGGTGGGGGAGAGATACACAGGGGTGGACGTGGGTAGGCGGGCGCACCTCATATCGGGGAGAGGATGTGTGGCGAAAGGGGTTTTAAAGGAAGCGGAGCGGTGATCCGAACCGAATGGGGGAGCTCGGTGATTCTGCGCGCTCAGGATTTTAAAGAAAGGATGCAAAAAAAAAAGGGGGGGGGGAATCCAAAACGGGTGCCGGTGGGTTGTGCCAGTAAACTCCGTGACCTTGCCATTTTAGATGTAGGAGGTAGCAAAGTGGGGAGGGGGGAGAAGGGAAGGAGCCCCGACTCTAATTACACAATACCAGCTTTTTATAGGCAGGAACTTTTGATTTGCAAAGCTGCTTCCTCGGATTAGATTTCACACTTTTTGTTGGTTTAACAGTTCCACGGATGAGACATGCTTCTATTTATGCAACCAAGGGGACCTAAAATATATAAATAGGGTCTTTTGCCAATCTCTTGGAGCCCACCATAATATGTTGTAAATATTCTGTGGTGTGTATTTCTAGGAATTTAAAGGAGACGGCAGATAATATCTAGCGAACCACTTTGCAAGCACGCCTTTAGAGCACATTATTTTAAAAGTTACGCAGACGTCAACCCCAAGTAACACTAATTTAAGAGTGGGCATATGGGTGGTTGCAATTTTAATCTTAATCTAAGGTTGTTTTTTCCAACAAATTGGCTATATAGATCCCCTCACTCTTAAACATTTTTAAATAATAGAAAATGAAGGATTAATTAAACCCTCCAAATAGGTTATCTTTATAGCTAAATAATTAACTTTTCATTAGAAATCGAAGATGGTATGCAAACTCATTATAAGAATTAGACTGAAAAAAAAACCATAATGAAGAGAGTGGGCAGGAAATCTTAAAGCCCACTTTTGAAATCAAAAGAATATACAAATCACTTTTAATTATACAGTAGTGAATTTAAAACAAGAAACTTAAGATGCTGCCTATTTTTGCTATATGTACAGTAAAGTTATTTTTGGAATTTGCTAATTCCTTTGTACTTTTTATATATTACATTCATTTCACTGGGTGTGATGCTATGGGAATTATAACAGTAGTTCTATAATACCTATATTATTTCTGTATAATTTATTTTTGGCATGGTATGGGAACAGCCACAGCAACATTGCGTAATACACAGGAAGTGTGTAAGATGCCAGATCAGGTTCCCCATACTCATATCTTCCAGAAGTGATGGACTTCAACTTTCTCCTACCATAACTAACACTAAGGACAAGAAAGCCATGGTGCTCAAATGAATGATACAGTGATTTCCAGTACATGCAAACTGAGAAAAGGAGAGTTGATGTCAACTCTAGGCATCCTTAAGTCCAAAGATTCCTGCCTTTGGCTTCTTGAGGCAGCTAGATTGAGATATTTTTTAAATTTCCCATAATGCCTTTCTCCTAGTATCATTCAGTGGATGGAGAGTAGAGTAGAATAGAGTACAATAGAATAGAATGTAGAATTTAGAATAGAATAGAACAGAACAAAACAGAAGAAGAATATCAGAGTTGGAAGGGACTTGGAGGTCTTCTAGTCCAAACACTGCTTAAACAGGATACCCTATACCAGGGGTCTGCAAACTCGGCTCTTTTAAGACTGGTGGACTTCAACTCCCAGAATTTCCCAGCCAGCTATGCTGGCTGGGGAATTCTGGGAGTTGAAGTCCACCAGTCTTAAAATAACTGACTTTGCAGACCCCTGCCCTATACCATTTCAGACAGGTGGCTGTCCAGTCTCTCCTTAAAAGCCTTTTAAGAACAAAGAACAACTTTGATGTTCGTATTTCTCTTCTGAATTTAGGGCAACTTGGAATTTAAGAAATCCAATCCCCTTTTGTAGCAGGACTCCGAGATTCCTGCTAGCAAGCTGATATTTCTAGAGGTGTAGAAAATGGAAAAGATATTTCTCATCAGTATGCTGAAGAGTAGACACAGTATGCTGCAGAAAATATTAGTAAATCTTAATACCAAATGTGAAGCTTCTTGGCTTCTTTTCTTCAGAGCTGACCCCAACATTTCAGACACCAACCTTGGTTGATATATGTCCTTGTTAATGGAATGGAATGACACATATTCTTCAAGCTTTCTCTTATTCCTAAACAGCCCAAATTACCTTTTTTGTCACTTGAACCTCTTTCCTGTATAATATAGTTTCTCTTACTATTCTGGGATTGAACCTGATTATGTACTTCCTCTGACATCTTCACCTTTTCAGATACTATCAGTTTTCCTCTTTGTTAAAGGCACTGAATCAAAGCCAGTCAATTTTCTTTGACTTTTCTTCACAATGAAATTGTGGTGCTTGGCTTCAGCTAGATAGTATATTCAGATTTCATGCATGCTTTACTTGCAACTTCATTCTGTTCCTAAATGGAGGTACTGTGGTCTATATTCCTCCAGAACTTTATTTTTTTATTCATTTTATTTATTTAGTTTGACACTCATGTACAAGATAACAGGAATAAGAATAAACATGAATAACAACACAGGAAATGGGTACAAATAAATGGGGACAGTAGGACATGGACAGTAGGCACACTGACCTCTTAGGAATGAGGTGAGGTCAACAGTAGACACTTTAAAGTTATGGGAGTTTGAGGATGTAACAACAGTCAGGTAGTGCTCTCAGGCATCACTTCACCACTCTGTTGCTGAAGTTGTATTTTCTGCCATCGATTTTGGAGCGGTTTACCTTGAGTTTGTATCTGTTGTGTGCTGGTGTATTATTGTGGTTGAAGCTGTATTAGGCATTGACAGGTAAGACATTGTAGCAGATAATTTTGTGTACTATGTTTAAGTCAGGCCATAGGCAGTGTAGTCCTAGGTTGTCCAAGCCCAAAATTTCAAGCCTGTTGGCTTGAATTTGTTCATTTTCTTAGACCTATTTTAATTTACATTATAATGCAACACGTTTTCTTGACTGGGGGTACTATCTATGATTCTAAGATGTGTCAAGCTCCTGAAATCTCTTTGAAATGATGCAAAATCTTACAAACTCTTCAAATCCTTGTCCAGGATCGTTGAAAGCTCCTGAGAACAACTGAATTCACAGTATTTCAGTTATTTACATTTTTAGGATGTTGGTGGAGGTCCCATGACCCTTAGACATACCTCACTGATCTCTGATTTAATCCCTGAACTACAACTGTGTAACTTTACAAATCTATTAACACCTCATTCTTTGTTTTAAGTTCTTGGTTGAATAATCTGCATATGCTCCATTTCTGTTTTGGCTTTAAGAAACAGATGTCCTAATAATGTATAGATAGTCCTCAATTTACAACAGCTCATTTAGTGATCATTTAAAGTTACAATGGCACTGGAAAAGGTTACTTATGAATGTTTTTCACACTTATTGCAACATCGCCATGGTCACCTGATCAAAATTCAAAAAGACAAAGAACCTTTACGCTTGGATGCTTGGCAACCGGTTCCTATTTATGACAATTGCAGGGTACCAGGGTCATGTGATCACCTTTTGTAACCTTCTGACAAGCAATGAGAAAGCCATATTCACTTAACAACCACTTTACTAATTTAACAACTATAGTTATTCATTTAATAATAATAATCTTTATTGTCATTGTAATAAAATTTAAAATTACAATGAAATTGGCAAGAAAGGTTGTAAAATGGGGCAAAATTCATTTGGCAGATGTCTCACTTTAGCAACAGAAATTTTGGGTTCAATTGTGGTCGTAAATCAAGGACTGCCTGTATTGAGATTGAACCTAATCTTGGAATTTATACGGTAGCTGTATAGTTTGATTTGGCACAACATCCTTTTGAAATGCTTCAAATGACTTTTTTTTTTAGTATAGGAATATTTCAGCCCTGTGTTGATTAATCTGAAGAATGCTTATTAAGGAGAGAAAGAAATGTACAACAGGGGATCTTCTGATATCCCTTGTGACTTGCCTACTCACGAGTTGTTCCTATTTTAGTTGTGTCAGATGTTGGAGGGTATGTTGCACAAAGTGTTTCAGAAATTTTACACCTGTCCCCCAGAGTTGTTGAAATTCATACTCAACCTCTGCCTTGCCTTGTTTTCCAATTCAGTGGCATGAGGTCACCGTCTCTTCCTCTTCTTAGTGTGGCTACTTGCTTTTGGCTCTCCCGTTTCTCTCTCCCATGGATATACTTGCCAGTCATGGGTCTTTGCTGTTGTAATGGGTACTTTTCTTTGAAAAGTCTTATTAGATGGAAGCTTAAGCTTAAACATTTGAGGCCAACGGCTGAGTCAGGTGAAAATCAGCATGAGGTTTAAAGCAGGATGCTGCAACATGTGTTGCTAAGCTGATCATGGCCAACAAACCATGCATGGTGCTCCACCAGGAACTTCATAAGCCACAGTTCTTTTGTTGACTATACAAAGCTGTTAAAAACAGTGAGGTGTTCAGGCACCTGGTAGGCAACCACCTGTGCCTGGTGCTTAAATTTAATTTAGTGTAGAATACAAATGTGGACTGATTTCCTCAGTGCCAAGTGGTTTCCTTTTTTCCTTGCTTTTCTTTTGAAGACTATTGTGACTTCTATTATTTTCTCTAAGTGCTTAAAATAGTTAACTGATAACTGATGTATATTGATATATATGTTCAAAAGCATAATACAGAGCATCAAAGCCCAAAAGGAGCAAATACAAAAACCAGAATGCTTGGTAATATACTAATATACTAATATACTACTACAGACTGAACAGATCATCGCAGAAGGCTTCATCCAGAACTTAAATGAAGGATCCCTTCAGGATGCCGCCTATAAACTATACCTTTCTATTTCTTAGAGCAGCAGTGTATCTTTCCTCACAGTTGCAGCTAGTACACAGTTTAGTCTTGGTTCAACTCTTGCTCAATGAAGTGTCTCAGAAGAACAAGCCATCTTTGTGAAGCCAAATATTTCCTTGAGATGGAGTTGAACAATCATAACCCTAGCGAAAATTCAATATAATCTGAAGAAGAAAGGTGATTTTTGAAACATACGCATTCCATATTTCTGTGTGAAAAGGTGTTTGGACAGACTAATATAATATATGAGGAACTACTCACCATATTTTTCGGAGTATAAGACACACCTTTTTCCCCTCAAAAAAGGCTGAAAATCTGGGTGCGTCTTATACACTGAATACAGCACTTTTTGCCCGCCCCATGAAACCCTGCCTCCTTCACCAAAATGGCCATGCAGAGCCTTTAGGAGGCTTCCAGAGTCCTCTTGGGGGCTGGGGAAGGCAGAAATGAGTGAAAAACAAGCCTTTTTTTGATCAATTTTGCCCCCAGCCCCAAGGAGCACTCTATAAGCCTCCTAAAGGCTCTGCATGCCCTTTAAAAAAAATGGGCCCGTTTTCGTGAAAAACGGGCCGTTATTGGGAGGTTTGCAGAGTGCAAAAACTTTTTTTTTTATTTGCCTCTTCAAAATCTTGGTGCATCTTATACTCTGAAAAATATGGTAGTTAAGTAGTTAGAGCTGTGGTGGCGCAGTGGTTAGAATGCAGTACTGCAGGCTACTTCTGCTGCCTGCCGACTGCTTGCAATTTGGCAGTTCGAATCTCACCAGGCTCAAGGTTGACTCAGCCTTCCATCCTTTCGAGATTGGTAAAATGAGAACCCAGTTTGGTGGGGGCAATAGGCTGTAAACCGCTTAGAGTGGGTTGGAAAGCACTGTGAAGCGGTATATAAGTCTAAGTGCTATTGCTATTGCTAAGGTAACAAGAAAAGAGAAACCAAAGATGAATGAAACAATCCTTAATAAAAAGATCTAACGGATTCTCTGTTCTTGTGTTACATTTTTCAGCCAGTCTTAGTTCCCATGCTTTAGAAGCTCGCTCAGGTGTCTCTACCCCTCACAAACACATTTGCTCTTTATTGTGCGCGGATTTGTAGTGGCATTGTGTTGACTGTAGATTTCGGTCTGATCCCACAGTATAATGTAAATAATCATATGGTTCCTGTCCGGAGGAAAGGAGCATTTTTCCTTTCATGTTGATGTGACTTCTGGCCTGTAATAGTGGGATACACAACCCTGTTATTGGACTTCCTTCCTCCTGATTTAGGTCTATATTCAATCAATGGCACTTTTTACTCTGAATGATGCTCCTGGTGGAATTCTAAATGAAACAGATACAGCATCTCCCAGCAAATATCAAACTGGACCAGAGATTAGTTTGAGGGACATCTTTTAATAAAACAAAAACAAAGAATCTTCATTTAAATGTATGGAGCCAGTACTAATTCTCATATTTGGACACAGAGAATCATGGCAGATTGAAGTATTGTTAACATCTTTTTAACCTGCCCATGGATTGAAATGAGTACCTTTCATCTGCAGCTCTACTGTGCGTCCTTTAAAATTTTCCCAGAGTTTATGGAATCTTTTGGAACAGGATGAAGGATAGGAGAAAGAGGGCTGTAGAGACAGGGGAATTGTTTGTCTCTTCCTCAATCAGTAGTAGTTGTGTCCATGATTGACAGAAGGAGAAAGGAGATTCCATCGGTGGAACTAAATTCTGCGACTGTTTCAGTGGTGGGATTCAAAATCCCCATTCCTTCCCGATCAGCTGGGACTCGGGAGGCCTAGAATAGATGGTGGCGGGGCCAGTCAAAGGTAGTATTTGCCGGTTCTCGGAACTACTCAAAATTTCTGCTACCAGTTCTCCAGAACTGGTCAGAACCTGCTGGACTGTTTCCTGCAGAGGAAAAAGATTTTTTGCTTTTTGTTTTTGCTTTTGGAAAATCTTTGAGCCACAACGACCACCAATCAGACATCCAAATCTGTCAGGCTACTAGCCCCAAACTTTTCTCCCTATATTATTCCTTGATAGTTTTTCTTTAGAGGTATTACATAGCCTTCGTGAAAACATACTCATTTTGTTTATATACTCATGTCTGGAGATTTTTTTTCACTTGGAGAAGACTAAAGACAGCTAGCACTATTAAAAAATATTCAGAAATTCAGAATAGTTCACTTTCACTTTTACTTTCACTTTTATTAGATTTCTATCCCGCCCTATCTCCCGAAGTGGGACTCAGGGCGGCGCACAGGAACTTAAAAATCCAAAAATACAGACAATACAAAATTCTACAAAAGTTAAAACTACAATTAAATAATTTAGCCCGTGCTAAAAGACTAATTTAATTTAAAACCCAACTCTAAAAATAGCATAGCTGTAGCAGCTATGCCAGGCTGGCCATATGGAAGAAATATGTTTTCAGTGTCCGGCGGAAGAGGCGAAGGTCGGTAATAGTGTGAAGGTATGGGGGGAGGTCATTCCAGAGGGTGGGGCCTGCCACAGATAAGGCTCTTCCCCTGGACGTCGCCAGCTGGCATTGTCCGGCGGACGGCACCCTAAGGAGGCCCTCCCTGTGGGAGCGGACAGGTCGAATGGAGGTATGTGGTAGGAGGCGGTCCTGCAAATAACCAGGCCCGCTGCCATGGAGCGCTTTTAAGATGGTCACTAAAAACTTGAAACGCACCCGGAAGGCTACCGGCAGCCAGTGCAGCTCGTGCAGGAGAGGTGTTACATGGAAGTATTTTGAAACTCCCAGGATCCCCCACGTGGCCGCATTCTGCACCAACTGGAGCCTCCGGGTGCATCTCAAGGGAAGCCCCATGTAGAGAGCATTGCAATAGTCCAGGCGAGAAATGACAAGAGCTTGAGTGACTGTATGTAGGGCGCCACGATCCAGAAAGGGGCACAACTGGCGTATCAGGTGAACCTGATAGAAGGCCCCCCTGGCCACGGCCGTCTGACGGACATGATCACTGATGGTCATCTAAGGACAACCGGGAGTCCAGGAGGACACCCAAGTTGCGGGCCCTTTCTGCGGGGGGCTTTACTGGTGAGAGGGGCCACATGTAAATTTAATAAATCAATAAATCACCAAAGAAAGCAATAGATACCACAATGAAAGTCACCGCTGCTACGTAAAAACTACTACAGGTAGTTCTCGATTTATTTGTTTAGGGACCGTATGAAGTTATGACAACACTGAAAAAAGTTACTCACAACTGGTCCTCGCACTTAACGAATGGCACAGTGTCCCCGGCATTACACAATCGCAATACAGACACTGTATTGTGATCAGGTATTTATGACTGTTGTAGAGTCGTTGGGGCCACGTGGTCACCATTTGTGGTCTTTGCATCTGGCTTCCAACAGGCAAAAATCAGTGGGGGAAAGCTGGGTTCCCTTAACAATCATACAACTATGATTTGCTTAATGACCCTGCGATTCAGTTACATAACTCTGGCAAAACAGGATGTAAAATCAGCCACAGTCATGCAATAAACTCACTTAACGACTGCATCACTTAATGATGGAAATTCCTGTCCAATTGTGATCATAAGTTGAGGGTTACCTATATAGCCTTAGGATTGCAAATTCCATGATTTTAAGTATTACCTGAGTGAATCTCTTTCAGGTTATTTGCATATGCGGGGGAAATCCCATCACCAGTAAGTAAAAGGAAAAGATCTGCATGTACAGATAGTCCTCAACTTATAACAGCTCATTTGGTGACCGTTTAAAGTTACCACGGCACTGACAGAAGTGGATTACAACCATTTTTCACCCTTAGGAACGTTGCAGCCTCACGTGATTTACATTCACATCAGTGGTGGGTTTCTGCAGGCTCGCACCTACTCGCGAGAGCCGGTTGGTGAAATTTAGAGAACCGGTGAGAGGGGGTTCCACCGGTGTACCTGGAAGTAAATCTGGCCCGCCGCTGCCAGGGACCCAACGGGAAGGAAAGGAAAGGAAAGGAAGGAAGGAAGGAAGGAAGGAAGGAAGGAAGGAAGGAAGGAAGGAAGGAAGGAAGGAAGGGGAGAGGAGAGGACATGAAAGGAAAAGAAAAGAATTTATCATCACAATTGAGTCCAAAATTTTGGTTGCTAAGCAAAAGCGTTGTTAAATGAGTTTCACCACATTTTAAAAGGTGGCCACTCCCACCCCGTCACATGACTGCCAAGCCACGCCCACAAAATAGGCCACACCTACAGAGTAGGTTCTAAAAAATTTGAAACCCGCCACTGATTCACATGCTTGACAACTAGTTTATATTTGTGTCCCAGCGTCATGTATCCAATGTTTATGACCTTCTGACCAGCAAAGTCAATGGGGAAGCCAGATTCACTTAACAGCCATATTACTAATTTAATAACTGCAGAGATTAACTTAACAAATGTGGCGAGAAAATGGGACACAAGTTTCTCACTTAGCAGCATCAGTGCAGGGCTCAATTGTGGACATAAGTCAAGGACTACCTGTAGCGATATAAGACTCCTATGAACTACGCATTCCTGGCATCGGTACGCAAAGATTTCCCACCAGGGAGCATGTCCAATATCCTGTATCCAAAGAGCTTTGGAAAACAGTCTTGAAAACCAGCACTTTGTGTTCTCTCTGTCAGCCTTACAATGAATAACAAGCATTTCACTGCTCCTTCTCTTTCATCTCCATTGCTATCAGGACCCTGAGCCCAACCTATGTTTTCATCTCAAATATTTTTATCAAAATCGATGAGCTAATAAGAACGGGTTCTTTAGTTTCTGGGTGAAAGGTCTGTTTTAAGCTCGCTCTTGTGAGCCAGAACATGAAAAATCCACCAGCATGAAAATGCTGTGTGCTCTAACTATGGAAGAGAATGAGAGGTGGAGAATGGAGACTTGCTTCCAAGAGCTTGCTAATGACTAGAGAGACTGAATGTGTGCCATTTGTATACAGGGAAACAACCTATGTTGTAACATGCTATGGCTTTGTTGGGCTGGCGAAACTGATACAAGAAAAAGGTGGCCCAGGAACATATGTTCCTACCACATCTCTGTGTTTTGACAGTAGCTTGAATCTATAATCATGATCTTAGAAACATTAATTCTGAAAAGCTGATCTGATTCTGAATTCTGATCAGTACTATGTAGGCTTGTAGAAGAACTTTGCTTTATCTCTACATCTGGCACTATCCAGTACTTTGTCTAGCCAATCTGGAGTTATTTTTTTCCATATTCTTCCATTTTCACAAGAAGAAGGGTGGTAGTGCTGATTTTTATCATTTCCTACGAAAGATAGGAAAATCTATTGATTTTGCTTTTTTCTCAGTTTATGGTTTCTGCCAGTCTATTAACTTCTGCTTTTCTCAGCTTCTCTTGCTTTGTGAACATTCGCATTTTTGACCCCATAGCTCTCCAAATATACACATTTTTTGTGTTGGAATCTGCCTTGTAAATACCCCATCTTAACGCAACAATCTTGTGTATTATTTTTTGTTTTTACAGAATTTAAAGCAGCCTTTTACAAAATTTTAAGCAGCCTTGCAAAATTCAGAAGACAACACATTTTCACAGGTGTCCAAGGGTCAGTTTGTATATTGGTAGGAAAAAAAATCAAAAAAATATTTTTATTACAAAATTATGTTAATTATTCTTCATAATTAAAAACATTATCTGTAAGAATCCAAAGTAGGGTATGTAGAAATTCCCCTTATTTTATCCTCCTAAGAACCTGATGAGGTAGGCTAGGTTGATAATTAGTCATTCAGTGTTTTCCATGATCAAAAGGAGATCTGGAACCAGTGCGCTGTATTCTAGATAACCACCTTAAGCTACCATATTTTTGACTATCTGACAGTCAAGCTATCTAAAACAGAAATGATAATATTACATAGTAATTCAAACTCTGGAATACAGAAGATATACTTCATACTTCAGAGTGGGAAATAGGTTTAGCGCTTCAAATATTTATAAAAGCAGAAATATGTATGTATGCATTAGTTGATAATCTAATTCAGTGTTTTTTCTGTCAGCCTTCTGAGGAAGATCAGAGTGAAAACACAAACAAATGAGCTAATTTTGCTTTATCGTAAGTCTACATTAATAGCATCTTGCAAGTATGATAAAAGCAACTTTCCACTGTCTCTTTTACTGCCTCATAAGATAAGGAGGTTCCTTACTGAGTTTTTATACCCATTCTGCATCTTGTGGGCTAGTCTTATTTTTTCTCTATGCCACATTCCCCCCCCTACCCCCCCCCCCCCGTTCATTCCTGTATATTATTAGGGGCTCCAAACATGGCAACTTTAAGACTTGTGGACTTCAATTCCCAGAATTCCCCAACCAGCCACAAGTCTTATAATTGCCAAGTTTAGAGACCCCTGCCATATACCATTATATCTTCAAACATGGTAACCTTAAGATGTGGACTCCTGAAAGTTGAAGGCCGCATATCTTGAAGTTGCCAAGTTTGAAGAACTGTCAGGCACCAGAAATCAAGAAAGACTTGAGGTTCTTCTAAGACGTTGCCTTTTTTGTTCCTCACGAATAGAAAAGGAATCTTGCCAAACTAAAGCAGACTACTTGCAACATTAAACATATACTCTGAGAAGTTCTAGGGAGAAGGTGTCTTAATTCTTTCTCCCATACAAACTATCTAAACGTCACTGTCTTTTGCACTTCTGGCGTGCACACCCTCCTTCATGGAAATCCGGACTACCTACCATCACAAACACTGATTTAACTTCAGTTTCTTGCATGAATCCAGGAAAAATTAGAATTAATCTGGAATTGTTAACTAGGACTCAGATCTTTAAATACAAAAGATATTCACTGCAATATCATTTGTTCTAGGCCAGTGGTGGTGAACCTTTTTGGTACTGAGTAACAAAACGCTTGTGCGGAAATGTCGCGCACGTGTATTCATCAGGGCCGCTCTCCAAAAAGTCTAACTTCTAGGTTCTAGCGTGCACCCAACAATCAGCTGACTGGCATGCATGCGCGGGCTGGTTTTTGGCACTGCCACGTGCGTGAAGGGATCGCACTCCAGAAAAGCTAAACTTCTGGGTTTTGACGCGCATGCACCTCTGACAATCAGCTGGCTGGCACACGTGCACACTGGTTTTTGGCACTGCTGTGTGTGCAAAGGACAGCTAATTGTCACAAGTGCACACTCACCAGAAACCCAGAAGACAAACAGGCAAGGCCGCATGTGCTGGGCAACATGGCTTCGTGAGCAACTTTGGGCATGCGTCCCATTGGTTCGCCATCACGGTTCTAGGCATTAGGGTGGAATGTTACAATGACTCGGGAACAAACTCAGTTGGACACATTAGTGATTTCTGCTATATGGGCATACCTGAGATTACAAGAAAAAAAATCTTAGTTTGTTCCACGGTGCACACATTGATTATTAAATTTATATCTCTATGCTCACTGAAGAAATAAAATATTGAAATGGCGGATGCCAAAAAAAATACTCTTTGGTATGCAGGTATTTCACTGGTGAACTCTTCAAATCACCTGAAATCTTTACACACTGAAGAATGTGTGCTTCTGCCCCAGTTTTAATTTATTCTTCTACCATGGCAACTGTAAAAGTCAGTGCAAATTGGAGGGTGGGATTATCTGACTTTATCTAGGGAAATGCAACTTAATTATATGCATGTATATTCTACTGGCTCTGAACTGATTTTCATATATTATGAAACTGCCATTGTTTGTATAACTAACTATTCGTCTAAATTATGGTAAAACTGTAACTACATATATGTTGTGGGAGAAGATGGAACATGGCAACTTGAACTAGATGGATATTTGCAGTACAGCCATACTTCATACAGTGGTACCTCGGTTCACGAACTTAATTCGTGAAATGACTCTGGTCGCGAACCGAATTGGTCGTGAACCGAGGCACAATTTCCCATAGGGTTTAATGTAAATCCGGTTAATCCGTTCTGACCTTGTTTTTTGGTCGTAATTCTTGAACTGACTCTGTTCGCGAACCGAATTGGTTGTGAACCGAGGCACAGTTTCCCATAGGGTTTAATGTAAATCCAATTAATCCGTTCTGATCTTTCTTTTGGTTTTAATTCTTGAACTGACTCTGGTCGCGAACCAAATTGGTTGTGAACCGAGGCGGAGTTCGTGAACCGAGGCGGAGTTCGTGAACAGAAGCGGAGTTCGTGAACCAGACCATATTTTTATGAACTTTTCTGTTCGTGAACCGAGGCGGAGTTCGTGAACAGAAGCGGAGTTCGTGAACCAGACCATATTTTTATGAACTTTTCCGTTCGTGAACCGAAATGGAGTTCGTGAACCGGAGCACATTTTGAGGAACTTTTCTGTTCGTAAACCGAATTGGTCGTGAACAGAGGCGTTCGTGAACCGAGGTACCACTGTAATTTGTCAATCTCTTACTGACCACCTTATTTTTCTCCTCTTTTGGTGTGCCTGTCATATATAAAACACTTGCTAGCTAATCTGTAATATGTGTAGATCGATAGTTTTTCATAGGTACACACTGCCCCCAAGTCATTCTCTATGTTACATGAATGCTACATTCTGAATTTCTTAGTCAAATTTGGAGCATGAAAACAGTGAGTTGCATTGAGGAAAAATATTCTTCATTTGAGTCCAGGATTACTGAGACTTGAATTTAAATGATCAAATATAACATTTCAAGAAATTCAAATTCTTGAGATTGGTTCCTTTGTGGAATGATAATTCCGTGCCTGAAAAAGTAAAATTATAATTTTGTGTTATCCCTTGTTGAAAGAAAGGCATGAGAAGGGACTGACTAGAAAACATACATATTGCACCACAAGCACAAATGCTTCTGGGTTTGCTTATTTTATTTTATCAGTTTATATTCTACAGTTAATTCAAATTGAACATTGAATTTGTGAAACAATCTTAATGGCTCATTTCCTTGAATCCAATCTATATCTTGATCCTTGTTAAATTCTGAAAATTCTACATCTAGAAAAAACAAAATGCATTATACACTTCAATTTTCGGGTCATCAGCCTCTTGTTCTGGTTGTTCTTAACCAGTTAGAATTGACAAGACAAAGCCTTAACTACAAGTTTATGGAAAAGTGGAATTTGCCTCTATTTAAGTATTCAGTGCCACATGTAATAAGGATTTTGCATGCCTGGGTGTGCATCTCAATTAGATTTGCAAAATGTTTGGAGAAGATAGTTTGCTCCCACAATTAGACATTAATTTTGCATTTACCATTCACATGGAAAGCATCTCTTCACTTGCTATTTTACATACCCTTTTTATGCCTCATTTGCTGCATGTAAATAAAAGAGTTCTATTGCCATCAGGAGAGGGAAATGTTTCAGCAGCATGTATGATTGTGGCCTTTTTTATTCATTTATTTCCTTTCTTTTTGGAGTAACCCAGGCTCCTCATAAACAGAGCAAGTGCATGACAGGCAAGTGAGATGGAACTGCCAAGGGTTTGGTTTTTCCATTAGAAAAAAATAAATGCTGGTATTGTTTTCAGTTCCCCAGGATCTAACGTTGCCCAAATATTCCCTGGGTGGAGCTCATGTAACTGAGATGGCGTGAGAGTTGTGTATTCCATATTAAGCATAGATGTTTTCATTTGTAGGAAATGGAAGCTGACAATGATGTATTCTAGACAAAAGACACAGATTTAGCCAAAGGAGAAAACTTAGTCATCACCCAAAATTAGGGGAGGCATTATAAAAAAAGAAAATTATTTGCATTAAAATTGCATATATGCTTTATATAAATATAGATATAGGAGGGTGGGTTTGAAAGTAATTTATTAAATAGAACTAGACTTTAGGAAGACTGTCAATCTTCTGTGTTCCTATCCTGGGCTAAACACTGACAACCCTAATTTTATTAAACTTGGCTTGAGATTGGGCTGTCTTGCAAGGGGAGCTCTGACTTTTGAAAAATAGGGCATGTAGCACCAACCACAACAGTAACAGATTGGTTTGGACAATGCATTGGTGTCTATTACTGCTCCAATTAAAAGGATCTGTAGCAATAAAAACTGCTAAAAGGCTCACATGTCCGAGTGAATTGTTTCACGAAATAAACATCTTTCTCCTTGAGTAACAAAAATATTTCTGGCATAGCCCCATCAACTATTTTTGTTCTGAGTGATAACATGACAGATTGGCAAATGTCACCAGTTTGTCTCCCTCCACTCTCACCCTCCCCACTTCTTCAGTTGCATAAGATGTTCCACTAAACAGTTATTTTCCAGCTCAATTTTTGTCATCTCACTCATACTTCCATTCCATGAAAACCAGAAGAAAATAGCGGCATAATTCAACAGCCAGAATTCTGAGACCTTCCATGGGACGATCCATCAAGCTTCTTAATTAGGGTGATTTGGGAATGGATGCATGTTCATATCCACCCGATAATAATTTATTCTTGGTATTGCTATCAGAAGTTATCAGCCCATCAGTTTCATACTTGGGACAAGCCTTCTAGATACTTGTCATGCCATGGTTAGAAAAGAAGTTTGCCTGTAAGGACGTAGCTGTTTTCTTCAGCAATTGATTGCCCTTTGTCACCATGAACTTGGGAGTTTTCTTATAACCATGACCGTTAATTGTGGCATTTCTTTTTCTTTCCTTTACTGTGGTTTAACAGATATTTGACCTTACACTTTCATGCTGGGAGCAGGATGACTCTTGGTTGTTTTTACAGCTCTTCTCCGAGAAGCTGTGACTCTCCAGTTCTCCATTGAGTTCTCATAATACCCTCCTCTCCATTTCTCTCTCTTCAACTGGAAGGAATAGGACTTATCTCTTCTGACTCAGTGTGACTTCCTCCCTTCCTCCATCTCTGTGACAATTAACTTCTCTTTCTTCATGGCCAGAATGATAGGAATGGCTGACATTTTCTCATCCCTCTTTAATCTTTTAGCAAGATGCCTGCAGTTTCAGAACTTTCTCTTTTGAATGGTGTGAGGTCTTTCAATCCAAGGCGCTAACAGATAATAGGGGAATTTGATCTTTTGGTCTTCCCTCCTCTATCAAGTTCTCCCTGCCTCATGTCAGAATCACTGGAGGCTGCAGAAGTTTTATTGGGCAACCAGACAGATGGCTTGGGTTTGTAAGGGCATTGCAAATGGAAATCATGAAGTAGAGGAAGTAATTACACATCATCTGTTGCCTTTCAGGAGCATTCATTGTTCAGGAAGCCTCTCTAATAAATCAAATGCACAAGCCAGTGAGAGTTCAGAATATGTATCTGATACAGTATTCCTCCCCGTGCCTGCAAGGTGCATAAGGACAGAAGTATTTCCTAAATAAGGCAATAACTGGTTCTGATTATAATTTCCCATTTTAGACTATTTAGAATGAGATATCATAAACAAATTCCTTGTGTGTCCAATCATACTTGGCAAATAAAGAAGTCTAGTCTAGTCTATATGCACTGGAAATGACTTTTGAGATAATTTAGTCCAAATAGCTGCTCATTGCAGGGTCCATTAATGGCCCTCAAGCATCTTTGAACACATATAGTAAAGGAGAATTTACCATTTCATGTGGCAGACTATTCTGCTGGCTAAAAGGTCAATCAGGAAGTTCCTCCCGGTGTCTATCCAGAACCCCCTTCCTTGCAGTTTTAAGCCATTGATACTGGTTTTGACCTGTGGAGCAATAGAGAAAAAAATTTGTTCTCTCTTCTCTATAAATCTCCTGACTGAATCACCTAACCTTAACTCTGGGCATTGGACAGAATGGATAAGCTTTACAGGAAGTTGGATGAGAAGAGTGTGCATCTTGTGTTATCAGATCTCTCAGCAGCATTTGATATTGTCAACTATAGTCTCCTTTTGGGTTGCCCACATGGGTTAGGACTGGTGGAGACCATAGTTGTGGTGGCTGCACTTCATCCTAAGTGAGTGAGCCTGTCAGTGGCTATGGAGGCACAGAGGTCAGACACTCAATGTGGGTTGCTGTAGGGCTTAGCCTTCAACTCGATGTTATTCAGTATCAACTTGGTGTCACTAGATGAGTTAATTGGTCAGTTTGAGATGGCATAGTAACCCTATATTGGTGGTACATAATCAGGGGTGGGTTGCTGTTAGTTTTACTACCTGTTTGCAATCTGCACGCAATGTGTCTGCGTTGGCATGCACTGTTCAATGGAAATTGTTCTGCGCGCATGCCTGAATTCCACTACCGGTTCACCTGAACCGGGCCGAACTGGCAGCAACCCACCTCTGTACATAGTTGTATGTCTCCAATTTGGGCCAAATAGTAAATGTGGGAGATGTTCTGACCTAGTGCCTAGAAGCTATCAGGGTCTGGATGGGAAGAAACAGGCTCAGGTACAACCCAGACAAGATGGAAAGATGGTAATTCAGAAACCACTTGAGCCTGTAATTACATCAACTTTGGAGTTATACTCCCTGTCAAAGATCCATCAACTGGGAATCTACCTGGATTTGTGTCTCCTACTGGAGGAGCAAATGGAAGCCTTGACCAAGAAGGCTTTTCCCCATCTTCAACTGGGTTGCCAGTTGTGGCCGTTCTTAGAATGGAATAAAGGCAGTCATTCATGCTGTTGTCTTCACTTGTCTTCATTACCTGTAATGCCTTTACAACTTGTGTTTCTCGCTTAGAGGAGTCCCAATGATGTTGATGTTGAGACGGTAGCACCGTTGTTTTTTTTAAAAGAAACCTATGGGGAAATTCCCTGATGAGGTCTCCTTGCAATTTAATTAAGGTCTAAGAAAACAGGAAGGGTGCTGACTATTGGAGAGATTGTACAATTCACACAAACACACATCAGTTGGAAACTTAGAATTAATTGAGGATAAGAATTTGAAGGAATTTCTGAACGATTCCTCTTTTACAAACTCAAATAGGAACTGTTGCAAAAAGTAGAAAATGCCTATCTTTGGTGTTGATTAATAGAAATTTTGACGATCAGACTGAGTAATTGATGGAGAATAGGAGAGGTTGAACTATTTCTTTTTTAAAAAAAAAATAGTCATGTGATGCCTCCAGAAACGTTGGGTGTTTTATTATCCACAATTCTAGTGGCTAAGAATGTTGGGAGTTTGCTTTTTGAAAATTGTGACCTTTCTTTCTGCCCTTCTGGGCACATTACTCTAGGGGAAGCTGCGCTACCTCAAGAAAATACCTTTCTCCTTTGATGCCACCTGTTTTAGATTTCTCATACAGACAAACAAGTAGCCAAGTCAAAAAAGTGATGAAATTCAATTCAAACCACTTGGAATGCTAAACACTCCATTTCAAGATGGAAATATCCTTCTTGAGCGCGAAACAGCTATTTCAAGCATGAAATGGGCCATTTCAACTATTTGGGAAGTATTTTGTGTTCGAAATGTGTTTTGAGCTTGATATGGGATCTTTCAAATTCAAAACAGTTAACATCCAAAAGGCTTGCACCTCAGTCTGTACTCTATCACTTGTTAAACAGAGTTGCAGAGGGAAAACCTTATTCCACTTTAGTCAACAGAACAAAACTGTGATATTGAAGATCTCATGAAATAAGGTTATCTGCATTACCATAAACCTGAATCTTATGAGACTTAGTATTAATCTCAAAAAGGAAAGTTGGATGATGGTGAGCTTGCTGGGAACTCTGAATTTTGCTTTCATGGTACATTTGGAGGGTATCCATTGAGAAGGATTGCATAAAACTGATCAGTAATCTCTGGATATTTTGTCTTACTGGAACGGTGGAATATAAATAAATATTTTTTTAATATTTCTTTTTAGTGTAGGAAAAACAGGGTGAAAAGCTACTCTGTACTGAAAACGGTGGCTTGTAAAAGCTTAGGTATTTCAGCCTAATTAAACCAGCTCACATTAAAAAAACAAATGCGCCCCCCCTCCCCCAGGAAATACATAAACAGTGAAGAAATTGAGAGTAGAGCAGATTTCTGCTTCTGTTATGATGGCTTTGCTCTCAAGTACAGTTTGTACACCATCAAAAAGCTGGTTCATGTAAACTTTGTGCCAACTGGAGTTAGCTGTAGAAGCACATGGAGTACAAACAAGGAAAGAAGGAGGCCAAATGCGATTGCGGGAAAGCAAACTCCAGTCTGTTGCAAGTTAAATGACAGAAGGTGTTATGTATTTGCTAATACGTTCTATATATTTCTATGGTGGTTGAGCCAAAATGGGCTACTTGTCTCTTCACTGTGCTATTTACCACCTGTGCACATGGGTGCAGCCATTTAATGATTGAAAACGTCATATAAATCTTTAAAGGTTTGCCTTTCAAATGGGTGGCATTCATGCTTCCTTGTGCTCCTGGGCCGGGATTTTCCCCTCCCAACGTTTCCTCTTTTTAAAACAGGGGTGTCAAACTCAAGGCCTGCAGGCTGGATCCGGCTTGTAGGGTGCTTAAATCCAGCCCGCTGGGCCGGCCTGGAAATATCAAAGGACTGGCCCGCAATGCCTCCTCTGCCAGGCAAAATGGGCCATGTGTGCCCCCCCCCCCCCCGCCAGTGGTCCATTTTTGTCCTCCCCGGGTTCCTGCAGCTCTCTGAAGGCCAAAAATGGGCTGCGTGGAGGCCCCGGGAGCCTGTTTTGCCTGGCAGAGTGCTGCTGGAGACCGGGGAGGCCCAAAATGAGGCACGAGGGGCCCATGTGTGGCTCCTGTGCCACAATTTTGGCCGGTAAAGTGCTGCAGGAGGCATCCATCCCATCACCCCCTCATTCTCCCCCTTCCCTGCTGGAGTGCAGAGAAGAGCTGTAATTCTGACGAATTACGAAGAAATCCAGTTTGACACCCCTTT
The DNA here is from genome assembly GCA_039707465.1 of Rhabdophis nuchalis. Lineage (NCBI taxonomy): Eukaryota > Metazoa > Chordata > Lepidosauria > Squamata > Natricidae > Rhabdophis > Rhabdophis nuchalis. Next base: position 237,590,851 of record CM077643.1, read on the forward strand.
TTTAAAATATCACCCTAAGGACCAACATATTCTTACAACATCCAAAATTACTTCTCTGTCTTCCAGATGTTCCAGTGCTAAATGAGCTTTGATTAGTTACATCTGTTAATGCAGAACAGCATTTTGCTCCCCTGCCTATTTTTGTGCTTTCTCAAGCCTTTTAAAAGAAGCATTTAAAAGCGTTGTGTACAAAAAGAAACCACCCCAAAAAACCACATTAAAACTAATTTAAACTGCTGCATCTTGCTAAAATATCTTCGGATTTTTCTTCAATCAGCTCTAAAGATTGGCTGTCCTTTGTTAAGGACCAGAATGACCCTCCCCTCAGCCCTAAGAAATAATTGAAACTTACATTAAAGTCCTTCCTTGTAGGACATGGGGATTTCCTGGTATCCCCTTTAACTCTTTCTCCCTGTTTATCCTTTACATCTATGTTGCTTTCAGATACAACAGCTGCAGAAGAACTTCTGAACTATGGATGCAGAAGCTAAGGAGCAGGGTTCTTGAAATTCTTAATTTGCTTCATACATGGTAAGTTTCCTTTTCTGTTTCTGAGAACCTCTTTAAAAAGTGTTAATCACAGCATGAATCAATTTCAATGAAGAATAGCATTTGCTCATTTTCTGATCACATGTTCATTACATTTGGGGAACTGATCATTCAAAGATATTATGTTATCTTAGAGCTCCTCCTATTCCCTTCCAGTATGGCTAAAATCTCCCCTGCCTTGCTTTATGGAAGAGGTGGAATTCTTACCAGTCCCCCATTTTTATCATAGATTGTGAAATATCTCCCCTCTGGAGATTTGAGGCAGGATAACTAATATTTAGTAGCTGGTCATAATAACAAGCAATAACAAGAATATATTTGCTGAAGCTGAATGTTTTCCTTTAGTTCTTTGATTCTTCTGATGCTGTTAAACACACTTTCTACCTGCATTTGCTATAACTACCGTATATAACTAAAGGCTGATTGAAGTACCTCATGCTTAAGCCTATCCAGTTACAGGAGAAATCATAGAAGTTGTATATCTATAGAGTCATAGATCTCAGGGCATCTAATCCAATATCTTGTTGATATAAAACATCCTTATTATAATAATCCTTCTTATAAAATATCCTTATTATAAAAAATCTTTATTACAAGATGGCAAAGTGGTTAGAATGCAGTATTGCAGTCTAATTCTGCCGACTGCCAGTAGTTCGATTCTGAGCGGCTCAAGGTTGATTCAGTCTTCCATCTTTCTGAGGTTGGTAAAATGAGGACCCAGATTGTTGGGGGCAATGGGCTGACTCTGTAAACCACTTAGCGAGGGCCCTAAAGCACTGTGAAGCGGTATATAAGTCTAAGTACTATTGCTATTACTTTATTACCCAGGATTGATACACAGCTGCCCAACACCAGTTGGGTATTAATACCAATTTTAGCATGGAAAGTCCATAACTGAGTCACTAAACCCATAATTTGTATGGAAGTGGATCATATTCTCCATCCTCAAGAATGACTCAAAAAACTTTCTATTAGAATCTTGGAAAATCAATTCCAATCAATGGGTGGACAATAATGGATCAGTCAGACCGAAGGTTTAACTCAGCTTTTCCTGCTTTTGGGGATCAAATGGAAAGTGCTGCAGGAAATGCTGACTAATGTTTCATTAAATTCCCCCCCCCCCCCTCCCCAGGAAATTGAACCCATTGGTCCCTGCCTTTTGGAACAAGAAAAAACAGATCTACTCATTAAATTGGAAGTTTGCCATCCTGTTTCCTTTCACCTTTAAATTGTCTCTTTTCAAGGCTAAACAATAACGGGTGGAGGAGAAGGCAGCTGTAATATTGAAATGGTGGAGCCAGCAGGGGAATCATATGATGAAAGTATTTTGCAGAGGTTGGCTGGCTGCTGGGTGCCATCTAACAATTCAGGTTTGAAGGAGAGGAGTTTTATACTCTGTTATTTATCTTCTGCCTTCTTCTGCTTCTGTCTGACTCAACCAGCTAATCACCATAATCATTTGTACAAGTGCCCAGATAACAGAAAACTGTCACATCGGATTGCAGTCTAAATATTTGCTGCATTCTCCTTGATGTAAATCCATATGAATTCATTCATATCCAACACACCATCAAAGCTTTGTTAGCCAAAGAAAAGCCCAACAGCAGCTCCCTATTCCAAACGATCCAAACATCCCCCACCCCCTTGTTGGAAACAAAACAGAAAACACATCCAATGGTTTTTAAATATTCTCATGAGTGTAAATGCTTCAGGGCAGCATTCATTTTCCCTTTTTCCTAGGAAAATGGTATTATGTTTCTACACACTGCTTTTCTACTAGCCATCCAAAAATGCTTAACTGTTTTCTCCGTTTTTTAATTGAAGGGAGATGGTAGAATGAAGGGTGGACAAAAGCTAAACCCAGACACCAATAGACAATCAATTACACTTGATTTTTAAGCAGAAGCAGTATAAAGTATGGTGGAAGAAAACTGTGATATTTGCTGTGGCATTATAAGAAAAGCACAAATGGATTCTCCCCCCCCCCCTTTTTTTTTATTCTGTCCATGATGCATATTCAGCATGAAATTTAAAAAGAGAGATCAAGTGTACTGTGCAGTTTACTTATGTACTAGCATAGACATCCTCTTTTTATATTTTTCTATCTCCTTAGCCCAGGGATGTCCAAACTTGGGAACATTAAGACTTGTGGACTTCAACTCCCAGAATTCCCCAGCCAGCATAGCTGGCTGGGGAATTCTGGGAGTTGAAGTCCATAAGTCTTAAAGTTCCCAGGTTTGGACATCCCTGCCTTAGCCCTTTATCCAGTTAAGTGTATTTGCATATTCCCTGAACTCCCAGTGTAAATGGTTCTTATCTGATGTATAGGAGATCTATTTCTCCACCTCACCCCCCAACGCAAACTTTCTATGTATATCATGTGGAGTTGAGAATGAGATGTAGTCTCACAAAATGGTCTCATTCTTATTAGGACCATTTTCACAATGCTACTTCCTTTAGTTTTCCCTCGACATTGGGATTACCCCTGGGCTGAATGTTCAGGTGAGGATGGAAGTCAAGTTGTATAAATTTGGATTTCCACATTATTTGTATACATGAGATTTTCCTGGGGAACTTTTCATTGTAAGTATAGGAAGCAGAAGAAAAGCTTGCTCTGCATATAACATTGAGGTGAAGGGCTTTACAAATCCCACTCCTATATAATAATAAATTGGAATTTATTAACCGCACCCTCTCCCCACAGGGACCCGGGGCGGTGCACAGGCATAATTAAAACAATATATAATAATACAGACATTACTAAAATAAAATTAAATAAATTACCCGTGCTAAAAATACAATTAAAAAACCCATTAAAATTTATCGTTAAAAGACAGAGAGAACTATTCAAGGCCGGCCAGTCGAAAGAGATGGGTCTTCAATTTTACACGGAAGGAGCGGAGGTCGGTGGTCGTTCTAATATCAGGGGGAAGGTCGTTCCAGAGGGCCGGGCCCGCCACAGAGAGCGCCCTTCCCCTGGGCGTCGCCCGCTGACAAAGTCTAGTGGACGGCACCCGGAGAAGCCCCTCTCTGTGGGAGCGAATCGGTCGTGAGGATGTGTGGGGCAGGATCCGATCTCGCAGATAGCTAGGTCCCGAGCCATGGAGCGCTTTGAAGATGATAACTAACACCTTGAAGCGCACCCGGAAGACGACAGGTAGCCAGTGCAGCTCGCGCAAGAGCGGTGTTACATGGGCAAACCTAGAGGTGCCCATAATTGCTCGCGCGGCTGCATTCTGAACTAACTGAAGCCTCCGGGTGCACCTCAAGGGGAGCCCCATGTAGAGAGAGTTACAATAGTCCAGTCGGGATGTCACGAGGGCATGAGTGACTGTGCGAAGGGCGTCCCGATCCAATAGGGGGCGCAATTGGCGGACCAGGCAAACCTGGTAAAACGCCCTCCTGGCCACGGCTGTCACTTGCTCTTCCATAGACAGCCGGGTATCCAGGAGGACACCCAAATTGCGCGCCCCATCCACAGGGGCAAGATGTTCGCCCCCTATGGCCAGCGTTGGAGAAAGCTGGTTGAATCGGGCAGCCGGAAACCACAGCCACTCGGTCTTGGTCGGGTTGAGCCTAAGTCCGTTACTTCCCATCCAGATCCGCACGGCTTCCAGGCACTGGCACATCACCGCTACGGCATCGTTGGGGTGGTTTGGGGTAGATATGTACAGCTGGGTGTCGTCAGCGTACAGGTGGTACTCTACCCCAAAACCACGGATGATCTCACCCAGCGGCTTCATATATGCGTTAAACAGGAGAGGCGAGAGGACCGACCCCTGAGGCACTCCACATGTGAGTGGTCTCGGGGTCGACCTCTGCTCTCCTGCCCGCACAAATTGCGATCGGCCAGAGAGGTAGGAGGAGAACCACCGCAACACGGTGCCTCCCACCCCCAACCCCCCCAGCCGATGCAATAAGATACCATGGTCGATGGTATCGAAAGCCGCTGAGAGGTCTAATAGGACCAGGATGGAGGAACATCCCCCATCTCTGGCCCTCCAGAGATCATCTACCAACGCGACCAATGCCGTCTCGTTGCTATGCCCGGGCCGAAAGCCGGACTGGCGCGGATCTAGATAGTCAACTTCCTCCAGGTGACGGGGAAACTGTTGTGCCACCACACTCTCAACAACCTTCGCCAAGAAGGGAAGGTTGGAGACTGGACGGTAGTTGTTCAAAAGAGCTGGGTCCAAAGAGGGCTTCTTGAGGAGGGGCCTCACCATAGCCTCTTTTAGGGAGGCAGGCAAGGAACCCTCGCTCAAGGATGCGTTGATAACCTCTTGGAGCCAGCCTCGTGTCACCTCCCAGGATGCCAGTACAAGCCAGGAGGGGCACGGGTCCAATGAACATGTGGTGGCTCGCAGTCGCCCACGTAACCTGTCCATATCCTCGGAAGTAACGGGGTCAAACTCCTCCCAAACAAGATCTCCCTCGTGGCATCCCACTGGGCCATGAATGGTGGCTAGCTCACTCTGTATCTGGGCGGTTTTCTCCTGCAGAAAAATCACAAATTCCTCTGCCCTACCCTGTAACGGGGCTTCCCGCTCCCTCTGTTGAAGGAGGGAACGGGTCACCCTAAACAGGGCGGCAGGGCGGTTTTCTGCGGATGCTATGAGGGTGGCGCAATGATGACGTTTGGCCACCCTCAGCGCCACAATGTAAGTCCGTAAATGGGCTCTCACTTGTGTCCGGTCAGATTCAGAGCGGCTAGCCCTCCATCTTCTCTCTAGGCATCTCTTGCGGCGTTTCATCACCCGCAGCCCCTCAGTAAACCAAGGAGTCAGGGTGGTTCGCCGCCGCGAGAGAGGCCGCAAGGGCGCGACCCGATCCAAGGCTCCCACGGCCGCACTATTCCATGCGGCCGTGAGGTCCTCCATCGGGGCGCGGGTCAGGGATACAGGAAATGGCCCAAGCGCTGTCTGGAACCCATCCGGGTCCATCAAGCGCCTGGGGCGGTACCAGATTGGTAACTCTGGTTCCGCCTCCCCGCGGAGGGGAGCAGCGGTCGGAAAGTCGAGTCGGAGAAGTGAGTGGTCTGACCATGACAAGGGTATGATGTCTATGTCCCCTGTACCCAGATCACTCTTCCATTGGCCCGAGACGAAGATGAGGTCCGGCGTATGTCCACCCTCATGAGTGGGGCCTTGAATTACTTGGGTCAGGTCCATGGCCGTCATGGAAGCCATGAACTCCCGAGCTACCGCGGATGATTCGCCCAACGATGGCAGATTAAAGTCCCCCATAACTATAAGTCTGGGGGTCTCCACTGCCACCGTGGCGATCACCTCCAGGAGCTCGGGCAGGGCTGCTGCTACATAGCGGGGAGCCAGGTATACAGCCAGCAAGCCCAACTGCCTCCCTAGGCCCCACTTCATGCAAAGGGACTCACAGCCGGAGGTCTGCGGCACAATGGTCTCTCTCGGCTCCAGGCCTTCCTTGATAATGACCGCTACCCCACCACCCCTGCCTAGGGCCCGCGGCTGATGAAATGCGCGGTAGCCTGGTGGGCACATTTCAACGAGGGGATGACCTCCCTCGTGGCCCAACCAGGTCTCCGCAATTCCTACCAGGTCCGGCTCCCCCTCTGACACAAGGTCACTAATGAGGGGGGCTTTGTTGACAACGGACCTGGCGTTGCAAAACATCAGCCGCAGACCCTGGCTCTGTATTCCCTGGCCACCTAGCCTGCGAGGGTTGTGGCACCCGACCGTTTTTAACCAACGGCTGCGTGCCACCAACCGGGAGGATGAAAATTGTCTCCCCTCGGTCCTGCCCCTCCCCACGACCCTCTGAATTGGTATGCCCTCCTGAGGAACGACTCGAGTATCCCCCTGCCTTTCGCCTTCCGCTTCCCGCCGTCGACTGCTATCCTGGCCCTTACTACTAATTGCTGTTTCCATCTCCATCTGTCTATATCTAACCCCCTCCCTTGAACCCCCTAAAAAAGATAATTTAAATAAATTAAACACTAAAAACCCCCTAAGGCCGCGCTTCGCCCATCTCTTCGGATTTACAATACCATCATCGAGATGTGCCCTAGATAATTCAAGGGGCCATACCTGCGAGAGCGGGGACTCTCGCAGCGATAGCAGGCTTGCTCTGGAATACATTTTTTAAATATTTTTAAATAAATAATTAAAATTCAATAATTACATATATAAAAACTCGGGTGGGTATAGGCACAATACAGATGTTAAAAAGTACAGATGTTAAAAGATGTTAAAAGTCGTTGGCAATTGATTAAAAACGATTCACACGAGTCAATTCATTAGATGGTAAAATGAAATCAGGTGAAATAAAGTGCAGGATGGGTAAACCACAATAAATCAATTGGTAAATAGATGTAATTAAATTAATTAAATAGTTCGCAATGATGACCATTGGGGTGATCAAAACTGGTTGCTGTCAGATGTTCTTCTTCAGGACAGTCAGTTCTTCCGTGCCTCTTAAGGCCTTGGTGGTGTAATTCTCCCAGACTTGGGAGAGTGACCATGGGGAGAATGAAATTACAGTGGTCAGCGGCCGTCCACATCCACCTCGGCGCTCCCACCGCCGCAGCCCCCGCGTCACCGCCTTCGCCAAAGGCCTCTCGGCGCTCCCACCGCCGTCAGCCCAGGCCTCCGGCAGCCGCCTCTCCGCTCTCAGCCTCCACATGGCTCTCTCACAGCCACCACCTTCCGCCTTTCCCCACAACTCCTCTGTCGCCGCCTTCGTCCCTCGCCTTCCGGCGCTCACACCGCCGTCGACTCGGCCTCCAGCGGCAACCTCTCCCCTCCACACTCTCCACTCTCTCTCTCTCTCTCCACCTTCTTCACTCCAACAAACCAGCATCTCCGCCGCCTCCGCCATCTTCCTCCACGCCTCTCTCACCATTCCCGCTGGCCACCGGTGCTCTCACCACCGCTTCACCCACGGCACGCCACCAAGTTCAGTTTCCAGCTTTTAGCTTTTAGCTTTTCGGAGCTCTTTTCAGTGCAGCTGGCCACTTTCCGCCCTATTAGAAACGTCCGGGCGGCGGCCTCTGCACCGGCCTCCGTTGCGGCAGTTCCCGCCCGGCGCTCACACCGCCGAGCGTTCCAGTCGCCGGCGCTCCGTCCGCTCTTCCCCCAATGTTGCGAACCCCACCCTAAGGTGTCCGGGTGGGTCCCTCATCCTCCCATGCCCTCCAAGATCACCAACGAGGGCAGGGGGGCACTCAGAATGTCAACGACCTCCGCGACCCACACGGAGCTTCAGAGCTACCCCGCCATCTTCGCGCAAGCGCAGTCCTTCCTTTTTTGATAGAATAACAAAGTTGGTATGATAGAATGATAGAATAACAAAGTTGGAAGGGACCTTGGAGGCCTTCTAATCTAACCCCCTGCTTAGGCAGGAAACCCTACACCACTTCAGACAAATGGTTATCCAACATCTTCTTAAAAACATCCAGTGTTCAAGCATTCACAACTTCTGGAGGCAAGTTGTTCCAGAGGTTAATTGTTCTAACTGTCAGGAAATTTCTCCTCAGTTCTAAGTGACTTCTCCCCTTGATTAGTTTCCACTCATTGCTTCTTGTTCTACCCTCAGGTGCTTTGGAGAATAGTTTGACTCCCTCTTCTTTGTGGCAACCCCATAGATATTAAAACACTGCTATCATGTCTCCCCTAGTCCTTCTTTTCATTAAACTAGACATACCCAGTTCCTGCAACCGTTCTTCATATGTTTTAGCCTCCAGTCCTCTAATCATCTTTGTTGCTCTTCTCTGCAGTCTTTCTAGAGTCTCCACATCTTTTCTACATTGTGGCGACCAAAACTGAATGCCGTATTCCAAGTGTGTCCTTACAAAGGCATTATAAAGTGATATTAACACTTCACGTGATCTTAATTGTTTCCCTCTGTTTATGCAGCCTAGAACTGTGTTGGGTTTTTTTGGCAGCTGCTGCACACTACTGGCTCGGGATTCCAAGATCCCTCTCACAGTTACTACTATTGAGCAAGGTACCACATATACTGCATCTGTGCATTTTGTTTTTCTTGCCTAAATGTAGAACCTTACTGTTTTCGCCACTGAATTTAATTTTGTTAGATAGTGCCCAATGTTCAGGTTTGTCAAGATCCTTCTGTATCTTAAGCCTATCTTCTGGAGTGTTGGCTATTCCTGCCATCTTGGTGTCATCTGCAAATTTGATGTGTTCCCTATTTATCCCCTCATCCAAATCATTGATGAAGATGTTGAATAGTACTGGGCCTAAAACATAGTGTTGGGATACTCCACTGCCTACTTCCCTCCATGTAGATGCAGTTCCACTGAGGTCTACACATTGAGTGCAGTTGGTCAGCCAGTTATGAATCCATCTGGTGGTGATGCTGCCTAATCCAAATTTTTCTACTGTATCTAGTAGTAGGTTATGGTCTACTTTATCAAATGCCTTATTGAAGTTCAAGTAAATTATATTGACAGCATTCCTCTGATCTACTAATTTTATCACTTTGTCAAAGAATGCAATAAGATTAGTCTGGCATGATCTGTTTTTGACAAACCCATGTTGGCTTTTGGTTATTACTTTGTTTGCTTCTAGGTGTTTGTGGATTCGTTACTTGATTCTCTCTTCCAGAATCTTTCCTGGTATTGAGGTCAGGCTGATAGGTCTGTAGTTTCCTGGATCTATTTTTTTACCTTTTTTGTAGATGGGAACCACATCAGCTCTTTTCCAGTCCTCTGGCAGTTCCTGGTGCTCCAGTATCTCTGAAAGATATAGTTCAGTGATTCTGAGATCACATCTGCCAGTTCCTTCAGAACCCTGGGGTGTAATCCATCTGGGCCTGGTGATTTGAACTCGTCTAGGGTAGACAGGGGCTCACTTATCATTTTCTTCCCTAATTTTAACTTGTGTTCCTAACAAATAGCTACAGTCATGGCTAAGATAAGCAAGCACTTGAAGGAGAACATTACTTAAGTACATCTACCAGAATAAACAAACATTTAAATTGTCATAATAGTCCATTGTTTTTTTAATTCAGAAAAGAATAATATCTTTGCTTACTTAATCAACCACTCCATCGACCAATCACTACAGCCACTAAATCAATCTCCCTTATTTTTTTTTGTTTTAAGTAGGTAATGGAATGAGATATACAAACCAGTATCACAGGCTTGGATTCCAACTTTGTCATGCGTTGAGAATGTCATTTATCTTTTGGATTAAGCCATTTGGGTAATTGGTTAGTGACTTAGGCACACAATCACAGTTGGTATTTGAGGAAATGTTCACTCGGCTTAGTCAATAAGTCATTGTTTTAATCAAATGCACATGATCACCTGCTAGCTAAATCATTTAAAGTTTAAGAATATTTTACCAGCAAATTTCAACAAGTCTGTAGAATTAGTTTATGGATTGTGTGTATAGGTTTATTTCTCTTCTGTCATGTTTTCATAATATGCTAAATAAATAATTAGTTTACGGACTGGGTTTCTAGCAAAATCAGCCCCAAAGGATCCTGAAGCAGTTAGTGAACATCTAGAAGTCTTTGTCATCACATTTACAATCTGAACACACAGTACAAGCTATTACCATACAAGCTATTACAAATATAAGATAGCATGATAGAATGGTAAGGTGAGAGTCATGGAAACATTCCACATCCAGCAGAGATATTAGAATTACTCTGCTAGAATTTGTGTTTCTCCTCCTGTCTTCTGCAACTTGAATAAGACTGAATGCTAACCAGGAAAGCCTAATTTAAAGACAAGTATACTGGATTATGTGATACAAGGTTTACACTTCACATTTACCAACTTCACATTATATCACCTGGATTATAATTTTTAATTTTAACAATGACAATGTTAAATTTTAACAATGACAATAAAGATTATTATTATTATTATTATTATTATTATTATTATTATTATTATTATTATTATTATTATTATTATTATTATTATTATTATGCAGTTCAGAGTACAGGACAAGGGAGATGTTTCAAAACCATACATGTGTACACATCACTGTAGTCTAGGGGTATCAAACTCAAAGCCTGGGGGCTGGATTTGGCCCTCAGGGTGCTTAGATCTGGCCCATGGGGCCACCCTGGAAATAGCAACGGATCGGACTGCAGTACCTCTAGGACCTGCCCTGGGTCCTAACAAGGAGAAGGGCGGGGTATAAATTTAATAATAAAATAAATAAATAAAATGGAGCTCAGAAGCATGCAGCCGTCACGAACTCTGTTTTTGCTGGCAGAAGGTTACAGGAGGCCATTGCAGTCGAAAACAGAGCGTGGGGGCCTGTTTTCACTGGCAGAGTGCTCGGCCCCCACAGGCGCTCCCAACATGAGTGACATCGAGCTGGCCCTCTAAGGTCAAACACAACTCTGATGCAGCCCTCAATGTAATTGAGTTTGACACCCCTGTTTTAGCCCTTTTCACAGGAAGCATTCGTTTGCAAAGTGGAGAAAATGAGTAAATAAAAGAAATTAAAGGCAGGATAGAAACAATCTAACTTAGTTTATTGAGACATTCTTAGTTAAAATATGAAAGGTTTCATATTATTTTTGATTATGCTACTAGTCTACCTTTTCTCTGGTGGCTGAAGCTAGTGTACCTAAGAGTCTCTAGTAATTCTAGCTTCCCAACAACGTTTCTGTGAGGTAGATTGAGCTGATGGTTTGACTTAAGCACTCCTTTAAAGACTTGGCACGTGTTTCTGATATGACAGGACTGCTTATGTTTCATTAAGCCATTTCCTAACCTTCCTACAAGGGAATTAAATGAAGGAGTCATTTGTTAACTTAACTCCCTTTACTTTTCAAACATGAAATGACATTTAGAGACCGTGTGTGGTTTCATTGGGGAAAGGCCAATGACAATAAAAAATGTGAACTGCAGTGATTTTCTTTTCATTCTCAGCTGCTACAGTATAATATCCAAGCTACCTTCGGCATTGAACAGTCACTGAACAATTTCAACTCGTAAAATGTGGCTATTATGCAAGGCAAGGTACACCCTCAGATTGAATTTAGGAAGAATAAGCTGTAAGAGCCTTAATTGCTTGGGCAGGGATTCACAATCATGAAACCAGCCCCGAAGTATCAGATTTCTAGCTAACCAGAATTTCATGTAGACCATTCATCCAGTTGGATCAAGGGACAAAGATTACAGGCAGGTTACAGGACTCGGTTTATAGGTGTCCCCCCCCCCCCAATGACTGTTTAAATAAGGACAATATAGATGCACAAACCTGCACTTTACACCACAGAATGCCCTTCTTCAATGAAAATATATCTTATTTCCTGTCTTTTTAATAGCCCAGTCAGCAAGACTGCAGTCATGAAACCTTAGTACTAGGGTTTTTGGTGCAGCAGTTTAGAATTATGACTGTTTCCTGTAGAAATTGCTTTCACTCTTTATCCCATTCCACTTTCTCCAGGAAATACTTCTGAAAGGATACCAATGGAGCCTAAAGCTGTGCAATTGATTTGCTGAAGTTTTCAATGAACTTTCAGTGCTATTGTTTCTTCCTCATATCCTGTCATGGTTTGTAAACTTATAGGTAATAGAAAAGAATGTGCAAAACAGCTACTTCAGGTGTTTTAAATTCAAGAGAAACCCCCACTTGTTCCATTCCTTTTCTCTGAGTTCAAAAGAAAGATGATTTTGTCCTGGCCTCAGGATAAAACAAAAATGAGGATTTGAGTGTTCAGGCTATTATTGCAAGTGCTCTGCCGTTTTTAAAAACCATGATTGGGTGTTGTTTTGTTTTGTTCGTCAATGCTTCTAGCTTTGCAGTACAGGGAGTCCTCGACTTAACAATCACAAGTGAGCCCAAAGACTTCATGGCACACTTGTGGTTATTAAGTGTGTCTTGCTCCATTTTATGATCTTGTTTGCCACAGTTATTAAGCGATTCTCTACAGTCACTAGGTGAATCATGTGGTCGTTAATTGAATCTGGCTTCCCCGTTGACTTTGTCTGAAGATGGCTGGGAATGTCAAAAATGGCGATTACATGACCCCAGGACAGTACAATGGTCATAAATACATGCCAGTTGCCAAGTGTTCAAATTTTGATCACATCACCAGCCATGGGGATGCTGCAATGGTTGTAAGTGTGAAAACTAATCATAAGTCACTTTTTTCAGGTCTGTTGTAACTTTGAATGGTCACTAAAGGAATGGGTGTAAATTAGTAGTGAAATTCAAAAACTTTTACTACCAGTTCTGTGGACGTTGCTTGGTGGGTGTGACAGTTGAAGGATACTGCAACATCTCCATTCCCATCTCACTCTGGGGCCAGCCAGAGGTGGTATTTGCCGGTTCTCTGAACTACTCAAAATTTCCGCTACCAGTTCTCCAGAACCTGCTGAATTTCACCTCTAGTGTAAGTCAAGGATTACCTTTATTACAGAAGGGAACGAGTCCTTTTTCGGCTATTATTAGCTGAAGTTGGATGAGGAATTGGGGAAGGCCGCCCTGGGTCCGTTTTAGGAGAAGGTGCGGGGTATAAATTTGACAAATTTTTTAAGAGGAGAGCTGGAAAACAGCAGTTTTTTGAAGCTTAGGCTGGAAGGGAGATGTTTCTGATCCCAGGCAGTATGGCTCAAACAAAAAATGCCACATCTTGTCTTCAGAGGCAAATTCTTTTTTTTTTTTTTATATAGAAAAAGTTTTATTGAGTTTTACAAATTTTTAACAAAAAAGGGTAGGGTAAGGTGAATTAAAAAGATATTTTGAGAACTTTCACGTCGGGAACGTTGGCCCTCCCGGGCTTCTTAACAAGACATTGGTAATACATTTTTCAATAATACAACAAGGTGAAAATAAATGCATACATATAAATTCTGAATTCTATGCTGGTAGTCGTGTACAAACATCCAGACAAAAATTATACTGTATTAATAAAAATAAAAGTCATTTTTTAGAAGAGGCAAATTCTTGATGAGGGACCAAGCATAAGCACTGGTAAAGATACCTCACCCGCCTGTTTGGTAGATAAACATGCTACTTTAAAAGTATAATTTTGCAGGATCCAATGTGAGTCGATCACCAGTACCAAAGAAATATTCTTCCAGGTTTTCGAGCTCATGCTGGAACCCATCCTCAGGGACTTCTCTCTCTTCCTGGGTATGGTGTCATATTTCTCCCCCTCTGTTGAGGCAGGGGGCTATTGAGGACAAGATCCAGTGATCCATCTGCATTTGAAAGACAGAGGTTTCGAAAACAGAAAAATCCACATTGTGGAAAGAGAGGACCATTGATTTGGAAGAGGGGTAGAAGAGGCCATCTATGTTAGAATTGAACAGACCTCCCTCAATAGTGGGGGAGGAATGAGACACTACCTGCCTCCTGCCTTCAACACAATCCTTTTAGCAGCTCCAAGAAGATTACATTCTGATTCAGGTGATTCTGAGGACACAGATGAACCCCCAAGTGGTCTCACTGGCTCTTAGAGAGACTGTTAATGACCAGATGACTGCCAACAAATATGATCCTTCCATTCCCCACCACCATCCAGTGAGAACTGATGAAACTCGTGGATGAGAAGCAAAATGTCTTTGTTCTCAAGGAAAAAACATAACCCAGTTGCCTTTTCAAAAAACACTTTTGAGACATTCCAACTCAGTCAAACAAATTTAATCAAGGAACCACCAAGAACCTGCCAATGCTGATAGAGAAAGCCACTAATATATAAATAGAGACCAAACCCCACTCTGTTCCCGCACTAATGATGTTACCTATTTGGGTAATGAAATGTTTGCAAGAATACCACCAAGCTCAGAGAGCACCAAGGACTCGATAATTTAACCTTTTAACGTCAAATAATTGTATTCTATATCGGTAAAATGAATAAGCTCAGGTTTTACTAGAGAGAGTAATGATAAAAACTGTACCCATAATCTAGTCCAGGGGTCAAGCCATACACAATTCTATAGGAGGGTTGAGTATTGTCAGGTCTAGGTGGAAATGAACGTTTTCTAATAATCAAATAATGCTCTGTTGAGTTATCCATCATAAAGGTTATTCTAGCAGAGACAAATGCAAGTGTTCCAAAAATCCCTCTACTTGGGATCGAGAGCATATTTCTGAATTAACTGTTGTTCCAATGTGCCTTTTTCAGCAACCTGGTAGTATGCCTTCTTTTTTTTTTGATACCACACCTATAGTTTTTGTAGTTTTGAGAACTATGCAATTGAGTTTCCATGCCTGGTGTCCATGGTCAGAGTCTATGGGCATAGCATCTGGATCCGAGAGACTTCATTGTTCCATGAGTGATGCTATTGTCTGGTTCTCCAGAAATATGTTACGAACCCCCTACTCTTTCTGGTTCACTGAGGCCATGACAATCATTGGAAACTGGCTGGAGGGCCACAGACCTCCAATGAGAACATTGATCAAGGCACCTCCCTCCCCCAAGCTACGCATCTGCAGATGGATCTGAGATGAGATGTGTAGGATTATGCTGTCAACGCCTTTAATTTCCCAGGCGGTTTTTGAAATAAATCTTTACCAAGAGCTGGCCAATTTTCAACATCCATCAGAATCATATAAAAACTAAATGACATTTCAGAAAAACTAGTAGGCCTTCAGCAACTAATAAGCCAGCTGGAGAGTTGGATTTGTCATCACTGAAAAGTGTGCTGTGTTGGTTTGGGTTCTATTGTTTTCAGGAGAGCATTTTTTAAAGTTGTGTTTTAAAAGGCAGACAGAAAGACCTGCCTACAGGCCCTTTGTTTGCCATCCAAAAGCTGTCTGTCATGAAGGATCAGTAAGGCATTTTGTGAGTGTTTTGAAATCGTCACAAGCAGGATGCCTTTGTACAATTTTTAAAAGAAAACAAAATCCCCATGCTATTTTTTTCAGCATGCTAAGAATATAATAAATGTATTACGCAGATTAAAATTGTTGTAAATATCAAAATGTAAATCATGTCATTATTTTGGTTTCTAAATGTGTGTTTACTGCACGACATATCTAAAAGTCTAATTAGATGTAAGCAGGAATTGCTCCCTTATATACAATATCATACAGCAACACAAACAAAGAAACTTAGAATAAGTGTTTGAAGAAAAAGAAAAACTGTTTTAAATTACAAGAAAAATGAATACTATGGAAAAGGGATAGATTGAAGAAAATCAGGAGAGTTAAAGTGCAAACTCAATGGAGAAAATGCCATCAAGGCAATTAACACCTAGGCAATTCCAGATACACAGCTGGAATAGTGGACTGCACTTTAGCAGAACTAAAAGCAATGGATAGGAAGACCATGGAACAATGTTGGCAGACTCTACTTACCAAGGAAAATAGGCAGGTGTGGACTATTGCAAGTGCATCAGATGGTTGAAGAAGAAGAAAAAAGGCATTTGAAGAATATTTCATGGACAGTGAAGAGGTTCCACTGAAGCTAGTATACCAGATTTACTGAGTACTGGAGAGATAAAACTGGCCTAAAAGAAAGACCAAATGAAGAACAGAAAAAAGACATGGGAAGACAAAGTATTACATGGCCAGTGTATTAAAAAAAAATAATAGGCAAAGCAGATAATAACAAGATCTGGCAATGCGTAAGAGCAGGAAAATTGAAGAAGGAGAGAGAGGGGCTAATTCTGGCAGCACAAGACCCAAGCTTTAAGAACAAACGCATACATGCCAGAATTGAGACGCAAAAGACAGCAAGTGCCACTTCTGCAAAGGCTGAAAAAAACAGTAGACCGCCTTGTTATAGCTGCTGCAAGAAGATCGCACAGTTTACTATAAACAACGGCATGACAAAGTAGCAACAATAGTGCATTGGAAGATCTGCAAGAAATACCATTTACCTGCAAGGTGGGACCATAAAATAGACAAAGTAATGGAAAGGGGAGAAACTAAAGCGCTCTGGGCTTTTTAGAATTCAAATCAACAGGCAACTGCCACATAACATCATAGACATAACAATTGTCGATAAAGACTAAAAAGTGGACATGGCAATTTTCTTACAACAGGTATTAGTTGGATTTGATTTATTGAATTGAATCATTTACCTAGCATTATATCATGAAGCGAACCATGAACTAGTCATGTTTTAACGTCACATATAGTGATATTCACTAGCTTGGTACATATTTTGTAAGTGTTGGGAAAGTGTCCCCTGAACTTTTATTTTCTCAAAAGAGAAAAAAATAGCAACTCATGAACATTTTAGTGCTATTTATTAACTAGTCCTATCACCAGTGTGCTTTCTTAAGGCTAATTTAGTTTTTCAACCAAATGGTTTCCCAGGGTAAATTCAAATTTTTTTGCTAACAAGTCTATTGAAGAATTAAATATTAGAACAACATATTATTAACAATAGTTCGGTACTATTCTTTGAATATTGTTTTCTGTTTTCTTTGTCTTGTTGAAATAAGGAAGTTGTGTGATTTTTCTCAACGCAATTTAATAAGAGAGTAGGATTGAGGGTTAAAACAGATGAATAATGATGAAGGCAAGACCAGAATTCCCCTCCCCTTTTAAACATCCTTGTAAGTCTATTCCATGGATTTCCATTTCAAAATTATAGGAAAAAGGTGTCACAGGATTTCAATCAAATGCAGTTTGAGATGGCATTGGGAGGCTGCACAAACAGGCGTATCACTGGCAGGTTTTTGGTGCCCAAGTTCAAAAATATAATAAATATTTACTTTCCAGGAAACTGGAAAGCATCACTGGTCGTGGTGCTAGGAGATTTTATCCTTGCAGTATTTTATGGCACAAAAAGATGAAAACGGGCTCTAGACAATTGTGAAATTGCAAAGCGCAATATAGTTCACAAGCTTGGCTACCTCATTTCTGCTTCTTTTTGAACGGGGACATAGTAGAGATGGTCCCTGACCTACAGCCATTCATTTAGCGACCAACGTTATAACAGCACTGAAAAAAGTGACTTATGACTAGTCCTCACACTTAAAATGTTCACAGCATCCCCGTGGTCAGTAATTTGGATGTTTGGCAACCTGCAGTTGCAATAACCTGGGATCATGTGATGATCATTTGCAACCTTCCTAGCTGACTTCTGACAAAGTAAATGGGGGAAACCAGATTCGCTTAACAACTTCAGTGGTTCACTGAACTGTAGCAAAAAGAAAGATCATAAATTTGCTTAGCAACTCAGATTCTGGTCCCAATTGCGATTGTAATTCGAAGACTACCTGTAATGAAGGGCCATTCTAAGAGTTATGGACAGAAAAGTCTACCAAGCAACCTTCAAACATCAACACGCACACACGCACACACATGCACACACACATATCCTGGAAGTTTTATAATGTTACTCATAACCTTTGCTTTTAATTTAAAAATAGTGATAACACAATAACAGAGTTAGAAGGGACCTTGTAGGTTATCTAGTCCAACCCACCCTGCCCTGCCTAAGCAGGAATGTTTCAATTGTACGAAATAAAACAAAATATGAGGTCAGGAACAAATTAGATGTGAACTTAAGATCCATCCCAAGATCTTTTCCTTCTCTTATTCCAAAAGCTATTGTATCATGGACATCCTCCATAATTTTTCATCTCCAATTTAAAGCACAAATGTGACTATTTATAAACGTATTTGGGGATTGTTCTTTTTAAAAAAAATCATTTCTTATGATGCACAAAAATATGGTAATTATTTATTGGTGTTTTAAAAATGTTCTTTTCACTTGACTTCTGCATAGACCATTCATTTCACTGCTCCTGGCCCTCACCTTCTCATCTGCTTAAAGGGAGAAGATGAGCTAGTGATCTCTGCCAGCAATTGGAAGAAGAGGTGGAATTACCCCAACAGGGAAAGTGGCAATTATCTTTAATATGGCTGTGTGGCACTTCAGCGTTGATTCCAATGATGTGACGCCAGCAAAAAGTTGTAGCGGGAGTGTTATATTGGCATGCCCATGCGCTTTATGGAACAATTGCACAACCCCAGCCTTTAACAAAGATGGCTGGCAGTGGAGACAGCTCACAAGATTTGGGCAATTTAAGCAAAGTTGGGCCTGCCAGATATACGGGAGCAGATCGCAGATAAGTGTTCAAGGACACATATGTATACTTGTGTATAAATATTCTGAGAAATGGGGCGGGGTGGGGGGAGTTTGAACCATTCAGTTCACATAGTAAAACATGTCAAACTGTGGTTTTGTGTGTGCTTTAGGGTGCTTTATGAATTAAAGCCTTGGTTAACTTATCCGCTGTGGTTTATAGCTTAGCCTGTTGGGTGAACGTTACTTTTTAGTTTATTTAACAAACAACCGAAAAGCAAATATGGTTTTAATACAGCATATGAATGAGCCTAGTTAAAAGTGCTGGTATCCAAATATGTGAGGAAACTAGAGGCATTTATGGTGTGTGTGTGTGTGTGTATCAAAGTCAGGAAGTAAGTGACAATGTGTGATCAAAGCCCTTTTTTGTTTTTTGTTTTTACATGTTTTGCACATAATAAATTGATCATATAGTTGCGGCCACCATTTTGTCTTTTTTTAATTTCACCTGCAAGTATTCTTATTTATTTAATTTATTTATTTATTATTTTAATTTATAAACCGCACCCTCTCCCCGAAGGGACTCGGGGCGGTGCACAGGAAATTAAAAAGCATATAAACATAACAATTATAAATATTTAAAACCCAATTAAATAAACTATCACCCTGCGCTAAAATCTTAAAATCCTTAAAACTATTTCCCCTTAAAATCCCGATTAAAACAATCTAAACTTCAGACTGAAGGCTGGGGAGGTAGATTAGGCCAGACATCTTGAATGTCTGATCTTACATCAACCTTACAGAAAAATCTCAGTTAGTTGCTTAATGCTGTTTTCTTTTCTCTTTGTTCTCTTTGAGCATGAGCTATAATCTGTTTTGGATTAAATCATGAAATCCAGCTGTATTGTTACTGTACTGCCATCATGTCTTTTTCCCCCCTCCTTTTTCTGAGAGACCAGATGAAAGAAACAATATATTCAGCCTGTCTGTTTCCTACTGTGCCTCTGTCAATCACTGTCAAAAGAAAGAGTACTCTGGGATGTGCCTTAATTACCCTGATCAAAGAGCAGAGGGGGGAGGAAATCCTTGATTACTTTTTCTAGGAGCAGCCTCTAGTCCTTCTGTTGCTGAGGAGATATAGAGGTGCTGCAGGATTAGTTTAAAAAAAGGACAGCACCGAGCGTGCAGACTATATACATTCATGAACAACTTAACCTAATTTTTTCTGACTTCGTACTTTTATTAGTAAAATTTTAACTGATTCTGAATATAATTTTATTAGGACTCTTGACTACACTAGTAAAAATGAATATAAACTAATCTTAGAGAAAGAGAATAAAAAGTCCAGGAAAAAAAGAAAATAAAGAATCTATTAAAAAACAAACAAAGATATAAAGAAGTGACTTCCAGTCTTCATCTCAACAAATATAAATTTATTAACTCTTCACCTCCTGAAAGGTTATAAACTGTCAGCCCCTCTCAGGTAAACTTGACAGGAAGCGTGGTTAGATGAGGTTTATTGTAAGGCTGCATTAAACTTGCAAGTCTGAAAATACAAACTTTTTTCCACTACTATTAACGGCTTGATCCATTGGGATGAATCACTCCTAAGTTTCTTTCTCTGACCATTGGAAATTCATGCCTCTCTTGTCTGATTGTTTCCTAGGCAACATCTGTTCCCCTTGTTCCCCAAGATCATTTACTCCTTCCATTACACAAATTGATATCTCTTCATCTCATTTGCCATCCTTTATCTGTAAGGAAATCCATAAATCATCACCTTTTCAATCCTGGTATCAGCAAAAACTTCCATAAAGGATTACAAAAAGAAGTATTGTAACTTTGATCAAGTAAACCAACTTGATATTCTTTCCTTTTACTTCTATCATTTTTTAATTTCTTTATTATTTCAAAATAACAGAAACAATTAAAACAAAAGATACAAAACGGAAAGATACATACATTTTGAAAAAAATACATAACAAGTGCTTAATAATAACTGAAAAAATAGGAGTATAATATATTGTTACAACAATAAACTTCACAATTCCATGTTTATTTAATTTCAATAGCCATCCATCTCAGACAATGATTCTGGGCAACTTACAGTTTCAAAAATATAAAAACTGTTAAAACAACAAAAATATTTAAAATAATAAAAATACCCAAATGAAGTAAACAGTAGCCAAGCTAGATAAAAATCTTCTTTTCTTGTCGCTGTTTATTTCAAATTAAGTTTTTAAGTTTATAATTTATAATCAAAGGGTTTTTTTGTTCAGAGGTGAAGATAAACTCAATGAGTTTTCAAAATTGTCTCTAATACCTTTAACATGGTTAATAGTCAGGTTCCAAAAGTGATTAGAAAATGAATCTTGCACGTTTAGTGTCCTTTAAAAGCTGAGCCTCCAAATATGTTGGAGTGAATTTGTACAACATTCTAAACATCAAAAACTAACCAAGGTTAAAACTTGTATAAATCCAGGTCTTTGTATAGGTCTTTAATGTATTTAAGCAAGTATTGCAAATGTAGCTACTGTGGCAGAACTCCTGTAAGACGTTCTGTCCTAATAAAATCATACATGAATATAATATATACTGTCATGATTAAATATATCTTAAATATATGACAAGAGAAGTCAGCCTAAAATATAACGAATGGAATCATGAGCCCGGAAGGGCCATCATTTGCCTGTTCTTCAAGTATTTATCACAGACCAAAAACATGTATATTAGTAACAGCAAGCAATATAGACATTTGTCTCAAATATGTGTAAGAGTTAGCCCACTTTTGGTTGTTCCTTGCATGACAATCAAGCAATGACCTGCATAAATTTATGACTTTACAGCGAGTGGTGATTGGGCAGGTGGGGGGAGGAAGCAGGGGGGCAGGCCAGGGGAGGAAGCATTCCGGTATTAGGCCCCAGGAAGATCAGGTACAGAAAGGCACACTAAATTTCACTATCTGGTATGCCCGTACCGGTGCATACTGGCTGAAACCCACCCCTGCTGGAGCCCCTCTGGAGGCTGGAAACGGGCCAGTAGGCCCATTTTTTGCCCTCCCCAACCCTCCCCGCACACCCTGCACTTACTTGCATCCAAAATGGGCCGCGTGGGGACTCCGGGGAGAGGAGGGGTGGTTGGGGCCAGCCAGGAGTCGGATTTGGGGGTTCTCCAAACTGCACAGAATATTAGTTAGAAGTTCTCCCGAACCCCTGCGAGCCCCCAGTAGCCCACCCCTAGATGCAACCACAACCAAAGTATGCCCCTATGGTGGC
The DNA here is from genome assembly GCA_039707465.1 of Rhabdophis nuchalis. Taxonomy (NCBI): domain Eukaryota; kingdom Metazoa; phylum Chordata; class Lepidosauria; order Squamata; family Natricidae; genus Rhabdophis; species Rhabdophis nuchalis. The sequence goes on from CM077643.1 coordinate 237,612,633, forward strand.
CTTAATAAATTAAGAGTCTTCTCACAGAATAAGATAAGTGCTTAGTACTTATTTTACCTGTAACAGAATTCAGGATTTAAATTCAAACTTACTATTACTTCATAGTAGAAATCTCTTTTAAAGAACAAATGCTATATGAATTCATATATGGAAACAAGGACCACTTGCCTTCCGCTTACTATTTCTTTTCTGCATTTTGTGTAAATTGTTTACGCAAAAGTATGATGTGTAGGCTTCCAAAATGGCATGAATTAACAATACCAACAGTTCCAGAGATGAGCGAAATTAGACTAGCAGGCAGAATTGAAATTAGCGATGTTATGTAACAGATATGGACAGGATGTGAGGCTGAAAATAAATAAAAGCAGAAAATAAACTTTAAAAGGTTTTTAATTAGAACACTGGGTCTGAACCTAGTGTAAACCTCTTTCCTTCTGCAATATATTCTTATACAGTTTATAGTAAAACCAGTCCCCTCTTTTTCCCAGTTTTCTTTCTTCCAGGATCTGTGTTAAAATGTATAATATTGAGATTCTGCTATAATAGAGCTCAGAGAAGAGCAACAAAAATTATTAGAAGTGAAAATACACAAAGAATGATGGCGGAAATTGGGCATACCTAGTCTAGTGAAAAGAAAGACCAAGGGTGACATGATAGCTGTTTTAAAATACTTGAAGAGCTGCTCCAAGGAAGAGGAGGCAAACTTATTTACCAAAACACCAGTAGGCAGGACAAGAAACAATGGATGGAAACTAACCAAGGAAAAGAAGCAACCTAGAACTAAGGAGAAAATTCCTATTAGTGAGAACAATTAACCAGTGGAACACATAGCCTTGGGAAATCGAGGCTTTTAAGAAGAGACTGGACTATCATTTATCAGAAATAGTCTCCTGCAAGGGTTGGACTAGATAATAATAATAATAACAATAACAATAACAACAACAACAACAACAACAACAACAACAAAATTTATAAACCACTCTCTTTCCCTGAAGGGACTCGAGGCGGTGCACAAGGAATTAAAAATACATGTATAAAACCACAAACATAATACAATATTAAAATGAATTAAACTAAAACCCTGCGCTAAAATCCCATATTAAAACTAAAACTAAATCCCTAAAAACCCTAAAAACAGTTCAATTACCCCAGGCCGGCCAAGCAGAAGAAGTGTGTTTTTAGTTTTTGACGGAAGGAGCGGAGGTCCGTAGTTGTTCTAATTTTGGGGGGAAGGTCGGTCCAGAGGGTCGGGCCCGCCACAGAGAAGGCCCTTCCCCTGGGCGTCGCCTGCTGGCATAGCCTAGTGGATGGCACCCGGAGAAATCCCTCTCTGTGGGAGCGAATCGGCCGCAGGGATGTATGGAGCAGGATGCGATCCCGCAGATAGCTAGGTCCCGTGCCATGGAGCGCTTTGAAGATGATAACCAACACCTTGAAGCGCACCCGAAAGACGACAGGCAGCCAATGCAGCTCACGCAGGAGTGGTGTTATATGGGAGAACCTGGAGGTTCCCATAACTGCCCGCGCGGCTGCATTCTGGACAAGCTGCAGTCTTCGGGTGCACCTCAAGGGGAGCCCCATGTAGAGAGCGTTACAGTAGTCCAGTCGGGATGTCACGAGTGCATGACTGACTGTGCAAAGGGCACCAATAGGGGACGCAACTGGCGGACCAGGCGAACCTGGTAAAATGCCCTCCTGGCTACGGCCGTCACTTGATCTTCCATGGACAGCCGTGCATCAAGGAGGACGCCCAAGTTGCGTGCCCCATCCACAGGGGTTAGATGTTCGTCCCCTATGGCCAGTGATGGAGTCAACTGGCCATAGGGGTTCGTCCCCTATGGCCAGTGATGGCTCGGGACCTAGCTATCTGAGGGATCGGATCCTGCCTCACACATCCTCACGGCCGATTCGCTCCCACAGAGAGGGACTTCTCCGGGTGCCGTCCACTAGACTTTGTCAGCGGGCGACGCCCAGGGGAAGGGCTCTCTCTGTGGCGGGCCCGGCCCTCTGGAACGACCTTCCCCCCGATATCAGAACGACCACGGACCTCCGCTCCTTCCGCCTGAAATTGAAGACTCATCTTTTCCGCCTGGCCGGCCTAGGGTAGTCTCTCTCTCTATGGGTTTTTAAATGTACATATATATTTAGTGGGAATTTTTAGTTAAGGGATTTTAGCACAGGAATAGTTTAATTTGTTTTAAATTTGTATGTATTTGTATATTTATTGCTTTTATTCTCCCTGTGCACCGCCCCGAGTCCCTGTGGGGAGAGGGAGCAGTCAATAAATTCAACATTATTATTATTATTATTATTAACTGGTTGTACCGGGCTGCCGGGAACCACAGCCACTCGGTCTTGGACGGGTTGAGTCTGAGTAAGTACCATTGACTCAGAATTGGAAGATACCGCCAAGGTATTTTGTTAGTAGCACAAGTCCACAAACTGGTGGAAACTGTAGAGCAGCGATGGCAAACCTTTTTAGGCTCACGTGCCATAAGGGAGAGAAAGCACAGGGTGACATGCACCGCCGTGCAACACCCATAATGCAATGTGCGTGCCCCCAGTGTGCATGCCCGCATGACAGGTGCCCCCCCCCCATTTTTACATGCTTTTTTCACCCTCCCCAGGGTCCAGAGGCTTTATAGGAGCCTGGGGAGGGCGAAAACAGCCATTAAAAATGGCTGAATCAGCTGGCCAGCAAGCGCATGCGTGCTGGCCAGCTGACAGGGCAACACCTCGCTTGCCCTGCCAAATGGCTTCGCGTGCCATAGGTTCGCCATCACTGCTGTAGAGCAATGGTGAGCAACCTGTAACCCACCAATTTTGTTGAACTTGCCACTTTCAGTAGCAAGTCAATTGCAAAGGATGCTGGATATTGTTGTAGTTCAGCAATAAGTGATGGCCCACACGTTGTTCACTCCTGCAATAAACTCTTGTCTCTGTTGATTATATGCATATTTGTAAATTTGATAATCTCAATCAGAAAAGGCTTAATCCAGCATTCCAACTGAATCTCAGCCTGCTGTTCTCCAGACAGCCAATGCATTTGGAGGAAAAATTATGAAATGCAGCTGCTCATACTGAGCTGTTTGTGCAATGGAACACAACTTTAATTTCCTGAAAAGCCACATAGTGGGGCTTCTGACAGAGAGAGAGAGATCTTTGATGCCCTGTATATAAAACAGAGAGAGACTAAAATGGGATTAAAGCAAAACAGGAGAAATCTTATTTCAGAAAGAGAAATGCATTTCTGTTAGGGGAATAGATTTTATCCAAGCCAACTGGGAATGAAAATGGGACAGTTTGTTCTGTAATCATAAGCTTACATTTTCTCCTTCACATGTAATTGTATAGTTTTCCTATACAGGGTTCCAATGTTATACATTTCTGTGAGAGAGATGGAGAGCCAGTTTGATGTATTGATCAAGGTACCAAGTCAAAAATCAAGGGACTATGAGTTCTAGTCCTGTTTTAGACACAAAACCAGCTGGGAGAGTTTGGACCATTTATTATCTCTCTGCCCTAGGAAGAAGAAGGCAAGGACAAACAATATGAAAATCTTGCCAAGAAAACTAAATTGTCAGTATAAATTATCAACAGTCAAGCTTGATTTGAAAGGCTTTCATTTCATGGGCCTTGTGGGCCACCCTAATATGTCAGTTCATTATATTTTATCAAATATCTATATGGGCTTTAAATATTGATGATTACCAATAATAAGAAAGTTGCAATAATTACTGAGAAAAATAGCACTACGAGATCTTGGTAGCTTAGTGTTGAACGAAAAAGCACTGAATGGCATAGGCAACCTCATGCTGTCTTTAGACTTCAGCTGCCACCAGCCCCAGCTGATATAAGCAACGGTGAGGATTGTAAGTGTTTCTGTCCCGAAATATCTGGAAGTCACCTCGTGTTGATTATTTTTAGCATAGAGATTACACTGTAGTCTTTTTTGTCCCCCTCACGTTATGTGATGGATGAACTCACTGAACTCAATATTTCAAAAATAGTTGGTGTAAACTGTTACTGCACCAAAACTCTTTGAGAAGTAATTTCAGTCATGTTTGATGTCCAAAACCTTTTAATGTTTTTGGACACTGCTTATGACAATGTGTCACTGTTTATTCACATTGCCTTTTCTTGACTGCTCTGCCTTCCCTGATAGACTTCATTTACCCTAAGTTATGTCAAAAGAACTTAAACAGTGCTGTGTACAGGAAGACCAAAATCAGCGTCATTGGGCCAGATAGATGTACAGAAGGAAATCTATGAACAGAACACAAGAACAATAGTACTTTTCTATTGCTGTTCCCCAACAATAGCATTAGGAGGTAGTACATCTAGTATAATCAATTTGAATCATCAGTATTTGTTGGTTTAGATTTCTTTTTATCCCACCTTTATTATTTCTTTTATAAGTACGGTAACTCAAGGTGGTGAACATAACTAATAATAATAATAATAATAATAAGTTGAATTTATTGACCGCACCCTCTCCCCACAGGGACTCGGGGCGGTGCACAGGGAAATTAAAAGCGAAAAATATACAAAATACATACAAATTAAAACAAATTAAACTCAATCAATCCTGTGCTAAAATCCAATTAACTAAAAATACCCAATAAATATAGTATACATTTAAAAAACCCATAGACAGAGAGACTACCCTATACTCCTTCTTTCTCCTATTTTCCCCACAGCAGCCTTCTAAAGTGGGTTGGGATGAAAGAGAGTGATAGGCCCAAGATCATCCAGACATGGCATTTTTATCCCAAAGCTTTAGTACCCTGTTTCCCTGAAAATAAGACCTCCTGGATAATAAGCCCAAGTGGGCTTTTGAGCGCATGTGCTAAAATAAGCCCTCCCCGAAAACAATTACAACACAGCAGCAGCCATGAGGCAACCACGCTCGCCACCTCCTGCACCTCAAAAATAGTAAAACCTGCCCTAAAATAAGGCCAAGCGCTTATTTTGGGGGTCAAAAGAAAATAAGACCCTGTCTTATTTTCGGGGAAACGTGGTATAAACCCATCTTCTGTATGTTTCATAGGAAACTCTAAATCACTCCAGAATTGTCAATTCAGCTTCAGAATTACAAATATTGATCAGTACAGTGTTGGCAGGAGGGGCAGCATATGACTGACCTTATCCTTGTTTGGAAACTAAGCACGGTCAGGCCTGCTCAGCTGGGAGACCCCTAAGAAATCCCATGGCTCTAAACTAGACTAGGCAATTAAAAAAATATCCTGAAAGAATGGCAAAACACTTATGGATTGCTGCCAGAAACTTTGCAGATATGTTCATTTAAGGAACTGGTACTAGGCTCCTGAAGATTACATGTCAATCTGCAAAAAAAGCCCAAATGAAAAATGGTTTGAGAATATGTATATGCAGTATATACTGTATATATGCAGCATATAGTATATGTACAGGTAATCCTCAACTTACAACAGTTCATTTAGTGACTGTTCGATGTTAAAACAGCACTGAAAAAAGTGACATGACCAGATTTCACAGTTATGACCATTACAGTTATCCCCATGGTCACATGATCAAAATTTGGACTCTTGGCAACTATTTCATATTTATAATGGCTGCAGTGTCCCCTTCCCTTTTGTGACCTTCTGACAAGCAAAATCAATGGGGAAGCCAGATTTATTTAGCAACCGTGTTACTAACTTAACAACTGCAGTGATTCCATTACAAAGGTTGTAAAATGGGGCAAAATTCACTTAACGTTATCACTTAGAATAGAAATTTGGGGCTCAATTGTGATCCTTATCAGGACTTCTTGTATATGCAGTTGCTTTACAGGATCACACATGCTTTGATGTACTTTCTCCACTGTAGACACTTGTTTCTTAATAAGGTTGTCAATCAGAAATGTTGGGAGTTTCAATCCCTAGCGCCCCGTAATGGAGTGAGCTCCCATTACTTGTCCCAGCTTCTGCCAACCTAGCAGTTCGAAAGCACATAAAAATGCAAGTAGATATAGGGACCACTTTGGTGGGAAGGTAACAGCATGACTTTGGCATTTAGTCATGCTGCCGACATGACCATGGAGACGTCTTCGGATAGCCTGGCTCTTCAGCTTTGAAACAGAGATGTGCACCGCCCTCTAGAGTTGGGAAGGACTAGTGCGAGGGTAACCTTTACCTTATATGTATTTAATTGTTCTGTTTGTATTGTGATTATAATTGTTTCAGATTGATTTTGTGACTGATTGTTGGCCAGAGTCACTTGTTTGAAATGGGCAGCCATAAAAATTGAACAAATAAATATCTGAATAATAAATACCTGCCCAATATCAAAAAAGCTTTATGACTTTCTTGGACTCAAAAATATTTTAAGGTGCTTGGGAAATGTGTGTTAAGTGGCACAATATTTATTTCTCTATTGATACTATTAATCTTTATATTGGTAAGGAAATATTTAGAAACAAAAGCACCACAAACATTAATAACCCAAATAGTTTCAGCAAAGACACATTGCATTATAATTTGGCATTTACAGATTCTTTAATATATCTGTGGCTAATAATTTGTCAGTTGCCTATTAGAAAATTGCCATAAAGTGTGAGATGCTGGGTTTAGCAGCAGCAGTCTTATTTTTTTACTGGGTTGGCAGATGTTTTGTTTGAAATTTTTTAATAAGCTGAAATGAAAAATCGAATTATCAACTGCTGGCAATGAATTCTGACTCCTAAAAACCTTTGGAATATTTCAAAAGCAAACCAAACAGAAACATTCACATGGCTTCTTAGAACTTAACTTTCCTCAGCCTGCATGCTCTCCTTCTACGTTTGCTGGACTGTAATTACCATTACCTTTAGACAGGACTGTGAATGTTACAGTCTGATATCTTTGGAAAGAGCCAGGATGGGGAAGATTTAAGCATTAGATACTGTTTCTTTATAGATTCATCTGTCGGAGATGACCAGGCTAAGCCTGAGGGAGGGGTCAAATGTGTCATCAGTCACGAGTCCCTTCGCACTCCCAGAGGTCTAAGTCCAACCCAACTTGAACTCTTATCTACCGCCAAATTGTTTTGACCATTAGTAGTTCAGACTCTTGTAGAGAACTTAAGCTTGCAACAAATCTTTGTACCCTTTTGAACTGCCTGTGTCTTCTGATTTCCCTGGCACTTGACACATCAGTTGTATAAATCGATCCAGAGAAGAAAGAATCTACAGTATATGCTACTTTTAATTCCATCCAAGAGGTGATGGGATGGCTTTCTCCTGACAATTTGTGTTTTGATCACATACTTGAAGTTTATGAATATTGTAGTAAACCGAATATCTAAGCCTGTCTGAGAAAGGGTTAAACAATGGTCCCCCTTTTGCCTACTTCCCACTGCTGGCTGTTCTCAATGTCATAGGCACTTATGGACTGCCTTGAATGTGACTCCTAACAAGAACTAATACCTGCTTTGTTCTCAATTATTGTTCAATCCTCCCTCTTCCTACAATACATTATTTAAAAAAGAGGGGAAAGCAAATGGTTCCAGCTTCTTCATCCCCATCTTCTGAGCTTTCAGCCATAAATACAAGAATCATAGCTGATATGATGAGTTTTCATCACAGAGATATAGTATTGCCATCCTATCTTGCCATCCTATCTTGGGGATAATTAAGGATGATATGGTCAATGTCTCCATGAGATCAGTATTGACACAAGGACATAGAGAGTTTGCACCCGGGAAATAAATTTAGAGTAGCCAGGTATCCTACTTTACAGTGAGCAAGTCTTCATTTGATGGTTTCTTCTTTCTGAAGGGTTTCCTGGCAGATGAAAAGGATGTACAAGCTGAAGCCATATATCCTAGACCCATGATGGCAAACCTATGGCACGCATGCCACAAGTGGCACGTGGAGTCATATCTGCCAGCACGTGAGCTGTGAGCTCCAGGGCACATGTATGTGCTGGCCAGCTGTTTTTGGCCTTCCAGAGGGCTGGGGGATGCAGTTTTCGCCCTCCCCAGGCTTCAGGAAAGCCTCCAGAGCCTCGGGAGGGTGGAAAATGGACCCAATGGGCCTACCAGAAGTTCAGTTTCCGAACTTCTGGTAGGCCTGTTGGACCCATTTTTCACCCTCCCCAGGCTCCAGAGGCTTTCCTAGAGCCTGGGGAAGGCGAAAACTGTCTCCCCTGCCCCCCCCCCCCGGAGGAAATACCAAGCTCAGCTTGAAGGCGGGCAGTACGGCACGTGTGAGGGGTGGAGCACGTGGAGGGGGGTTGTGCACACATGCGCATGTGGGAGGGCGCTTTGCATTATGGATGCCAGCACGCGCTATTGCACGTGCACACTCGCATTTTTGACACCCAACAACTTAGAGGTTAGCCATCACTGTCCTAAACATATCTAACAGAAGGATGAGCAGGCATCTGTCACAGCATTCCCTGCAATAGTGAATAGTGAATAGGTGCCTCTGTTGAAGTTAGCTTTTAAAATAGGTATCTATATATGTATACATTAGCATACGTTATACAATTTACATACTACTTTACATCCACTCTTTTTGGAGTGATACATTTCCCCCCCTCTTTTTTTGGCAATGGGGTCAGAGCAGATTATACAGAATTTGAATGGGCAATAATTTCAGTGTTTGAGGGCCTAAGCTTATTTAATAGATCTCTTTGATATATTGCTAAGATCCGAAGATGAAGCATATTATTCCAAGTGAGCAAAATAATCATCCTAAAGTAGCTGACACTTAACTTGTTACATTTTTGTCCGTGTGCCTAAAAAACTGGCAATATTTAACATGGAAACTGAAGCGATTAGATCTTATAGTACATTCCTTGTGTGGCTTTTTCATAATGGGTGGCTTTTCACATCTTTTTGTATACCTACCATTTTATAGCTTTATGTTTAGATGACCAGGCCTAGTCTCATGGGGAAGGAGCTTTATGCAGCATACAGATGGATTTTTTTTTCATGAAACCGTTGTGTTGATTCTTAGTAATAAAAAAATCATACATGCGAGCCAGAACTATTTCATATGTTTAATATAATGCAATGAATGCAGCTATTTCCTTCAGAATCCCACTTACTCTTGTTCTATTTCTTCTTCTATACAGCTCTCTGAGGGTGTTTGTTATTATTTTCTTTCATCTATTACTCAGATAATATTTGGTTTCATTTCCCCTCCTAATGCCCCCTCCTTTCTCCTGTTACCTTCTCCTTGAGTATGGTGGCTGTCATTTTGGCTGCAGAATTCAAGCGCTTGTCTATGGAGATTGTCAATCATCCAGGTCATGGTTGCCCCAAAGCAGTGCTTCTCAATTATTTTCTGTCATGCCCCCCTAGGAAGAAGAAAACATTTCGCGCCCCCCGCGCGACTGTAAATAGTATCATCCGGGTCTAAAAGTCACACGGGCGGGTTTGGCTAATCAGGATAGAGCATCATGTCTATCCAATCGGGTCTGCTCTCCTCGAAAGGGAGGAGCATGCGCAGTCACATGTACTGGCTTAATGCTCACTATCGATGCAAATGTCAGCAGCGGTAGCCCGATTTCTTTAGCAAGTTTGATTAATTGGGGCAGCGTTATGTTTCACAGGAGAAGGTCCTTGTCAGCATCTGACTGGATACAGAGACATAAACACGGGGCTTGGCTTGTTAGGACAGTGTTTGCCGAGGTCAAACGCGCCCCCCTTTACGGAGCCTCGCGCCCCCCCTGGGGGCCGCGCCCCAGTATTTGAGAAGCACTGCCCCAAAGGCACGTTTTCCAAAAGGCAACTGGACTTCCTTGGGGTTTTTTTCCTTTGAAAATGTTTTGCTTCTCCATCCAAGAAACTTCTTCAGTTCTTGGATGAGAAGCGAAATATTTTCAAAGAAAAAAAACAAGGAACATCCAGTTGCATTTTTGGAAAGAGCACCTTTGGGGCGAATCAAGCACTTGTGTGATTAGGGCTTCTCCTTGCAAGGAGGGACCACAGCACATTTCGCATTCTTCTCCAGAACAGGCAGCAAAATTAGTTCCAATAAAGGAGAATATTTGTAGCTTGGGGTTGAAATGAGGGGTCCTTGGTGCTCTCTGAGCTTGCTTGTTTTCTTGTAGATGTTTCATTACTCAAACTAGGTAACGTCCTCAGTGCTAGTCAGTGCTGAAGATGTAACCTGGTTAGGGTAATGAAATGTCTTCAAGAAAACAAACCAGCTCAGAGAGCACCAAGGACCCCTCAGCAAAATTAGGTGTGGGGAAGGGAAACACCAAAGTGAGTTTAAGGCAGGGGTCTGCAAAATCGGCTCTTTTAAGACTGGTGGACTTCAACTCCCAGAGTTCCCCAGCCAGCATAGCTGGCTGGGGAATTCTGGGAGTTGAAGTCCACCAGTCTTAAAAGAGCCGACTTTGCAGACCCCTGGTATAAGGAGACAGGGATTCCTGTTCTCATTTAGGGCTTTATGACATGTGCAAAATGCTCTGGTTAGTATATGTTTTAAACATGTTTGAGCCTACTTTGACTTTTGCAACTGAATGCTTGGTTGGGTTTGGAGAAGATCTGAGAAGGATACTGAGGAAATGCTTGTTCAGCTCTGCAACATTGCACTGAACGATTGAAATTTGGTTCTCTTTTGCTTTCTATCGGTCCTAGCAGAATAACTGCATTAAAAAGCAAAGTGCATGTTCTCAAAGAAGGGGCAAGGGAGAATAAATATTTCATGGCATTTTCCATATGAGAGGAGAGCAAAAAGCTAAATGTGCTGGCTGTCACTCAGGAAGTGATAAAGTGCACATTTGTATGTAAGCATAATATAAACAGCGGCATAATTAGTGAGAAAAGGACGACCCATGACCGCAGTGAGGGTTTAGTCATTTCTGCTCTTCCAAATCGTAATCAGACTTCAGTTCTTTTATATCACAGTGATTTTTCCAAGTGAAGGGTATGGGTTATATAAGTTGAAGACCAACTAATTGCTCAATTTTGCATCCAGAGCAAATTCAGAAGTGTGTTCTAATTGGCTGGACTTGATTCTAACTAAGTATCCTGAGCATTGCAGACTTCTCTATGCTCTGTTGCTCTAGGATTGATCCCACTGTCATACAACAGTGCAGGACTGACTGACTCAAAGTCATACATTAAGTTCTGTGCCTGAGTATGAAGTGGAACTTGGTCAGGGCACCTGCAGGAGCCATCAACAGCATAATGATAGTGGATGCCTCTTTTTAACATCCATGTTACATGGATGTAAAAGGGGGCAGGGCTTCAGGTAGCTGGTCATGCCACTTTGGTGTTGCTTTAGATCAGGGGTGTCAAACTTGTGACGGCACGTTGTTGTCATGTGATGTATCACAATTTCCCCCCTATGTTAAAATGGGAGTGGGTGTGGCCAGTGCATGACCCACCTGGCCCGTGGGCTGCAAGTTTGACACCCCTGTTTTAGATGCTTCCCCCCCCCCCAACCTGCGTCCCCCCAGTCCTAGCCCAACACCATAACCATTAGATTAATTGTGCTACTGAATATACCGTAGCTTATTGGAAAGCATCTCTATCTAAGTGAGCGAGGCCATGTTTACTTTGCCTTCCCCTCCAGCTTTCAGCCATTGTTGTGGAATTGGCAACATTCACCCATTTTCATTATTATGTCTTTCCATTTAATCACGAGATAGATAGAATATCTCAAATGACTTTGTGCAGGAAACAGGATGAGATCACTTTTCTTTGCGGTTTAATAGACAGTAGGGGGAAGTAGGGATAAATGAAACCAATTTAAAATAGATAAATCCATTCATAATTTTCAAAAACAACTCCCGGAACACATTTGCTTTTCATGCTATTCTTGCTTTCAATTGCTTATTCAAAAGGACCTACAAATTTGGCACAGTTCTGACTCTTGCTATATTTAGTTATACTTTCTACAAGCTGTCCCTTATCACTTTTGGTACCACATTCATAAGTTGATAACTTGGAGTCGAAAATATCAGTGCATAGCAGTTGCTTTTCCAACCAAATGCCCTCCAGATGTGTTGGGAGTTCATAAACCTGTCGTTGGTATCCAGATTCACCAGGCTTAGGTTTGTGGCAAACTGATATATAGCAATGCTTTATGATCTTTATGAATTGCAATGCAAACTGTCTGCTTTGCAAGTCTTTGATTTATGTACAGATTAAAATATCATTTTTCGGAGTTCTGCAAATCAAAAAGCAGAGCAGCGTGCATTTGGGCACCCATAATTTACCATGAATTACATTTTAAAGTAAATAAGTGCATTTTAATAAATAAACCGAGACTGGTGTATTCTATGAAGGGAAAAAAAACACATCTTTTAAAATTGTGCATTTCAGTAAAGTAAAGTTAAAGGTTCCCCTCGCACATATATGCTAGCCATTCCCAACTCTAGGAGGTGGTGTTCGTCTCCGTTTCAAAGCCGAAGAGCCAGCGCTGTCCGAAGACATCTCCGTGGTCACGTGGCCGGAATGACTAAATGCCAAAGGCGCACAGAACGCTGTTACCTTCCCACCAAAGGTGGCTCCTATTTTTCTACTTACATTTTCTACATGCTTTCGAACTGCTAGGTTGGCAGAAGCTGGGACAAGTAAAGGGAGCTCACTCTGTTACGTGGTGCTAGGGATTCGAAACAGCGAACTGCTGACCTTTCTGATTAACTAGCTCAGCACCTTAGCCACTGAACCACTGCGTCCCTTATACACCACATTTCAGCATATGTGTCAATTTTTATACAGCTTGTTTTTAAAAAGTTCAGAGCCAGGACCTAGAATGATCACATGCAAAGCCTAATACGGACAGGAAACAGATTATTTGCTTTCCTTTGTAGGGATGTTATTAAAAAATTGATCGGCAGCTGCTTTTCAGAGACATGGTATCTAATTTACCAGGATTGGCAGGAAAATAGCAGTTCTTTGCAGTGGTTCTTTTCTTTGGGCAATTAGTATTGTGATGGGGTTCCTGGGGCTGGTGGACAACACATGGCTTTCATTGACTCTCAATTTTTATGTATGCTAGAAAGCAACACGGCCCTTGTCTTGCATTGTGTTTAAAAAGGCTGGGAATTGCAGAAAGAATGACTTATTTATTTGAAGTCCCGTTTGTTTGGTCCTTAGTCATAGAAGCGTCCTCTCAGGGGTGGGAAACAAGCTCAAGAAGGAAGAACTTTTGTTAGAATATGGATCAGCTTCTGGGAGGTGGGACATCTACAGCGAGTCCTCGTCTTATAACCATTCATTTAGCGATTGTTCGAAGTTACAATGGCACTGGGGGGGAAAAAGACTTAGGATTGTTTTTACTCTTATGACTCTTGCATCAGCCCTACAGTCATGTGATCAAAATTTGGGCATTTGGCAACAGGCATGAATTTATGACAGTTGCACTATTCTGGAGTTTGTAATCTTCCCCGCAGGCTTCCAATAAGCAAAGCGAAGTGGGAAAGTCAGATTCACGTAACGACCCCATGATTGCAATAGTTTGCTCAACGGTGGGAAAAGAGCCATAAAACAGGGCAAAACTCATTTAACAACAGTATTGCTTAATTTTGTATTCTGTCTGTGGTTTTAACTGTATTTTTAATTGCCTGTGCCCCGCCTCGAGTCCCTTTGGGGAGAGAGAGCGGGATATAAAATTAAAAATTATTATTATTATTATTAGCAATGTAAATTTTGGGCTCAATTGTGATCGTAAGCCAAGGACCACCTGCATTCTCACGGGTTTTTGGGAAAGTGCACATATCTCTGATCAGCCTTGCCCTTTTTTTTTTTCCAGTCAGTCCCAGAAATGACCTATTTCTGACCAATTGTGTAATGTTTGAGACTGAAGGAAAGTTTGCTACCTTTGGCTGGCTGATCCGCCTTGCAGAAGAAGCAGCAGGTGGCTCCCATCTGTGTAGGGAGGCATCCAGGAGCCAAGGCAGCTTTTCTGCACTGAAAAACAAGCTTCAGCTGTGTTCAGTGTGGGATGGAACAGGCCCCGCTCACTCGCTGCCCTCCCGGTGCTTGCAGGCACACACAGCATATAGCAACCTGTGCAATCTTCAGCATGTGCCTGTTGGATGCATCTGGGCCAAATGCCTCCCAAGCTATTAGGCAATTGTACAACAATCTTCATTTGAATCGGTCGACCCAGCATGCTCGTTTGCCTTTATATTTCATTTCCTACTTGCATTGTGAAGCCAAATGCCGAATCGTTAAATGTGTACAGCTAGTCCCCAACTTGCAACCATTCATTTAGTGACCATTCAAAGTTACAGCGGCATTGGAAAAAGTGACTTATGACTGTTTTTCACACTTAATGACCTTTGCAGCATCCCTATGCTCACGTGATCAAAATTCAGAGGTTTGGCAACTGGCTCATATTTATGACGGTTGCAGTATCCTGGAGTCACGCGATCCCCTTTCGCGACCTTCTGACCAGCAAAATCAATGGGGAAGCCACATTCTCTTAAGCACTATGTTACTCACGTAACAATTCCAATGATTCACTTAAAAGGGGTAAGAAAGGTTGCAAAATGGGGCAAAACTCACTTAACAACTGTCTTGCTTAGCAATGGGAATTTTGGGCTCAGTTGTGGTTATAAATCGAGGACCAGCTCAAAAATTATGCATCCCTGCTCTGTTGACTGGTCAGGTTTTTTCCTTTGAATCAGTGGTGGGTTTCTGCAGGCTCGCACCTACTCGCGAGAGCCGGTTGGTGAAATTTAGGGAACCGGTGAGAGGGGGTTCCACCGGCGTATCTGGAAGTAAATCTAGCCCGCTGCCAGTGACCCAACGGGAAGGAAAGGAAAGGAAAGGAAAGGGAAGGAAGGAAGGAAGGAAGGAAAGAAAGAAAGAGAAGAAAGAAAGAAAGAAAGAAAGAAAGAAAGAGAAAGAAAGAAAGAAAGAAAGAAAGAAAGAAAGAAAGAAAGAAAGAGAAAAAAAGAAAGAAAAATTATCATCACAATTGAGTCCAAAATTTTGGTTGCTAAGCAAGAGCATTGTTAAATGAGTTTCACCACATTTTAAAAGGTGGCCACTCCCACCCTGTCACATGACTGCCAAGCCACGCCCACAAAATAAGCCACACCTACAGAGTAGGTTCTAAAAAATTTGAAACCCACCCCTGCTTTGAATGAATTCTAAATGCAGTAAAAATAACTTACTGAGTTAGATTCGCTAACATTGAGCATGTATAGAGTAAGCCTTTAGATGCTGGCTTAAAAATAAATCTGTTTCTCAGATGAAATGTCTATAGATTTATAGCAGTGGTATAAAAACAATGCACCGAGCATCACAGCTCAGCTTCCTTGAAGGACACATTTTTCAGTAGCAGCTGAGCAAATGTGTATCATTGTTCCGTGCTTATCTCATCTTGAGCCAGTAACAAAATGAGGGAAAGAAAGTACGTATTGTTCATTGTGAATCGTAACTGGTGCCAAGATGAGGTCTCCTTAAAAGCTAGAGGCGAAAAGAAAACTGTAAATCAGGACCAGATGTGCTTCTGTATTGGGCTGAGTTGTCTCAGGCTTCTGGGAACCTTTGTTGTTGTTGTTGTTGTTGTTTTAATAGAAATCCATCAACCAGAGGCAAGTATAAAAGTGTGACTTGGGAATGGAGACAATCACATCCTACACACAACTTCCATCAGCTTCTGCATTCAAGACTACAGATGTTCTACATGTCCCAGTTTCTGACACCAAATGCTAAAATGGTTGAATACCCTGGCAGTGAATTGACGTGATGAACAGCACGTGATCATCTGTGGCATAGTCCTTTAAAAAAAACAAACCCCACATTGGATTTCTAATCTAACAGGAGTCAGAAATCTTTGGTGATCTGCTGCAAATTGCTTAGAAATAGAGCTTGATCTACCTCCTGGCTATCTAATTCTAGATGTTCAGAAACAACTGCCATCCATCATGTTCTGGGATTAAAACCTGTTGCTCTTCAGGAGGTAAGTGAACAAATATCTTACTTGCCACTCAGATGTAGCTGGCCTTACTTATTCTTATCACAGACCTGCCCATTTCTGTGTTTTTGTTGAAGATTGTTGTTTCCTTTTCCTCACTAGGATATAGAAAGCTTTCCTAATATTGAACTGTATCTTGACACTGATATCTTCACAGATACAAAGACTTTCCCCGTTTCTTTGCCTACTTTTAAAATATTTATAGAGTAAGGCTTAAGCTAATTGGTAGAGGCCTAATGATACCCCAGCACTTTCCAGAAATAGCTATTAATTAAATAGTTATGGAATCATTAAGGGTAATATTATTAGTTTGCTTAACGTGACAATTTTGTTCACACAAATGCAGTATGTAAAATGCAGGCAATTTTAATTTTTTAATTTAGATTTAGGTTTAATTTTTTTTAAAGCAAGAGACAGCAGTATTAGAAAATGGAGGCACAGTTTAGTAGCTAATCTAGCTTTGCAAAATACTCCGTTGTAGGGAAGCTGATGTAGCATTTTATTCTATTTTACTGCTGCATATATATGTGTTTGGCAAATATAAATGTACCATGTTTTCTCCAGTCATAGTTGCTTTATTCAGTTGTAAGTCTTGTCCTATCTGATTTCTGAATTAGCTTGCAAGATTTGGTTTGGAATTATGAAAATGAACTTTTTAATATACACAACATTTTTGTACGCACTTGTTTGGAATGATCAGATTCTTATCTGCATCTTTTCCTCATTTATATTTTATTTTTACGGAATTTTAAGCCAGGGTTTTTATTGCAAAATTCAAGAAAAGATACAATATAAAAAACAATTGGCAACCCTGAAGGCCTCAGCCAGGTATTCTGAGCTATATATTCTCTAAGGAGAGAACAGAATTGGAAACAAATGTGAATAGAATCAAAATCTTGCTACTATTATGGAGGAGTTTTGGTATATAGATAAATCAGTCCTTGTTGCAAATCCAGTTGCCGTCCTCAGTGTTCACCGAAGTTAAGAGGCAGATTCATGATAAGTTTAAGAGCCACTGAAATCTGAGAAAAGTAGTCTATGACCAATTTAAGGCCTATTCATTTCAATATGACTAAGTGTACTCATTTATGCTGGACCCAGGCCAACATTGGTTTTAGCACAACAGCTGATCCAGCCTGCCACGAACCCAAGATAGATACTTATCTTACATCAGATGCCAAATATGGGGATTCCCCATTAAATGGGAAACAGCCACCTCTGACTAGTAATAAGTCAAATCTCCTTCAAAATGAGATTTATTCCTGGTGACTTCACAGAGAGGTTTTTTTAAACATATACCAACATATAGTAGAAGTAGTTTGTCATTGCCTTCTTTGGGAGTTATTCAATTTCTCAGTGAAGCCTACACCCCTGGAGTTTCTAGGTGGTCTCTATCAGAGTATCAACCAATCCCAACCATATTTTCACAACCCCAGACAAAGGATTCAGATGCTTCCACTAACCCACTTGCTGAAACAGGACCTACGGTATAGCATGTAACTCCAGGGCTATTCAAGCTAAAACTGGTTTGGTCTAGTGATTATGGTACTAGGCTAGAAACAAGAGGATTGTGTGTTCTAGTCCCTTTGTAGCCATGAAAATTGCCTGGGTGACTTTGGGCCAGTCACACATTCTCAATCTAAGCCAGGGGTTGCCAACCTTCCAGACTTCAGGGGCCACTAAATTCATAATTTTAAATCCCGCAGACCACCAATATATGTGTGTGTGTGTGTGTGTGTGTGTTAGGTTTTGAGCTGATAAATAAACAAACAAGGGAGACTAGGATAGATCTATTTTGAGCTATTTAGCTCTCATTTAGACTTTGTTACTACCGAGGATATGGACAGGTTGTCAAGGAGACTTAAGGCGACCACATGTTTGTTGGACCCGTGTCCCTCCTGGCTTGTACTGGCATCCTGGGAGCCGACACGAGGCTGGCTCCAGGGCATTGTCAACGCATCTTTGAGTGAGGGGTCCTTGCCTGCCATCTTAAAAGAGGCGGTAGTGAGGCCCCTCCTCAAGAAGCCGTCCCTGGACCCAGCATTATTGGAGAACTATCGTCCGGTCTCCAACCTTCACTTTTTAGTGAAGGTTGTTGAGAGTGTGGTGGCCCAACAGTTTCCGCCACACCTGGAGGAAGTTAATTATCTAGACCCGCGCCAGTCCGGCTTCCAACCCGGTCATAGCACCAAGACGGCATTGGTCGTGTTGGTTGATGATCTCTGGAGGGCGTGGGATAGAGGTTGTTCCTCTATCCTAGTCCTGTTAGACCTCTCAGCGGCTTTTGATACCATCGACCATAGTATTCTATTGCACCGACTGGGGGGGGTTGGGGCTGGGAGGCACTGTTTTGCGATGGTTCTCGTCCTACCTCTCTGGTCGGTCGCAATATGTGTTGACAGGAGGGCAGAGGTCGACTTGAGACCCCTCTTATGCGGGGTTCCTCAGGGGTCGGTCCTCTCGCCCCTCCTGTTTAACACATATATGAAGCCGCTGGGCGAGATCATCCGTGGTTTTGGGGCGGGATATCATCTGTACGCTGATGACACTCAGTTGTACATATCCACCCCAGACCACCCCAACGATGCCGCCGAGGTGCTGTCCCGGTGTTTGGAGGCCGTACGGATCTGGATGGGTAATAACAAACTCAAGCTCAACCCGTCCAAGACTGAGTGGTTGTGGTTTCCGGCACCCCGGTTCAGCCAGATTACTCCAACTCTGGCCATTGGGGGCGAAACACTGGGCCCCGTGCCCAATTTGGGTGTCCTCCTGGACTCTCGGCTGTCCATGGAAGACCATGTGGCGGCCGTAACCAGGGGGGCGTTTCATCAGGTACGCCTGATGCGCCAATTGTGCCCCTTATTGGGCTGCCCTTCGCACAGTCACTCAGGCCCTCGTGACATCCCGACTCGACTACTGTAATGCTCTCTACATGGGGCTTCCCTTGAGGTGCACTCGAAAGCTACAGTTAGTCCAGAATGCAGCCGCGTGGGTGATTACGGGAGCCCCTAGATGCTCCCATATAACACCGATCCTGCGCGAGCTGCACTGGCTTCCTGTGGTCTTTCGGGTGCGCTTCAAGGTTTTGACGACCATCTTTAAAGCGCTCCATGGCTCGGGGCCTAGTTATATGCGAGACCGTCTCCTGCCCCATACATCCCTTCGGCCGATCTGCTCCCACAGAGTTGGCCTTCTCAGGGTGCCGTCAGCCGGGCAATGTCGTCTGGCGACACCCAGGGGAAGAGCCTTCTCTGTGGGGGGCCCTGCCCTTTGGAACGACCTACCCCCTGAATTGCGTACCATCACGGACCTCCGCCTCTTCCGCCAGTGTCTAAAGACACATCTTTTTCAGCAAGCCGGCCTAGCCTAACCCTCCCGTTGAGACTATTTAGTTTAATTTAATTTAATATATTTTTAAATTCTGTATTTATTGTATTGTTTTGTATGTTTTTAAATTCCTGTGCGCCGCCCTGGGTCCTTTGTGGAGAAGGGCGGGATATAAATGTGATTAAAATAAAATAAAATAAAAAAAACATCAGCTAGCCATACCCTTACTGGGATTCGAACCAGGGAAGTATTACATGTGAGGCAGTTGTAATTGCCACTAGACCACTGGTTCTATCCTTACCAGGGTGTTGTGACACAAGCATATATTTATTCCCCTGTCTCAGCTGATCAGGATGGAACCAATGGTCTAGTGGGAATTACAACTGCCTCACATGTAAAACTTCCCTGGTTCAAATCCCAGTAAGGGTATGGCTAGCTGATGAGAGCTAAATAGCTCGAAATAGATCTATTCTAGTCTCCCTTGTTTATTTATTTATCAGCTCAAAACCTAACACACATGTAAAAAAATTAAAAAGACACAACGAAACTAATAGCTTTCTGTCTGGATGGTCTCTGGTGATGAGCTGAAAGACAGAAAAGGAAAGCAGTATGCTTCCTCCCTTAATTGGGGCTTACCAGGGTATTGTGACA
Organism: Rhabdophis nuchalis; assembly: GCA_039707465.1. Classification (NCBI taxonomy): domain Eukaryota; kingdom Metazoa; phylum Chordata; class Lepidosauria; order Squamata; family Natricidae; genus Rhabdophis; species Rhabdophis nuchalis. The sequence continues at coordinate 237,632,509 of CM077643.1, forward strand.
CAAGCATGCATATATATATATATATACATACCTCAGAAAACATATATACATACATACATACATATGTGTGTGTGTGTGTGTGTGTGTGTGTTAGTTTTATGAGCTGATCAATAAATAAATCAGAGAGACTAGGATAGATCTATTTCGAGCTTATTAGCTCTCATCAGCTAGTCATACTCTTACTGGGATTCGAAAACTAACACACATATTAAAAAAAAAATCCACACAACAGAATTCATGGCTTTCTGTCTAGATGGTCTCTGGTGATGAGCCGAAAGGCAGAAAAGGAAACAGTATGTCTCCTCCCTTGGTTGGGGCCCTAACAGGGTGTTGTGGAATAATTGTGTGTGTGTGTGTGTGTGTGTTAGATTTTTAAGGGCTGATTTAATAATTAAGAGACCAGGATAGATCTATTTCAGGCTTTTTAGCCTTCTTCAGCTGGCCATACTTCTTCTACTGGGATTTGAACTGGCACTTTCCAGCATATTAGGCAAGCCTTGCTATGCCTTGAGCTAACCGGCTTTCCCTGATTACATCAGCCTTTTACAGGACTCTTATTGATGAGAGAATATTTTTACAGCTCCTGTTTTTGAGGCCCGTTTAAGGGAGGAGACAAACTTGTCATCCTTCTCTGCCCTTCGACTCAACCTAGAGATCATCCAGACAGAGACCCATTAAGATTGCTGCTGTTTTTTAGGTATGAGTTAGATTTTTAAGGGCTGATTTAATAATTAAGAGACCAGGATAGATCTATTTCAGGCTTTTTAGCCTTCTTCAGCTGGCCATACTTCTTCTACTGGGATTTGAACTGGCACTTTCCAGCATATTAGGCAAGCCTTGCTATGCCTTGAGCTAACCGGCTTTCCCTGATTACATCAGCCTTTTACAGGACTCTTATTGATGAGAGAATATTTTTACAGCTCCTGTTTTTGAGGCCCGTTTAAGGGAGGAGACAAACTTGTCATCCTTCTCTGCCCTTCGACTCAACCTAGAGATCATCCAGACAGAGACCCATTAAGATTGCTGCTGTTTTTTAGGTATGAGTTAGATTTTTAAGGGCTGATTTAATAATTAAGAGACCAGGATAGATCTATTTCAGGCTTTTTAGCCTTCTTCAGCTGGCCATACTTCTTCTACTGGGATTTGAACCGGCACTTTCCAGCATATTAGGCAAGCCTTGCTATGCCTTGAGCTAACCGCTCCGAGTCCCTTTGGGGAGAGGAAGCGGTCTATAAATTAAATATTATTATTATTATTATTATTATTATTATTATTATTATTATTATTATTATTATTATTATTATTATTATTATTATTATTATTATTATTATTATTATTATTATTATTATTATTAACCGGCTTTCCCTGATTACATCAGCCTTTTACAGGACTCTTATTGATGAGAGAATATTTTTACAGCTCCTGTTTTTGAGGCCCGTTTAAGGGAGGAGACAAACTTGTCATCCTTCTCTGCCCTTCGACTCAACCTAGAGATCATCCAGACAGAGACCCATTAAGATTGCTGCTGTTTTTTAGGTATGTGTTAGATTTTTAAGGGCTGATTTAATAATTAATTATATATATATGATAAATAGTATTTAGTGCAATATAAAAAATGCAAATAATTTTTCTGTGGACCGCCAAAAATTTTTCGCAGACGACCACCAGTTGGTGACCGCTGATCTAAACCACCTCACAGGGTACGTCTTGTGGGGAATATAGGAAGAGGAAGGAGTACAGGTAGTCCTCAATGTAGGATCACAGTTGAGCCCAACATTTCTGTTGCTAAGCGAGACAGTTGTTTAAGTGAGCTTCCCCTCATTTTAAAACCTTTATTGCCACAGTTGTCAAGTGAACCACTGCAGTTAGTTTTGCGGTTATAAAGTGAATCTGGCTTCCGATCAACTTTACTTGTCAGAAGGTCTCAAAAGTGGATCCCATGACTCTGGAACACGGCAACCGTCATAAATATGAGTCAATTGCCAAGCTTCTGAATTTTGATCAAGTGACCATGGGGATGCTGCAGTGGTCATAAGTGTGACAAATGGTTGTTTTTCAGTGTCATGGTAACTTTGGTCACTAAATGAACTGTTGTAAGTTGAGGACTATCTTTATTAGGTGTGCTTGCCGTCTTAATCCAAAGTTTTCATTGCATTTCTTTTAAAGGCCTGTTGAAACCTGAGAGCACCTCCAGGCATTGTAGCTGGATTTACATGTCATGCAAAGTCATCGTGGTATTTTGGCTTCAAATGAAGCACCTTTTTCTCACTTACTTGTGAGTCTGAGTTTTTCTGCAATACAGTTTACTTCTGGTTTGAGAGAGTAAATGTTACATTGATCAGACATTCAAGTTTGTTAGAACTCGACCTAACAAAGTTTCATATCAGTTTACTCCAAAATTTCTGAAACTTTAATCCCAATCTTTTAAATGTGCATCAAATAGGGAAAGGTTGCTATAATATAATGCACTTGCACATGGACAAGTGAGATAGATTTTTGCATTTGTGCTTCAGAGCTTCATAGATTCTTTGGGCATCAGAGTCATTACAGGTAGTCCTTGATTTATGACCATAATGGAGTCTGGTCAACACGGTTAGTAAGTTGTCTCAGTTGTAAATTGGGTCACTTGTGTGACTGACCTGATTTTATAACTTCCTTTGAAGCAGTAGTTACCTCCATGATCATAAACTGACCCCTATGTTTGTTAATAGAAAGAAGCAAACCCATGCTTTGCTGTGGGCCAGTTTTGCTAAAAAATGATAGTAAATGCTTGGAACTTTGTAACTGAGTCATAGGTACAGAGGTACATAGGTTTAATAAGAAGAAGGACATGGGGAGACATGATAGCAGTGTTCCAGTATCTCAGGGGTTGCCACAAAGAAGAGGGAGTCAAAACTATTCTCCAAAGCACCTGAGGGCAGAACAAGAAGCAATGGGTGGAAACTAATCAAGGAGAGAAGCAACTTAGAACTGAGGAGAAATTTCCTGTCAGTTAGAACAATTAATCAGTAGAACAGAAGTTGCCTCCAGAGGTTGTGAATGCCCCAACACTGCAAGTCTTCAAGAAGATGTTGGATAGCCATTTGTCTGAAATGGTATAGGGTTTCCTGCCTAGGCAGGGAGTTGGACTAGATGACCTCCAAGGTCCCTTCCAACTCTGTTATTGTATTGTATTATTGTATTGTACCCCCAGGGCGATCTGTCGTAACTTCAAATGGTTGCTAAGTGACTGGTTGTAAGTCAAGGATTAACTGTAGAGATTTGTACCAGTTTTGTTCCCTGCACTGAATTACACAATTCATCGAAAAGCATCAAAATAATAAATGGGTGAGTGGAACATCTTGCTCCGATAAAACACAGTTGACAAGTCCAACCTGAAGTGATCTTGTCAAATCCACCGTTCTCTAATTCAGTGGAAGATGGACAGCTGTATTTTTGGAAATTAACAGGAAAATGCACACCAGGGACCTTTTATAGACCAGTGATTTTGGTGGAATGATGTGACGTTTCATGGCTTCTCCTCTTTGATACGTAGTTAGAGTGAATTTTCAAGACTTCTAGAGCTTATATGCAATATAAATCGATTTTACCATTTTGAGTCAACACCATTATTATCTTTTTCAATTATAGAAAGGTTCAGTTAATAGTAATACATTTTATTAATGCAGAAATAAATTTGAGACTTCAATTTAATTTTGTTCCTTTTGGCTAGTGCAAGCATATATTCAGGTTCTCATACATCCACTCTCTGAAACATACATCTCTCTCTCCTGACTATTAACAGTCCCTTCTATATCTTTATGCAAACGAGGGGAAGGGGTGAGCCCACCATGGTTTTCAGGTTTTGGTAACTATTCTATCCTGTTTGGAAATCAATTTAATTAATTCTAGATGCAGCATTAAATAAAACAATATGTTATTGTTCTGTGAATAGCATGATTCCTTGGATGTAGGCCCTTTCTTCTGCATAAGTCCCTGTGGGGCACTAAAAACAATTTGATGGCTTAACGGACTCTGGACAAGCATGGAAGTGGGCACATAAGTAGTGGTTGTAGGTGTAACCCAAATAATGCCTTTACAGTGGCACCTGCTGTAGTGGCTCATTGCTGGTGTGGTGAGCTAAACATATGTTCAATGCTCTGATGTATCTCCCTCCACCTCCCCCCCATTGTTGCCCACATTACATTAAAGCTTTAAACTACCTTCCATTAAATAAGTTTGCAAACTCTATGAAATGTCTCTGTTTTCATAGCGTATAATTTAATCTGGGTATCCCTAACCCACCACAGATGGTGTGATAAAGTTACTGAAGAATTTTGCTTGTTACAGAATTCTTAAAGCATTGTTTCATATGCTGCAAATGCCTGTAACACTGCATGGCCTTACGATTTTTGCTTGGATATGGAACCTGCTGTATAAATAAATATTCCAACGGTTAAATTGGGGGCTTGGTCACCATAAGCAGGCTCTATTCATGAGACTGGATGTGTGTTCTCATACTGTCTGAAATCTGCCATGCTTAAGAAAAACTGGATATCACGATTTGTTTTTAAAAATTAAATTTTAAAAAAGAATGACTGTGCTGGATTGGGTCATGTGCCTCTCCAATATTCCTTCTTGGAAACAGGGGCTATCGGAACTCCAGATAGGTAAGAACTCCATGTACTCTTCCCCCCTCAAGTGGGGACTGTTTGTTAGTGTGAGTGTGTGTTTGTGTGAAATCTCTCCTTCATACCTCTTAGCCATTTATACCCTTGTCCCCCCAGATTTATCCAACTACCTGTTCAAGACCTTCTTCCAGACATGCTAGTTTTGCTCACAGGGGCATTGTTTGCCTGGTTTGTGTTGGTATGCTTTGGAACTACTATATGTGTATTGGGAAAAGTATTCCGTGAAAGTCAGCATGCACACTGAAGTAAACGGTAGACTTCTTTGAGCTGATCTCTGCTCCTGGGCAAAAGTACATCTCTGTAGTCTTCTTGGCGGAAGTATGGAAATAGTCTGCGCTCCCTTCTTCAAGCATTTTTCCCCCAGCTTTTCAGTCTACCCCACAGACCTAGAATTTCTCCATGGTCTCCCTTCCAAATACAACTAGGCACAATCCTGCTTAATTTTCAGGATCAGTCAAGATCAGCTAGGTGGTATGATGAAGATACAATGACTGGAAGAGCCAAGGTGGAGCGATTTCAAATGGCGTAACGTGATTTCACACGCAAGCCTGAGACTTGGCCTTTTCTCCTGATGTAGGTTTGCACGCTATGCTCTTTAAATCAGAAGTAGTAGCTCTATATTTACTATGGCAACGTATTTACTTAGTTGTTGGACAACATCAGCATGTTCTTCTCTTTGTTTAGTAACCTGCATAAATGATACTGCTTTAACTTTGAAAACAAAGCTATCAGGAAGGTAAGAAGAGTGTCAAGAAAAGTGTCATACCTTTGAGATTGGCAGGTTTATGAAACCTGGGAAGGTCATTCTTGTTTTGGCTGGACGCTATTCTGGATGCAAAGCTGTTATTGTTAAGAACACTTCAGACCGCCCATGCAACCATGCCGGTGGCAGGTATTGATCGTTACCCATGCAAAGTAACAGCCAGTATGGGCAAGAAGAAGATTGCTAAAAGGTCCAAAATCAAGTCCTGTTAAAGTACACAATTACAACCACTTGATGCCAACCAGGTACTCTGTTAATAATTCCCCTGGACAAAACCATTGTCAACTGTAAGGCACGGCGACAGGCCAAAGTGAAATTTGAAGAAAGATACAAGACAGGCAAGAACAAGTGGTTTTTTTCAGAAGCTCTGATTCCGATATGTTTTCAACTGAACCAATAAATGTTTTTGAAAACCCTTAAACAAAAGAAGAGTGTCAAGAAGGGAGCCCGCATAACGTGAGAATCCTTAAAGCATGGCTATTGTGTTCAAATTCTCACCAAGTCAGAAAACTAGTACCGTATTTTTGGAGTATAAGACGCACCAAGATTTTGGAAAGGCAAATTTTAAAAAAAGTTTTTATACTGCATTGCTCCCCAAAACAGCCCATTTTTCATGAAAACGGGCCCGTTTTTTTTTAAAAGAGCATGAATAGCCTTTAGGAGACTTGTAGGCGTGGGGGGGGGGGGGGGAACGAGCAAAAAATGGCCCATTTTTTTGTGAAAACGGGCCCGTTTTTGTCCCCAAAAAAAGGTCATGCATAACCTTTAGGAGGCTTGCAGAGTGCTCCTGGAGGCAGGGGGGGGGAGCAAACTAAACAAAAATGGCCCGTTTTCTGCTCATTTCTGTCCTCCCTAGCCCCCAGGAGCACTGCAAGCCTCCTAAAGGCTATGCATGGCTATTTTTGTGAAGGGGGCGGGGTTTCAGGAGGCAAAAAGTGCTGAATTTAGTGTAATAGACGCACCCAGATTTACAGCTTCTTTTTGAGGGGAAAAGGTGCATCTTATACTCTGAAAAATACGGTACATCTGTCCTCCTCTCTAGGAAGAGATCATTTGGAGCATCTGTTTATTTATGTCAAGTCTGAAACTGGCAGGGGATAACGGGAGCTGAACTCCAAGACATCTGGAGCTGAGGTGGGTTGCTACCAGTTCGCACCAGTTCAGGTGAACCGGTAGTGGTATTTAGGCCTTGGTCTCAGAACCCAGGCTGGCCACACCCCCAAACTGGTTTCCCGGTCGCTGCTGCTGTTGCCTTCATGTTTTTTAGTAATTTTTCCATGTTCTGCGCATGCGCAGAACAATTTACAGTCAACTGCACGCGCAGCGAACCAGCAGCAACATCAGCAGCAACCCACCCCTGATCTGGAGGGGTCCAAGTTAAGAAAAGCTGAAATAGAATGTACAGAGCAAGTGATGTCCTCAGAAGGACAATAGTGTTTGCTTTGCTAATTCCGGGCCAGCATTTTGCCTCGCTGTACAAACCCACATTGTCTTTGCTTCGTCTACTTTTTAAAGTTGAATTTATTTCATTGTGAGTCTCTATTAGATGTTTCTCATGGGATGGCCATCTGGGTCATCCTGTTGTGTTGTGGTGCGACCAGTGAAGGCATTTTCAACAATAAACAAGGTATTGTGTGTTTTAGCAGAAATCCTGACAATGAGAAAGCTCTGGGCTTGGAATGGTTTCAGTGTTTGCTTTTGGCTGTTTTGGGACATTAGCACTGGGGAGCGCATGGTGGGGGAGACAAGCGATTTTTAGGCTTTGAACATGCCAGGAGATTAGCAAGGCAGCACAAAATTTGCTGTAATCCTGTGCAAGCAGGCAGTGTTAGAAATGAGTGTGTTGATCATACCAAATGTGTGTGTATTTGAACAGGCATGAGATGGCTTTTGCTTGCGTAACTGGACACAAACATGATTCACACCCTTCTCTTTTCAGGAGAGGGATAAATATTCTGTATGTAGACTCATGACTTGAGAGCCATAAAAAGATAAGGTTTGGAAAGGAGCTTCAAAGTCACCCAGTGTCCTCAAGATCTACAAAGGTATGGCAAAAAAATCTCCCTTGAATTGAGCTTGATTCCTAATGACTTCATAGTGGTTGTTTCTTTGGCACCAGTGACATGGCCATTGCTTTTTTAGTTTGAGGCTTCTCTCCCCCCCCCCCCCCCCCAGTCATACTTCCATGTTTAGGATTTTATTGAGGTGTTCCATCCATATCAGAGGTGGTATTCAGCAGGTTCTGACCAGTTCTGGAGAACCGGTAGCGGAAAGTTTGAGTAGTTCTGAGAACCATTAAATACCACCTCTGACTGGCCCTGCCCCCATCTATTCTCTGCCTCCCGAGTCCCAGCTGATCGGGAGGAAATCGGGATTTTACAGCATGTTTCCCCTGCCATGCCCCCCAAACCATGCCCCCCAAGCTACACCCACAGAACCGGTAGTAAAAAAAAAATTGAATCCCATTAATGATCCATATAATCACTAGCCCTAACGTTGCTCACCTTCCACAAGAACACACAGGCAACAAGGTATTGTCGTTTGTTGAGGCAGAACCTACATTGCAGGATGCATATTAGAAGATTAGTAAACAGGATCTCTCTAGCCCTTTGTGTGTGCCTTTGAGACAGCCTTCCTATGGTTTCATCGTCCATTCCAGGGACTTTCTGCCTCCTGTACTTTCTCCTCCCAGTCCATTTCTCGCCCACACTTTGTTTATTAAACAAGGCTACGGTAACATGTTTCCCATCTATCAGGTCCCTCAATGCAGCATTTCTGGAAAGCTTACGGCGGCAGAAATCTTGTATGACAAACAGAGCAGAAGAACTATCTGTGCTCAAGTTGTAATGGAAAATTGATGTGTCGATTTAATACCCGAAGAGGGGGGTGGGGGAGTCTTGAAGGCTAAGATTGGAAAGCTTCAGGAGCAAAAGGTCTGGACAATCAATACCCCCCTCCCCCAATTTTTTTTCTATAATATGAGCATGTTTGTCAACTCTGAAGATGTTTGACCAATAACAGCCAAAAGTGTAGAAAGGCATCTGGTATCTAAATCACATGAAGACACTGTACAAGCTAGCAGAGTGCAGGCCGATGTAGTTTAGAAAGAATCAGCCAAGAATGCCAACAAGCCAACAAAACCAATTGGCATTAAGGTAGAATGAGGGAACGTGCAAAATAATTGTTGTTGGTATCAGAACCTCAAATTATGGTGAGGTGCTTAGTGTTCTGGCAGGAGAAATCCAAGCTAGCAAACTAGTGCTTCAAGCCATCTATCTAGCAGGAAGGATTTCCCACGTAAACAACCTCAAATTTTGGTTGCTACAGCGCTGTGATTTCCCAATTGCCACTCTCTTCTTGTCCTTCTTTACTGAGGAGATTTTGGTTTAAATTTGGACTAAATTCTGTCCTTGGAATACGACTCATTTCTAAATTACTTATTTTTTGCAAAATCTTTTGCTGCCTATGTGAATGGCATAGATGAGTGCTCCTTTTCCAGAAGTGAAACCATCTGGGGTAGTGGTGGCATTTCCCATCAATTGGGTCCATGATCCCCCGAATGGCAGACTACTTTCAAGTACCCAGAGCAGGTGATATGCTTCTTCACCAGTACCCTACTACTGTCCTCCAGAATCTACCTTTTGCCATGACTTCTAGGTATAGTATAGTTTAGATCAGGGGTGTTAAACTCAAGGCCCGGGGACCAGATCTGGCCCATGAGGTGCTTAAATCTGGCCCTTGGTGCTGCCCTGGAAACAGTGAAGGACTGGCCTGCAGTGCCTCGGCCAGCAAAAATGGAGTTTGAGAGAGCCACCTGCAGCCCTTCCGAGCTCCGTTTTTGCTGGCAAAGGGTTGCAGGAGGCCATCACAGCCAAAAATAGAGCTCAGGAGCCTGTTTTCTCTGGCAGAACACTCAGGCCACCACAGGTGCCCTTAACATGAGTGACATCAAGCTAGCCATGCCCACCCTGGCCACGCCCACCCGAGCTTCCCGAGATCAAACACAATCCTGATGTGGCCCTCAATGAAATCAGGTTTGACACCTCTGGTTTAGATAGAGCCAGTCTTGCTTTATTTGTCTAAAACTGCTGGTGTAACTATACCATTTTAGTGATGGAAACTGCTCACTATTACTATCAGTACCACTGTCTTTTAGCAGAAACATTTTTGGATTTAGTGCTTGCTTCTGGACCAACAGACTACCCCCCCACTCCAAAATTTTTTTTTTAAAAATTGAGGAATGTTATGAAGAAGTCAAGGGACATGGTGGCTCAGTGGCTAAGACGCTTAGCTTGTCGATCAGAAAGGTTCGAATCCCTAGCACCACATAACAGAGTGAGCTCCAGTTACTTGTCCCAGCTTCTGCTAGCCTAGCAGTTCAAAAGCATATAAAAATGCAAGTAGAAAAATAGTAACCATCTTTGGTGGGAATGTAACAGCGTTCCGTGCGCCTTTGGCATTTAGCCATGCCGGCCACATGACCATGGAGACTTCTTCAGAGAGCACTGCTCTTTGGCTTTGAAATGGAGATGAGCACTGCCCCTTAGAGTCGGGAACAACTAGCACATAGGTGCGAGGGGAGCCTTTACCTTTTTACCTTTATGAAGAAGTCACCATTGTCATGGAAAAGGATTGAGAAATTATGGCAGGGGAAACCAATTCAACCCCCAAATCTCATTGCTGCTGACATCATCCAAGGATTACATCATTTGCTTTCTAAAATGCTATTAAAATATATACTTGGTCATATTTGGCTCATCAAGAAATATTGATATGGCATATCTTTTTTCCTAATTCTGCTAAACTTTTGAAAACAGGATTCAGATATTTACTTCTTTTTAGAATGTTATCAGGAAAGAAAGTTCTTTATGGAACAAAGAAACTTGTTTTGCTCAAGGTCAGCTAATTGATAGGTAGGAACCATTAAGTCCTCAATCTACAAGAAGTGTCTTTACTCAAAAAGGGGTTTTTTAAGATAATAAGCAGGAACTTATATACGAAGCTTTAATTGAAACCACCAATATTTGGAATATGTAGGGCAGTGTACGTCTCCCTTGAGTTTCTATCTGGAATCTGAATTGGTTTTAATGTTTTGAATTTAACTTAAGTGTTGAAAAGGTCTGAAAATAAGGCTCATCTCTCCTGGAGCATCATTAGCCCCATCCAAGTGTGTAGGTTTTTTTCCCCCAATAATCCTTGCCCAAAAGTCAAGCCTGAACAATCCATACAATAAATCCCATCTGACGTTTTTACAGAAATGTTTGGTCTCTGTTAGAAATAATATTGTTAGATCAATGGCATTGTTCAGCAAGGGCTTGTGATTATGAAAAAGAATACATAGAACATGTTAAATAAATAATTCCATGAATATTTCCAGTTGGCCAATTTTATTGATTTTTCCTCCTGTAGATAAAGTTCATGAAATATACATTATGTTTATATCGTACACAGTCATAAAAGATATGAAACTGCCTCCCTCCTGTTCATTTTGTTATATTAAGGATTATTTTTTCGGTTGCTCAGAGCCTCAAAAACACAGAAATTGGCCTCAGAGTCTGAGAAGGCCCACTTATTATTGCTAGTGAATCCCTTTTAAAAGAACAAAAAGGGCAAAAGCTGCAGAAGGCCAAAATAAACATAATTTTAAACTAAAGATTTTAGCAATTCACATCCTCCTTGAGGATTGCAATCATGCTCTTAAGCCTCAGAGCATACAGTTCTGTGATTACAGACTGATGCAGTGCTGGATTTATTTTTTAATATTTTTAATAATGCTTGATTTTCAGAAGCACAATTGCTATTTTAGTGAGGAGCAATTGCCCACTGCCCAACCAAGAAATATAGTAAGTGGCTGCTCAAGGGAATTTTTTTTTTCCTCACCAAGAAAATAAGAGCCATGATGGATTGTCTCACAAGTCTGTCTGGAAGCAGCTTTTTATGTCACTGCTGTTCTATAACTTTGAACTGAAGGAGACCAATATCCTGTGCACCAGGGTGAAATCCACTTACCTTTGCTACTGGTTCAGTAGCAATGTGAGCACAAGCGAGCACTTTGCTCGCATGCGCCACCTCCGTTTCTGGACCTTCTGTGCATGCATAGAGCACGCCTGCAAAGGTAAGCGAACAGCGGGGTGGGGGGAGGGATCTGCAGGAAATCCTGCTTTCTAGCTAATATAAATCGCACATCACAGCTGATCATTGGAAAAACCGGTTTGCCCGAACCAGTAGCTTTTTTTTACTACCGGTTCGGGCTAACAGGTAGATTATTACTACCGGTTCAGGCAAACCGGTCCAAACCGATAGCCTTTCACCCCTGCTATCCACCTTAGCTTTTTCTCTCAAAATCTGGATGAGCGGTTTTGTGAAAGAGGTTTTCCTGTGTTACTCTGGACCAGAACGACTGAATGGAACTAATTTCAGCTGCTGCTCAGATTGGTGTCTACTTGCCACAGAGGGGTGTAATTCCTTTAATCTTGGAAGACATGCTATATGTCAGAGTAGGTGTTTTCCAGAGAATGACAGTTTTCATGATCTGATAAAGTTGATCGGGGGGAAAATGACCCCCTTTCTCATGCTGCGGGCTTCATTTGGAGTGTCCCTTTGATTTGATTCGTGTCCCAGTAATTTTTGTATATCCACGGTGGAACTTCTAACGTACAATTTATTTTTTAGGAAATCATCTGCATACTCCCCCAAAGTGATGGCAGATATTAACTTAACAGATCTGTGGAAAATAAGGGCAGGGTGGATGTCCAGAAGACTGGCAGTTTTCCTCTAAAGTCGCCAACTCCATCGGCACAGATTTCTTTATATAAAGTGTAGGTTCCGTTTTGGCCACAAGCAGGGAACTTGTAGCTCTCCAAGTATAATTTCTAGCAACTCCTTCTAAAATGGGTATTAATGATGGAATCTGGGAACTGCATTTAAGAAATTATTATTGTCCTTGTTTTCAGCAACATTTGGAAATAACAGGTTTCCTGCCCCAAAATTTAAACATAAAGAATTATATATGCAATTCTAACAGAAGCAAAATATTTACAGTTTGTAAATGAGGGCTAAATCATCATCATCACCATTATGAGAACCAACAAAAAGTAACCGTTCCATCTACATACTAAAAGTAATTCAAGCAAATAATAGAAATCTGCATGAAAGGGCTTCATAGCATAGACTTTGAGGCCCATATCATCTGGAGTACATGAGTTTCCATTCTATTAAAATTTAATGTCAACCAGCAAACAAATGCTGTGAAGATAGCATCAGTGCTGTTCTACTGTTTATGCATTTCTTGTTTTTTTCCAGAAGCAAAGAGAATTCTGAAAACTCATGTGTGTGAAAGCCAGGCAACGTTGCCACCAGAATAAAAGATATTTCTTTTATTGCCCTGTCAGGGGTGTTAAACTCAAGCCCTGTGGGCAGCATCCAGCCCAAAGGTGTTTAATTCAGGCCCACGGGGCAGCAGTGGAAATGGCAAAGGATTGGCCCACGGTGCCTCTGCCAATGAAAATGGAGCTTGGGAGCGCCATGCGCTAGTAAAACAACCTAAAAGCAAAACAAAATAAAAGGAGAAATGTTTCCCCTTTTGCATTTGAGCATCCAAGAAGGGTCAGGAAAGGAGAAAGGGAAAGAGGAAAGACAAAGAAAAAGATGGGAAGAGACCGAGGAAGGAAAAAGGAGGTAAGAGGGGAAGGAAGAAGAAAGTACAATGAAGAGGGAGGGAGGGAAGGAAGGAAGTCCTGCCTTGGCCCTTGGCCACCAGCAGACGGCAAGGCTCCTCTGGAGGACAACGCTTTGGCCTTCTCCCTGGTCTTGCCTTCCTCTACTGCAGACAATAGATCCCCCCCCAGCGATGCCCGGGCAACCACTAGTGTCCCTGAGATGAGTGATGTTGAGCTGGCCACGACCCCCAGGCACAACCCCCATTCCCCTCGAGGTCAAGCACAACCCTGATGAAATTGATTGTTTTATTTTATTTTTTATTTTAATCACATTTATATCCCACCCTTCTCCACGAAGGACCCAGGGCGGCGCACAGGAATTTAAAAACATACAAAACGATAAATATAAAATTTAAAAACATATTAAATTACAATCCTATGCTAAAACCAAATTAAAATCCCCTGTTTAAACTAGCCCCAACTGGAGGTTAGGCTAGGCCGGCTTGCTGAAAAAGGTGTGTCTTTAGACACTGGCGGAAGAGGCGGAGGTCCGAGATGGTACGCAATTCAGGGGGTAGGTCACAGAGAAGGCTCTTCCCCTGGATGTCGCCAGTCGGCATTGCCCGGCCGACGGCACCCTGAGAAGGCCCTCTCTGTGGGAGCGGATCGGCCGAAGGGATGTATAGGGCAGGAGACGGTCTCGCATATAACTAGTCCCCGAGCCATGGAGCACTTTAAAGATGGTCATCAGAACCTTGAAGCGCACCCGAAAGCCACAGGAAGCCAGTGCAGCTCGCGCAGGATCGGTGTTATATGGGAGCATCTAGAGGCTCCCGTAATCACCCGCGCGGCTGCATTCTGGACTAACTGTAGCTTTCGAGTGCACCTCAAGGGAAGCCCCATGTAGAGAGCATTACAGTAGTCGAGTCGGGACGTCACAAGAGCTTGAGTGACTGTGCGGAGGGCAGCCCGGTCCAGTAAGGGGCGCAATTGGCGCATCAGGCGTACCTGATGAAACGCCCCCCTGGCCACGGCCGCCACATGGTTCTCCATGGACAGCCGGGAATCCAGGAGGACACCCAAATTGCGTGCCCTCTCCACGGGGGCCGGTGTTTCGCCCCCAATGGCCAGAGTTGGAGTAATCTGGCTGAACCAGGGTGCCGGAAACAACAGCCAACAGCCAGTCTTGGACGGGTTGAGCTTGAGTTTGTTACTACCCATCCAGATCCGTACGGCCTCCAAACACTGGGACAACACCTCGGCAGCATCGTTGGGGTGGTCTGGGGTGGATATGTACAGCTGAGTATCATCAGCGTACAGATGATATCCCACCCCAAAACCACGGATGATCTTGCCCAGCGGCTTCATATATGTGTTGAATAGGAGGGGCGAGAGGACCGACCCCTGAGGAACCCCACGTAGGAGAGGTCTCGAGGCCGACCTCTGCCCCCCTGTCAACACAAAATCCCCCCTCATTCGTGACCTTGTGTCAGAGGGGGACCCGGACCTGGTGGGTATAACGGAAACCTGGTTGGGCCACGAGGGGGGTACGCCCCTCGTGGACATGTGCCCACCAGGTTACCGTGCTTTTCATCAGCCTAGGGCCCTAGGGAGGGGTGGGGGGGTGGCGATTATCGTAAAGGAAGGTCTTGAGCCAAAGGAGACCTCTGTCCCCCAGACAACCGGGTGTGAATCTCTCTATGTGAGATGGGGCCTAGGAAGGCAGTTGGGCATGTTAGTTGTATACCTGGCTCCTCGCTATGCAACAACAGCCCTGCCCGAGCTCCTAGAGGTGATAGCCGAGGCGGCAGTTGAGACCCCCAGACTGGTAGTCATGGGGGACTTTAACTTGCCGTCGGCGGGCGAAGCCTCTGGAGCAGCTCGGGAGTTCATGGCTTCCATGACGGCCATGGACCTGACCCAAGTAGTTTTAGGCCCCACTCACGAGGGGGGGAACACACTGGATCTCATCTTTGTCTCGGGACAGTGGAGCCGTGATCTTGGAATAGGGGATCTAGTCATTACTCCCTTGTCATGGACGGATCACGCTCTCCTTCGGCTGGACTTTCCAATCGCTGCACCCCACCGCGGGGAGGCGGAACCGGACACTCCTATATGGTTCCGCCCCAGGCTTCTAATGGACCCGGAAAGGTTCCAGAGGGAGCTTGGGCCAATTCCTGTGACCCTGCCCCGCGACTCGACTGAGGACCTAGTGGCCGCATGGTTAAGTGCAGCCACGGGGGCCTTGGACCGAGTTGCGCCCTTGCGGCCTCTCTTGCGGCGACGAATCACCCGGGCTCCTTGGTTCACTGAGGAGCTCCGGGGGATGAAACGCCACAAGAGATGCCTAGAGAGTAGATGGAGATCCTCTCGCTCCGAAGCCGACCGAACACTAGTGAGAACCCATATTAGGGCTTATTTAGTGGCGATAAGAGTGGCCAAACGGGAGTATTGTGCCACTCTTATTGCATCTGCAGATAACCGCCCTGCCGCCCTGTTTGGGGTGACCCGCTCCCTCCTTCACCAGAGGCCGCGGGAAGCCCCTCTGCAAGGGCGAGCAGAGGAATTTGGGATTTATCTGCAGGAGAAAATCACTCGGATTCGGAATGAGCTACCCTCCATCGACAGTGGTCCTGTGGGACTGTCCGAGGGTAGTCTTGAGGCTCCTTCTTGGGAGGAGTTTGACTTTGTTACCACCGAGGATATGGACAGGTTGTCAAGGAAACTTAGGGCGACCACATGTTTATTGGACCCGTGTCCCTCCTGGCTTGTACTGGCATCCTGGGAGACGACACGAGGCTGGCTCCAGGGCATTGTCAACGCATCTTTGAGTGAGGGGTCCTTACCTGCCGTCTTGAAAGAGGCGGTAGTGAGGCCCCTCCTCAAGAAGCCGTCCCTGGACCCAGCTTTACTAGAGAACTATCGTCCGGTCTCCAACCTTCACTTTTTAGTGAAGGTTGTCGAGAGTGTGGTGGCCCAACAGTTTCCGCGACACCTGGAGGAAGTTGATTATCTAGACCCGCGCCAGTCCGGCTTCCGGCCCGGTCACAGTACTGAGACGGCATTGGTCGCGTTGGTTGATGATCTCTGGAGGGCGCGGGATAGAGGGTATTCCTCTATCCTAGTCCTATTAGACCTCTCGGCGGCTTTTGATACCATCGACCATGGTATCCTATTGCACCGGCTGGGGGGGTTGGGGCTGGGAGGCACCGTTCTGCGGTGGTTCTCATCCTACCTCTCTGGTCGGTCGCAATATGTGTTGACGGGAGGGCAGAGGTCGACCTCGAGGCCTCTCCTATGTGGGGTTCCTCAGGGGTCGGTCCTCTCGCCCCTCCTTTTCAACACATATATGAAGCCGCTGGGTGAGATCATCCGTGGTTTTGGGGTGGAATACCATCTGTACGCTGATGACACTCAGTTGTACATATCCACCCCAAACCACCCCAACGATGCCGCCGAAGTGCTGTCCCGGTGTCTGGAAGCCGTACGGATCTGGATGGGTGGTAACAAACTCAAACTCAACCCTGCCAAGACTGAGTGGCTGTGGTTTCCGGCACCCCGGTTCAGCCAGATCACTCCAACTCTGGCCATTGGGGGCGAAACACTGGCCCCCGTGGAGAGGGCGCGCAATTTGGGTGTCCTCCTGGATTCCCGGCTGTCCATGGAGGACCATGTGGCAGCCGTGGCCAGGGGGGCGTTCCATCAGGTTCGCCTGATGCGCCAACTGCGCCCCTTACTGGACCGGGCTGCCCTACGCACAGTCACTCAAGCACTCGTGACGTCCCGACTCGACTACTGTAATACTCTCTACATGGGGCTTCCCTTGAGGTGCACTCGAAAGCTACAGCTAGTCCAAAACGCAGCCGCGCGGGTGATTATGGGAGCCACTAGATGCTCCCACATAACACCGATCCTGCGCGAGCTGCATTGGCTTCCTGTGGCCTTTCGAGTGCGCTTCAAGGTTTTGACTACCATCTTTAAAGCGCTCCATGGCTCGGGACCTAGTTATATGCGAGACCGCCTCCTGCCCCATACATCCCTCAGACCAATCCGCTCCCACAGAGAGGGCCTCCTCAGGGTACCGTCGGCCGGACAATGCCGACTGGCGACGCCCAGGGGAAGAGCCTTCTCTGTGGCGGGGCCAGCCCTTTGGAATGACCTACCCCCTGAATTACGTACCATCACCGACCTCCGCCTCTTCCGCCAATGTCTTAAGACATATCTGTTTCAACAAGCCGGCCTAGCCTAACCTCCCTTGGGGACTTAAGATAGTTTTAAATTGGGTTTTAAAATTTGGTTTTAGCGCAGGATGGGGTTATTTAATAGTTTTTTAAAATTATATTTATTGTATTTTTGTATGTTTTTTAAATTTCCTGTGCGCCGCCCTGGGTCCTCTGTGGAGAAGGGCGGGGTATAAATTTAAATAAATAAATAAATAAAATATTGCGACCGACCAGAGAGGTAGGATGAGAACCACCGTAAAACGGTGCCTCCCAGCCCCAACCCCCCAGTCGGTGCAATAGGATACCATGGTCGATGGTATCAAAATCCGCTGAGAGGTCTAACAGGACTAGGATGGAGGAATATCTATCCGATGTTTGATTTGACACCCCTGCCCTATGTGATACACAAATGTAATGAACCCCCACCCTTTAACTGATCAGTTTTTGTCTTCTTTTCTTTATTGGTTTAGAGCAGTAATCTCCAACCTTTGCGGCTTGATGGCCCAGCTGGCAGGGAGAGGGGAACCGGGCTGCAGGAGCAGCAGGCTGGCGCACATGCACATGCAGCTGGACTGCAAGTTGAGCTGGGTGCATTTGTGCATGCACGCTGGCCCACCACTAGTACAAGTCAATTGTGCTGGCCCACAGCTTGGTTGTGAACCAGGCCATGGTTGGGGACCCCTGGTTTAGAGAATTCCCTACAGTTGCATTGCTCAATCATATTGATACACCTCCAGTCTAGGAATTATATTCTTAAGGGAAAATTCATCATGAACTTTGAATAGAATGAGAAAAAATATAATTATTTTTATTTGATATTTTATATAAGTATTTATATTAATACTTAACAACAGTTTCCTGATTAAATCATGATAAAGTTTTACACTATTTTGTTTTAGTGTCTTTTGAATAGAGAGATACTCTGCACATATTCCATAGCATTTTTGTTCCTTAATAATTTTGAGCTTACGCTTTTTTTCTGAACATTAAGGTATTATTGCTGATTCCAGAGTTTTAGCTTAGCTAAAAACAGTTTTGCATCAATTTTCAGTTCGTTGTGTTCACTTTTAGAATTATTTCAGACATAAGTAATATATCCTTTTTCAGTTTTCGTGGTTTGAGTTTCTTCTGGACGGTGCCTCCATTTTCATCTCCATGGGCTGTAGTCACCCTTCTTCAAGTATGAGATTTTCTAGTCCCAGTTTCATTGCTATGTGTTAAGTTTGAAAGCACGAAAAAAATGCACCCTGATTAGGGTATTTTAGGTCCTAATGAGTATCTGTGATGTTGGGCTCTGAGTTCTGGTTCAGCTGAATGCTTTCGTCTAGTGCCTGAAAATAAATTGGAATGTTGAGTGGTTGAGTTGCTTTGGGCTACTCAGAGTAAGCTTTCTTGGGCTTATAGCCTGTCTGTTACTGTGGACAATTTCCAGTTTAGTTTGCACCTAGTATGCTCCTAGTCAATTCTAAATTACAACAAGTGTACATATCATTTATTTCAACTCGGGGGGAAATACGTAAACTGGCAAAACAGAGGGGGATAAAATAGGCAAAAGCAAGGAGAAGAGAGAGAGATGTGCAGTAAACATGAATTTGTATTGTTTATATATTGCCAACTCTTTACCCATTTCTTTTCATCTTTGCAATCCAGACATCAACATATACACCATGTGTTCTTAGCAATGTATATCTCAACACATTTTATCTTCTTTTTCAGGTTTTTCCATCATGTTTGGAAAGAAAAAGAAAAAGATTGAAATTTCTGGCCCTTCCAATTTTGAACACAGGGTACACACTGGATTTGATCACAGAGAACAAAAATTCACCGGACTACCTCAACAATGGCATAGTTTGCTGGCAGACACAGCAAATAGGCCAAAGCCTATGGTGGATCCTTCATGCATTACACCTATCCAGCTTGCACCTATGAAGGTACCGTACCAGCTGGTTTTTCCCCCTTCGTTTTCTTATCTTCGTGATAACTTTATTAGATTTTTTTTAAACTAGAAATATTAAAAGCTAACAGAAATCAATAATTAAGTTTGAAAAGGAAAAAGAAAAGAAAGAGAAAGCAAATAGTTCAGAAAGAAAAGAAAGGGAAAGGAAATATAAAGAAATGACGTTCTATTTTCTTTTACAGGTAGGTATAGCTATACATTTATAGGTATACATTTAAGTTGACCTCTTACTCTAGGAAATAATATTCATTTTCTCTATTATCTACTATTTTTTTAATCGTCAAACTCATATGTCATCAAATATGTGTCATGTGTTTCATTTTCATGCAAAAAGAGTTTCCAATCAGCATTACAAATAATTTCACCTTTTCATTGTCAATGTTGCCATCTCTGCAACTTTCATTATCTTCACCATCCCTTCTTCCACTGTGGGTCATGTCAACCCTTTCACCATTTTGTATATAAAAGTCCCAATGCTGTTATTGCATATAAAAACAAAATTCCATGGTTGGTTCCCAACTTTTTGTCAATCAGTCCCAAAAGAAACATCTCTGGGTTCAGCTGTATATTAATCTTTAAAATCTGAATTAATGGGTATTTGAATCCATTTTTTTACATGTCCACCAAGCATGATAAAAAGGCCCCTCAGTCATATTTCCAACTTATATTCGTAGTGCCTTTATATATTTTAGACAATTTTTCCAGGAACAAATACACCATTGAGACATAATTTTATAAAAGTTCTCTTTAAGGTTGTAAACATAATGTGGCACATATACTTTTCTTAATTTTCTTTGATGCCAAAAAGTTTATTGATTACACAAGTCATCTCTCTTTCCCCTTCTGTGAGTGAAATGTGAAGTAATATTCCAAAACGTGCACCTCTGTTAAATACAAAAATCTGTAATACATTAGAAATATGAGCTTTTATCCAAACCCTTGACCTCTCCCCTGTTATTCTGCAGATGACTATCTTCTTAGGGTTCCAACTATTAATATTACTTGCCCTGGTTCACATAAATCCTTAGGCAGGCTAGATTGAAATGTAGGGATGAGCAACAGAAAATAGATAAAATATTATAAGCCTGTGTTTGATCATCTCGTTACAAATCTTATTGTGGGTCTTACCTCTGAACAGTGATCTATACATTAATGTTTTTATTTATTTTATTTATTTATTTTATTAAATTTATACCCCGCCCTTCTCCTAAAAAAGGACCCAGGGCGGCGCACAGGCATCATTAAAACATACAAAATACAAAAATCCAAAATTGTTAAATTGTTTAATAGATCCCACTGAAGGAAAATAAGGGACAATGTCCACATTTGATACTATTTTGGGACCGATAACATAGGGTGTGTGTACAGCTATCAGTTTCCCTGCTTCACTTCCAGGGCACTGTGCTTTATTTATTGGTTAAAGGCATATTTATTTCATAGTTTAAAAAATGCTGGATTGCCACAAAGCTGAGTAGGAATGTAATTCTCTCCATTTCTTTTTTGCCATCTAATAATTAAATTAATTTTACACATAAAAAACAACATGAGCTAACAACGAAGAAATAAGATACAGAGTAAAGAGAGAATAGACGTATAAATGTATAAAAAAGAAAAAGAAAGGGGTGGGAGGGAAACACAGAAAGAATGATTTCTTCCAAGGATATAGGGAACACTTACATTCAACTCTTAGTTTAAGATTGTAGTATAATGTCCATTTATCTTTTTACATTTTAACAAACATCAAATCCATATGTCAAAATCTGAATGTTCTCCATCTCCTGCAAAAAGTCCAGAAAGAGCTTCCAATGAAGATGAGCCGATGAATTACTTACCGTGATTTTTCTCTCACGACTTAGGCATCGTGGCCGGTCATCTTAATTAGCCATTCCTCTATTGCAGGTGGTGTAGGATTGTCTGAAAACATGCATGTATGCGCACACCCATTGATATTCTTAGAAAATAAAAAAGGGTGATTGGTTTCAGACCAACATTTTGTAAATGTGCCTACTTGTCCAGAACAAAACAATTCTGTAAGATGGGAGTGGCCACAACCATCCTGGAGGCCTAAATCTCACCATTTTCCCTCATAGTTGATTATATTTTGTTACTGTTCAGGTTCTTTGTGATTGCTACTTTGGGAAGGCCTCACTCAGCCAGGCCTTCTATGCGTAGCCATACTACAAGTGCCTGGAACATGCTCTCAAAATGGTATAGCTTAGAACAAAGGTGTGAAATTTACCTGTCTCACCCAAATTAACAATTATATAGAAAAACCATAACACAAAGCCATGGCTATAAAAATAGGATTTGGGGTTTGTTGTTTTCTTCTATATTCCTCACTAGCTGTACCCGGCCACGCGTTGCTGGTGCCCTGTCTGGTTAAATGGCCAACCAATCTGTGTGTAGATGTACACCTGCATACACAAACACGTACACACAACCACCACATAACCCTCAACCTACCTACCTACTGTATTTCTTCCTCTCTCCTTCTACCTACCTACCTACCTACCTACCTACCTACCTACCTACCTACTGTATTTTTCCCTCCCTCTCTCTATCCCTCTACCTACCTAGCTACTGTATTTCTCCCCCCCCCTCTCTCTATCCCTCTACCTACCTACCTACATACCTACCTACCTACTGTATTTTCCCTATCTCTCTCTATCCCTCTACCTACCTACCTACCAACTGTATTTCTCCCTCTCTCTCTATCCCTCTACCTACCTACCATGCAGCCTCCTGGGACCAAAAATGGGCCACAATGGAGTGTGCCACCCCTTGACCCTTGTTTTGGGCCAGGTAGGCCTCCATACAGCCTCCTCGGACCAAAAATGGACCACCTGAGAGTGTGTTACCCCCCATGCCTAGTTTTGGGCCTAGAAAGCGTCCATACAGCCTCCATGCAGTGTAGGAACATTGGAGGCTTATTCGGTTGCTGAGGAAACGACCGTTGGAAATGTGAGGGGCGTGTGCGTGACGCATCATAAGAAGCAGCCAGATGGGAGGAGCTACAGGGAGGTGAAAACCTGAGAAGTGCATACCTTTTACGTTTGTGCTGCTTGCGCATGACACACGTGTGCCAGCCACACAAAATGTACGTATGATTGCATCGGAAGTTCTTGGGAACATTGTGTGAAAATTTGGTGCCGATAGGTGCAGTACTTTCTGAGATTAGCGGCTTTGCACAAAGTATTTTACATTTTTATTTATATAGATACACCAACAATTCTTCTGTAACTAACTTTCATTTGTAAGAATATCTTCTCAACCTTGGCAATTTTAAAATTTGTGGACTAGGAAACTCCAAGCATGCTGGCTAAGGAATTCTGGAATTTGAAGTCCATATAACTTAAGGTCACTAACCTTGAAAAACATTGTTCTAAAGTAATATCTTATTACTTTCAGATTGAACTACCAAACTTCCTCCTTCTTTATTGCTGTTCTTTTTTGACTCCGTAAAGATCTTATGTTTGATTTTGATTCAGTAAGTGAAAGTTTAAAATACTGAATTTTTCTGTAGCACATTAACATACAGTAAATTTTAACATTGTATTGCATCCGAGACACAAAATGAAAGCATATTTTCCTGTGCATTGAATATATTGTTTCTGTTACTGTTGCGTGTAAAAGTCTGTCCTGGCAGTCCCATAAATTATATTTATCTGGGATTTTAAAAACAACAACAACACTGTTCAGCAATGAGATATTGCCTCTTATCCAGTGAGAAATCCAGCAGATATCATTAGGTTCCCTGGCTGAACAAGGAGATTTTGCTTCAAGACAGGCCTTAACTCCTGATAAGATGTGCTTTTTGGGTGGAGATGTGCATTTGGAAATACATAATAGTATTAAGGGTTTTTTAAGATGGCAGCCAGGGAGAAATTAGTGATACCAAACAAGCAAACAAGCAAATCGGTTTGCAAGAGAAGGTGTAAATAACTAATTACATTCCAGCTATTGTTGGACTATGAATACCTCTTACCAGTGATCAGTTTTTCGAAGGATCCTAGCAAATGTAAAACACAAAAACTCCAAATTTTGCTTACATCTGAATTAGAGAGTTGTTCCATTAAAATACAGAAATAAAATATGTTGTTTCTTAGACTGGTTCTTGGAACGCCAGCATATTTTCCTGTCCTGATTGGCATCCAATTCCCCAGATTTATCAAAGAAGCCATTTCAAGCATTATCTGGGAGGGGGGGGCGGAGATCTTTGTAAAGCAAAAGCACTACCATTGAGCCATAGACGTTTTTAAAATTATATTTTACTCATTCAATCATATTTATTTTATTTTTATTTATTTAGTTATTATTTACTTATTTATTTATTTATTTTGTCAAGCATGTATTAGACAACATATATGTGTATAAAAATCATTTTGCATACATGAAATAGATATGAATAAAAAGAAACATTAGGACAGGGATGGTAGGTACGTTGGTGCGAGACCTCTTAGGAATGGGGTGAGGTCGACAGCAGACTGTCTAAAGTTAAAGTTTTGAGGGCTTGGGGAAGAAACCACAGAGTCAGGTAGTGTATTCTAGGCATTGACCACTCTGTTGCAGAAGTATATATAATAATATATGTAATAGTAATAATATGTTTATTTTTCTCTATGGGTTTGTCAAACAGGGTAGGTTTTGCATATGTCACAAATGCAGCACATGCAATTTTAATTTTGTTCTTTGAACATAAAGTAATTATTTCTTGTTAACAGCTAGTTCTCGACTCACAACTGGGGGGAAAAAAGGTCCATTGTGGACAATAAGTTTGCTTAACAACTACACCATTACCTTAACAACTGCCACAAAAATGGGTAAAATTGGGTCAGCCACATGACAACTCATTTAATAATTGACACAATTTACAACCGTAATTCCGGGCTCATTTAGGGTCATAAGACAAGGACTGCCTGTGCTTGCGGCAGAATGTACTTTGCTTGCTTGGGGGGGGGGGGGGGGTTGGTCTATCTTGGTTTCTGCACTTCTCTCCTATCACCACCATCATAGTACCGATCCTTCTTTAGGAGCAACTCCATATAATAGTACAAAAAGTAAAAAATTGAGAAATAATAACTGTCAAGCAGGAAAGAATTGGTTGTCCCAAATATTAGGTAAAATTGTCTTTGTAAATTTGGATCATTAAACATAAGGCACATAGACACAGAGAGAGGGGGGGGAGGGAGGGAGGGAGAGAGATTTTAAGTATTTGTGTCTCTACAGCTACTTTCTAAGAAAAAAAAATGAATTACAAACTCCAGGACTGAGCCATTTATCTTTCAGATCTACCCCAAATTAGAATGAGCATTTTTGCAAAAATAAATTATGTATCCTGTATCCCGATACGGACCACTACATATGAGAGATGCAAGCTTGGCAGCAAATATTTGGGATTAATCTATTCCCCTCTTGAGTGTAGACACTGGCAACATATTACTTTGAATAATGAAGTCACAGAAAGCTGAGTCTGATTAGTATTACATTAGCATCTGCTGAACCTTTAAGAAATGGCATGTGTCCTAACTTCTTCCAAACCTCACTGCCAAGCAATCCAGATTAATCAGTAATATTGATTTTCCCCTCCCCCCCCCCCCAATCAAAAACTACAACAGCCATTATGAATGTTTATTATTTGGGCTTCATTAGGATAATAAATGAAACTAGTATATCACCTATGGAAGTCCGGCTGCAGAATACTAAAGTAAGATTCTGGCAAAGAATACATTCTGCTGTTTGTAGCTAGTATAGGTTAACTAGTATTACGTTTTTGTAGTTTCCAGGTTTCTCAAGATCTTGCCGTAGGAGAAAAGAAGCCTCATTTGGTCTCAAGATAATTCTAGGATGATCTTTAGGAACCCTTACCTTTTCATAATACAATAAATGAATAGATTCTTCTTCATTCTGATAGATTTAAACTTTAACTGCTTTAATCCTTAAAATTAAATGGTTTAATCTGTTTTGTATTTTAGAGAATAGGGCCCGGAGTAGAACATTTTATTTGTATATCCCCAACCTTCTGGCATAATAACTACATGCAATGCAGTGGTGGGATTCTAATTTTTTTACTACCGGTTCTGTGGCATGGCTTGGTAGGTGTGGCAGGGGAAGGATACTGTAAAATCTCCATTCTGTCTGAAAGGTTACTCCAAAATCGCCCTTTCCTCCCAATCAGCTGGGACTCAGGAGTCAGAGAATAGATGGAGGAGGGGACAACCAGTTGTGGTGTTTACCAGTTCTCTGAATTACTCAAAATTTCTGCTACCAGTTCTCCAGAACTGGTCAGAACCTGCTGAATACCAACTCTGATGCAATGTTGAGAGTGTGTTATTGACACGCTAATAAATTGACTGTTATAGGTGTGGCCAGTAAAAAATACAGATTTCCTAATATTCAGACTGGTGAGAATTCTCCCACCAATTCTTCTATTATTCCAGGATGTTATTTATCATAAGGCCAATGTTTAGTTTAGTTTAGTTTAGTTTAGTTTAGTTTAGTTTAGTTTAGTTTAGTTTAGTTTAGTTTAGTTTAGTTTAGTTTAGTTTAGTTTAGTTTAGTTTAGTTTAGTTTAGTTTAGTTTAGTTATATTTTTATACCGCCCTACTCCCAAAGGACTCAGGGCGGTGTACAGCCAAAATGTGATAAATAACGTCCTGGAATAATAAAAGAAGTGGTGGGAGAAAGCTCACCAGTGTGCCTTCTGGGAAATCTGCATTTGTTACTGGCCACATCTACTTCAAGAGTCAATTTATTAGAATGCCAATAATATACTCTCAAAATTGCATTTGTATTGATCATGCCAGAAGGTTGGGTTTTTTCCCTCCCTAGGCAATGTCCCTCCTCCTATTGTTACTTCCTAAGGATGCAGTTGTAGCTTTTTGTGGTACCCGAAAGAACTACTGGGAACATAGTTTATGCTTGAGATTGGCATTTTGCTTTACCACATCCTAATTCCCCTTCAGTACTTATTTTGTAAGGAGAGGAAACTCAAAGAAATGGATGGGGCAAACAGGTGGTTGGAGCCGAAGGATCAATGGGTACCTGAACAACCATGGTTCATAGATCAGAGTTACTTTGTTGAACCATTCAGTTGCATCTGACTCTTGGCTACCTTATAGACAAGCGCTCTCCATGCTATTCTGCCAAGCACAGCTTCTTTCATTTGTTGGATGTTCATCTTTGTATCAGCTTTGATGGTATCAAGCCAGCAAGCTTTTTTCCCTTGATCCACAACCATTCCTATGTCATTGTCTTATCCAATGAATTTGCACACATGACATGGCCAAAGTAAGTCAGACGGAGTGTTGTGATTTTGGCCTCTTGTGATACGTCTGGTTCTACATGATTCAGCACCTCTCTGTTGGTTGTTCTGGCTGTCCATGATATACGCAGTCTTTACACTAGCCCCACAGTTCAGAGGCATCAATTTAGCTAGATCAGAGCTCCAAGCAGTAGACTAATTGGCTAGAGACTGAGGGGGTAGGGGCAGTAGGACTAGATATCTTTGTCTTCTTCTCCAACCAACTATGGGATACATTTTGCCTGACTACCAAATGTTTCTTTCATAATGTAAAATAGAGGCCAGACCTGATATCCTACTTTCCATCCCCATTATATTGCTGTTATGTACATAAAAGGGTTAAATCTGGAATAAACAAAGGCCCCTCGTTTTGGGACTCCCCATGCTGATTGCTCTGAATTATTTCTAGCCGTTCTGGAAAATTCTGTGGCAGAGATACATAGATAATCTGGATTGTTGATATTAACTCCTCTGTCCTTTTATCTCTTGCCTGTTGCTCATGTTTTCTCTCTCCCTGTTTTTGCCTGCCTTTGTCCTGTTTTGTTGGTCAGCTGTTTTTGATGTCTGCTGACAGTTAATAAATGAACAACAAGGGATAGTTTTCGCTGGTTGTACTGAATGATGCTTGTGCTTTCTCTGATCTGAATATGGGGATTGACTGTAGGAGGTTTGACTGTATATGATATGGGGATTGACTATAGGGGGTACAATATAAACAGGAAATTAACCATAATAATTTTCCAAATGTCATCCCGGTTTCTTAGATTTCCATGTTTCAGTTAGTTGTTTCTCTGCCTTTGTATTGTTAGGAGATCATCCAGGGATTTGGGGAGGTGTCCTTAGTATATCAAGGGACATGGTGGCTCAGTGGCTAAAGACACTGAGCTGGTCGATTAGAAAGGTCGGCAGTTCAGCAGTTCGATTCCCTAGCGCCGCGTAACAGAGTGAGCTCCCATTACGTGTCCCAGCTTCTGCCAACCTAGCAGTTTGAAAGCATGTAAAAATGCAAGTAGAAAAATAGGAACCACCTTTGGTGGGATGGTAACAGCGTTCTGTGTCCCTTTGGTGTTTAGTCATGCCGGCCACATGACCACGGAGACGTCTTTGGATAGCGCTGCCTCTTCGGCTTTGAAACAGAAATGAGCACTGCCCCCTAGAGTCGGGAATGACTAGCACATATGTGCGAGGGGAACCTTTACCTTTTTACCTTAGTATATCAGTAATATTCTTTCTTTTGCTTCTAGCCTAGAGCAGGGATGAGGAATGATGGCCCTTTTACGGCTTGTGTACTTCAATTCCCAGAGTTCCTGAGCCAGCCATCCTCCTGCTGGTTCAGGAATTCTGGGCATTGAAGTCCACAATTTATAAAAGGGCCATTGTTCCCTACCTCTCTGTTTTAGGGAGACAGTACAAGTACTTGAACTTCTTTGAGTGCCAAAATGCCAGATGAAAGATGAAATGTACAGTCCACCTCGGGTGGGATTGCATACCTTCTGAAATATCAGCTTCATTATTCGGGAGGCTTCTTGGCCCAAGAACTTTGTTAGAGGTGCAAGAGGTATTGGTTTTGAGGAGCACTTTTGATAGCTTTTGTTGGTTCACCAGCTATGAGTGCTCATGATAAAACTGGACTACCACAGAGTTGCACTTGAAAAGGAATTTAGAGTTGACTCATTTAAGGATGACTTTTCCTCCCATAGTGACAAAGCCTCCCTCCCCCCCTAGGTTAGCTCTATCATTAGGCAACAAAGAAAAAAGAAAAGGTAGCCACTTCTAATTTTTGAGTTTCTTTGTTGTAAAAGGTATTCATCAAGTCTGACTCACAGTCAAGCACTGAAAATGAGAGTGACCGTGTTTCAGCCATCATGGATATAGAGATGACATAGATTTTGTCACATACAGAGTCATATCCATCCTCCCTTGGAAGTTTTGGGAGACTTCAGGGAGATTTTTGAGGGGAGAGGGATGGAGAGAAAAAAGGGACTGCTGGCGAAGGGGAGGAATTATTCTCTTCCAGCCCCTTGTAATGGGATTTATAAGAAGAAGGAATTTCCAGCTAACCCTTCCAACAAAGGTAGCATCTGTTTTCAGAATAGTTATTTTCTTCTATAGGGATAGGGACTACTTTTAACTTAGAACTACCTTACAAGTCCTTTGATTTGATTTGTCTGTGTGCTGAAAAGTAGTTGTTTGTCTCTGGCATGAGTTGGGAAAGGGTGTTTAATGTCAGCTCCTTTCATCTAGACTACAATCATTTGTCTTTAATGTTTCCCCCCCAGCCCTTTGGTAACCTATATTAATAATTGGGGCATCATCATTTTACAGAGCCAGTAAAAGCCTGCCTGCTGGAATATATTTTATTTTTATATATTTTGTTGGATTTCCCCCCCTTCCCTATTCATTTGCAACTGCTAGATCCGCATGGAACTACTCTAGTTTATCTTTTTCAACACAGATTGTCTGCATTTTAGTATTCAAGGTTTGAATACAGTTTTTTATATATTTTTCTCATAAAGTTCTCTTTTTACCCATAACCTGAGAGGTTGGTTTACCACTTAGGGAGGAAGGAACGATCCCTCAAATCACGTATCTCAGTGCTATGTACAAGGAGATGGTCCTGTAGTGTTTGTTGCCATCTATTTTTTTCTCATTTTTTTTTCATCTTTTTCTAGTAATTATTATGCTAACACAGGGTGGAGAACATTCCCTGGAGGAGGGAAGTTGTGGTGAGAACTATCATTCCACCATTCCAAGAGGTAGGGCCAAGATCAGAGGTGGTATTCTGCTGGTTCAGACCAGTTCACCCAAACTGGTAGCGGAAATCACGATTTCACACCTGCCCCCACCCACCCCAGCTGTATGCTGTCCTATTTAGGCACATTTTTTAGGTTGGGTGCAAGCGTGGAAGACACATGCGTGAGAAAAGCGCATGCACGGAAGTCCGGGCGCATGTGCAGAAGGGGTGCGTACACCTGTGAAGTGAGCTCACACACAGCAAACCGGTAGTAACAAAATGTGAAACCCACCATTGGCCAAGGTGTGAAGACTCAAAGTGAAAAGTAATTTTGAGAGTTCTGTCTTTCTACTCTGTAGAACGAATTCTGATGCTGTAGTCATGAAAAGTTGGAAATTGTCCATGTATTATCAGTGTTAGTTTTCCCTACCAGATGTAGGAGGCATTTGAGATTATTCTTTCTCTTGACCATTATTTGCGTGAATAATATTAGGGTTCTTTTGGATATGAAGCCCTTTCAGGGAATAGACATTTTGATGCTCTTATCGTGGCCAACAAAACATCTTATTGTAGAGATTCATCAGGTGCCTACATTTTTCTATCTTTAGGGATTCGTTAATGAAATTATTTTTAACAACTAATAAGGTCTTTACCTTTAAAATATACTTCATGGTATAATGAGGCTTTATTTAATTTTCATATCTATCCTTGCTCTTGTGCTTTATTTATTCAAATTAAAATTCAAATTAAGATTTATTAACCGCACCCTCTCCCCACAGGGACCCGGGGCGGTGCACAGGCATAATTAAAAACAATATACAAAATACAAACATTACTTAAAATAAAATTAAATAAATCTACCTATGCTAAAAATATATAATTAAAACCCATTAAAATTTGTAATTAAAAGACAGAGAGAACTATTCAAGGCCGGCCAGTCGAAAGAGATGGGTCTTCAATTTTACCCGGAAGGAGCGGAGGTCGGTGGTCGTTCTAATATCAGGGGGAAGGTCGTTCCAGAGGGCCGGGCCCGCCACAGAGAGCGCCCTTCCCCTGGGCGTCGCCCGCTGACAAAGTCTAGTGGACGGCACCCGGAGAAGCCCCTCTCTGTGGGAGCGAATCGGTCGTGAGGATGTGTGGGGCAGGATCCGATCTCGCAGATAGCTAGGTCCCGAGCCATGGAGCGCTTTGAAGATGATAACTAACACCTTGAAGCGCACCCGGAAGACGACAGGTAGCCAGTGCAGCTCGCGCAGGAGCGGTGTTACATGGGCAAACCTGGAGGTGCCCATAATTGCTCGCGCGGCCGCATTCTGAACTAACTGAAGCCTCCGGGTGCACCTCAAGGGGAGCCCCATGTAGAGAGAGTTGCAATAGTCCAGTCGGGATGTCACGAGGGCATGGGTGACTGTGCGAAGGGCGTCCCGATCCAATAGGGGGCGCAATTGGCGAACCAGGCGAACCTGGTAAAACGCCCTCCTGGCCACGGCTGTCACTTGCTCTTCCATAGACAGCCGGGTATCCAGGAGGACACCCAAATTGCGCGCCCCATCCACAGGGGCAAGATGTTCGCCCCCTATGGCCAGCGTTGGAGAAAGCTGGTTGAATCGGGCAGCCGGAAACCACAGCCACTCGGTCTTGGTCGGGTTGAGCCTAAGTCCGTTACTTCCCATCCAGATCCGCACGGCTTCCAGGCACTGGCACATCACCGCTACGGCATCGTTGGGGTGGTCTGGGGTAGATATGTACAGCTGGGTGTCATCAGCGTACAGATGGTACTCTACCCCAAAACCACGGATGATCTCACCCAGCGGCTTCATGTATGCATTAAACAGGAGAGGCGAGAGGACCGACCCCTGAGGCACCCCGCATGTGAGGGGTCTCGGGGTCGACCTCTGCTCTCCTGCCCGCACAAATTGCGATCGGCCAGAGAGGTAGGAGGAGAACCACCGCAAAACGGTGCCTCCCACCCCCAACCCCCCCAGCCGATGCAATAGGATACCATGGTCGATGGTATCGAAAGCCGCCGAGAGGTCTAATAGGACCAGGATGGAGGAACATCCCCCATCTCTGGCCCTCCAGAGATCATCTACCAACGCGACCAATGCCGTCTCGGTGCTATGCCCGGGCCGAAAGCCGGACTGGCGCGGATCTAGATAGTCAACTTCCTCCAGGTGACGGGGAAACTGTTGTGCCACCACACTCTCAACAACCTTCGCCAAGAAGGGAAGGTTGGAGACTGGACGGTAGTTGTTCAAAAGAGCTGGGTCCAAAGAGGGCTTCTTGAGGATTATGTGAGGATTCGGTTTGCTTTATGAATAGCCAAGAGCCAAAGTTTTGTTTTGTTTTTAAATAAGGCTGTTCGGTTTGGTTGTTTTTATCTCTCTCTGAAAAGCACTATCTGTGAAAGCTTTAAAAATAAATAAACAAATCAATAAAGGAAGCAGAGTAATATCAAAACAACCATCCTATCTCCAAAGAGAAAGTTATAGCTATTAAAATTTAGAGTAAGAGGTTGCTATATTGTATATTTGTGTCTATTGGATTCTTTTCATACAGTATATTTGTACTTTCTTCTGTCACCTTTTACATTTCTCCCCTTTTCATCCTCAATTTTTCCCACTTTGTGTTATTTTGTATTTTATTATTCTTATGAAACTCAATAAAATTATTTGAAAAAGAGGAAGTTATGGACTAAGGGGGAAAATCATATGCCGTTATATGCTCTTGAGTGCAAGCTGATCACTAATAGAATAGAATAGAATAGAATAGAATAGAATAACAGAGTTGACAGGGACCTTGGAAGTCTTCTAGTCCATCCCCCTGCTTAGGCAGAAAACCCTACACCACTTCAGACAAATGGTTATCCAAGCTCTTCTTAAAAATGTTGGAGCATTTACAACTTCTGGAGGCAAGTTGTTCCACTATTAATTTTTCTATCAGGAAATTTATCCTTAGTTTTAGGTTGCTTCTCTCCTTGATTAGTTTCCATCCATTGCTTCTTTTCCTGCTCTCAGGTGCTTTGGATAATAGCTTGACTCCCTCTTCTTTGTGGCAACCCCTGAGATATTGGAACACTGCTATCATGTCTCCCCTAATCCTTCTTTTCCCAGTTCTTGCAACCATTCTTCATATGTTTTAGCCTCCAGTCCCCTAATCATCTTTGCTCTTCTCTGCACTCTTTCTAGAGTCTCCACATCTTTTCTACATCGTGGCGACCAAAACTGAATGCAGCATTCCAGGTGTGGCCTTACGAAGGCATTATAAAGTGGTATTAACACTTCATGTTATCTTGATTCTATCCCTCTGTTTATGCAACACAGAATTGTGTTGGCTTCTTTGGCAGCTGTAACACACTGCTGGCTCATATTTAAATGATTGTCCACTAGGACTCCAAGATCCCTCTCACAGTTACTACTATTGAACAAGGTACCACATATATTGTACTCTGCATTTTGTTTTTCTTGCCTAAATGTAGAGCCTTACTTTTTTCACCATTGAATTTCATTTTGTTAGATAGTGCCCAGTGTTCAAGTCTGTCAAGATCCTTCTGTATCTTAAGCCTATTTTCTGGGGTGCTGGCTAGTCCCGTTAGCTTGGTGTCGTCTGCAAAATTGATGAATTCCCCATCTATCCCCTTGTCCAAGTCATTGATGAAGATGTTGAAGAGTACTGGAACTGGCGGTGGAGGGGTAGCGGTTATTGTTAGGGAAGGTCTTGAGCCGAGAGAGACCATTGTGCCACAGACTACCGGCTGTGAGTCCCTCTGCGTGAAGTGGGGCCTAGGGAGGCAGTTGGGCTTGCTAGTTGTATACCTGGCTCCACGCTATGTAACAGCAGCCCTGCCCGAGCTCCTTGAGGTGATCGCTACGATGGCAGTTGAGACCCCCAGACTAGTAGTCATGGGGGACTTTAATCTGCCATCGGTGGGCGAATCAGAGGTAGCTCGGGAGTTCATGGCTTCCATGACGGCCATGGACCTGACCCAAGTAATTCAGGGTCCCACGCACGAGGGTGGACATACGCCGGATCTAATCTTTGTCTCTGGCCAATGGAAGAGTGATCTGGGTATAGGGGATATAGTCATCACACCCCTGTCATGGTCAGACCACTCACTTCTCCAGCTCGACTTTCCAATCGCTACACCCCATCGCGGGGAGGCGGAACCTGAGTCACCTATATGGTTCCGCCCCAGGCGCCTGATGGACCCCGACAGGTTCCAGACGGCGCTTGGGCCACTTCCTGTATCCCTGACCCGCACCCCGATGGAGGACCTCGTGGCCGCATGGAATACTGCGGCCACGGGAGCCTTGGATCGGGTCGCGCCCTTGCGGCCTCTCTTGCGGCGACGAACCACCCTGGCTCCTTGGTTTACCGAGAAGCTAAGGGTGATGAAGCGCCACAAGAGATGCCTAGAGAGGAGATGGAGATCCACTCGGTGTGAATCTGACCGAACACAGGTGAGAGCCCATTTACAGACTTACCTTGTGGCACTGAGAGTGGCCAAACGTCATCATTGTGCCACTCTCATCGCATCCGCAGATAACCGCCCTGCCGCCCTGTTCAGGGTGACCCGCTCCCTCCTTCAACAGAGGGTGCGGGGAGCCCCATTACAGGGTAGAGCAGAGGAATTTGGGATTTATCTGCAGGATAAAATCGCTCAGATTCAGAGCGAGTTAGTCCCCATCGATAGTGGCCCATTGGGATGCCCCGAGGCAAATCTTGAGACAGTTTTGTGCGAAGAGTTTGACTCTGTTACTTCCGAAGATATGGACAGGTTACGTGGGCGACTGCGAGCCACCACATGTTTATTGGACCCGTGTCCCTCCTGGCTTGTACTGGCATCCTGGGAGGTTACACGAGGCTGGCTCCAGGAGGTTGTCAATGCTTCTCTTAATGAGGGTTTCTTGCCTACCTACCTTAAAGAGGTGATGGTGAGACCCCTCTTGAAGAAGCCCTCTCTGGACCCAGCATTATTGGTTAATTACCGTCCGGTCTCCAACCGTCACTTTTTGGCGAAGGTTGTAGAGAGTGTGGTGGCACAACATTTTCCCCGTCATCTGGAGGAAGTTGATTATCTAGACCTGCGCCAGTCCGGCTTCCGGCCCGGGCATAGCACCGAGACGGCATTGGTCGCATTGGTGGATGATCTCTGGAGGGCCAGAGATGGGGGTTGTTCCTCCATCCTGATCCTATTAGACCTTTCAGCGGCTTTTGATACCATCGACCATGGTATCCTATTGCATCGGCTGGAGGGGCTGGGGGTGAGGGGCACCATATTACGGTGGTTCTCCTCCTACCTCTCCGGTCGATCGCAATTTGTGTTGGCAGGAGAGCAGAGGTCGACCTCGAGACCCCTCACTTGTGGGGTGCCTCAGGGGTCGGTCCTCTCGCATCTCCTGTTCAACACATATATGAAGCCGCTGGGCGAGATCATCCGTGGTTTTGGGGTAGAGTACCACCTCTACGCTGACGATACGCAGCTGTATATATCTACCCCAAACCACCCCAACGATGCCGTAGCGGTGATGTGCCAGTGCCTGGAAGCCGTGCGGATCTGGATGGGAAGTAACGGACTCAGGCTCAACCCGACCAAGACCGAGTGGCTGTGGTTTCCGGCTGCCCGATTCAACCAGTTGATGCCATCTCTAGCGATAGGGGACAAACACCTTACCCCTGTGGATGGGGCACGCAACTTGGGCGTCGTCCTTGATACACGGCTGTCCATGGAAGATCAAGTGACAGCCGTGGCCAGGAGGGCATTTTACCAGGTTCGCCTGGTACGCCAGTTGCGCCCCCTAATGGATCGGGATGCCCTTTGCACAGTCACTCATGCCCTCGTGACATCCCGACTGGACTGCTGCAATTCTCTCTACATGGGGCTTCCCTTGAGGTGCACCTGAAGACTTCAGCTTGTCCAGAATGCAGCCGCGCGAGCAATTATGGGAACCTCTACGTTTGCCCACGTAACACCGCTCTTGCGCGAGCTGCATTGGCTGCCTGTCGTCTTTCGGGTGCGCTTCAAGGTGCTAGTTATCATCTTTAAAGCGCTCCATGGCAAGGGACCTAGCTATTTGCGGGATCGGATTCTGCCCCATACATCCCTGCGGCCGATTCGCTCCCACAGAGAGGGACTTCTCTGGGTGCCGTCCACTAGGCTATGCCAGCGGGCGACGCCCAGGGGAAGGGCCTTCTCTGTGGCGGGCCCAGCCCTCTGGAACGACCTTCTCCACGAAATTAGAACAACTACGGATCTCCGCTCCTTCCGCCAAAAAAATTCAAAAATTGAAAACACACTTCTTCTGCTTGCCTGGCCTAGGTTAGTCTGCTGTTTTTAACTGGGTTTAGGGAATTGTAGTTTAATTTTAGCATAATGGTTTTAGCGCAGGGATAATTTTATTTAATTCTTATTTTATCTATTTATATATTTTGTATTGTATTTTTAATTTTCCCTGTACACCGCTCCGAGTCCCTTCGGGGAGAGGACGCGGTTTATAAATAAAATTTATTATTATTATTATTATTAACTAAAACAGACCCATTGCATACTTCCCTCCATGTAGCTGCAGTTCCATTGAGGATTACAAGTTGAGTGTGATTGGTCAGCCAGTTTCAAATCCATCTGGTGGTGATACTATTCTTATAATGTATATGTGGATAATTCAGTTAAGCAGCAACAGTAAAGTGATTTCCAAACTAATAAGAAAGGCTTTGGCTACAACATTTGGACTGCAAACATTTTGGATGACTGCCAGTTAGTAGCAAAGAGGCAACCTTTTCCTAACTGCTAGAGAGTGTCCCCTCTCGCAGGCCTGGCCCCCTGAATTAACACGGGCCCACCTCGAGGATGGATTGATTAATCCTGAGAGGTGGGCGAAGCGCAGGCTCAGGGGGTTCCTGTGTAAATATCTAATTCGGCTTTTAGGGGGTCCCAGGGAGGGGGGGAGGAAGAGTCAGATGGGGGAACGCCAAGAGAGAAGGCCGGCAGAAAGCGGAAGCAGAGAAACGGAGGAGGGTGAAGGGGGGGTTGTTTCCACTGAGGTATTTGCCATCAATACGGTCTTGGGGAGGGGCAGGGGCGGTGGGAGAGGGGATAGACACTATCATTTGGAGGATCGTGGCCGATGGTTACAGGTGGTCACGCACTCCAACTCCCCTTGTCCCCATCGCAGACTAGGTGGGCAAGAACCACAGACCCGGGGCCCTAGGCTGATGCTATGCAACGCCAGGTCCGTGGTACAAAAAGCCCCCCTCATACATGACCTTGTGTCAGAGGGGGACCCGGACCTGGTAGGAATTACGGAAACCTGGTTGGGCCACGAGGGAGGACATCCCCTCGTAGAAATGTGCCCACCAGGATACCGAGCCTTCCATCAGCCTAGGGCCCTAGGGAGGGGTGGGGGAGTGGCGATTATGGTTAGGAAAGGTCTTGAGCCAAAGGAGACCACGATCCCTCAGACCACCGGGTGCGAGTCCCTCCTTGTGAAGTGGGGCCTAGGGAGGCAGTTGGGCGTGTTAGTTGTATACCTGGCTCCTCGCTATGCAACAACAGCCCTGCCCGAGCTCCTAGAGGTGATAGCCGAGGCGGCGGTTGAGACCCCCAGACTTTTAGTCATGGGGGACTTTAACCTGCCGTCGGCAGGCGAAACCTCTGGTGCAGCTCGGGAGTTCATGGCTTCCATGACAGCCATGGACCTGACCCAGGTAGTTGTAGGCCCTACCCACGAGGGCGGACACACCCTGGATCTAATCTTCATCTCGGGACAGTGGAGTAGTGATCTGGGAATAGGGGATCTAGTCATCACACCCCTGTCATGGACAGATCACGCTCTCCTTCGGCTCGACTTTCCGATCGCTGCACCTCACTGCGGGGAGGCGGAACCGGACATTCCTATATGGTTCCGCCCCAGGCTCCTGATGGACCCGATAAGGTTCCAAAGGGAGCTTGGGCCAATTCCTGTGGACTTGCCCCGCGACTCGACTGAGGACCTAGTAGCCGCATGGCTAAGTGCGGCCATGGGGGCCTTGGACCGAGTCGCGCCCTTGCGGCCTCTCTTGCGGCGACGAACCACCTGGGCTCCTTGGTTTACCGAGGGGCTCAGGGAGATGAAGCGCCACAAGAGACGCCTAGAGAGCAGATGGAGATCATCTCACTCGGAAGCAGACCGAACACTAGTGAGAGACCATATTAGGACTTACTTAGTGGTGATAAGAGTGGCCAAACACGAGTATTGTGCCACTCTTATTGCATCCGCAGATAACCGCCCTGCTGCCCTGTTTGGGGTGACCCGCTCCCTCCTCCAACAGAGGCCGCGGGAAGCCCCTTTACAGGGTCGAGCAGAGGAATTTGGGATTTATCTGCAGGAGAAAATCACTCGGATTTGGAGCGAGTTACCCTCCATCGACAGTGGCCCAGTCGAGCGTGCCGAGGCTTTTCTTGTGACACCATCATGGGAGGAGTTTGAGTTTGTTTCTACCGAGGATATGGACAAGTTGTCAAAGAGACTTAGGGCCACCACATGTTTATTGGACCCGTGTCCCTCCTGGCTTGTACTGGCATCCTGGGAGACGACACGAGGCTGGCTCCAGGGCATTGTCAACGCATCTCTGAGTGAGGGGTCCTTGCCCGCCGTCTTGAAAGAGGCGGTAGTAAGGCCCCTCCTCAAGAAGCCGTCCCTGGATCCAGCATTATTAGAGAACTATCGTCCCGTCTCCAACCTTCACTTTTTAGTGAAGGTTGTTGAGAGTGTGGTGGCTCAACAGTTTCCGCGACTCTTGGAGGAAGTTGATTATCTAGACCCGCGCCAGTCCGGCTTCGGACCCGGGCACAGCACCGAGACGGCATTGGTCGCATTGGTTGATGATCTCTGGAGGGCGCGGGATAGAGGATTTTCCTCTATCCTAGTCCTATTAGACCTCTCAGCGGCTTTTGATACCATCGACCATGGTATCCTATTGCGCCGACTGGGGGGGTTGGGGCTGGGAGGCACCGTTTTGCGGTGGTTCTCGTCCTACCTCTCTAGTCGGTCGCAATGTGTGTTGGCAGGGGGGCAGAGGTCGACTTCGAGGCCCCTCATATGTGGGGTACCTCAGGGGTCGGTCCTCTCGCCCCTACTGTTCAACACATATATGAAGCCGCTGGGTGAGATCATCCGTGGTTTTGGGGTGGGATATCATCTGTACGCTGATGATACTCAGTTGTACATATCCACCCCAAGCCACCCCAACGATGCTGTCGAGGTTATGTCCCGGTGCTTGGAGGCCGTACGGATCTGGATGGGTGGTAACAAACTCAAGCTCAACCCGTCCAAGACTAAGTGGCTGTGGCTTCCGGCACCCCGTTTCAGCCAGATTATTCCAACTCTGGCCATTGGGGGCGAAACACCGGCCCCCGTGGAGAGGGCGCGCAATTTGGGTGTCCTCCTGGACTCCCGGCTGTCTATGGAGGACCATGTGGCAGCCGTGGCCAGGGGGGCGTTCCATCAGGTACGCCTGATGCGCCAATTGCGCCCCTTACTGGACCGGGGTGCCTTACGCACAGTCACTCCAGCACTCGCTGACGGCTTAGTGCTTAGGATGGAGAATACTGATTGTTCTCATAGGGCATCTTGGCGATGACCTCAGCAACTCCTGCTTGTAGTGCAAAGGAGTAGTAACACTCTAAAATGTATTATGCTATTGGATCCAATGCACAGGTAGAGAATGAATGAATAGGACCAGTGTCTCTTGGTATATCCTATGACTTCTCTGGAAAAGCTTGGAAGAGACAATAGACCAATATAAGAAAACATCATGGGCAGAAAGCTACATTGACTTCTAGGATGCTTCCTGAAGACTACATGGGAAGCAGGTCTCTTCCACCACATTCATCATCATCATCTCTTTTACGGTAAGAAAATAGCAAGGTGGTATCTTTTTGCGGTTCTTCAGATTTCTGTAGGCCTGGGCCTCACAAAGAGAATCCAAAGCCTGTAGGATGACCTAACAGAGCACAACTATCCTAATCCCACAGTAGTCATCCTACCTATACCATTAATTGGGTGGTCCAAATGTGTAGTCAGCAATTTGCAAAGTGAAAAAACGCTGGAAAGCATTTAAAATATTAGATTACAAATGAAAAGATCGTATTAAAAGTGCAACCACAGGAAGTCACCACTGTTATTTCAAACAGGCATTTGCTGCAGCATCTCTATTATGGGATTGGAGAACTCATATATTTTCAAGAACCAAAATTACAGAATAACAGGGATAGAAGGGACCTTGGAGGTCTTCTAGTCCCACTCCCTGCTCAAGCCCTATACCCATGATGGCGAACCTATGATGGCGAACCTATGGCATGTGTCAGGGCACGCGAGGTGTTGCTCTGTCAGCTGGCCAGAGAGCATGCATGCGCTGGTCAGCTGATTTCTGCCTTTTGAGGCCATTTTTCGCCTTCCAGAGGCTTTGGGAACGTACTTCCGGTTTGCTCGTAGGGCTGTTTTTTTGCGCTCCGGAGGCTTCAGAGAAGCTCCTGAAGCTTCCAGAGGGCCTCCAGGGGGGGCAGGGGAGGCTGTTTTTACCCTCCCCAGGCTCCTATAAAGCCTCTGGAGCCTGGGGAGGGTGAAAAAAGCATGCCAAAAATGGGGGAGTGCTGGTCACGTGCGCATGTGCGCTGGGTCATGCGCAAAGCATTATGGGTATGACACACCCATGCATGACCCGCCTGCGCTCCCCCCGCTTTTGGCACCGCGAGCCAAAAAAGGTTCGCCATCACTGCCCTATACCAGGGGTCTGCAAAGTCGGCTCTTTTAAGACTGGTGGACTTCAACTCCCAGATTTCCCCAGCCAGCTAATTCTGGGAGTTGAAGTCCACCAGTCTTAAAAGAGCCGACTTTGCAGACACCTGCCCTATACCATTGCAATCAAATTGTTGTCCAATCTCTTCTTTAAAACCTCCTGTGGTGGAAACCCACAACTTCTGGAGGCAAATTGCTACACTGATTAATTGTTCTAAGTGTGAGGAAATGTATCTTTAGTTCTAGGTTGCTTCTTCATTAGTTTCCATCCATTGCTTCTTATCCTGCCTTCAGGTGCTTTGGAGAATGGGTTGATTCCCCTCTCTTCTTCGTGGCAGCACCTAGTGGCATAACCAGTTCCTGCAGTTGTTCTTCGTATGTTTTAGCCTCCAGTCTCCTAATCATCTTTGTTGCCATTGGTAGCTTTTCAAAATATCTAAAATGCAGTCATAGGTACCTGTTCTCAGAGAAATAACTACCAATGTCTTTATCCTGTATTATTAAAAGGAGGCAGTAATGTACTGTTACACTAATTTCAGAAATATTAAAATATTAAAGCTAATAAAAATGACTTAATATAGAAGATTTCTTTGTGTCTTAGCGTTTGCTGCCATCTAGTGGCTTTTAGTGCTCAGATATAGTATATGTTGCCTTTTTCTTGTTGAGTTTTATATATAGTTCACCCTGCGTGGTTGAGGCAGGGAGACACAATGTGTGCTTTGGGTGCTCATCCATGCAACAATGTTTGGTCAGGTGAAAAATAGTAGAAATGGCAGGTTTTAGCTAATTTAAATTTGTATAGCATTTCCACATGATATCTTTGGATGGGGAAGATGATCTAAACTAAAATTAGAATTATATTAAATTTCATATGGCTGAATTTTGATAATGAACTATAATACAGAGTGCCAGCTGATGTTGGAAAAACCAATTTGATCCATTGTACAATTCAACACACATTGGCAATCCATCCAAGCGTTCACAGATTTAAAATAAAGACAGTACAGGCAGACATTATTAAAATAAATATACCACTTAAAAACCAAGGTGAAGATCATTGTCAATTGATTGTGTTATCTTAAGAACCAGAACTTAGTTCCTACCAGTTACCTCAAACTCAAGCATCCAATCAAGGGATAGGTTTCATGAATGGAAATTCCCTCTTTATGAAGTTGCTGTCTTTTGTGAATTTATAACACAAAGTTCCATATTTCTATTCCATCTGGATGGGGAGAGATTGGGAAAGTTCTTGACAGTTTCTGGAAGCAATGGTGGTTAGGCGAAGGTCAATCAATTTGAGGAGCTATGTTTGACTTCATTGTATGTATTTTATTTATTTCAATAATACTTTGTTTAGATCAGGGATGTCCAAACTTGGGAACTTTAAGACTTGTGGACTCCAACTCCCAGAATTCCCCAGCCAGCTGGCTGGGGAATTCTGGGAGTTGGAGTCCACAAGTCTTAAAGTTCCCAAGTTTGGACATCCCTGGTTTAGATATTTATCCTGCTTTTTTAAACATTTAACTCAAGACGGCAAATGTACCCAATACTCCTGTCTTAATATTCCACAAAAATCCTGTGAGGTGGGTAGAGTTGAGAGAGAATGACTGGCTCAAAGTCACCCAGTCAGCCTTCATGCCTAAAGTGGGACTAGAACTCATTGTCTCTTGGTTTCTACACCAGCACTTTCATTGCTACCCCAAACCTAACCCCTGCTATCTCTGCTATCTTACCAGTAATACAAAATGAAATGCATTGGTGCCTTGATACTCAACTGCTTTGAAATTTATCAAATTGGTACTCAACCCATTTTGACAGGAAACCTTTATCCCAGTACTCATTATTTGTTTGGTACTCAACACACAAGCTACTTGTTGATGTCAGCTACCTGGTGACTCATTACATTATTCCTTATGGGAAAAAACTGTTTGGTACTCGTAGTTTTTGGTACTCATCACACCT
This sequence comes from Rhabdophis nuchalis, assembly GCA_039707465.1. NCBI lineage: Eukaryota > Metazoa > Chordata > Lepidosauria > Squamata > Natricidae > Rhabdophis > Rhabdophis nuchalis. The sequence continues at coordinate 237,674,551 of CM077643.1, forward strand.
CCCAGAACCAATTAACGATGAGTACCGAGGTACACATCGAGTTCACAACAATGATGACATTTATCAGTGTATTTGTCATTACACTGAGATAATGTAATGTAATTATATTATATTATTATATATATTATATATCTCTTACAGAGTGGGAATCCACCTTAACAGTCCATCATAACACTATAACATAGCCATCACTTCCTCCAAAGCAAGCCATCCCTCCAAAGCAATAAGGGTAAAGTTTAGGGATACTACGTTAGGGATAAAACTGTTTCTGGAATCATAAGTAGCTTCAATGACAAGATGAGCCTACACCTCGATTCTACTTGAGAGCCCCATCTGGATTGGAGCATCCACATTTGATTATTTTCCTGAAATGAGTTCTCTGTGTGGACTTTCTTTTACCATAGTCTACAGTATATACCCATCTAATCACTTAAGTTGGGCCCAGTAAGGGGCATCATGTGGTGCTGATGCTAACAATGCTGCACTGATTGTCTGTGAGCTATTGAACCCATTTTAAATAAGATAAAATACAAAGCCCCCAAAGGACTTAGGATGCATAACCTCAGTCAACTGATTCATTGATATCAACTGTGAAAAATAGAGAAAAATAAAGACAGGCTTAAAATAACTTGACACACTTATTGCACCTATTATATCAGCATCCACTTTAGAAAAGCAAATTTTAGGAATACTATAAACTCAAGGCCACAAAGAATCACCAGAATCTGCAGCATTATTTTTTGTTCTTCCTTAATCACTGTTGTGTTCAGTACTGGACTTCAGGCAAGCATGTAGGCATTTTATCTTGTCTCTCCCTACTTCTGCATCAAGGTCCCATTCGTATGCAACAGGCCTCTCACATTTGTTCAAAGCAATGGGTGGGGGGAATGCAGTATAGAAATTTTATCCATCTCTGTCCTAAATTTTTAAAATAGAATGTTGATAAATAGTGTTTTAGAATTGAAAACAAAAGTAACTTTGTCTCTTGAGTAGATAATAAATTGAATAAGAATACATTCTGATTAACCACACACTGTGAACTGTGCAGAGTTCTAAGAAGGGTAGGAGAAATGCCCCCCTCTCCTGCACCAGATGTTCTTCATAGAAATCTTGGTTCTTCTAATCTAAGCTACGCAGCAATAGACTTTGTGCTCCATCTAGTGACCAAAGTTATGGCTAACAGAAAATTAAAGTGAATCAAAGCATTCGTCCTCTCTCTGTGCTTAAAAAGTACGCTGAAATACTGTACTTTGTACAGCTTTCTCCTCTGTTGGATCCTGGCTGTACTGTACTTACGTTACTTAACGTGAGATAAGTTTAAGATAATAGATTCCATGGATTCCTTTCACTTCCCATCCAATAGAAAAGAATCCGTTGCAATTTTAGGTTGCATTAAAAGAGGGATAGAATCGAGATCACCGGAATATTAATGTTGCTTTATAAAGCCTTAGTAAGACCACACCTAGAATGTGGCATCCATGATTTGGTCATCACACTATAAAAAAAGATGTTGAGACTCTAGAAAGAATGCAGAAAAGAACAGCAAAGACGATTAAAGGCTGGAGCTTAAACATATGAAGAAAGGTTTTAGGAATTGAGTTTGTCTAATTTAGTGAAAAGGACTAGGGGAGACATGATAGCAGCGTTCCAATATTTTAGGGGCTGCCACAGGGAATAGGGGTCAACCTATTTTCCAAAGCATCAGAAGGCAAGGCAGGAAACAAGGGAAATTAATCAAGGAGAGAAGCAACTTAGACCAAAGAGAAATTTCCTAACAGTGAAAACAATGAACCAGTGGCAGGGCTTGGCTTCAGAAGTTGTGAGTCCTCCATCACTGGAGGCTTTTAGAAAGAGACTGGACAGCCACTTGTCTGGAATGGTATAGGGCCGTGATAGCAAACCTATGGCATGTGCGTCACAGGTGGCACACAGAGCCATATTTGGTGCCATGTCAGCCGTCAGCTCCGGCGTGTATGTGCATGCTGGCCAGCTGATTTTTCTCCCTTCCAGAAGGCCGGGGGGGCTGTTGTCGCCCTCCCCAGGCTTCAGGAAAGCCTCCGGAGGCTAGGGAGGGTGAAAAACGGGCCCCAACAGGCCAACCGGAAGTTCGTTCCCGAACTTCTGGTTGGGCCCCTGGGGGGCGTTTTTTGCCCTCGCCAGGCTTCAGGAAAACCTCTGGAGGCTGAGGAGGGGTCACGTGTGCATGCATGGGGAGTGCCCACGCATGCATGCACAGGTGGGCAGGGAGATAGAGTGGGCACATGTGCACGGAATTTTGGCATGCCGTAAGAAAAAGGTTTACCATCACTGGTATAGGTTCTCCTGCTCAAGCCGGGGGGTTGGAGTAGAAGACCTTGAAGATCCCTTCTAATGTTACCCTATAATGTATAGCAGGTTTGGGTTTCAGGACTCCAGATACAGGTAGTCTTCAACTTACAATAGTTCATTTAGTGACTGTTCAAAGTTACAATGGCGCTAGAACAGGGGTCCCCAACCCCCGGGCCGGGGACCGGTGCCGGTCCGTGGCTTGATAGGAACCGGGCCGCGGGGCCAGAGAGGAGGAGGAGGGAGGAGGGGGCAGCCCCCTGGGCAGAGCACACACGCCGGATGCGGGAGAGCGCAGGCGCGGCCGTTCGACGCCCTAGAGCAGTGGTTGGCTCTTTGGCCCCTCGGGTGCGGCTCTCAAAAGAAATTTCAATCGTGGTACTGTTGCTATTTGGCTCGATTAATGAGTTTGCCCACCACTGCCCTAGAGGGCCGAGTGAGCCGACCCCCCCCCCCCCACGTGTGCATGCGCCGCCTGTTCCCCCTCCCCCCCACCGCTCCTCCTCTACGCCAGCCGGTCCGCAGAATTTACTTTAAAATGAAACCGGTCCCTGGTGCAAAAAAGGTTGGGGATCCCTGCGCTAGAAAATGGACATGACCATTTTTCACACTTACAGAGGATGCGCTGGCATAGTCTATCCATAATGGAGCTATGATATATGTCCAAAGAAACCTCCTAGGTAGGTTTTTGTTACTGTTTTTTTACTGTGCTTTTAAAATGTTCATTGTTCCATTTTTGTTAATGATGATTAACAGTGATTAGCTCTGCTATAAATTGGTCTAATGCTACAAGTCAGATGTATACAACTTATGTTTTGCCTCACAGCTGCAGTTGCTCTTGTGGCATACAGAGGCTGCTCTCCCCCCAAAAGGAAACTCCAGGGCAAAGAACAAAGCATATTTTTATCAATTCTCTCTTGCCACTCTATTAAAAATGAAGTTTTCTGGCAACTTTAACTGAAGCTCTGGGAGCTGTGCCTGTAATTTTCAGGGGCTGCAGCTGATAAGTCTCCATTTTCCAGAAAACAGGTTAGAGAGAGAATAATATCCTGTGTTAGCTTCATTTTTTATCAGAAAATAGAATGGAAGGACCCAACACAAGGTGGCAGTAAAGAATATTTCAGCGTTTAGTAAACTTGGCAAATTTAAGATGTGTGAATTTCAACTCCTTAACCTGACAGTGGAAAACCACACATCTTAATGTTGTCAAGTTTTAAAAAAAAACCTGATTTGGATGATAAAACTTTAGCTCTCTGATTAATCGGCACAACAGTCTTTGAAAAAAGGTCACGTGTTAATATTTTCACACTTCCCATATAAGCTATAAGGAGTTACTTTCAGAATAGCAACACAATGCAGTATGTAGTTACCCCAACACAACAAGTGCCGGTTTACATTGTTGTAGTTGTCAATATTTGTCTGCTGTAAAATCACTGAGATTTCCACTTACAACAAAATTACATTCAGTAAAATAAACACCCTGAAGGGAGGGTGTTTCCCTTCCCTGAAGGGAAACTTTAATGATGTTTATTAGAAGGTCGATTTCCCCCCCCAAAAAATAGAAAAGAAACTTATTTTGTGCCCTTGTCAGCAACTCAAAAAAGATGTTTGGTTTCCCGCCCCAGAAACAGGATTATTTTCAATTAATACACATATATCACACCAGACATAAATCAAAGAACTTACAGCTCACTTCACAGCATTTGTTCCTTCTAAATTTAAGCATCCATAATAAAGCTGCAGGCTTTATGATTTATTTGTAGATTTGTCCTTAGAGGGCCTCCTAAGGAAGTTTTGTTAGAATCAGGGAAATGTCTTGAGAGGGACTTTGGCTCCCTTCACCAATGGCATAAACTGAGGATACTTACGGTTCTAAAACAAGGCTTACTGGGTTTATTGAGTTTTTCTAGATATGCCTACTTCAGAATGTGTTTGAAGCGAGATACATTTTGTTTACTAGGAAAATCTCTGTTCTTTTTTTCCTAGCCAAAAATAATTCATCATTGATCTGAGAGAGATTTTCATATTGTGGTGTGGTGTGTTTATAAATTTTAAACGGTTTGAACGTGTATATTTTTACGCTATACTCCTATATTTTGCCACAGTTTGTAGTTGTTACGGTTTTATAGAATATTCTCCTTGGGTGGATTTGTGCCTTTTGGATTCTCATTGATTCCTATCCTGGAGGAGGGAAGGGGTCAACCTTCCCTCCTCCAGTCAATTCTGTTGTGGAATATCATAACCTATTGAAAACGTGAAAAACACATATTTGTGGGAAAACAGCCTCCAGGCTGCTGCTCTCACAACAATATTTAATATGCAGGTAGTCCTCGACTTACAACAGTTCATTTAGTAACCATTCAAAGTTATAATGTCATTGGAAAAAGTGACATGACCATTTTTCACACTCATGACCATTGTAGCATCCTCATGGTTATGTGATTTACATTTGGATGCTTGACAACTTATTTATGACGGTCGTGTGATCCCCTTTTGTGATCTTCTTACAAGCAAAATCAATGGGGAAATCCAAATTCACTTAACAACAGTTTGACTAATTAAACAACTACACTTAACTGTTCACTTGACAATTCTTCCTCCAAACCATTCTTCCTTCCTTCCTTCCTTCTTTCCTTTTTATTTTATATAGCTAAAAGAGAAGTTTGAAAAAGAATAATAAAACCTTTTAAAAAGTAGTATAACAATACACCATACACCCTCCAAATGTTTGTTTAAAAATGAAATATCATTACTTGTTGATGGAACTAAATAAAACTAAACAGATGAGTAAATTCTAAGCATTGGAAAACTACTGATTTTAAGGCATATGCATTCAATTAGGTTGAAGTGCCTGACTTCAACTTTCAAAGCTGATGTTTTGTTTATTGTTACTATATTTAAGGAAGTCAAAAGGACGAGAACAAAAGTGATTATAATAAGCTGTTGTTCCTGTTGTTATGACAACTAACTACAGAAATTTCAGTGAACTTTGACAAATAATGAAGTTGTGTTATCATCCTACAAAGTCCTATCTTTGGCTCTCTGAAGATAATTTTCTATCTAGAAGCAAATTCCATTGCATTTAAAATAAATTATTACAGCTAAAGAGGCATGTATAGCAATCTCAACATTAGTCTTTTCAAGCAGCTGGAATATTCTATGTTGTTGCCAACATTCAGTTGCATGTAGGTCAATATTTGTTATTATCTGTTAACAATAATATGAAATTACAGCTGCCAATTGTTTAGCTAGTGTTGGTCTTCATGCACATCACGTTCCAAAAACCTAGGATATTTTAATATATTGGCATACAATAGTACCTTGGTACTTGAAAACATGTTGAATTTGGTATTAGATGCATTTTGACACAAAAATGTCCTGGTACCCATCATCTCGACACACTGGTTAGAGTGCAGTACTGCAGGCTACTTCTGCTGATTGCCAGTTGCCTGCAATTTGGTAGTTCAAATGTCACCAGGCTCAAGGTTGACTCAGTCTCATCCTTCCAAGGTGGGTAAATTGTTTGGACCCAAATTGTTGGGGGCAAGATGCTGACTCTGTAACCTGCTTAGAGAGGGTTGTAAAGCACTATAAAGTGTTATATAAGTCTAAGTGCTATTGCTATTGCTATCCCTGCCAGAAACCAGATTGGCCCAAATCCTACTGGCCTTTCATAAGGTCTGAAACATGTGAGTTTTCCACTGGACTTGGGTTCTGAATGTGTGGTACAGTGGCTATGCTGATTGCTGTTGGTGGTTTATCTATCTTGGCTAACCGTTGTGTTCTATTGTTAACATGCATTATTTGTATATAATTTTTGATTATTACAAGCTGACCTGAGTCATGTATTTGAGATGGGCATCTATATAGATCAAATAAATGGGATTGCAGCAGTGCCCAGGAGATGGAACATATGCTTGTATGCATGTGACTATGTGGGATATCAACAAAAGAGACTCAGGGGCAACTTTCCCTGTGCCCTTTTAGCTCACTCAGCCCAATGCATGCTACTAGTTTGTTGTTGTGGTTGTTAGTTGTGAAGTTGTAAATCCACAAACAACATTCCTCCAGGTCTTCCTGTCCTTTACCATCCTCAGGAGTCCATTTAAGCTCATGCCTACTGCTTTGGCGACTCCATCCAGCCACCTCATTCTCTGACATCCGCTTCTTCTTTAGCCCTCAATCTTTCCCAGCATGAGGCTCTTCTCCAGTGACTCCTTCCTTTTCATTAGGTGGCCAAAGTACTTGAGTTTCATCTTCCAGATCTGGCCTTCTAAAGAGCAGTCAGGGTTGATGTCCTCTAGAACTGACCGGTTTGTTCATCTTGCTAACCAAGGGACTTGTGGGAGCCTTCTCCAGCACCATAGATCAAAGGCCTACTGGTTATGGGGAATAAAATTGAGGTGACTCCTGCATAGGCCTTTGTGAGTTCTCAGTGAAAAGATGAGATCAAGAACCACAAAGAAATAAAATGCTCCTATAGCGTAATTGTTTTCTTAAATGTCTTTTTTTTTAATCCACAATCCTAGCATTTCCTCCTAAATTCCCTTATGGCTGCCTTTTGTACTGTGCCAAATCACTTTTTTAACCATAGGCAAGAACCTCATAAATTACATAGAACAAGTTGCAAAAAAAGGAATACATTACACTGCACTGGTTAACACAGAGCGTTCACCGTGTGAAATAGTGTAATCGCCTCTGCGGACAATTTCTCTGGCCCTTAACATGTAAGCCCAAAAATGTCTAATTGCCATAGCAAAAGAAGTCACACTGGGAGAACTGAAGAAAAGTACCATTTGGTCCTCTCCACAATCTAGATTAGAAGTCTCAGCACTTTATGGATTTTTTCCTGCCCCTTCTAGAACAGGGGTATCAAACAGACCATGCCCACCCTAGCTCCACGAAGGGAAAAAACCATTGTGATACGTCACATGATGGCAACATGACATTGTGAGTTTGACACCCGTGTTCTAGAAGGTCATCAATCCTTTGGGACAAATTTTCCGAAGTTGTAGGAGCCAGGAAAAATTGTTCCCCTTCTGTTAGCTACGTCTAACTTTCCTGGATATGAAAGGGTTCTTTTTTACAGAATAAAACCTCTGAATGCAACCTACAGGAAAGGTACGCAGATTGAATCTATAGAGAAAATAATTGATTACAGTTCAGCTAATTGGCTTCCTCTGAGTTTATCCTTTCACACCTAGGCAAAACCAGTTTTATCAGACATCCAATTTGGCTGCACAGTTTGGGAGGGCCACTGGTTTAATGAGAAAGTTTTAAGGATGCTCTAACTTTGATTTAAGGGACATGGTGGCTCAGTGGCTAAGATGCTGAGCTTGTTGACCAGAAAGGTTGGCAGTTTGAATCCCTACCACTGCGTATTGGAGTAATCTCCCGTTACTTGTCCCAGCTTCTGCCAGCCTAGGAGTTTGAAAGCATGTAAAAATGCAAGTAGAAAAATAGGGACCACCTTTGGTGTGCCTTCGACATTTAATCATGCCGGCCACATGACCAAGGAGACATCTTTGGACAGTGCTGGCTCTTCGGCTTTGAAACGGAGATGAGCACTGCCCCCTAGAGTCTGGAATGACTAGCACATATGTGCCAGGGAAACCTTTACCTTTACCTAACTTTGATTTGAATTTTCTGACTGTTTATTTGACTCTCCTATGGGTGGAAACACAGGTTTAGCTTAAGAAGAAGAGAAACAAGGGCCAGTCAGAATCAGAATTTTTAAAAAGGCATATATTATATAGGGTAACCACATCTATGTTTTAATACACCGAGGATTGCTGTCAGCATAAGCCTCTGGAACTGACATTAGGGGATTTACTTAGAATTTGAAGGAGGTCTCCAGAGCAACAAAACTACAAGATTTCCAAAATCTACTGAATTACAAAATTGTCTTAGGAAGAGCTCACCGCTGACTCAATCGAGGATTATATAACTTCATCACTGTATTCATTGCACCTCCTCCATTGTCTGCAGTAAAACTTTTATACTTTCAGCATAAAAGATAGTTTTGGTCAAACAGGCATATTCAAAGCTGGAAGGCAAGTGCAACAAACTGAAAAGGGTCTATTTTCCCCTCTCGGCCTACCTGTCTCCCTACAGCTTCTGAGAAGCAATTTTTTGGGGGGGACGGGAACCCCTCACAAATCCTAAAAAGATCAAATAGCCCAAGGGATCACATTCAAAGCAAATGGAACAGAGGCATTGCAGGATCTACCGCTTTCATGGAAATGACGACAGCAGTGTTAGGCCATTGTCAGAGAAGCACTTTTGTACGGTATGTGCATATGACCTCCCAACATATACAGAAAAGGCAGAGCTTAGAGCAAAATCTGGTAGAGCTCATGGCAAGATACTTAACACCCTACACACACACATAGACACACACACACATTCCAATGCCACTGGGGTGGGGGGACATATTCACAGAGCACTTTTGAAAATACAATGTTTCATCTTTTGACACTTTTTTAATGGGGTTTCCTAAAGTCTGTGTCATAGAAACCAATTATCTGTCTGTCTGTCTGTCTACCGTCTTTCATTTTGAAGCCACGACTGTATACTTCTGGCCTAAGGTTGAAGCTGTCCCTTGCTTTCAGTAGGCTGTCTAGATTTAACATTCCGGCTTATTCTTTCTTTCTTGCAATTAATTTGTGCGCCCAGCTGTAAGTCTATGGAGATTCTCAATCATTTGGGACACTCAGTTGTAATTTGTGCCCATTAATAACATGGACGTTGAATAAAATCAAACAAAAGGATGGATTAAGAACAATGATTTTCATCTGCAGAATAATAATGACTATGTCTGCAAAATGTTTTTTTTATTGTCATAGAACACCTTGTTAGCACACTTTCTATATTAATGGGCAGTGGATTTAAAAAAAAGCTATATATGAGGATGAACAGTGAAATACTTGTATATATTTAATTTTTTAAAGAATTATTTCCTTGCATTGATTTTTTCCCCTCTAAAATCATTTCATTAAAATGAGAAATACAGTACATTACTTTGATGTATGGTTTAATCTTAGCCAGACTGTTAAAATGTATTTCTCCACTATTACTACATCGTATTTAAATAAACATTTGAAAATAGACTCCTGTTTTAAGGGGGGAAAGGAGGCATCCCCAAGAAAGGCATAAAATACAGAATTGTTTGTTTAACGCAGGGTCTTCCTGGGGCAAAGCAGTTAATTACCTACTTCATTACAGTCTATGGAAATACAGTGGTTTTAGAGGAGAAGCTGTTTTTCATCTCCTCTTTGTTACACAGTGAGACAGCTGTTCCTACGACAGATCCATTATAGCTTATCACCAGAGGACAGACCAGGAACATCACACCATGAAATATGCCTCTTGTCACCACCAGCCAGAACAAATGCTGGAACTCCTCAGAAAGGAAAAAGATCTGCTTTTGGAGAGAAGTGGGCATTAACTCAAATAGATTGGCTTCATTGATTTTAATGTACGAGGAATTACTATGACACAAAGGCAAGCCATAACTCCCAGCAGTAATATGGATTTCCCCTAGGTGCCCCTTCTTCTTAATGTATGCAGTTAGCATCAAGGAAGGAAGGATTTGAATGATAAAAGTCATTTCTGGTTTTCCTTTGTACAATGAACAGGCTACTTTCCAAAATCACTACTTTAGGAAATATGATAGTAGTTTTTGGATTCAGTATTCCCAATGAGCCTTCATTGGGAAATAATAATGCTGATGTGGGCAGGGGATATGGGTACGACTATTATTATGTATTTGCAGTCCCAGATCAATAAAGTGGCTACAATCAGTTATCTGCTTCCAAACATAGTGACATTCTTGCTTATGATGCCAAAGTAAAGATTGTGCAGCTCACTTTTCTTGTAAGGAGAAACTTCATAACAATGAAGATTGACCACTGGAACAGCTTCTCGTCAGAAGTTGTGGGTGCTTCATCACTGGAGGTTTTTAAGAAGAGACTGGACAGTCACTTGTCTGAAACGTTACAGGCTTGAGCATGGGGTTAGACTAGAAGACCTCAAAGGTCCCTTCCAACTCTATTTTGGTTGATTGAATTATATTTCAAATATAATTTTCTTACGAGGGTTGGCTGGACGTGCCAGAATCCAACCAATCCAATATACATGCATGAAAATTAGAAATTCTATAAAAATCTCTTGGGAATATGGTGGTGTTTTTTTTTTTTTTAAAGAGCCTTGGTGATAGGATCCTGCCAGTTTAACTGTGCACACTCTGCACACGTGCACAGTTTTAACAAAACTTACCTTCCGCATTACTGGGAGTAACACAGCTGAGGCACAGCAATCCGCTCTGCCTTGCTAATCATCTGAGAAGATATAGGTCAGTGTAGCACAGGGGCGGGCAAGCGGTTCCACCTGATCACCGGACTGAACCGGTTCGCTCCCAGCTGAACCATCGGAGCTACCGGTTCACCCGAACCGATCTGAACCGGTAGAATCCCACCCTTGATCTTATTGCCTTAAGACAATGATTAAGCATTCTCCTAGTAAGGATGAACTTATTAGGCCTTTGTTGTAAGAATGGAAGAAAATGTAGCATGTGGTACAGTAGCTTTCCATAAGAGATAACAAATTAATTGTCTGTTAGCACCTGGAGGTCTCTAACTCTGTACCTTCTATATCTCCCTGTGCTTTAATAATACATGTTTAAATACCTCAAATACTACAATACTTCTGGTTTTTAGAATGAGAATCATTTAATACTTTGAGTATGCTGTGATAATTGCCAGAACGTTCGGTTTCTAGTTACACATTGATTATGTTTTTTGATGTTGCAGGGAAAGTACTACTTGGGCTTGGTTTCTTTTTGGAGGAAAAATCTCTTGTAATTTTCACCAGGGCCCCGTATTATCTCCATTTTTCTCTATAAATAATAAGCTGAATGTGACTTAAGTAATTTTGGAAATTGCCAATGATAAACTGCCAAATGGTTGAAAAGTGGAGGACAAGATTTACTCTGCCCTTACATAGAGTCGGTCTCTAACAGCAGGCCTGAAGGAGTATCAACAGAAGTCCACCTCATCTACCAGAAGGCTTTTACATATCTATTTTGGCTCAGAAAGGAAAGAAAAAGCCTGGAGCATGAGGAATATGAGGAGGTTAAGATCCTGGTTTTGTAACACATGAAGAACAATTGTGCCTCAGAGAAAAGCGATGGTTTTGTATGCAGAGCCACTTCATGTCACCAAAGGATGATCTTTGCTCAAACAACCAGAGGGGATCTCCTAGCTAAAAAAAAAAAAGTGAGATTCTGCCATAGAGGGGAAGGGAGGGGAGGGGGGGAGGGAGGGAGGGAGAGAGGGAGAGAGAGAGAGAATATTAAAGCTGCAGTTGGATTTGAGCCACACATTTGCACTTGGAAGGCAGATGCCTCCTGGGTGCTTCAGGGGCTCATTAAATTATGAAGCACTTCATTGTCAATCATGCTGTTCCATGCTATGGTAAATATGAGTGACCCAGAACACAGGCCCGTTAAAGGGAGACAAGTACGGAATGAAACATATTCGTATCACTGGAAGTCTGCTTCCAAGACAAACGAAAGTATGCTTATAACTTTCTCTATTGTTTCAGAGTTTACTTATGCAAAAAATAATGACATGGATTCAAAATGGCAAATAGTAATTGGTACAAAGGATGGAGAGGTGAAAGGGTTTTGGCTTTGGTTGGGCTGATTGATTTCATAGTTTGAGCCAAACACTGGAAGATCACCAGCTAAGACCAGGTTTTCTCCATTAGAATCCTCTTTACGGTGATTTGTTTAACCCAAACTTAGCCAGAAGTCAGAGACCCAAGTGGAAGGCCTGCAGGCCAATAGTTCTGGAGAACAAACTGAATAGCCTTAGAACATGGGCGTCACATGATGTTTCGTGACATTTTTCCCTTTGCGGAGCTGGGGTGGGCGTGGCCTGTGCGTGACGCGTCTGCCTTAGAAGATCACTCATTTGTAGTTGCTTTTATTACTGCAATGAACTAGAATAATTATAAATATGTACCTATACCAGTGAGCATATGCAAGTAATCAGAACCCAAACTAGCCACCCAAACTATTTTAGTTTCTTTAGTTATGTTGTGTTCTTTGACAAAACCAATAAGTAATAGCTCACTGGGTATGCCAATACCTCAGGCATTATCACTATATGCCAGTGATGGCTCACCTTTTTCCTATCGTGTGCCGAAAGCAAAACCCCATTAGCAGGGGGTCGTGACCAGATGTGCCCACACACATAATTCTACGTGTGTGACATAATTGCCTGCGTGCGTGACCCCTGCCCGACCCCCCTACTTTTGGTGGGCAATGGACCCATTTTTCGCCCTCTCCAGGCTCCAAAGGTTTTCTAGGAGCCTGGGGAGGGTGAAAACGGCCTCTCCTGAGGCCCTCTGGAGGCTTCAGGAGGCTTCTCTGAAGCTTCTGGAGGGCAAAAAACGGCCCTATGGACAACCTGGAAGTTCAGGAACACTGACAGATGGCCTAACAAACACCTAACACCTAACAAATGGCTCCGCGTGCCACAGGTTCGCCATCACGGCTATGTGCCATGCCAGCCTCCCCATCTCTAGGTAAACCAGACTACAAAAGGAATTCCAGCGGAAGATTAAAACTATTTTGATTGAGATGGACTGTATTAACTGAAACGTGCCAGATTGTAGTGTACCTTCTTCCTCTTCTTACAGTTAAGTGAATTAGGAAGGTGTCTGCCTGAACATCCACCCATGCATTGTTTTGTTCTGAACTTAAAAAAATGTTTCATCCCCTTTTGCTTAGGAAATAGTTTCTGCACATCTCCATCAAGGTCACCTTCTTTACGCTCCCCTATACATGCTGTAGATATTTTCCATGCCATTTTCATCCATTGCTTTGTTTATTCAGAAGCGCCCCCTTTCTGTTAGGAGTGGGCTTCCCCTCCATCGCTTTAAGTATGCCCTGGTGCTTTGTCAGATGTGAGAGGAAAGTCATTCAAATTGCATTGTATGCAATGTAGCAAGTTCTTATTTCTTTAAACCAGCATATTTATGCTTGAATAGTCATATTTTCTTTCAAATGCTATCTTTCAGTTCTCCAACCAAATGCAATTTTTAATGTAAATTACTGAAAAGAGTAATAATAACTTCGTACGGGAGATGGGCATGAAATGCATCTAAAAAAAACTGCTGTGATACAATTACTGTCATTATACTATACTACACTATACTATATTATATTACACAACACTATACCACGCTACATTACACTACATTATCTAGCATACAGAATAACAGAGTTGAAAGGGACTTTGGAGATCTTCTAAACCCACAGCTATGTTATGTTATGTTATGCTATGCTATGCCATGCCATGCCATGCCATGCCATGCCATGCCATGCCATGCCATACCATACTAACCATACATTACTGTACCGTACCGTATCATACCATACATTACAACATCATGCCATACCATACCATACCATACCATACCCTTCCATACCCTACCCTACCCTACCCTACCCTACCATACCATACCATACCATACCATAACATACTGTTGTGGCCCAGCCAGCTCCGGATGAACTGCTGATGGACTCCTCTAGTGAGGAGTCCTATGAGTCTGCTCTGGAGGAGGAGGGCGACCTTGAGAGAGCAGAGAGCCCGGCTAGTCATCAGGAGGCACCTGGGTCTTGGAGTAATGCGGAGGATCAAGGCCAGTTTGTCCCTGATGCTAGGTTAAGACAGGCTGAAAAAAGAAAGCTTCAGTTGTAGCAGAGGTGAACTCGGAGGAGGTGAATTAGTCCCAGCTGCCTAATGACTGGCCCCTCCCTAGAGGGTTTAAAAGGAAGCCTCTGCTAAGGAAGTTTGCAGAGAACAACGTGTCATTTCTAGGTTTGAGTGTCTTGAGTTGAGTTCGTGTGAATAAGCTTCGTTTCTGTCATTCAGGCAAGCAGCCAAGAGTCTTGTAATTAGTTGAAGAAAGGGGGGGTCAGAACACCATACTATACCATACTATACCATACCATACTAACCATACATTACTGTACTGTACTGTACCGTACTGTACCATACATTACCATACCATACCATACCATACCATACCATATGCTGTATAGGAAGCACACACATCCACATTGAATGAATTTAGAAACTTATCCTATACCCAAGAACGTTACAGTGAATAAAAAAAACCCCTACGAATTCCCTTAATCATGGGTAAGAAAAATAAAATAAAGGACTGTTTGTACTGTGTAGTTTGCATTCTGTTATATGACATTTTTGTCTAATGGCAAGCTACTGTACCGTGACCTGATCCACAGCCATAGTAGAGGATGCCCTGCTGAGCATACAATATCAAATCACCCATTTCATTTTTCCATGACCAAATTAATTCTAAGCGAATCAGAATATGATTAAATCTGGAGTATTGTAAATCCTTAACAATGTCGTTCTGTACTCACTTACTGAGAACAACGTTACACAGTTCAGCATTGTCTTACTCCTATATAAGTGTGAGACCTGAGCCTCGGTCGAATGAGAACTTACAACAGGTTTTGCAACTGGTTGCAAGCCCCATGAACCGCAAAGGGTTCCTTTTTTGAGCAGGCATGCTCAAAGGTTATTAAGTTGGGTTGCAAATCAAGCTTGTTATGTAAACTATACACAGGCCCTGTTTTGTTTTATTACTGTTCTTCTGGAGGGTCTGGCTGAACCAACATCTTCTAGGCTCTATGAGACAAGAACCCATATCAGATCTTATCAAGGCTTACACTGACTCTGAGTAATATGCCTCTGCTCTTTTATTTGAGGTGCATGCTAGTCGTTGCATTGTATTTGTACAAGGACAATTTTCATAAAAGTCTTCTTCCCAGAGACGTTTAAGACTTCAGAGTTTCTATAATTATTACATGATGATCATATTCACTGAATTATCTCTATATCCTTGTTCCATTGTTATCTACTCCAAAGCTGCATATTAAGTTCGTATTTAGCATTGAAACACAGCATAACTCATTTTTTGTCGGTGTTATTCAACGGCCATCACTATCATCATTATTAATAGCCAAGGGCACAAGAGAGGAACTTTTAAACTAAACAAATAGAGTTTATCCAAAGAGAGTTACATTTTCACATGAACGACTTAATATGATTGATTAACAAGAGATCCCCCCCTTCTCCTCCTTGCATCATATTCCCACCCCCTATCTTTTTAGCTAGGACAATTTTATAGTATTATATTTATATTAGCAGTAAAGTATGCATTTTTATCTTTTAATATTGTAAAGACATCCTGAGTTACCATGTGGCAACGTGGGCACCTAATAAATTTTACAAAGAAATAAATAAAATAAATATGCTGAATCCAATCACAGCTTTAATTAGCCAATTAGCTGAGGTCTTGGATAAAAATCTTGTTATCAGTGTTGTGGGTCAGATGTGTAGTATCTATGGAACTCTAATTATTATTAAAGGGTAACTTCCATCCAGAAGTGTCCACAGGGAAGGTCAAGAACATCAAAATGATGGACGTGGCTAGCAGTCAAAGCCTTGTCTTTTGAAATGTGGACCTCATGCATCACATAAAAAGGGATGGGGCTTTCAGTATCTGGTCACACCTGCAGTTTTGGTATTGTTGGCCTCCTTTGCAGGCACCCCTGGTCCCATCATTCCTGATCTTTCTCTATGAAGGATGGGCAGAAAGCTGTTGAAATCCAGGAATATCTAGAAATCATGGATTTCTGATGGTTGCCTTAATTAGATATACTACATGTTTAATTCAAGATAATTTCTATAGCTGCATGTTATTTACACTCTGATCTTTAAGAAACTAAAATTCTTCTCAGTGAAGTCAAAAGAAAATGTTGATCAAAGTCAAAAGAAGGTTATAATCTAGTTTGAGATATCTATGATGGCAGTGCAGAGCAGAGCAATATATCTCTCTCTCCCTCTCTTTCTGTCTATCTCCCTCTCTCCCTCCCCCCTCCCTCTAACACACCTGTGATAGTGGTATTTTCCATGACCTTTTTATGGAAGAATGAAGTACCAGTAATGCACCATTTGTTTAGTTATTCCTTTTCATAGAACGACCTACAGAAGTGGATCACAGCCAGTTCTATCAGTAGATAGATTTTTTTTTGTCCTCTGTAGTATCCTAGGAAATAATGTTAAATTCCTAGGTTAACATCAAATGGTAATTTCTTATAAGAGTATTGTTGAGGACAGTTAGCGAGAGTATGCAATGATGCACCTTGGGGGGAAATGACATTTTGTCCCCCAAATTTTTCCACCTGATAAAAGGATATAGCGGACTGTCCCTGTATTCTTTGCAATGTTGCTGAAATGACTCTGTGGAATGGTTTTATCGCTATGGCATTAAATCAAAGGCTGCCTTTAATCAAAAGCTATCTTCTGTTCCCAGACCATCGTTAGAGGAAATAAACCTTGCAAGGATGCTTCAATCAATGGCTTGCTAGAAGAATTTGACAATATCTCCGTGACCCGTTCCAACTCACTTCGGAAGGAGAGTCCTCCTACGCCTCACCTGAGATCCTCCAACCATATAGAAATCCACCAGCAAGAAAATGGCTTTGTCACCTATTCCCAGTATTCCAGCGAATCAGAAGCAGGGACTGATTTCTTTGTTGAAAGGTACAGAGACAGATGCCTTCGCGGGGAGGAAGCGGAAAGATACTCCCAAGGGAGCTGTGCCGCAAAGCAAAATGGACACCTGGCCAAGCTGAAACCCAGTGAGCTGTATTTTTCTGAAGCCAAGCCTTTGAAGTCTGACATCTCTAGGTTCTTACCAGATTATCGCACTTCCTTGGAAACAAAAAGTAAACTGAATGAGTATGGTGGCCTGAAGCTGGAATATCAGAGGGCACCTAGTCACTCTTCTCTGGATTATAAAGAGCCTTTTCATTATGCTCTCTCTAGAACTTCTCTTCACAGTCAATACTCCAGAGAAGGACTAGAATACAGTGACAGTGAGTGGTCCAAGGATGATTACGACAAAAGACCGAAATCATCCTACGTGAGCCAGGCAAGTCCTCAACCAGCCATGAGGCAAAGGTCAAGGTCAGGGTCTGGCCTTCAAGAACCCATCATGCCCTATGGAGCAAGTGCTTTTAAGTCCAATCAGCAAGGGTATTCATATAGTTCCTACACCTACCCGCGATTGTCGGAAACAGCAGCAGGCGTTCCAAAGGTAAATTTGTAATAGGTCCACATTTTTAATCTTATTATAATTTCAGTATTTAAATACTGTGTTTCTCTTTGGTAACCACTTCAGTGCCTCCATTTCTAAAGAGGGTTTGTGTCCCAGAAAATTGGCATGAGTTAGCATGGAAGTTTTCTCGTTTTCAATCCTTGTCATTGTGATATAATGAACAGAATGCAGTATTCCTGCTTCTTCTAAATATAAAACAGAAGTCAAATCAGATTAATACAGGTGCTAAGTAGAAATATCTAGTTGAAGATTGTATGATAGGCAATAGAAATATGTGGAACTAGTCCATTTCTAGCATTTTTCTCATATTTTTTTCCTTGTGGGTTAATAGTTTCATGGGCACCTCAAATATCCCTGTATTTTGGTACCAATTATAAATGCCAATATGTATATGAGTAAATGCTTTTTAAGGTACCGTGTTTTCAAACTGTAGCAGGCTTAGTTTTGCATTTTAGTTTGTTTGAATGAGGTTTAAGATGCAGGTAATACATAATATATGTTTCATAAAGAGTTGAAATGTTCAACTGGCATGAATCAGAGTGACTATTTCTCTTGTTTTCTATCATACTTAATTTTTGAAAACATTTCCACTAACAATCATACATAAAATCATTTTCTTGGGAGAAAATAGTCTGGATAAAATCAGTAAGAAGGTGGGTAACTTAGGGGACTTATAAATGCGAAACTACCTGATTCCCATAACATCCCTTGTTATAGTAAGCACCCAACTGCCATAGGAAAATTGGCTGAATTGTTTAGTTTAGCTTGTAGATGATATGTATGGCAAACATCCTGCTGTTGGTGAGGCATTGTTCAACAAAGAAGAAGGGGAAGGCTTCAGGGCACAATCTTTTTCCAAAATAAATCTCACATTGGGATATAATTTTATAAAGTAATTGCTTCCTTTTTAAAAAAAATGGTTTTAATTTTTAAACAATAAAGTAATTGCTTCTGATTCAGTCTTGTCTGACAATTGCAACTAGTTTTTGATTAGGGTTCTACTTGTACACAAAGATGTGTGCAGGAATGAACATGAATGGATATTGAAATGAAATTCAGCCAGTGATGATATTTTGTGTGCTATTAAACAAGTCCCGTACTTCTTCAACTCATTAGTTAATATTTACTTGTCCTGCTGATTTTGGATTTCGCCTTCCCAAAAAGATTCAACAATTCTACACCCTCATCAATAAATCTATCCCTACATTTCCCAATCGATCATCATCATCACCATCATTCTGACAGTTTTCTATTTTGAAAATAATTTTTCTTCACAAAGTACTACAAATAGGTAGAGACAATGTCACAGAATAAATGTTGAACCATGCACAATGAATACTTACTTGCTAGCACAAGCATATGCTTTCTGGTGATTGCTATACCTGATCATATAATTATTATTGGCTCCCTGTAAGCTGGGTAGATAAGGCTATGGGAGAAGCTTTTCATCTCATTGTTATCTCATGTCATTTGAGTTAATACT
This sequence comes from Rhabdophis nuchalis, assembly GCA_039707465.1. Classification (NCBI taxonomy): domain Eukaryota; kingdom Metazoa; phylum Chordata; class Lepidosauria; order Squamata; family Natricidae; genus Rhabdophis; species Rhabdophis nuchalis. Next base: position 237,693,581 of record CM077643.1, read on the forward strand.
ATTGAACTCGATGGAATGTTTCCAGAGCAAGAGCTGATTTATCTGATTCAGTCTACACCAGGGGTGGGCAAACTTTGCAACTTTAAGTCTGAAGTCTTTTTATTTATTTTTATTTTATTAGATTTATACCCCGCACCTTCTCCAAAAAGGACCCAGGGCGGCGCACAGGAAATTTAAAAAACATAATAAATGACAAAGATACAAAATTTAAAAAACTATTAAATATTAAATATACCCTGTGCTAAAATCTGTATAAATTCCCCCAAATAAAACTATCTAAAAATGGTCAGAACGGGAGGTTATGCTAGGCCGGCTTGTTAGAAAAGGTGCGTCTTAAGACGCTGGCGGAAGAGGCGGAGGTCTGAGATGGTACGTAGTTCAGGGGGTAGGTCCTTCCAGAGGGCCGGGCCCGCCACAGAGAAGGCCCTTCCCCTGGGTGTCGCCAACCGGCATTGCCCGGCCGACCGCACCCTGAGAAGGCCCTCTCTGTGGGAGCGGATCGGACGAAGGGATGTATGGGGCAGAAGACGGTCTCACATATAACTAGGCCCCGAGCCATGGAGCGCTTTGAAGATGGTGGTCAATACCTTGAAGACCTTTAAGTCCTTCAGACTTAAAGTTGCAAAGTTTGCCCACCCCTGGTCTAGGCAGTGGTGGGTTTCTACCGGTTCAGCCCGGTTCAGCCGAATCGGTAGTAGCTTGGCAGCCTGGGTCGCTGGAATCGGCAGTAACCCAGGCCTGCCATGCCCCTAAACTAGTTCTCCTGGCGGCACATCTTTTTTTTTTTTTTTGCTTCTGCGCAGAGCAATTTTAGTTGTACTGCGCATGCACGCATAGCACACATCAAGTGCATGAGAAGTGTGTGCGTGCCGCGCCCCTGAGGAAACTGGCAGTAGTCTCTGCCAGAACCCACCCCTGAGTCTAGGGCATTGTGAGGTGATGCCACCCCAAAGAATAACAAAAGGAACTTCATCTTCAGAGCAAAAATCCAGACAATCTAGAGCTAGTTAACTGTTTTCAAGTCAAGGGCCACATTTACTGTGGTGTGCAAACACCTACACTCCCAAATTAAATACCGTTAAGGTATTTAACAACAACCCCCATCACTCCTATATGTCCAATAATTTCCCTTTCCATCTCACAGAAAATGTGTGTGGTGGAAGCATCTTGGAGGGTTCTATGTAATTAGTCAATCACGATCTACGGCAGTGTTTCTCAACCTCTCAGCACAGCTGGCTGGGGAATTCTGGGAGTTGAAGTCCACCGGACTTAAAGTCGCCAAGGTTGAGAAACACTGGTTTATGGCCTGCAGTCTTACATGGACTCAACTATGATACAGTTGCCAACCTGTTTCCAGCAGGGCTGCTCTGATACCTTCAGAAAATGCTTGATCAGAGCAGAATGCTGGCAGATTTCCTTTTCTGATTGGAATTTGAAGAAGTACTTTCTTGTCAAAATTCAACCCCTGTATTTGGCTGCCATGGCTAATAACTCTTGATAGCACCAGACACATTCACCCTTGAGGTATTTGACTAATTCCTTTTTAAAGCTGCCTAAGCCCACAGCAAGTCCCACATCATCAGACAGCAAATCCCAGATCTTTCTCACGACTTGTACAGATTATTCATATTTTTTTTTGAGCTGCTTTAAGTTGGGTTCATGTTTCAGCTGAGCCTACAATGATGTATAGAGACCTACAGTAGCCATGTTTTATCGTAGGCAGAACAGCAAGTCAAAAAGCACATGCTCCTTCTTTTCTGTCAAGTCCCAAAGGAAGTTGCGTGTGAACTCATTACGGAGGGGTGGGTGTGGGGGGGAAGACAGCAGTTAATTTTGTTTAATTGAACAAGTCAGCTCTGAGTGGAGTTGACATCCATTGTCCATTTTTCAGTCCAGTGTGAGGAAATGTAATTTATACTGGCTAAATTTGTCGATGAGTGCTTCATTTGTGTTAGGACAGCGATGGTGAACCTTTTTAGGTTCGCGTGCCGTAAGACGGGGAGCACAGGGGGGGTCGTGCGCCGGCGTGCCGCACCCATAATGCAATGCGCCCCCCCCAGTGTGCATGCATGCATGATAGGCGCTCTCCCCCATTTTTTACATGCTCTTTTCGCCCTCCCCAGACTCCAGAGGCGAGACCGAGACCGCCTCCTGCCCCATACATCCCTTAGACCGATACGCTCCCACAGAGAGGGCCTTCTCAGGGTGCCGTCGGCCGGACAATGCCGACTAGCGACACCCAGGGGAAGAGCCTTCTCTGTGGCGGGCCCGGCCCTCTGGAATGACCTACCCCCTGAATTACGTACCATCACCGACCTCCACCTCTTCCGCCAATGTCTTAAGACATATTTGTTTCAACAAGCCGGCCTAGCCTAACCTCCCATGGGGACTTTTATGTAGTTTTAAATTGGGCTTTTAAAATTTGGTTTTAGCGCAGGATAGGTTTATTTAATAGTCTTTTAAATTATATTTATTGTATTTTGTATGTCTTTTACATTTCCTGTGCGCCGCTCTGGGTCCTCTGTGGAGAAGGGCGGGATACAAATTTAAATAAATAATAATAATAAAAAATAATATAGGAGCCTGGGGAGGGCAAAAACAACCCTCCTGGAGGTACTCTTTAAGGAGCTTCAGGAGCTTCCTTAAAGCCTCCGGAAGGCTGTTTTCGCCCTCCCCAGGCTCCTATAAAGCCTGGTGAGGGCGAAAAATGGCTTTAAAAATGGCTGAATCAGCTGGCCAGCGTGTACATGCATGCTGGCCAGCTGACAGGGCAACACCTCGCATGCTCTGCCGAATGGCTCCATGTGCCACCTGTGGCACGTGTGCCACAGGTTCGCCATCACTGTGTTAGGATCTGCCACAGCCCATGTTCCTTTGCAGGCATCTCCCAGGCTCTTTGAGGTCTCTTAATATGCTGCTTTTCTTTCTGCTTTCCTATCCATGTTTTTCCCTACCTAACCTCCAAAAAACCTGGAACTATTCAAGCCACCGCTTAGCAACCAAGTGGAGCCAATCTGTCCACCTCTACTCCCAAGGATGTGCTTCTGAATTCTATGAGACTTATTTTGAGGCCAGCTTATATTAAATTGCAACTGAGAAAGCCCTTGTGCCAAGGAGAACATCAGATGCATTTGTGCTCCTTTAACACCAGACCTTACAGCTGTTTCTGCAGCAGCGTGTTCCGTCTCACTGCTGTGACTTTGATGGATGTCTTGTCAGAATTTAATCTGCTTCATTGACCTGGATTTGAGGAAGTGATTCTTTTTCACTTTTTCTTATCTTTTCCTTAGGGCGGTTTCATTCATTTCTATTTCTATTTTACACTTAGAAAGGTATATAATTTTGTGTGTTTGTCTGATTTTTATCTCATCATAATCTCATCCATCTCCGCGGGATAAAGATTCAATAAATATAGTGCATTGACTGCATTGTTACAGATATCCATGCCCGGACCTTGTTAGGTTTACAGATTTTTTTTACTGCATACATTACAGAAAATATATGAATGGGAATATTTTAACAGCAGCTTTTTGTTTTCTCCTGAAGACTTTCATGCAGAATTATTCTGATATTTATTAAACTACATGCCAGATTACTAATGGGCAGAGGGATTGACTTGATCAGTCTATCTCATGAGATCCAAGAGTTAAGACTTTTACAGATGAGGCAGAAGGAACACAATCCAGTCCCTGTTCCCTATATTATAGTTTTCTTAAGCTGCACAACCATTAATTTTTAAGATACAGAACTGCATGTAATGCAAGGAGCAAAGTTGGAAAAAAATCAGACAACTGCTTTATCGCTTCCACATACATACATACATACATACATACATACATACATACATACATATCACTACAAAACAAAAATACTGTAATAATATTCAAAGGTGTAGTCCAAAATCATATGACACAGCAATCCTGCAGAAGCCATATTTGGTCAGGACTATGCAATGCAGGTTCAGCATCTTATCTTCTTCATTTTGTAGCTTCCAGATTTCCAGTTATGGCCACAGAGAGTAGTTTGGAAACTAATGCCTAGGTCCGTGATGGCGAACCTATGGCACGGGTGCCACAGGCGGTACGCGGAACCATTTCTTAGGGCACTCGAGGCGTTGCCCTGTCAGCTCCAACGCGCATGTGTGCACTGGCCAGCTGATTTAGGCCTTCTTTTGAGGCTGTTTTTCGCCCTCTGGAGGCTTCAGGGAAGCTCCTAAAGCCTCTGGAGCCTGGGGAGGGTGAAAAAGGCACACCAAAAGCAGGAGGTCATGCACATAGCATTATGGGTGTGACACGCCCACGCACGACCCCCCTGCGCTCCCTCCGCTTTTGGCACGTGAGCCAAAAAAGCCATCACTGGCCTAGGTAATCTGGGAGTTTTGTTTCTTGCCCTGTCTTAGACTCTTTCTGTTGTTATCCTTTCACAAAATATTCTGAGCTTTTCCTAAAAGGTTGCATTGACGTACAGTTACCATATGCATTTGTTTTTCATTCCCAATTTATTTATGCCCCCCATATTTGCTGCTCCAAGATAGAGTTAGAAGATAATAGGCACATTGGTTTTGGAACTAATGAATGGGCGGTCTTTAAAATAAACTGGCCAGCACACCCTGGCTGTTCTGAAGGCCAGCCTTCAGAACAGCCAGGGAAATCCTGTTCTCGTCAAAACTTCCCAAGAGATTAAAAAGAAAAAGAAAAGACGAGCCAGTGAAGGAATCTCCAGAGGTGGTTAAACAGGGCTGATTCTTGCTGTGCCTCTCCTTTCCTATGCTGGGTAGAACTCAGTTGTTCCCTCGCTGTGCAGCAACCCACGGAGATAAATTGATGCTGCAGCAGGCTTCCCCCGTCGCTCCTCCCTACAGCCTTAGCATAAAATGGTCAAACGAAGTTGCACTGCAGAATTCAATTTCACAGTTCAGTTGGGTCCTTGATTACACTGCCAAATTCAGATTAATGTGCATTTAACTAACATGGATCAGAGGACTTCTGGCTGGCAGCCAGCAGTGAAACTAGTAACTAAACGCTGAATGGAGCTCCTGCTTTGTCCACCCCTGCCCCGTGCTTTACCACTGAAATTGATTGATTAAATACATTCGCTGCTATAATTATTTGTAATTGTGCTACATCATGAATCTGTTTCAAAACCCCCACCCCACCCACCCACCGTGGAGATGTTACGAGCTCGCTTGCTTTGCACAGTGCTGAAAATTACTCTTTTCACAAAAGGCTTATTATTCTTTTTCTTTTCCTGCTTTATTTTTTTGAATCGTTCATCTACATAGGTACATATTTGAGAATGTCAAATATTAGCAGATAAAAATATGAAGAAAGGCTTGTAAAAAAAGGGGGCAAAGAGACATAAAGACTGCTGTTTACTGAATTCTGAAAGTTCAGAAGCAAATTGGATTAAAAACTGTGTAAATATTGGTGTGATGCTTGCTTCGAAGAGTATGACTCTTTTTTTTTCCTCCCAAGACTGATTCTCATGTAGATTAGAAAGAATCAAACTGGGGACTCTGAATAATCGTTTTTAGAAGATTGTTTAAGTCAATGATGGCGAACCTTTTACGAGTGCCAAAAAGGGAGCATACACACTCGTTTGGGCCGCAACCTAAAAGAAGAGATGCCCAGGGGCATGCGTGCGCAGGAAAATGAACCTCCAGTTTTCGGCACGCGGTATGCACTTCTGGTTACTGGTGCACATGTGCGTATGACAATCAGCTGGCCATCACGCATGCTCACACCGGAAAATGCAAGACCAGTTGTTCCAGTTTGTGGCACTGCTGTAAGCAGGGAGGACAGCTGATTGTCATGTGTGCACATGCAGCAGAAACCCGGAAGAGGAACAGGCGATGGCGCACATGCTGGGTGACATGGTTCCGCGTGCCAGTTCGGGTACACGTGCCATAGGTTTGCCATCATGGATTTAGGAAATGGCAGCATCCTATTTTATATCTTTCTAAAAGAATGCTGCTGTGTAAGAACTGGAGAAGGTGAGCTTCTTCTTTCTATTTCCATATTGTAAATTTTCTGCAGATATTCAATCTTACTATGATCGGAGGGTGTGTGTGTGTGTGTGTAATATTATATTAATTTCAGAGTTAGCTTTCACAATTGTCCATTGTGATTACCTTCACTGATATTTATGACAATCAACTATATCAGGGGTCTGCAAAGTTGGCTCTTTTAAGACTGGTGGACTTCAACTCCCAGAATTCCCCAGCCAGCATTTGGCTGGGGAATTCTGGGAGTTGAAGTCCACCAGTCTTAAAAGAGCCAACTTTGCAGATCCCTGGACTATATGATTATCAAGTTATATTAAGGTATTACTAGGCTAACCTTAAGACAAGTAATAGTATTGGCCAATTAAAGATTTTTAAAAACACATCTGTAACTAAATACAGCTCTTATTTAACCCAGCAAATGCAAAGGTTTGGGGAAATGGCTCTTTCAGAGGTTTTCCAAGCAGAAACCTTTAATTTCGATAACTTTCACTTTAAATAAAACTTATTGCCAGATCTCTAGGGTCGAGGTGGGGTCTGCTATAAACAGCATATGACTCCCTCCTGATCATCCCCTAAGAAAAAAAATATTTAAGCCATGGTTCTAAGCCAACAAAAGCAACTTTACCACTTGCCTTAGGAAAACACCACCAACCCAAATATATATATAGACGGTATCATGCAGGTAGAAGAAATGGGCAAGCTGTTGAACTCCATGAGATAATCTCCTTAATGCTGTCCAGACAGACCTGCCCAGATAGCAATTTACTCACAACAATCCCGTTAAAAGTAGGGCACAGAACATTTCAAAAGAGTAGGACATGTGTAAACAATCCAGCTCTCCTCCCTTCCTTGCAAAAAAAATAAAATAAAAATGTCCACAGCAGTCTGTGCAAAAATCTCATGTAGCAGTTTCATTATTTTTCTGGATGCTTAATCCCTTCTGGTTGGATCTTCTGCTGGATACAGTCTGCTTCTGAACTCTTCGAGGGATCTTCTCCAGTCAGATCAGATCTATTGTGCAATTTCCCTCATTGCTGATGCTCTTCAATACTTCACGGTCGGCCAAGTGGCCAAACAATATTCCTGAATCCTTCATGGACTCAAAGCTAACCCTACCTCTGCTAGCTGCAGGGCAGAAAGCCTTGTGTTTTTTATTTTTCATTCTATTCATCTTTGTGTCTCACTTGAAGCTCGGTCTCTTATTATCTATCTATCTATCTATCTATCTATCTATCTATCTATCTATCTATCTATCTATCTATCTATCTATCTATCTATCTATCATCTATCTAGTTCTCTCTTTATCCTATCTATCTATCTATCTATCTATCTATCTATCTATCTATCTATCTATCTATCTATCTATCTATCTATCTATCTATCTACCTACCTACCTACCTACCTACCTACCTACCTACCTACCTACCTACCTATCCAGACACCCACCCACCCACCCACCCATTTATCTTGCCTAATTCAGGAGTAAGCTTTTCCTTTTGTTCCCCCATAACCTTCCAGAGTAAAGTTTTCCAGTTTTTTCACGTCCTAATCTTCTTGTTGTTGTGCCATATCCATCATAGGACATTGCCGATCATGTTGGCAATCCTATTTTTGTCAAGAGCTGCATGAAAAAGTGCTGCTGAGTTTTGTCCAAACCAGTTCCTTAGGTTTTGAGACCAGGATGTTCTTCGTCTGCCTGGACCTCGTTTGCCTTCAGTCTTTCCCTGAAGGATTAAATGAAGGCATCGATGCCATATTTTTCTGGGTATCACATTGTCCAAAATATTCTTTCATTTTTAATGGCTTTGATGATTTTCTTTTGCATGTTTCCTAATACTATTCAGATATTATTTCCATTTCTTCCCTTTTATTCTTTCAGATAGATCAGGGCTGTCAAATCCTGTGGGCAAGATGCATCATGTGTTGGCTACGCCTACACCTGGTTTAGCAAAGGGGGAGGGGGAATCGTGATATGTCATGTGATGACACTGCGATGACATGAGTTTGACACCCCTGAGATAGATCCTCTGTCTTGCTGGAGGTCCCTAATTCTGATTTCCTTTGCTGATTTCAAGCTGTCCACCAGGAACAACTATCTCCATGTTAACATCTCTGAGATCTGATTTCATTTGATTTTGACTTCTTCCAGTTATATATAGCTCCAGTTTCCATCCTCTTAACTCAAGGTGATCTCTTGCAATTTGGCCTCATATTTTAAGCCATTTGCCTATTTCTCTATGCTGGTGCAATTAATTCAGATGCCTAGATTTAAAAATATTGTGAAACTCTAGGAAAAGTGGGTTTTGCAGAATCCTAGATCCATGTCAAAGCCACTTTTTGGTACTCTTCTATAAAAGATCCCTGAGAGAAGGACTGGCTTAGACAAAAACATCAGTTATAATGAAAGTGGAACTAAATGGATCAGTAGTCAAACGCAATACAAATAGTCCTCGACTTACAACAGTTCATTTAGTGACCGTTCAAAGTTAACAGCAGCAGTGAAAAAAGTGACTTACGATCGGTTTCCACACTTAATGACCATTGTAGCATTCCCCACGGTCATGTGAGGAAAATTCAGACACTTTTTATTTATTTATTTTATTTTATTAAATTTATACCCCGCCCTTCTCCTTGTTAGGACCCAGGGCGGCGCACAGGCATTATTTAAGAACACAAAATACAATAAATATCTATTAAAATGTATTAAATTAATAAACCCGTGCTAAAACCCAATATTAAAACCCTTGCCAATTATAAATTATTTTCTTAAAAAGTCAGAAATGGGGGCTATCCTAGGCCGGCTTGTTGGAATAAATACGTCTTAAGACGTTGGCGGAAGAGGCGGAGGTCCGAGATAGTACGGAGGTCGGGGGGTAGGTCGTTCCAGAGGGCCGGGCCCGCCACAGAGAAGGCCCTTCCCCTGGGTGTCGCCAACCGGCATTGCCCCGTCGACGGCACCCGAAGAAGACCCTCTCTGTGGGAGCGGATCGGACGAAGGGATGTATGGGGCAGGAGGCGGTCTCGTATATAGCTAGGCCCCGAGCCATGGAGCGATTTAAAGATGGTCATCAGCACCTTGAAGCGCACTCGAAAGGCCACAGGCAGCCAGTGCAGCTCGCGCAGGAGAGGTGTTACGTGGGTTTGCCTTGTGGCACCCATAATCACCCGCGCGGCCGCATTCTGTACTAACTGTAGCCTTCTTGGCAATTGACTCACATTTATGACAGTTGCAGGGTCCCAGGCTTCATGTGATCCCCTTTTGTGACCTTCTAATAAGCAAAGTCAATGGGGAAATCCAGATTCACTTAACAACAGTTTGACTGATTTAAAAATTACAGTGATTTCCTTAACAACGGTGGCAAGAAAGGTTGTAAAATACGGGAAAACTCATTTAGCAAATGTCTTGCTTAGCAACAGAAATTTCAGGCTCAGCTGTGGTCATAACTCAAGGACTACCTATAAAGGCAAATGTGAGAAAGCGTATTTGTGATAGCAAATAATATTTATCAAGCTGTAAATCAATTGTTAAAAATATAATTCATGCTTTCCTAAAGAAATTATTTAGTATAATTTATTAATATTCCAGGGACGCAGTGGCTCAGTGGCTAAGATGCTGAGCTTGTTGATCAGAAGGTCAGCGGTTCAAATCCCTAGCGCTGCATAACAGAGTGAGCTCCAGTTACTTGTCCCAGCTTCTGCCAACCTAGCAGTTCCAAAAGCATGTAAAAATGCAAGTAGAAAAATAGGAACCACCTTTGGTGGGAAGGTAACAGCATTCCTTGTGCCTTCAGCATCTAGCCATGCCGGTCACATGACCATGGAGACATCTTCGGACAGCGCTGGCTCTGTGGCTTTGAAACAGTGATGAGCAGTGCCCCCTAGAATCAGGAATATCTAGCACATATGTGTGAGGGGAACCTTTACCTATTAATATTCCAATTGAAAGGACATTTATTGTATGGCACAGATTTCAGTAAAGTACTACAGATTCAATTTTGAGAGCCAGTCTAGTGATTAAGGCTCCTGGCTAGAAACTAGGAGGCTGTGAATTCTATCCCCATCAGCTGAGTGACTTTGGGACAGTTGCTCTCTGTTAGCTCACCACATCAGGCTCAGATGGCAACGTGGTCAGTTAATTCCTGTTGCAACCAATGGATCAACATTCAGATGATCCAAAAATGTGGACCGTCCACTGAGGTGGACCATCCACAGCTAGCATCAAGTGACACACTAGCACTGAATCTGAGCTCTCTTCCGTGTATTGGTTCAATTTTCTCAATGCTACTGAAGCCAGATCCCAATGCACTGTGGTTTTGGTTTTATCACCCGTGGTTGATTAAATAATGTTGTAAATATTAAGGGTCCTTAGTGCCCTCTGAGCTTGCTTCTTTTCTTGTAGATGTTTCATTACCCTAACTAGGTAACATCATCAGTGCTAGTTAAGTGATATCATGTTACCTAGTTAGGTAACATCCATAATGACTTTTAGACAGTTTTTAAATTTTGGGATTTTAATTTAATTTGATTTTAGCGCAGGATCTTCATCAAATAAGTTTTTTAAATTTTTTATGTGATTTTGTATGTATTTTAATATTCCTGTGCGCCGCCCTGGGTCCGTTTGGAGAAGGCCGGGATATAAATTTAATAAAATAAAAAATAAAAATAAAATAAAATAGGGTAATGAAACATCTGCAAAAAACCAAGCAAGCTGAGAGAGAACCAAGGAACCCCTCATTGCAACCCTGAGCTACAAATATTCTCCTTTATCGGTTACTAGATGATAACCTGGCATCGCTCAGGTATTTATTTATAGGAGGAAAATGTCCGGACCAAACATAATTTCTAATGTTGGATTTTTCCCCTTACTACAGGGAGTCCCCTTGTGGAGTACTGTGAAGCCGTTACCATGGCAACTCCACTGTGCTGTACAGTAGAAGCCATTTTACAGCAGTATAGTAGAGCCATTTTAAGGCACAACAGGCTGTATCTTAACAGAACACACACCCTGAGGGGTGCTAGGGTTGTCTTATCCCCACGGTATTTTTTTCCCAGAGAGTAAGTCATCTGTGTACCACGTTTGGTTGAAATTGCTTGAGGTGTTCCAGAGTTATGCTGGAACACTCCCTCTCAGACCTGATCAGCATCAAGCCAGCTGATCAACAAAACCCTTTGTGGCGTTGTGTATGGATAATTTTGCTGTAAGTCCTAGGTACCCATGATGCAAAAGCAAGTGGACAAAGCGTTGGGAGAACAATCACCACCCTACTGAATTTTTTGGGTTACCTCAGATCGTAGCCTATCGTAGCCTATCGCAGGGTGGATTTGATTTAAATCAAACTGATTTAAATCACGATTTAAATTACTAGTCAGTAAGGCTTGATTTAAATCATAGTTTTCTACATAAAGACTAATTCTTGCTGGTATAAGTTATAATATGCAAGTAGATGAAGATTTTTAGAATAACAACTTTTCATATTAGTTTTTTTATCCTCAGTTTAATAGGTTAATCATTCATATTTGGACAACTTTTCTGTTGTACTTAGGAAGGAGAAAAATAATCATTACCTTAATAATAACAATTTAAATAGATTTATTCAATTGAAACAATAACATTACAGCATATGTTATTTTCTTAAACAAACATCCATGTTTGTTAACTAATTTGGCTAAACAAAATATATATATTTTAAGAAACTTAGACTGTCAACCCAGCCTACACATGAAAAACTTAAATACTGTCCTCTGTAGCTCACTCATCATCTTCATCTTCTTCTTTGTTCATAATCTGGAAAAGAAAAACAAGCTTTCCTGCTTTATCAGTACCCAAACGATTTCTCAATTTAGAATGAATGAGTCCAAAGGAAGAGAATATTCTTTCAACCCCTGCAGAAGAAGCTACTGCTGTTAAAAGTGAAATCATTACTTATTTATTTATTTATTTATTTGGATTTATTGACCGCCCCCTCTCTCCGAAGAGACTCGGGGCGGTGTACAAGAATTTAAGAGCATATACATATATAACAATTATAAATAATAAAACTAAATTAAATGTTTTACCCTGTGTTACTTGAACAGTCTCTAAATCCAAGTGCTTAAGTGACTTCCACCAGTTCACTGGTGTGACTTTCTTTAAAATATCTTCAGCAAACATATATTTCTTGAATGGTTCCCCTTAGCTTTGAAGTTTATTATAGTTGGCATTACAGATGGATGATTGCTGGATACCCATGTCATAGCTAACTCCTCTTCCTCAGCACTTACGTTTTGATCCTGATACTGGATAGTGACAATATTTGCCAAAAAATGAGGTGGAGACAGTCCTTGTCCCATTCGTTTTTTTAATGCTTGTAATTTAATTATGTCCATGTGTAGTTCTGTTTTTAAGTTTTCACTCAGTTCCTTCCAAATTTCAACAGCATCAGCAATAAAACAGCTATTTTTCTGTATTTTGTTTAAAGCTTCAGAGATGGGTTTCAGGATGCTCAGATATGTTCAACATTTCTCTTAAGCCCAATGTTGAGGATTTTGGCCGTGACAGTGCCATTTTATCTCGATTTTCTTCACAAACTGTCATCAGAATAGGCCAGTTCTTGATATACCGCTCAAAACAGTCCACCACAGAGTTCCATCTAACATCTTGTGGGAGCGTTAGCTTGGTTCCACCCATCCTTTTCAGAGCTGCTGCAGCAAAATGATTGTTACAGAAGTATTTAGCAATTTCAACAACATTAGTCTTTATTTCTGGAACACTTAAGTCTTTGGCTAAGAGGTTTGTGGAAGTTAGGATTAAGGTCTTTTTTTCAACCCTGTTCATGTTATAACATTTTTGCTGTGAAGAAGAGGCATGTGATCTCTGCTGAGTCAAATTCAGTTTGGAGAACTGCAAAAGTAAACCAAGCATCTGTGATAATATTTTGTAGGCAGAGAAACTGCCCAATAATCTTACAAAAACCTCTGGAAGAGCATGATATTGTGAATGGATTAATGGAATTTATTTACCAAAAAAATTAAACATACATAATTCTACATAATTAAAAACTAATCTTTATTTCATGTGGAATAACCTTTGGACGGTAATATATTTTCCTCAAAAAGCATTTTATGTAAAAAAAATCTGATTTAAATCAAAAAAATCCAATTTAAATTTTAAAAAATCCGATTTAAATTAAAACAAATCCGATTTTTTTAAAAAAAATCATTGATTTTTATCCACCCTAGCCTATCGTAGCCTGTACCCTTAGCAAGAAACTGACATCCATGTGACCTGACACAGAAGAAAACAGGGCATATGTTAGAGGTATACATTGCATAGAGCCGTGTCTTAATTTGTCCTCAGGCTGCCTCAGGCAGGGCAATTGCTGTTCTGCTTTGACTGACAGCTATAAGAGCAGTCCAGCTGGATCACACAATTCTCTTCTAATCTAGCATTCACTTGCTAAAGGTGACCAGCAAACTATCTCTCAGTCCTTTATAGCAAGGGTCACCAACCTTTCGGACCTCTGGGGGCCACTAAATTCATAATTTTAAATCCCGCGGACCACTAATACGAATTTTTTAAAGACAAATAGTATTTAGTGCAATATAAAACATGCAAATAATTTTTCTGCGGCCCACCAAAATTTTCTCGCAGACCGCCAGTGGTCCACGGACCATCAGTTGGTGACCGTTGCTTTAAAGCATACAAAATACAAGTAGTCCTCAATTTACAACAGTTCATTTAGTGACTGAAGTTACAACAGCAATGAAAAAAGTGACTCACGGTTAGTTTTCGTACTTACAACCGTTGGAGCATCTCCATGATCAGGTGATCAAAATTCAGATACTGGGCAATTGGCTCATATTTATGACTGTTGCAAGGTCCCGGGGGTGAGGGTGGTCATGTGATCCCCTTTTGCAGTCTTCTGACAAGCAAAGTCAATGGGGAATCCAGATTCACTTAACAACAGTTTGGCTAATTTAATAACAACTGCATTGATTCATTTAACAACAGTAGCAAGAAAAGTCGTAAAATGGGGCATTAACAAATGTTTCACTTAGCAACAGAAATTTTGGGCTCAATTATGGTCGTAAGTCAAGGACTACTTGTATGTTTGAAAGTTTCTGCTTATTGTAGTATTATTATGGTTCATCACACAGTCAGCCAGATGTTTAGACTAGAGTTGGCGGTTTTATCCACCTATAAAAGCCAAGATCTAGTATTATTATTATTATTAGTTATCTCTTGACAGTAATTGGGACCAGAAATTCCATCACTAAGCAATACGGTCATAAAGCATTACATCATGTGACCATGTCATGTAGAATGGCAATTCTGGCAATTTCAATTGCCATAGTTAAGAACCTTATGTGATTTCAACTTCCGACCTCCTGCTGGCTTCCCCATTGACTTTGGTGGTGTGAAATTAGCAGGGAACATTAGAAATTGTGATGACGTTACTGCAGTTCACTACAACCTATTGCAAGCCAGACACCAAGCACCCAGATTGCAGTTCTGTGACTGTAGGGATGCTCAAAACTCAGAGGACCAGTCATAAGTACCACTTGTTCAGCACAGTTGTAACTTTGAACAGTCATTGAACAAACGGTTGTAACCTGAGTACTATCAGTATTATTATGGTTGGTCACGCAGTCAGTCAGATATTCAAACTGGGTTTGGAATTTTTTCCCACTTACTGAGTCCTTCCCAAGGACCTAGGATAGGCAAATGTTGATGTTTCATGCTGCTAAAGCTAGCATTGCAGGATGTGCCTGTCTTTATTTTTGCACATGCTTTTGCACTGTGGGTACCTAGGTCTTACAGCAAAGCTATCCTCTTCCTCTTTTCCCCAAGCAATTTTGTGAGGTGAGTTGGGCTGAAAGCGATTGGCACAAAGTCAGACCCGAAGACCAGCTGCCTAGTGGAAGGCGCGCACATGGGCTATAGAGCTGGGCTGGGGCGACAGCTCACATGCCCACAGAGAGGGCTCTGCGTGCCACGTATGACATAGGTTCGCCATCATGGGCTTAGGAGCAGATATCTTCTGGTTAGAGTTGATTGGAGTCTAAGGTTATACATCTTGAAAAGGAACCAGCCAAGGATTTCCACATGAATCAGCTCTGTTGAAAAATCAGATCAAAACTGTCTTGTTCTATCAACCACTCTCCAAAGCTTGAGGCCAGGGGTTCTCCTCCTATTAAACAATATTCCATTGATTAGAAAGAAAGACCGGGTTTAAGGACCTGGAATCTTTTTCAAACAAACCATTTGTTCAACATAACAAATTGGTAGGCCATGATACCAGGGCATTCAAACATTTTTAGTACCGTTTCTGTAGGTGTGGCATGGCTTGGTGAGCGTGGCAGGGGAAGGATACTGTAAAACCTCCATTCCCTCCCCACTCCATGGGAAGGTTGCTGCAAAATCCCCATTTCCTCCCAATCAGCTGGGACTCAGAGAATAGATGAGGGCAGGGGCAGTCAGAGGTGGCATTTACCGGTTCTCTGAACTACTCAAAATTTCCGCTACCAGTTCTGGTCGGAATCTGCTGAATACCACCTCTGCATGATCCCCTGTTCCTAAAAGACGATTGCTTGCAAGGCTGCCTAATTTTGGCAATCAGAAGATGTAGATTCATCCTTCGAAAGCCAGTTTTGTGAGGGGTCAGTTGCTTCTCTCCTGCCTCTTGAACAATGTCTTCTGCCCTGCTTGAGAAGACAACAAGTAAGCCTTTCATAAAGGGGCAACTGTTATGGCCCAGCCGGCTCCGGAGGAGCTGCTGCTGAACTCCTCTAGTGAGGAGTCCTATGGAGGAGGAGGGCAACCTTGAGAGAGCAGAGAGCCAGGCTGGTCATCAGGAGGCACCTGGGTCTTGCAGTAGTGGAGAGGATCAGGGCCAGTTTGTCCCAGATGCTAGATTGAGAAGGGTTGAAAAAAGGAGGCTTCAATTGCGTCAGAAGCAAACTCGGAGGATTTGAATTAGTCTCAGCTGCCTAATGACTGGCCCCTCCCAAGAGGGTTTAAAAGGAAGTCTTTGCTGAAGAAGTTCTTGCAGAGAACAACGTTGGATTTCTAGGTTTATGTTTAGTCGTGTATCTGTTAAGAGTCATTCAGGCAAGCAGCCAAGAGAGTTAGTGGCAAGCAGCCAGTCTTGTATTAGTCAGAGAAAGTGGGGTCAGAACAGCAACATTGTACTAATTGAACAAGATACCTTTAGAACATGTGCTTCTGGAGGCATTCAAGCAACTAGTAGACAGTCTGGAGGGTGACATACTTGAAGAAGAAAGTTATAAAAAAAAGTAAATGTTTGCATCCCTCATTAGTTCAGGAACACATGGTTGTACCAAAAACGAAGTTAACTTTTTGATATGCCTTTCTCCACAGCTGGATTATGATCGAGCACAGATAGTAGTCAGTCCACCCCTTTCTGGATCAGACACATATCCGCGAGGCCCAACAAAGCTACCTCAGAGTCAGTGCAAAGCCGCCTATTCAGGTAGTGGCTACCAGTACTCCGCTATCTATCACAAATTCTCTCACTTTAACCACCAGCCTTCTCTGCAGCCGAGCTCACATTATACTTCCACAGCTTCTTACCCAAGCTCCCCCAGCATCACTTCGAGTTCTTACCCTCCGCCGAGCTGGGGCTCCTCTTCAGACCAACAGCCCTCCAGGGTGTCGCACGAGCAGTTCCGAGCAGCTTTGCAACTGGTGGTGAGCCCGGGGGATCCTCGAGAATACTTGGACAACTTTATCAAGATCGGGGAAGGCTCCACCGGAATCGTTTGCATCGCCACAGAGAAGCACACGGGAAGGCAAGTGGCCGTGAAGAAGATGGATCTCAGGAAACAGCAAAGAAGGGAACTGCTCTTCAATGAGGTAGGACCTTTTGGAACCCCTAAGAAGGTTCTTTCGCACCCTTCGTTTCTTTCCGTACAGTACAGGTAGCCCTCGGCTTAACAACAGTTCACATAGTGACCGTTCAAAGGTACAAAAGTGTGGCTTGCAACCATTCTTCACAGTTTCAACCTGTGCAGCATCCCCATGATTATCTGATCCAGATTCAGAGGCTGGGCAACTGGTTCATCCTTACGACCGTTGCCGTGTCCCAAGATCATCTGATCCCCTTTTCCAACCTTCCGATGGGCAAAGTCAGAGGGAAAGCCAGATTCACTTAACAACTGGGATACTCACTTATGAACTGCAGTGGTTCGCTTAACAACTGTGGCAAGAAAGGTTGTAAAACTCACTTAACCAGTGTCTCACTTGACAACAGAAACATTGGGCTCAATTATGGCCGTACGTCGAGGACTACCTGTCTATCTTAACCTGAAGGCTCTCAGTGCAGAGATGTTAATGAGATATGGTGGTTAGACTGTTAACCGTAAACCAGAAAAACCTGATTTTCACTCGATTTCGGAATCCCCTGGTCAGTCATTGTCTCTCAGCCTGACTTCCCTTGCAAAGTTTTAGGGAACAGGCAGCTTTTATATAGACTTTTGACTTACTGAAGGGAAGCCCAGATTCGGGTTTTCCCAGATGTGTGTGTATACCTACTCCAGTGATGGCGAACCTTTTTTGGCTCGTGGTGCCAAAAGCGAGGGGAGCGCAGGTGGGTCATGCATGGGTGTGTCACACCCATAATGCTTTGCACATGACCCAGCGCACATGCGCACACGACCAGCGCTCCCCCATTTTTGGCATGCTTTTTTCACCCTCCCCAGGCTCCAGAGGCTTTATAGGAGCCTGGGGAGGGTAAAAACAGCCTCCCCTGCCCCCCCTGGAGGCCCTCTGGAGGCTTCAGGAGCTTCCCTGAAGCCTCCGGAGTGCAAAAAACCAGCCCTACGAGCAAACCGGAAGTACGTTCCCAAAGCCTCTGGAGGGCGAAAAATGGCCTCAAAAGGCCGAAATCAGCTGACCAGCGTGCGCATGCACTCTGGCCAGCTGACAGAGCAACACCTCGCGTGCCCTGACAAATGGCTCCGCATGCCACCTGTGGCACGCGTGCCACAGGTTTGCCATCATGGACCTACTCTAATAAATGGGAGCTTTGAGAAAAGGCCTGTCTTGTAGTTTCATTGGAGTTGGGTTTTTCAGGAACGCTGACAGTCAAGAGAGAGGCAGACCTCTGTGCCTTTACCCCACCACCAATGACATCTTGTAGTATCACCCTGCCATCACTGATGCCGTATAAAAGGTGTCCTCCTTACTGTTAGCACAATGACTGTATGACTCAAGAAGATGTTGCAAGTTGCTAGTAGAAGAATGAACTGTTGGTGGCGGGTGTGAGAAGCTGGGAAAAAACAACTTTTTAAAAGCCAGCATTCTTAAATGAGTCAATTGCTTTCAGGTTCAATTCACAATATTGTCCTGCGGTTAATATTAAAGTAAAATTCAGCAGACAATCCGATTAACTTCCTACACGATGAAGAATGGGGTCAAGGGTGGGGTGCGGTGGCCTAGAGCTCTTGCCTCACAATCAGGTGGCTGTGAGTTCGATCCTAGGTAGAGGCAGCTATTTTTCTCTCTCTCTGGGCACAATGAGAATATATCTGCTGGGGGTAAAAAACTCTGGATTGGCGACAGGAAAGGCATCTGGCCAATAAGCACTCTGCTAGCTCCATTCAGTTGCCCAGACTCCAAACTGCAAGGAATTATGGGGTCATTAAAAGATGATGATGAAGAATAGGGCCAACAGCTTGCTTTTGATTCTGATAACAAAATGTTTCAGGATTGGGTAAACCCTGACAGTGAGAATAAAATGGGAATGGGAAGAATCGTGTTAATTGTTTTGAAAAACAGTGGTAAAATAAAATTTGAGATGGACATATTCTCATTTAAGACACATTAGAAGCATGAATCAAGTTATATATTTATCTTGCTTTGAATTGACCCCCTACTTTCAGAACAGACACAATCCATTTGTTCTAATGTCTAGAGCAGGGGTGGGCAAACTTTGCAACTTTAAGTCTGAAGGACTTCAGCTCCCAGACTTCTCCAGCCAGCAAAGCTTATTATGTATATACCCACATAGCAAAGCTGGCTGGAGAAGTCTGGGAGCTGAAGTCCTTCAGACTTAAAGTTTGCCCACCCCTGCTCTAGAGCAAACTGTAACCTTAATAAACACAGCTTAAAATGAAAAGCCACCCACTTGCCGTCAAAGGGAAATTTTCTGTGTGGCAGAATAGAATCTTATTCAATAAGATTAACCAATTAACCAGATTCATGACATTGACTTAAATGAACGAAATAAGTGAAAAGTTGAAGTATCAGTTTCAGCTCAGATATGGATAGCGTTTAATTACTCACCATGGTTTTATCAGGCATCTGGATGTTTAGGATTTTTAGAACAGTAATGACTCTGCTTTGTTTTTGTTTTTCCTGTTGGCTGAGCAGAGAAGAATAAACATGAACACTAATTAATACTGTCCAGGGTATTTTATCTTCACATGGTATCAGAGCAAATATTATACTCTGGGGTTGAAAGGTGTCAGAGCGTTTGCAGTGTAACTACTATTAGGAGCAAAACACAGCACACAGACAGACATTTAACAGTGGTTTATATACAAGACATATACCGAAATATACGTGGTAGCAAATATCTGACAATCAATCTTCTTAACACTACATGGAGAACTCAGCAATGGATACTGGACACAAGGAAAGAGATACACAAAGAGAGAGAGAGAGAGATGCCCTCTCATGGCCTCCTTTATATAGACAGCTCTTAAAGTAGTAAAGTAGACCCCTTCATGGTCTTCAAGTGGCTACACCAATGCTGATCCATCCTCACTGCATCAGCCTTACATTTCATCAGCTTTACAATTGCATCAGCTTTACATTGGCTGGTCAGCTTTAAATCATCATTACCCTGACAAAAGGAAAGGATGATCACATATATAGAAGCCAGTATGCCTTGGTTTGGCCAACTGGAACATGCTGCTGTCTTCCTGTGGTTTGTTATTTTACATATCTAAGTCCAGCTTTTTAAAACGGTAAAGAAATCAGACATAAATACAATTACATATTTTGCAAAGAGTTCCCCGAAAGCAGTTATCATCACCATTCATATCAATCCAATAGCACAACAACAGCATCAGTTCTAGAGAGTGGCCACTTCAAACACAACACGTGAACAATATAACCCCGTTAATAAGGTCACAAGGTTGTGATTTTTTTTCTTTCTAATGCATAACAGCAAGTCTGCATTTGGCAATTTCTCAGACAACAATATTCAACAAACAAATTGTAGTACCTGCAGAAGCAGAAAACAACCCCCATGTTTTAAAAAATTGCTAGCGCTGGAAGAATTTGAAAAAGAGCTACCCGCTAGTCTATCCAGAAAGCAACATGCCATTTATGTGACTTGGACCATTCAAAAGAGGACTGATTTGAATAGGCTTTGTTTCTTCGTATTTTTTCCCCCCGAGATAGGGACAACATTCTTGGAACACTTAAAATGGCTATTTGGAGCTTGAAATGTACCAATGAACATCGTTTTGCTAGTTCTAACTATGAAATACATCCTCCTTCTGAAGTGTGTCCACATTCTCTTCTTGTTTCTGGCTGAAAATAACAACAGTTTGCATGATGTTCAAACTGGACAAATGTAATTTACAACCAACCGTGATTTGCATTGATTTAAAAAAAAAATAGAATCAGATTTGGGGTACACATTTTAGTTGGCATCAGCTGTTTGATGAACACTCCCTCAAAGATCAGCCCAGCCGTGATTCTTCTAAGACGTAGATCTGTCGAGGATTGTAGCCCTTTCCAGATCTCTAAACTTGTGCCATTTTCCCCCTTGGAAACCTTCAGTCCTTTCTCTTGGAGGGGTCATATGCGGAAGGAACCATCACTGGTGAACTGCTGTACTGAACTCTCCAAGGTTTCAGACCTACCTGAAAGATGCCTAAGACATCTCGGCCTCAGTGGGACCCTTTGCAGGTGAATAGTTTGCTGGGCCCTGAACATTTCTTCCAGGGCATATCTTGTCTGCAGAACTAAGAGAAGACTACCGATGGCATCAGAATGTCAACGTTGTAGTGTGTTGCTCAGATAAGATCATTTTCTTCAGCAAAAACAGTGCTGTGCACTTCCAAAGACCAATGTATGCCATCCTTTCCCTCAAAGCCTGCTTGTTCAAATGCAGGAAGGATCAGGTGCAGCAAGCTTTTGCTGATCATTTGGTCAACAGATGTCAAGATCCCATTATCATCCATAGCTGTTGACAAGGCTGTTTTCCTTTTTCCTGCATGAGTGATCGTGCCTGTCCTAAATTACAGTTTTACACACCCGGTACATGTAAGAGAACACACACACACACACCACTTTTGTTTTTAAACTAGATTGATCTTCATTTCTATACATGAAGGAATAATTCTACCTAGGCTCATTTCCACCCCAGAATTTCATTTCTAGCCAGTCTGACCTCAACATTATTCTACGGAGAATTAGCATCCAAATATGAATGACAGGATTGAACATTCTCTTCTCATTTGGCGCATGTTAGCAGGGAAGCCCCCGGACTGTATTGCCCTGTTAGCCTCTGCTCTTCTTCCAGGTTGTCATCATGAGAGACTATCACCATGAAAACGTGGTCGACATGTACAACAGTTACCTGGTGGGAGACGAGCTCTGGGTGGTGATGGAGTTTCTGGAAGGCGGTGCTTTGACAGATATAGTGACTCACACACGGTAAGCTTGTTCTGCGGCCAAGTCCTGCCTTCTGGCCATTTGATTTTTTTGCAGAAAACCGCCGCCGAGGGAGCATTGTCAGGGTCCTGTCTGTAAGATGAGGGAGCTGAAGCAGATGAGGTCTCTCTCTCTCTCTCTGCTGAAAAGAATGAAACTTCCCCCAGGCAGAGCCTTGCATCAGCCGCTGAATCCCCACTGACCCCTTGTGCAAAGGGGAATTCTTTGAAGGCAGGGCAGAAAGCACCCCTTCCATTCATTCTTTCGTCCTTTGCAACGACAGGAACAAAGGAGGAGGAAGAGGGAGAAAGGGGCATCTCCCATTTTGGTTCTTCACACTGATTCCCTCCACTGTTTCTATAGCAACCTTGGAAGTTGCTAAACATATTTTGTGCTAGTATCGACAAGATAAAACTGTAACATAATGAAAGAGAGATGCATGCTGATTTGACAGGTTTAATTTCCAAAGTGGATGCATTCTATCCCGAATCTTTATCATTCCTCTGTTGAATGATAATAATATACTGTTAAATGCATAAATGAAGTTCATTTGGCATTCTTTAGAGCTTCCCAAATTTGGGTAAATTACCAAAAATTGGGTTAACGTGTTTTTTTCTTTCAGCGACACATGAACTCATCACCCATCACACTAAGGATATTTAAATTGACTTACAGATTGCCACATGTACTAAAATATATTTGAAAATCTCCCAGAGTTCTTCCTATTAAAACAAAAATTGTTAAAATTACCAATGGTGATTTGTTGAAATGACATAAAGATCATTCCATTATATTGTTTTTATTTTATTTAGTTATCAAATTTAGAAACAGCTCATCTCCCTAAGAGAGGGAATCGGGGTGGCACACAAATAAAATGTTAAAAACTGACTATAGAAATTTAAAACTCAGGCAAGGATAGTTAAAATTCAACATAATGCAGGTAGTCCTTGAGTCATGAACATTCGTTCAGTGACAATTCAAAGTTACGATGGTGCTGAAAGAAGAAACTTATAGCTGGTCCTGGAACTTCATTAAGATTCACTAAGAGCCACAGTGGCACAGTGGCTAGAGTGCAGTACTATAGGCTACTTCTACTGCCTGCTGGCTGCCTGGAGTTTGGCAGTTTGAATTTCACTAGGCTTAAGGTTGACTCAGCCTCTCATCCTACCGAGGTGGGTAAATGAAGACCCAGATTGTTGGGGACAATAGGCTGACTCTGTAAACTGCTTAGAGAGGGCTGTAAAGCACCATAAAGCGGTATATATGTCTAGATGCTATTGCTGCTTTCTGATAAGTGATTTTGAATAATGCAGGAAGAACTTTGGGAAACACTGTTCTAAAGGATGAAGGCATAATTTCGTAGTTGAATACTTCCTGTACATTTCATAATATACTTATATCTCAGTAAATCAGTTAAAATAGTTTCCGGTAGTAAAAATGATCTTTTTCTTTACTTAACAAAATACTGTCTAGCTTTCACTGACTTTATGTGCTTGAAAAACAGAGGACAAATCTGAAACAGCAGCCAATCTAAAAGAGCTTCGTAAGGATTAAAACATTGTTTACGTTTACAACTTTGCTCTACAAAGAAAAACTAAAGAGCTAAACTAGGAAAACAAACAAACAAATAAATGTAAAGGGCATGTGTCTTAAGTAAAAGACAGTCCTTCACATATGGCCACTTTAGTTGAGCTTGACACCTGCCTTATATTTTCCAATTGGAAATCAATCGTATTCTAAAACCATCCTAAAAGTCTCAGCAGGCTAAGAAAGTTTAAGGCCAGATAGAAATAGGAAAGCTTATCAGGATTGGGCAGATATATACATCTGTGTATTCAGAAGTTTTCATATTGAGTTTTGAATAGCAAATTGCTTTCTTCTAAAAATGGGGCTTTCTCTCATTTTCTGCATGACTTTTATTTGTGAAATCAGGGTTATTTTTAAGATTGGTTTCAGCCCACATATTAAAAATTCCCTTTGCTTTCACTAAGGGCTATTTTCTGAAATATTAGTCACCAGGCCAATATTTTGGCAGGCGTATAATTGCAAACAGATGTTTGTAGAAAACTCTTCCTTAAATGCTGTCAGCAGGATTAGATTCATTAGATGCACTCCTTAATTGCTGTTTGAACATTATAGGACCTTCCTAGAAGATCTGATCAAAGTATCTGCAACTTTTACATAAGTATCATGTTGCTATGGGGTGAAATGTTAATCCTATTGGGTGAGCTATTCATGACCTGAGCTGCAGTAGGTAATTAGCCATTTCCACTTGAGTGCTATTGAGTGTTTCTACCTGCTTATACTCCAACTGGACATGGTCTACTCCCCATCCCATTTTTAGGGGTGCAATGACCTCATGACCTCAGGCTATCGTTGCTGCATCTGCCAGACAAGCTTTGTCTCCATTGGTGGCCTTCAGTCGCTCATCTCTTTGCATGGGCAGATGGGAGGAGGAAAAATACAGAAGTTCTCAGGAGCCCATATAGAGAATGTGTTACAGAAGAGATAGAGTGGATTTAGAAGGCACCAAGTTCATTCTCTTTCTTCTCCCAACATCGGGAAAATCTCTGCCAAGCAAAGCTAATACTGCTCCACTAGACAAATGGAAAAAAAGGCTGAGTGTTTTTTATTGTTTATTTTGAAACATTGGAAATATTTTCTTAGAGTTACCTTTTGTAGTGATGTTTTTTTGGGGAAACGTATCCCAGCAATAAACATATGACGACATTTCTTTTCCTATATTGCCTGCCAAATTCCAGAATGAATGAAGAACAGATTGCTACTGTTTGCCTGTCTGTCCTAAGAGCATTGTCCTACCTTCACAATCAAGGAGTTATTCACAGGGATATAAAGAGTGACTCTATACTTCTCACTAGTGATGGGCGAGTAAGTATTTATCATTTTTTTCTGGCCTTGATTATTTTTTTTTAAATTGGGACCACTGTCAAAGTTCAGATGATTTCGGTAACATGTTAACAACCTGTCCATGAAATTTACATTGCTTGTCTGCAGCTTTCATTATTAACCAAGAGACGTGGGAAGATTTGTTCAGCCTGAATTTATACATGAACTGTCCCGGTACATACCTCCAGCCAAATCAATCTGTGCATCAAAATCCTGACAATTCAGAATGTTGCACTTGGACGTCAATTAAAAGAAACCAACAAATGTGCTTATCACAGAGAAATAAATGATGTTAGAAACATGGAGCATTTAAAAACCAAGACAAATCAAGACAAAGATACACAAATTAAGAGACTTGCTTTAATTATTACTTCTTTTAGTCATTAAACATGAAACTCAGTCAATTGAACATTTAAAGATGTATCACAATTACCATTGACTGGTGCTAATGGTTGATATGGGTTGCTGCCATGTCCTGGGTATCAACCAAGTATACTTAAAATATATGATGTTCTGAGTAGCACAGTTTTATGGAGTTCCGCTGGTATTATAGCAGGAAGCTGCAATTTCTTGATGGATTTTATAACATTCTTGGACATGGTACCAATTGCCCCGATGACAATAGGTATCACTGTTACATGTTTCATCCATAATCGTCTAGTTTCAATAGCCAGGTTGTGATATTTCGTGATATTTTTCCAGTTCTTCTTCTTCTGTTGTTGTTGTTGTTATTGAGAGACTCGCTGACAAACATGCATGCAGATTTTCATAACAATTTCATTATTTT
Source organism: Rhabdophis nuchalis (assembly GCA_039707465.1). Classification (NCBI taxonomy): domain Eukaryota; kingdom Metazoa; phylum Chordata; class Lepidosauria; order Squamata; family Natricidae; genus Rhabdophis; species Rhabdophis nuchalis. The sequence continues at coordinate 237,718,949 of CM077643.1, forward strand.
TGCAGCATTTGCTAAGCGTTGCAGTAATGCATGGAAACAAATGCCCCACCAAATAAAATAAGTAAAATATAATAAAAATTGAGTAAAATCAAAACGGACAGATTCATCTATCCTGATTTGCAAATTGCATATATTCAGGGAGGATATTAAACTTACATCAAAAAGAAGAGAATACCATTTTGAATGCTTTTTGGCTGGTTTCCCCTGATCTTTGCTTAATAATATGCATACAATGCCTCATTATGTTCATTGTCTGCAGCGCGCATTTTGTCATGAGCGGTTGTATAACCATCTGATTCTACCGCCCCCTTCCACTTTAAAACCATCTTTTCTATATTTCAACATGCAAAAGACGGGCAAAAGTTTCCTCCGCTCCTCGATAAAGGGAAATTGATCTGGCATTCAAAAATATCCATTGTTTTGTTTCCCTTTCATGGTATAAAAAGAACCTTTGTTTATGCCATGGATGGCCGGGCTATGGTTTTATAAATAGTAACAATCATTTCTAATTTTTATTTGATTGATGTTGAATTAAGAAGCAGAAAAAAGGCATGAAAAGAAATGCGAAAATAAGATAAACAGTGCCACAAATAAAATGTGAGGCACCATTCGTACAAACATTTAGAAAGCTTCCTTATTATTTTGATAGCTCCCTGTTCTGATCTCAGACTGCATCCTGACATGATAAATGAGTTGCTAATCTGATCTAATCTACTTCAGTCCCAATACTCAAGGCTCAATCATTATTCTCCTTCAGGCACAGGAAGGGGGTCTTGATTGTTTTTGCCATGGGTTGATAAAGGGAACCTTTTCATTTGTTTCAGGTATGAACCAAGCAAACTTTTGTATATGTGTAACATTAATTGATGGCATTTAAAAGCATCATCTCCCCTGCCGCCCGCCCCCCCCCCTCCCCCGGGTGAAATCAACTTACCTTTGCTACTGGTTCACAAATGTGAGCGCATGCGCCACCTCCACACATGCGCATGCTCAGAGCGTCAAAAATGGGACATGATGATGTCCAGGTGGGTGGGTGGAGCCTCCCGCCGCCACTACTACCAGTTCACCCAAACCGGATAGAACCATCTGAAACTAGTCTCCCCACCCCCCACCCCCCACCAACAAGGAATACAAGAAATTGAGGAAATCTCCCACTTTTTATACTGCTACTTAGAGACAGTTTTTATCCTCTTGATTTTATTACAATAGTTGAAAGTTGGTTGAAGCTAGTAGCAGTTCATAGTAATAAACAAGAACGTTTTTATTCAGTTTGCATTCCAATTTATGTTTGCATTTCTCAGTTTATGTTTCAGGAATTAATTTGAAAACCAAAAGGCAGTTATAAAGTGATATTTGCATTTTCCTGAATTTTGTGAGACGGTTCTGCTGTTAGAACTGCTAATTCTAGGAGCATGCAGTTTGAAACCTCTAAATTGTTCATGGAGAGGAGCAGCAGGAAACATCCTGCCAAAATAATTCTTTCCACAAACTAGAGAAAAAGTTCCCTTAATAAGAGTAAATGAGAGGTGTGCAAGACAATGCAATTAAGTTTCTCATCGGGCAGAATAGCAATAGCACTTAGACTTATATATTGCTTTAGGGTGCTTTACAGCCCTCTCTAAGCGGTTTACAGAGTCAGCCTGTTGCCCCCAACAATCTGAGTCCTCATTTTACCCACCTCGGAAGACTGAGTTAGCCTTGAGCCAGTGAGATTTGAACTGCTGAACCGCAGCTAGCAGTCAGCTGAAGTAGCCTGCAGTACTGTACTCTAACCACTGCGCCACCTCGGCTCTAGTATTGAAAGTATTGAAATCATAGAAAATGAGCTGTTAATATAATTTAATTGGATGGGGAACCTACAGCCTAACAACTTTTATCATCGTCGCCTAATCCCATTTGGCTCTTGGTGAACTGCTCTCTGAACACCTCACTGCTATTGGTTCCTGAAATAGTCTTCTGACAAGTGCTTCCTATTCTGCTTGGTAGAGGTAGTACAGAGTGGCGAAGAAAGAATATCCTTCTCAGCACTGAAAAGTTATCCAGGTGATACTTTTCTTCCACTAATTGCTGGTGGCCGATGCATCTAACAATGGTCAACGATTCCAGTTGATACAAAGTTTTTGTCCTACATTGGGAAAAAAGGTTCCCCCTCTAAATGTGTCAAACTATGGGTCTGCTCAACAACTGGGAATAATATTCGCTGTCCACTTGTTTAATATGGCACTGCATGATGTATTGTTTATTGTTCAGATAAAGCTGTCGGACTTCGGATTCTGTGCCCAAGTTTCAAAAGATGTTCCAAAAAGAAAATCACTTGTCGGAACCCCATACTGGATGGCCCCTGAAGTGATTTCAAGATTGCCTTATGGAACCGAGGTAAGCAAAGCAGTGACCTTACTCCATTCAGCGACATAGATTATTTTTGGGAAACGATAATCTCCTTTTAAATATTTATTTATTTAAAGCAATTCAGCTTGAACCTATTTCCTCCAGTCTGGATCCAGCCTAGGGGAAAATTACTGAGATGCATTTGATTACACCATGACCTTTGGTGGGCTCAGGGTGGAGGTAATGCATCCATCCTGGCTCCCCTTTGGAGCAGTTGGTGACTTACATATCTTACAAGGGTAACTTTCTGGATTGACTCAGGGAGTTGAGTAGGAGGCAAGATGTTAAAGACCTTCCCTTCCTCCTTCCAGCTTGGGTCCAGATAGTGTTGGATGAATGGAACTGGCCTAGAACAGTGGTTCCCAACCTTTTTTTTTGGCCATGCCCCACCTAAGCATCTTTAAAATCCTGATCCCCCCTCTGTGGCATATAATTCTTACTTTATTCCAAGAGTGAACTCTACTCATGCGGAGGAAGCCTAAAAGGCCATTAACTTGGTTTAGAAAGGTCCAGATTGCCCCCATTAAAAATCAAATCCCCCCCATGGGCCTGGTCCTCACATTGGGAGCCACTGGCCTAGAACCGGAATTGGACCATCTGGACTTAATCCAGAATGCAGTGACGGGTAGTTACCTCATACATAACATCATTGCTCTTACTATTCCACAAGAAAGACAATGAAAATCTGATTTTTTGCTTGGGGACGTGAGTCAGGATGATTGGAGTTCCTGTCCAGAGAAGCACAACCAATTTGTGCTCCCTGATTGGCAATTAATGATAGTTTCTTGATTTTTGCTAGTAATTGCTAAGGTTGTGTTTTCATTTATCGTACATCATCCAGAGCTGCATTGTTTGAACCAAACTGCCATATAAATGCTGTAAATAAATAAAAACCAAATAAGAAGTAGTCTCTTTGGGCAGTTCCCATAACACTGATAAAAATAAGATTGTCCCTCTGTTCAACCGTATAACTTGGCTACTGAATTTATCATTTTCCCTACAATACATTAATCCATAAAGAATCAAGTGGGCTGAATTGCATACACACATTCATGCACACAAACCCTGAATAAGGGTGAGGCTCACCAGGTTCACTAGTTAGCATGATATATGAATGCATCTGCTAGCTCGTTAGGTGACCAGGGTCTGCATGTTGCATGAGTACAGTCACTGTCTGAACAACATCACACAAAAGAAAAAAAAGAGCAGCTTGAGAGAAGCAGTGAATCAAGCAAATAGCCCTCAAAATTGCATAATAATTCTTAAAATGAATGGCTAAAATGATAACTTTTGGAGAAATAAAAAAATTGAATATTCTGGTTTGCTAATATAGGAAGTGCCTGTCTGTTGCAATGTCTGTTTTTAGGTGATTGTTGAAAATGTGCAGGATCTGGTACAGAACATTAGTTATAAGAAGAGTTGTAGTGAGCCCTTTTCTATCTCTTTCTGCGCTGCATTTTTGGGCCCATTCTGAGTTCTCAAAACAACTGATGTAATTAGACATATTGAGCATAACAGGAGACATTTCAATCTTGCCACAAAGAGAATTGTGCAGCAGTGGGACTTGAATAACGATTCTCTGGCTAGATAGGTGTGGCTGGTTGTTCATGTCACTGGGTGGGTGATGTCATGATCACACCCAGCGCTGCCTCCCGGCCATTCGCCTCAAAGGTAGAATTCAGCCGGTTGGGGCTTATCCCACCACTGGCTGGCCCCATCCCTGCCTGTTTTTTGGCTGTTTTCGGGCCATTTCTTGGCCTGTTTTGGGACATTTTGGGGGCCACAAATGGCCTGAAAATGGCCCTAAAAAGAGCAGGGGCAGGCAATGGTGGGATCTGCTGGTTCTCTGAACTGTGCAGAATCTTAACTACTGTTTCATCCGAACAGGTGCAAACCGGCGGCAGCCCACCTCTGAAATTGTGCGAATTCACGATCTGTGCTATCATTGTAGTGTCCCACAACTGCTACCACTATTGTATGACAATCATTGCAAAAAAGACTCATAGACTATTATTTTACATTGTATTTTACTCCATATTCCCTGGGAATAGAGCCTGCATGAAAAAAAAGAAAAGAAATTGCAAGTGCCTATGATTAACTTCAGCTTTACTACTTTCAGGATGGTATTTTACAACTAACTTTAGATATGAACCAGTGTTAGTACAGCATACAGAAAGCAATTAATCATACTCTCCATGATTCAGTGAGAGTTGTCAATCATTGCTGTTTTCATTAAATAATTTGCAATGGTAGTTTGATTTGCTGGGGAGGGCTAAGCTTCTGAATTCCTTTGTTGATGTGCTTATCTAATAATGATCCCAGTAAAGTATTATTAGGCAGAACATAATCAAAAAAACTTCTAAATCCATTATGGTGAGTCATGTATTATTTAGAACAGCCAGACTACCTAAAATGAGCAGTCAATGAAATATTCTAATTAGTAGGACTCTCCAACTTGAACTGCAAACCCACCTAATTTCTAGGCAGCAGCAAGGAGTTAGCATTTTCTGTAGCTAGTGGTTGCCAGGATCTATGCATCTGAAATCTGAGGGTCCTTCAAATTATGGTAATAGCAATAACATTTAGACTTATATACCACTTCACAGTGCTTTGCAGCCCTCTCTAAGGGTATATAGAGTCAGCATATTGCTCCCAACAATCTGGGTTCTCATTTTACTGATGTCAGAAGGATGGAAGGCTGAAACAACATTGACCCAGTGAGATTCGAACTACCGAAAGACTGGCAGTCAGCAATCATCAGAATTAGCCTGCAATACTGTGTTTTAACCACTGTGCCACCACAGCTCTTATACTCCATCTAGATTGGGGTTGGTTTTTGTCACCATAGAAAGACTTTCCAACACCAATCATGTGGACTTTTGAGATATGAGGACAATTAGTAATGGATACATTTTATTTCCATAGTTATCACTCAAACAGGATTTTTAAGGTAATGTTTTGGTAGAAAATGCTTTCAGGTGAGAACAAAAAGACAATGTTAGCTACTGAAGTTAAACATAGGGCCAATCTGAAATCAGATGTGTGTCGCCAGCCTCTTAAGGCAGAATCCTGCAATGCCCACCAGAAATGACCTCCTTAAAAAAAAGGTAAAATGACAAGGAAAATTATAAGATTATGTTTAATGCAGCTTATTTGCACTGTAATGGGTTCTATGTTGCAGGTGGACATCTGGTCTCTTGGCATCATGGTGATAGAAATGATAGATGGAGAACCGCCTTATTTCAATGAGCCACCTCTCCAGGCCATGCGCAGAATCCGAGACAATGTACCACCAAGAGTGAAGGACCTACACAAGGTGAGAATGTTCACCTTTCCTTTGAATCTTGTGCTTATCATTCTTCTCTAGCATCTCAGCTGTAATAAGTGGGGATAACCTGAGGCCCCAGAATAGCACCTATTCTGACTCCCTCCTTCACAAGACAAATGACTAAACTGACTGATACTTGGCAGCTTGCCTGGACTGACCTTGACTAGGCCTGAAGATTCTTAACGAAAGAACTTGACACACACGAAAGCTTTGACTCTTCAAATGATACGTTGTTTCCTGCAAACCTACTCTTCACAGAGGATTTCTTTTAAAGCCTCTTGGGAGGGGCCGGTCAATTAGGCAGCTGATACTCATCATCTCCTCCGGTTGCGTCTATCTGCTAATTGACGCTGCCTCCTCTCGATCCTTCTTAGCCTGACATCAGGGACAAACTGGGTTTCCTCCTCCCCACTATAGGGTGCCTCCTGATGCCTAGCCGGGCTCTCTGCTCTCTCACTCTCCTCCTCGAGAGCAGACTCATAGGACTCCTCACTAGAGGAATCCATCAGCACCTCATCCGGAGCTGGCTGGGCCACAACAAGACCTAACCCCAAACTCACTGTTTATATTCCCAAAAAGAGCCTCAACGTGTAGACAACCAAGAAGACTGTTTCAAGCAAACAGGATGAGATGGTGCAAGGTTCCTTTCTCTCCATGCACAAGATTATGTGAGACCATTTAGCTTAGTGTGGGTTTCAACTCACTTCAATCTCTGTGTTAATTTATATTTCAGTAGAATGTTTATATAGAATGTTCCAAGCAGAAGCAGTTGATATACCTGCATTTCTCCTTCCATTTAACTCTTCCTCTATACATTCTAAAAAAAGGTGAACTATATGTAGCATTCAATTCTGTTACACATGCAAAACAGAAGATGAATGTTTAGGGTTTGCATTGATATACTGTAATTATACCTTATATTCCCAGTTGTCCTAGTGTTCATTAATAAAGAAAACAAACAATTTTTATACATAGAACTGCATTATCACTGGTAAGAATGTGTGCATGAATACTCCTTTCTCTCTCACACACACCCCAATAGAATCTTTTGAATTAATAGCGATTTCTCAAGAGGGTACAATTAAATAATAAAACCATACAAAAATGCAGAGTGAATGCATTCATTACATAAAATGGCAACAAGAGCAGCAACTACTATTGAAAAACACACATATGGATAATGCAGCATAAGTTCAACTCAAAGCTTGGGGAAACAGATAGGTCTCCTGCTGGGGCCAGCTAAATTTCTCCCCATGTAAATAATTGTCATTGAGAGCAAGTGAATTATCGTATTTTTTGGAGTATAAAATGCACCTTAGTTTTTGGAGAGGAAAATAAGAAGAAAAATTCTTCCTCTGCCTACCAGCATCCATGGTATTCAGCTGACACATGGTAACAAGTTCAGCCAATCAATAGACCTAGCAACTAAGTCAGCCAATGAGGGCTATTTGGACTCTAAAATTTGCTGTGTGGAGACAGGAAGGAGCCTGTCTTAGCGGAGAACTGAAAGTGAAACTGCTTGTGTTTTGCTTGTATTTACTGCTACCTTGGAAAACCTGCTTTTGGTAATGTATTGTATATTATTATTAATTTGAATCCTGCTGAATCAGTTACTGTGCTTTCTGAATGTGATCGCTGCTGCAAACTCTGAACAGCCAGGTCAGCTTCAGCACTTATTGCAGCCTGATTCAGCACAGCTGATTGGGGGGTGGATCCGACTGCCAGAATACCCCCAATCAGCTGTTCCAGACTGCAGGGATTGCCACAGACCATTGCTGCTTCCATGCCTCACGTTTTTTGGCCTCTGGTGGGGCTCCATTTGGTATATAAGCCGCACCCAAATTTTCACCCTCTTTTTTGGGGGGGAAAGTGCATCTAATACTCTGAAAAATACATATGTGTTTTTTTGTTTTTTTTTAATTGAATTTCTAAACTGCCCCCTCTCCCCGAAGGGACTTGGGGTGGTGTACAGGAAATTAAGAACATCTAAAACATAACAATACATAAATATTTAAAACCAAATTAAATAGTTAACCCTATACTAAAATTTTGTAAAAAACATTAAAACTATTTCCCATTAAAACCCGATTAAAACAATTTAAACTTCAGACTGGGGCGAGGAGCATGAATTAGGCCAGGCCGGCCTGATAGAAAAAATGGGTCTTTAATTTTTGGTGGAAGGAGCGGAGGTCCGTGGTAGTTCTAATTTCGGGAGGTAGGTCCTTCCAAAGGGTTGGGCCCACCACAGAGAAGGCTCTTCCCCTGGGCGTCGCTCGCTGGCATTGCCTAGTGGACAGCACCTGGAGAAGTCCCTCTCTGTGGGAGCGAATCGGTCGAAGGGATGTATGGGGCAGGATACGATCCCGCAAATAACTAGGTCCTGTGCCATGGAGCGCTTTAAAGATGGTAATCAGCACCTAGAAGCGCACCCGAAAGGCCACAGGCAGCCAGTGCAGCTCGCGCAGGAGCGGTGTTACATGGGAGTATCTAGGAGTTCCCAAAATTGCCCGCGCGGCCGCATTCTGGACTAGCTGTAATCTTCGGGTGCACCTCGAGGGGAGCCCCATGTAGAGAGCGAGTGTTAAATGAAAGACCTTTGAAAGTTACTTTTGATTGGGAGCCCCAATCTTCTGAGGTGTGGTTTAGATGTTAGTGGCCTCACAGTGTCATTTTGGTCTTTCCTCAGGTTTCATCAGTTCTCCGTGGATTTTTAGACTTGATGCTGGTGAGGGAACCTTCGCAGAGGGGATCAGCACAAGAACTCCTGAGGCACCCATTTCTGAAACTGGCTGGGCCTCCATCTTGCATAGTGCCTCTCATGAGGCAATATCGGCACCACTAAATGCGGCTGCTTTTGTTCATTCGTTTATTTGTTTTCCAGGAAACAAGTGAAGCAATGAGGTTGGGTGCTGCCAAATCAGCAGCAAGCAGTAGTGATCCAGTGAGAAATATGCCACTGTTGGCATGGCTCAGCACACCGTGAAGGAGTCCCAGTGAAAATGTAACTTGGCTAATTCCTGACAATGTCGACAGTTAATACTCCTGGGTGAAATGCACCATGGTTGGATTTTTTTTGCCCTGAGTCAGAGCAAGAGGATTTGATTTTAAACCATCCTGTTTGGGGTGAAGCAGGGGGAAACTTCCAGCATTACCCCACTAGAAGGCCAAACTTTTATTGCAGATCAAAGAAGAATCTTCTACTTCAAGAGACACTTTTTTTTCTGAATTAAAAAAAAAAGAAAGAAAAACAACCCAAGAAGCACTTTTTATCTCGGTTATAGCAGTGTGATGTATTTTGAAATGAATTTGTAATTTTCTGTACATTGCTTTTGATAATTTATGTACTTTGGTGTCATAGTTGCTAGTGGAGGTGATCGGTATTACTTAGCAAGTATTAGAGCGAGAGCTTTCCTACTTTTTTATCTCTTTTTGAAGAGAAACAAACTTACATGCACACGCACACACGTGCAGCTCGGAATGTTGATTAGATTTGCTTATCTGTGCCAGGCAAACATGGCTTCATTTTGCAAATGTTCAAATTGCTGGCCAATGCTGTATTCATTCCTCCATTCACCCACAAACATTTCAAGATTTCAGTGTTGTTTTGAAGCGATAAGCACCTGGAAAAATCTATTCATGCTCATGGAAAAGGTTGTGTCACAATTCTGTATTCATCGGATGAAAGTATCACGTCTTTTGTGGTGGTAAGCAGATGATCAGTTAAGAACAACAGAGGAGAAAGAGGCAGATCGAGAAGAAATTTGGCTGGGCACCAATAACCATGACATTTCTGGCTATGTACATTGAGCTTGAAATTACAACACGCTTAAGCAAGTCAGTGAAAGATCTAGCAGTCATATTCACACTCGTTAAGCTTGCTGGCATTAACCTTTGTTAGTTTCTTTGTGAATTAGTTAGTTATGTGACACCAATCCACTTGATTAGATTATGGATCCATATACCATGTGGGCTTAAAAAGGGGTTAGTTAATGAACCAGGTTATGTGTGTCGTGTCAGCGTAGCCTATACTGTCCCAAAGAGACCTAACTGGATCAAATCATATGAGACTTGTATTCCAGCAAAGGATTCAGCCAGAGCAGATGGTGCCATATCGAAAATGAGACCAGTTTGCAAAGCAGACCACTGGCCGTGTGGTGCTAGATTGGGTTGCTTACTCCATATGACTTCAGCTGAGTGGTTATGCTTCCATCTGAATTCCAGCAGCCCTTCCTTGTCCTGTGTTTATAAGTTGCCGCCATGACTCACCATGTATCTGAGTGCCCATCCCGGAGCTGGGGCAGAGCACTAAGAGCATCAGCCATGCTGTCTGCAAACTGTGGCTTCATTACCAGTACTTCCTTGTGCCATCACACCACCCAAGTGGAGTGCCTGGAACTACTGGTCTTTCTTTCCCTCTCCCTAAATTCTCTTTTGTCCCCTGTCCTTGTGGACTAACGTCATGTCCTGTGACTTAAGGTCATCCAAGCAAATGCAGCTGCTGTTGCATACTGTACTGAAAAGCCAGTATCTTCATCCATCTCTGGACTCTCTTACAGTGGGACATTCCAAGGAGCTTCTGCCTGTCCTTGTAGCTAGTCTTTAAGCTAGGCAGACCAAGGGCCGGACCCACATTCACATATCCTCAGAAGCTTCACACACTTTTCCAGTTTAGGCTACCCAATGGAGAAAGCTGTATAGCACAGAGCAGACTTTCATTGTTGCATTGCATCACCTGCACTGCCCAACACTGTGAATTGCCCACAAGTTGTAAGTACATAAGCTGGAGTTTAGCAGCAACAATAGTTCAGCAGACACTTGGGCTTGCATACACATTAATGCCAGTTTTGAGTCTCCTGTTCTAGCTTCACGTGTGACAGACGCCCACTCAAGGCACCTGCGGGCAAGGGAATTTCTGCTTTGTCTCAGCAACATGGATATTGCTTCATTTGACTCTGTGCCAAGTCCAATGCCTCCCGTTTGTCTTCATTGTTTTTATTCAGGCTTTATAAGTCAACCACTAAGTGGGCGTTTTCTGAGTTTAAATCAAAGTGTTGTAAAATTTGGTTAATGTGTTTTGCCATACAGGAGAAAAAGCTGTCTAAACCCTTTTGAAATGTTAATTCAGCAATGGCAACTACAATTAATCTTATGTTGCTTGTTTGGTAGATTTGCATGTTTACCATAGACCTGGAGGGATTTGCCTTTATTAAGTGCTCCATAATTATTTCAGTCAGTGGGAGGGGGTTATTTATTTATTCATTATGTATAACTTGAAAGCCATGTCTTTTCTAACTTGGATTTTGCTTTTTGTTTTGGGTTATTTTCACCTGATTTCACTTGAAGAAAACTGTCTGATCCTAAAACTAATGTCTCTGGATAGAGCATTTTGCATTGTGGTGGGCTTTCATTTTATCAGTAAGTTGGTTGATACCTATTGTAATAAAAGAGAAGCCAACCTAGAAGTTAGAAGGTTGCTGATTTGTGAATGAGTGATTAATGAAGACATTTTTTTCCCAATCTGTATATCACTTTTTTAAAAATTCAAGTGAGAACCCCACATTACGTTGTGTACATTGATGCACTACTTTTCTTTGAATGTACATTCGGTCCCAAGCTCTTTCGTTAAGAAGTGCATAGAATTAAGGCACTATTATATCTTGGACGTGGGTGAGGGGTGGGTACATTTTGTTTCTCAAAGTCATCTTTTGATGGGAGGAGGCAAAGAAAGGAAGTTGTCATAATGCAAAAATGAATGGTATTACATGGTACAGTAGACAGGATTGGGGTTTCCTTCTGCGGGTGGAGTCTATTTTAAGAGGGAAGCCATTTTAAGGTTAACACAAGTTATCTTTTCTTTCCCATTAAAAATGGTGTGAATATATGGTGGCGCAGTGGTTAGGATGCAGTATTGCAGGCTAATTCGGTCGGCTGCCAGCAGTTCAATCCTGACCAGCTCAAGGTTGACTCAACCTTCCATTCTTCCAAGGTGCGTAAAATGAGGACCCAGATTGTTAGGGGCGGCTGATTCTATAAACTGTTTAGTGAGAGCTGTAAAGCAATATGAGATGATATATCTTAAGTGCTATTGCTAATTATATGTATTTATTTATACATACATACAATGTACAGGTTGTCCAACTTCCAACTAATTTTGGTGGTTATACTAGGATTTCATAAACAGTAGGCACTACATAAGGTCCTGCAATTGTGTGTCACCCTTTTTTATTTTAGGTAATTCTCAAAATACTATTCTGGTGAATATAATTTATATTCAGGATTGATAACCCCATATAGATGATGCTGGGATCGGCTAGAAGCAATAGTGAAAAGGGTGGCAGTTACAGTTATATGCATCACTCCACCTACTGTTCAACTTTCCTCAGATTAATGTCCCAAATATGGCAGGTGATGATGACTCATTCTCAGTGTTGAAATAAGTATATTGTTTTGCTGTAAATTCATAATAAATTGCATCTTACTAATTATTCAGATTGTTTACAGAGAAAGCTTGTACACTGTGACAAGTCAAGATTTCTGACCATGGTTTGTTGAACAAGCCACTCTTTTTCACATCTAGTGTTAGAACACCCCCTTTGTTCAGGTTGTGAACAACATTCATTCTGAATGGTTCACTAAGGATGGCACACACCAAAATCAACATGGGCTTAAGCCAGATGCTAAGTGATTTATTGTAATATTAAATATAGTTAATTGTTTCTCAATTATTTTCTTTTCATGTATTTCCTGGAAATCTAGAAGGGCTCTGGACTTCTGTTGCCCAAGTTGAGAAGGGCATATGATATTTGAGCCATGAATTACGACACCATAACTGGGATGAAAATGTTAAAATGACCACAAGATGGCAGCAAAGGTGTAGTGAAAACAAAAGACTTGGCTGATATCTAGTGGTCATTCAGAGCTTTACAGGCCAAATATGGTGATGGACAAACTGCAGCGCCAGATTTACTCATAATACTAAACCAACCCAGCATTAACATTTTATGCCTTAAATCAAGGGGGATCAAGGTCAGCCATACTACTGTGTGGTAACTGCATTCCAAGAGGACAAATAGAGTTATTTTTCCTAGGGCAGGTGATGTTGGGCCTTTTAATGCTGCTCTGAACTACTTCAAGGAAGAAAGTATACTCCAGATACCTGACACCAGAAAGAAAAAATAAGCTTTATCATCGCAGGAGAAAAATGAAATAGCATTGGAAATTACAACTATAAATCATGCCAGGATAATCCATGTATAGAAATCAATACTCGTAATTAATCATGGCTCCACCAGGTTTTTTTTGTTCAGAGTGAAAGTCTATAAGATCCTGATTTCTGCAAAGCTTGAATAAAAGTCCATGGAAAGGACTCCTTCTAAACTGTTTCATGAAGCTGTGCCCCATCCAGGGTAGACTCTCTTTCTCTCTGTGTGTGTGTGTGTGTGTGTGTGTGTTTGTCTAATGGTGACGACGACACTGTTGTATTATTTTATAAAAAAAATTGTTTCCATGAAACCCTTTTTTAAATCATTTCTGTATTTTGTCCTTGGTCTTTGAAGAGAAAAATCAGTGTAAGCATTTGACTGATCTGTATACTGCTGCAATAATCTCACATTTATTTATTTACTTATTTTCTGATTTATATGAAACCAGGAGCAATTCTGGAGAGAGTACCATTATGTCCGATCCCTCAGTAGATAAGGCAGCCATCAGTTCTGGGTTTCTAATTCCTCTGATTCCCCTTATTCAATACAGTCCAACAAACACTATTCCTACCGTCCTTAAGTTATAAAGCTGAAATGAATACTATGATAAGAACTACCTAACCAGTTCTTATGTTCATCATGCTACGATTCCACTTGTTTTTCTAGCAAACTGATCATTCTTGAGCTCTTGGGGAGGGAGGGGGGAAGCAGTGAAAAGAGGGAGCACTCCCTTTCCTAAAGTCTGACCAATCCTAGGAACAAGGTAACCAGAACTTCAGAGGTTGAAGCAATTTGCTTTCCAGTAAAGCAGAAGTGTCAAACTCACTCCATCACAGTGACGTATCTGGACTTTCCCCCCCTTCGCTAAACTGGGTGGGGGCGGGGCCAACACATGTATCCGGCCCACAGGTTTGACACTCCTGCAGCAAGGAATAGATGCAGCCAGCTTTAAGCACTCTACCGGACTCCTATATTTATGCACCATAAACATTCTTCTGGATTCTTCAGATTTGTTTTAACTGCGGTCTGTGGAATAAAGTCAAATTGGCTATATTGTTAAATCCAAGCCAAACAAACCAGTTTACGTTATGGCATACTGCGGTATATAAATCAGTACCCTGGCCCAAAGTTAAACCACCCTGAGCCACCAATAAATATCTACAGACGTTATTCTGGGGACACTGAATTCAATGGATGGATGGAAAGCCATGGATAAAACCAAATCTCTTTCTCTAAAGAACCATCCCACAAAACAGTGACTGTGATCAGGGTTGTGACCTTCCAAAACTATCCTTTACATAGCTGGAGGCCTCTCCCATGCAAAGTCCTTTTTCCTTAACCCTCTAGCATTTTATTGCATCTCGTTCGTTCTTCTTTGCCTAAGAGTATCAATAAAATATTTAGTCTAAATGCTCCATATTAAGAATACTCCACATTAAGCAACATAGTTTAGGATTTATTGGTTTTTGCTGTTCCATATTTATATTTACACATCAGTTATTTATAACACCTGAAGATTTCTGCATAGTAAGATGAACATTTCTTGGTGATAATCTTATATGATCATTACATTGCAGTAGGCATTTTTTTCAGTCACAGTACATGCAAAGTGTACAGCCCATAAGCATTTCTCACACCAGAGCATAACACTCTTGTGATTTGAGCAGCCACGTTCATAAAACTGGGTGCCAAAGCATTTCAATAAGCAATAAAAATACAAAACAAAATCCTCCAAGTTTTAAAACCATAGAATCTTAATCTTGGCTCTGTTTGAAATGTATTTCAAATTGAGATGAGCTGAAGTGCAAATGAGATGGTGGGATCATATGAGCAAGTCCTGAGGGTGTTGTTTCAATTTACCCAAGTGGCGTTATTCCTTTGGGAATATGTGAGATTTGAGTAGAGAATCCTACCATTCCTAGAGCTTTGGAAAAACAGGATTGATAACAGCAACTCCATTAACTGAAGGAGCGCTAGTGGAAGGAACAGATGGAATCAGGCATGGAGAAGGAAGATGGGATTTTTGTCAGTTCCCCTTTTCCCTTGAACTTCTGCTCTCATCCTATTGTGCAAAGTCCCCGTAATATTCCATGCAGATTTTTTTAAAGTATGCTAAATGTAGCAGAAGGAAAAAGAAATCAGAATTTTCCCGTGAGCCGTGAAGACCCTACCACAGGAACTCTGTTCCCGGACCCCTTGATCCAAGCCATGGGCTTCCATTGCGGATGGAGAACTAATTAGCGCGTGTCATGGGGTTACGCCGGTTTCATCAGCCACAGCTAGCAAGGCAAAAATAGAAATTGTGAGAACTGTAGTCCAGCAGACGTGGAAATGGAAGGTTCCACATGTTCATTTGTCACTGTCCTCATTCCCTTCACCACCACTGAGGTAAATACATTTTTAGAGCAAAACATACATTTCCATTCTCGTCTCCACCACCACCACATGAATGGAAACGATGCTTGGCCAATGTAGGGAACATTGCCTGTTGGGTCAGTTCTCCAGAGAAGACGAAGTTATTTCCCTGTTTTAAGCATCGAGAAATGGCTGTTCTTCCATCCCCTCCCCTTCCCACCCCACCCTCCCCTTGCATCCCTCCTCCCATCCCCCACCCCTCCATCTGTCAGTATACAGTATATTTCATTGTGTATAAGAGGCCCTGACCTATAGGGAAAAAAGTGCTTTTGCTTGAGCTGATCACTTTCCTTTGATCAGCTATCCCATATGTTTATACTCCGATCTGTCCCGTGGAATTTGGACTTGGTTGGCTGTCATTTTGAGATGGAGGTGATAAACACCGAGGGTTACCACGATCACCAAGCCCAAGATCAAGCCCAATATGAGAGGAAGGGTTTCTTCTAATTGTTCTCGTTGATCCACTGGACATTTATGTTCTGCAGCACAGAGAAAAGAGAAGAATGAGGAGAGACGGAAAGAAGTGTTATTTTGCATCCAGGTATTTCTCTCGCAAAACTAAAGGATTACTTTCATTTTCCTCGGAAGACTTCATGACAATATACAGATGTCTCACCAACATACACATACCCTCTCAACTATTCTAACCTGAATAGAAGAAAATGGACCGGCTTCAGGTTCCCCAGGATGCAGAATTTCGATCTAGATCTCCTAAGCTGAAATTTAGCCCATTGTGTTAAAGCTGTGTTGTATGAAACGAAGGAGTAGGACAATTTTAATGGGACACAAGCCCCTTATGCCCTTGAAAGTCCAAGATCAGGTGTGATAAAATGTGCTGGTTAAGAAGTAGAGGAAAATGTTGGTAACTGCATCCACAGCTTCCCAGGGAGGAGACAGCACATCCCAGAGTGGGACTCAAGACAACAGACTGCACAGTCCTGAAGTGGAGGGGGAGTGGAAAAACACTTAGACTGGCCACACCTTAGAATCTCCCAGGGCGTATCTAATAGGTTGGAAGGTTGTAGCTTTAGTCCGGCAAGATTCTGTCTATTAGATGTAAGCAAATATAGATCTGCATTTGATTGGATCTCACTATGTCATCTTAGGCCTAACAATTAGGAATCCAAAGCAAGCAACCCAAATCAATGTTCTTCAATCATTAGGTCACTACGTCTTGTCCTGCCTGCATCCTTTCCTACTGCTCAAGCTGATAGGTCATTGTTTAGTATCACATGTGCCAATGACCACCAGCGCAAGGATAGCTGCTGCTGCTGGTGCTGTTTGCAAGCACTAGCAATAAAGTGGTTCTGATGGACATGGAAGAATATTAATGCCAATAACAATAACTCTCTTTGCAATTTTATTACTACCCTGTTTCCCCAAAAATAAGACCTCCCTGGATACTAAGCCCAATCGTGCTTTTGAGTACATGCACTAAAATAAGCCCTCCCCCCAAAATAATCCCTTCCCAAAAACATTGCAATACTGCAGCAGTCATGAGGCAACCATGCTCGCCACCTCCAGCACCTCAAAAATAATTAGACCTGCCCAAAAATAAGGCCAAGTGCTTATTTCGGGGGTCAAAAGAAAATAAGACCCTGCCTTATTTTCAGGGAAACATGGTAGTAGCTGTTGCGCTTGATTGACATTTTTATTTTTATTTTTGTTCTTTTTAATCATATGCCACCTAGTCACAAATCTGTGAGATGGCAGGTATACAAATGTGATTTATAAATAAATATAATGTAGAAATAAATAGGTCATTGTGAGAATAAAAGGGGCTGAGTCTCTTTGACAGAACTCTCTTATCACTTAACCTGCTGATTGTCTGAAAATGCCTAAATTCAGGAAAATGCATAGCTGCTGTCTTTGATAGGATTCATCCCATCTCATTATTATCCCCTTTCCACATACCGGATTCTTGATCTTATGTGCCTTGAATCCATTCCAATGAGATCTACATCTCATTCCAAAAATTACTGAAACTGGGGCTGCTTGAAGAGCATTCAAGGAAGCATCAGCTGACGCAGAATGCAGCCAGGTAGAGAGTTAAGTATGCACCTAGGAGGGTGCACATTTTATATGACAGCTTGATGCTTTTTTACTCTTTTGTTCTGCGAGCTGCATTGGTTGCCTTTTTGCTTCCAGGTGCAATGCAAGGTTCTAGTTTTGACCTTTGACCTATATATATATATGATAGGTTATTTGAGGGAAAAACCTCTTCCCAATTAATTTATCCATCCCACCAGGTCAGGCTGGAGTGGTATGCTGAGGGTCCCCTCTCCAAGGAGATGCACCTCATAAAATCCAGTGACATGCCTTTTGTGCTGTGGCCCTAGCCTTCTGGAACATCATTCACCCAAAGATGAGGTTAACCTCATGTCTGTTCATCTGGAAGGCATTTAAACCATTTTTTCCCCACCAGCCTGGGAGATGTCAGGGAGAGTCTACAAGGTGGCTACATGAGATTAAGTAATGTTGGTTCGCCCACAGTCTTGGGTTTTAACTGATTATTTTATTTAATTCTGATATTTCTAGAGTTTTTGACTGTTGTGCTGTACACAGCCCAAAATCATTTTGTGAGATGGGCAGCTATATGCATAAATATGGTAAGTAACTAAGTAAGTAAATAAGTAAGCAAGCAAGCAAACGAACGAACGAACGAATAAATAAATAAGTGCAATTCGACTATTCAGTGTGAGGGATTGCAGGGAGCAGAGAAAACAGGCCTATTTGATGACCAAACATGTTCACGGAGGAAATAATGGCTGTACTTGAGAATAAGAAAACTAACTGGAGGAAACCCCCCATCATGAGAAGAGCACTTGGGAAAGAAGTCAGTTTTAAAAACCTTCAGGTCAGGAAGTCATCTGGAAGAACAGTATCAGTTCACTAGCATGCAGACAATATCTAGTCTCTCTTGTTATCTTTTAATCTGCTGGATCCTATATGCTCATCTTTGATTTTGTTGTGGTCAAAGTTATAACCTGATCTGGTGCAATCCTTTCCACCACCCCCTCCTCCAAATTGTCTGCTTTGATTTCACTTGCAATTCTCAAATAGCCAGCCCTGGAACTCAGTCAAACTAACCACTGATTGTATTGCTAAATAGAAGAGAACCACACATTTTTTTCCTCAAAGTTGTGCTTATGGACAGTTGTGGTCCACCAATCAAGAAACTTTAGAAGTAGTAGGCCTTTTTGCCCAAAGCTCAGGGTTAGTCCTAGCACTAGGCAATGTGAGGCAGTTGCCGCAGGACAGATGTTAAAAACTGATGGTAAAGAAGACAGAGCTGTTTTCAAGTCCTTTTCAGTCTTGATGGAAAATTCAGAAAAAGAGAGAAAAATAACATATTGTCCTTAACCTCTGGTATAAAAATATCTTGCACCATGCCTGCGAAAGTTACCTGCTTAAAATGCATACTTTACTCAAATTAGAATGCCAACACACTAAATATCTCTCAAAACTTTCCAAAATTCACTCTTTTCTTCATACTATTTTTTTTAATGTAGGAAGAAATGCTACACTACACTTGAATTTCTGGGATTACAAAATGGGGAGAAAGGATACACTATCTGAATAATTTGACATGTCAGCTAAAATAGCTATATATCCTGAGGTGCTATTCTTGTATTGCAGTAAAAACTATAATGATAATACTTTTGAGTTGGATCAATAAGCAATAGAGAATTTGCCCAGGGGACATGAAAGCATATGTGGAAATTTCAATTAGGAGTCAGTCCAGTATACAAGACAAAGTTGCACATGTCTCTATTTTACAGACTGAGAACTACATAAAGTTCATTATATGAAATCACGATTGAATTCAACTAATGTCAAGAATTCAAAATAAGAGCAACAACCGAGCAGAAGGTGGACAGCAGCAAAGGGAAAGGGAAAGGGAAGGGAAGCAAAGCAAAGCGGGAAAGCTATTAAAAAATCATATTTTTTTCCTTTATCATAAATTGATGCAAGTGTAGTGCAGTCTGCCACCATAATTTGAAGAAGCATCAAGCTGTCATATAAAATGGGTACATACTGGAACAATGGGAAAAGATGGACTAAGGTGGAGATGAACATGGATTTTAATTATTAATCAGGGAAAACAATTATAGCCTAACCAACCTGAGGCCTTGGATCAAACAATTTATTATGCCAAATTTTTGATTCCTCTAGCAACAATGAATATTGAAGACAATTAATCCAAAGAATTAACTAAAGATCAAGCAAATTGATTAGACTTTACTAATACTAATGATTCATAAACCCAGGATAGTATATAAGATGCATTGGGAGAACAAATCCCTACTCAGTGCTTCTGCTTATCTATTAAAAAGCATACAACTCACAATTTACAAACTGTATGTTTTTGTATACAATACATTACTTAGGAATTTATGGATCCCTTAACAGAAGATTAGATAGGCTAATTATTATTAGCCACGGTAGAATCATACTTCTGAAGAAACCTACCACTTCCAATTGCCAAGAGAAATCCCCATCTCCTTCAGCATTCCACTGTTGAAGATATTCTAAAGTTTCACTGAAACCTGCATTCCTACCATTTCTCTCCCATTGATTCTCCCCTGCCCTTTAGAAATACAGAGAATATCTGCTTCATTCTTAAAACGTCTATTTTATAGAGGGCCAGGCTCTTCCTATTCAGAAGGAAAGTATCTCTGGACACCTATCACTGGAAGTAAAAAACAAAACAAAACCCTGACAGGATTGTTAGCTTCATACATTGGATTCAGAATAGCAAGCTTACTTGACTATTTGGATACTTAAGCCTAACCTATCGGGAATTTTCTTATAACTTCAGGTCCTTATTTATACACACTGGATTATAACATCCATGCACTGTCACACCCACACACGACAAACATTTAATAAATTCTCTGTGGTTTCCCAAAACATCCTTGAGCCAGAAGAATATAGAGTATGCATTATCTAAAAACGACAAGGGAAATTTTCACTTTAGGATGATAAACATTTTGCCTGAAAATTGATGAATCTATACCTACTGAAAAATAAAATCTCATGATATTTGTAATCTGGATTTTTGCAATTGACTGACAGTATATAACTGAAAAATTTAGGAATATGTACTTGCTCCCAGCTTGTAGTGTTATGTGAAATGTTTCTTTTTTTTCTTTTTAATAATGTAATTTGAGGTTCCGGAGGAGCCGACGACTTTGACGTGACCACTCTCAAAATTTCTATGTAACCCTTACCCTACCCCACAAAAAATGTAAACTCAATAAAACTTTTTCAATATAAAAAAGAAAAAGAAAATCTCCAGCTACCAGTAAGCAAAACGCCCAAAAAAGCCAAACCTTGAAAGAAGGCATTGTGGAATGCCATTGGAGATCATTTACTCTTCATTTAGTGCCATGTTTCCTTGGATGTGCTCATATCGCTCACATTCCCGCCCCCCCAACTGCTGCAAACCTCTGCCCCATGCTTTATCTCATGGCAAAGCCTTGCTGACATCACTAATCTTACTAAATTTCCCAGTGAGAGCACTACACACACCATTTATTTTTTTAAATTAAAGGAAGGAGCCTTCCCCATTGAAGAAAATCTCCATCTACGATATGAAATTCTTCTCTGTATCCACCCCAAACTTCCACAAAAACTGCTTCCTTCCTCAGTCAAGAGAGTCTCCATTGACTTTCCAAATTGCATCTATAAATTGCCCAGCATCCAGAGGTCCCTTACCTTCACTGAAAACAAAATCAGAGCTGATGTCAAAGGGCTGGAGGCGGACCTCTGACAGCAAGAGAACAACCGATTTTTGGTGGTCACCGGAGCTTAAGGTGATTGTCTGCTGAGCTTGACATTCATAAGCCTTCCCAGCTGGGGTGACTAAAGCAGAGAGGTGACGTGTTGTGACCGTGTGTTTCCCCGCTGTCAAGAGGAAAATATTGTTATTACATGACTATCGTACTTTTTTTTTCTAGACCAAATGACTATTTAATTCAGCATTCCATGACCAACTGCCTTTAATATATTTTATAAATATCTTCTCCACATCTGTGAGGTTTTAATAGCAACAACATTAAAAAGACTTCGGAAAATGTCTAAAGAACAAGACATTCGATCAAATTGCTCAAAAAACCCTTTTGCTTTGTTAAGAGACAAAAAAAATGTGGACAATGAATATCAACACTGTCTGTAAATATGCACTTTGTACGTTTGTATGTTTTTAGTCTTTTTTCACTTTTTTTCTTTTCATTTTGTGTATTCTTTTTAAAATACATATACATAGTTAATATAAATATGAAAAGTCTATCTTTACAAATCAGATAAAGATTGACATTAAGAATTTTCCTAGTCTCCTGTGTTTGCAGGAAAGAAAAATAGTTTCTCTAATATATTTAGAGATTTTAATATGTGCTCTCACAAATTAGGCTGAAATTCTAATAGACAGATATTGGAAGGAACTGGACAGCAAGAGAGAGCTGAACAATATGCAGATGAACAGACCCATGTTCTCTCATACATGTCAGGAAACATTCATGCTGTTGTACATGATTAGAAGCATAAAACTTTAATTTCTGTTTTCGTGACATTCCTCCAGTCCTTGTATTCAAAGCTACATAGCACAATGTGATGAAAATCATTAAATGCACAAGCAAAAGACGCTTTATTTCCCATTAGGATCCTAAAATGATGCCCACAGTTCAACACCTAATGGTTTATGCTGATGACAGCAGCTATGATGATCCCACAAGGAATAGCAAGTCCTAACTAGAAATTCAGCATTACCAGCAGTGCTATTATTAGCTTTCTATGACTAGATCCAGCTTGGGGAAAAAACCACACCACCCTTTTGCAGATAACATTCCCGGAGAATCACGCTCCACCATTCATGTAGAGTCACGTGTAACCCCTTCAGAGCCACATCACAAATGGGTCCTGAGTGACTGGATGACGCAAAGTACTGCTGATGGGGCAGAATTGGACCTAAAAAACCCCAGATAGCAAGTCCTATTGGAATGACCTCTGGACACTGCAGATCGCAACTCACAACTCATCAGACGTATATGCTTGTGGGGATGAATGGAATTGTAGAATGATTCATCAGAAGGGGAAACATTCATGAAGGTCTTTATTGTCCACAACCCTCTCACAAAAAATATCAACTTTCCAAAGTATAGGAAAAATGGACCGAGTGGATAAATAAGCATACTGCAAACATTTAAAACTGAAAATGGTGTGTGTGTGTGTGTGTGTGTGTGTGTGCTTGTGTAAATTTTCAAAATATAAACAACCTGCATGATGAAAAGAAATGTGAAAATCCTAATAAAGTAAGAATCAGAAACAGTAAAACAAAATATCCTGTTTTTGTTAAAATGGACTGCACCTGTACAACCACTCATCTAAGAGTAAGCACAATTCATTCAACAGGATTTATTTTGGAATACAAATGTAAAGAATTACACTGAACAGCTTAAAAAGATCTTGATTTCTGTTGCATATCCAGTCTGGCTAAGCTATACATTCACATATAATGACCAATACTACTGCGTTATATGTGAAAGAGATGGTGTATTTCAAGCCACACAGAAAAATACCATAGCATTTTGTATACATTATTTTTAATTTAAAACACACTTTTCTTCCTAATTAATATTTAGAAATAGACAAAGATGTAATGATCCAAATTACTCAGGAACAGATAAACTACAGATGGGTATGCCTTGGGCATGCTTCAATGCAGCAATGCGGGGAGGGGGGGGGACGGACACACGACATACCCTAGAACATTCTGCACTGCAGAGATGCCCAGTGACAAACAGAGGCACCAAGAGGAAGCCCATAAGAAAGAAACACAAAGAAACACAATGGTAACACTGACCATTAATAGAAGCCACCCAAATAGATAGAAAGCGGTCATATTTTAGAGCACAGTAATTACATTTGAGGTGCAGCATTTACTAACGGTTCTCTATGTTAGATTGCTTGAATTTTCAACTCCCCCCTCCCTCCCAAAAAGGAGATTACCAACTCCAAAATCCAAATAAAGGCAACCATGAAATAAAATCAAGTTTTTCTAAAACTCCCTCTATAACTGTCCAAACCCAACACTCCACTAAAAAGTGCTGGGCCCAAGACTACAGTACAGAATGCTTCCTTCATTACAAATGGGTTTACAGTACTATAATCAGAAATGATTTACAAATGCTATTTTCTAACAAGCAGTTATAACTGTTATATCATTTGGACGAAGAGTTGGGTTTTTTAGCTAAATAAACCTTGCCCAGGGATTATTTTTTTAAGGTTTTGTTTTATTTCTGATATATTTCTCACAATAATTAAAAATGAAAAAGGTACAGTCCTGTTTTCCCTCCTAAGAATGGAGTGGTTTTATTCTTTTACAATTCTGGAGGTTTTTCTTCAATAGTAGAAAGGGGGCTCTGTAATATTTTTTATTGATTTAATTGTTTGCTTCCATCTTAATATGTCAAAAGGGCAGTGCCCGGGCATCGAAGCCTGCAGTAACACTGTTTTTATATGAACTATAACTCCCACCAGCTTCATTTTAACCTAAGCACGACTTACTACCAGTAGTATGGGAGCTTGTTTTGCTCCGAATCCAGGTTGATCGTCGGGCCAGGCATCAGCTTGTTCCAAAGGCACACAAATCTGCGCCTGGCCTGGAGGCGTATAGTAATGGTTGGTTAGTTGGTTGACAGCAAAGATGTCCTCCTTTTCCCCCCCTTGGAAAAGCCCAAGGCCATCCGCAGATTCTTAAAACCGGCCGGCGGCTTCGAAAAAGCCCAAAAGGCCAAGCCGGGCCCGGTTCAGCCAGGATCATTGCCCCGCCAGCTAGGCTAAAAAGAGAATCCAGGCCCCAGTTAGCTGATCCTGAGAAGGGGGATGTGAGGGTGAAGGAGGAGCCGTCGGGGAAGCGCGGGCGCCCGCGTTTTATCCGCACTGCGGGCCGGGGAGGGGAGGCGGCAGCGGCCTCAGGCCTGAGCAGACGCGTTTGGAGGGAAAAACTGTGAGGGGGACCGGCTGGAAATGATTCAGGTTCCCTCCCGCCGCAGCAGCAGCAGCGTTTGCAGAGACTTCGAGGTTTGCAAGCAAGGAGTTCCAAAGTCGCCCGTGAACTGCACGGACTGGGCGGCTCTTTCGCGCGCGCTCTCTCTCTCTCTCTCCTTTGGCCGCCTCTGCTTCACTTTTCCACGGCCCTCGGGTGGGAACGAGAGCGCCAGGCTTTTCTAACCGGTCACCCCAACCACCAACTACCTCTTATCCTTCTCTCTCCCCCACTCCCCTAGCCGCTGAGGGCTTTGGCCGAGCCGCAACTTACGGTTCACGGCGCCTTTGAAGTAGGTGCTCTCGCTGCTGTCGTAAACGAACTGGACTTTGCTCATTTTCCACCAGGCCTCGGGGGCAGAACTTTTGTTGCGAGTCTCCTGTCGAGAGGGGCAAAGAAAAGACCCGAAGTCGAGGCAGGGCAAAGGAAGCCTCGCCGCCAGCCCGGCCGGCCTGGCCAAGCGGACATTTATTTGCCCGCCGCTCTCGCAGCATGCTGTGCTCGCCCGCCCTCCGGGTAGATTCCTCGGGGCAGAAGGAAGGAGGTTGACTTGATCCGTTGGCTGCCTTCCTCGGCGCCCTTTGGCGAATAAATACTACTACTACTACTACTACTACTACTACTACTACTACTACTACTACTAATAATAATAATAATAATAATAATAATAATAATAATAATAATAATAATAATAATAATAATAATAATAATAATAATAATAATAATAATTAAAAAAATGAGAAAGTCAAGATCTTCTGGGACTTCAGAATTCAGACTGACAGGCCCTTGTCCTACAACACGCCTAATATAACAGTGAAAAGAAAAAAATGGTTCATTGACATTGCAATATCTGGTGATGCGCGAATTGAAAATAAGCAGCAAGAAAAAAAATCACAAAATACAGGGACTTGCAAATTGAAGTTGAGCGACTATGGAAGAGAAAGTCGTGTGTTATCCCGATTGTGATTGGAGCCCTTGGAGCAATACCTAGGCGGCTGCCTCGCTATGTGGAGGTTCTAGGTTACCTTGACAGTTCCTAGGTCCTTGGTTAGGACTCGAGCTGTTGAGCTACCAACCAGCCCCAAAGGCTGTTGAATCTCACCAAAGATTAACCACAGAATAATGTCAAGTTGCCTAACTCTGTGTTGTCAAATAATAGCTATATCAAACTAGCGTTGAGGAGGGTCTCATTTTATTTCTCTCCCACCCCACTACCGATTTTTTCCTCACTCCCCCCCCCCTTTTCCAACCTCAGGCTGATACCTTCACTTCGCGTTTTTCTCGGGTCCTGCGAGGTGATTCTGACTCCCCCCCCTCCCCATGCACTTCCCCGGCATTTCCCCCCCCTCCTAGCAGGGCCTCTCCTTCGAGGCGGACCTTGGGCGGTCTTCCCACCGATACCTTGACGAAATAAAGGCTGAGGGTGTAAGCTTTGTTGAGCCAGGAAATGTGGAGCTCGGATTCGTTGCTGCTGCATTTGCCTCGCTCCTCGGCTCCGCGGGAAAGCGAGATGTAGGCTTGCTCGGTGATCATCTGAAGGCACGACATGACACGACACAACACACGGGCGCGTTAGGTCCCGACACCCGCGCCTCCTTCCAAACACTTCCACAAAGAGCATTGGGGGAAAAAGAAGTGAGGTTCCCCATCCTCACACCTCCATCTCCCGCTGCCCAATGTAATAAATCATAAGAACATAAATATGGCTAGCTTCATCTCCCCACAATGGGTGAGAGACGGAAACGTAACCTTATTTACTGTAGCGGCCGAGATGTAATAATAATTACCCATAATAGACCAACGCTCCCCCATCCTCCCCGCACCTCCTCGCCCCAGGGACTCGAGATGAGTAATTATATCGTGTCATTCTCTTCCCCTCCCCCCGCAGTATGAAAAAGGGGGGGGGGGAAGATTGAAGTAAACTTTGTGCACTTCCCCCGATTTTTTCTTAAAGTCTTTTCTGCAGCGAAAGGAGTCCAGGAGCGGGGGCAGGATAGACAACTCTTTGCAAACTATATGTAGAGGGGGGGGGGGGTGGAGGGTTTGGCTGCGCTTTAGCTGCAGTTCCCCCGTGTGAGTGACGGGGAGGGGGAGAAAGCGAAGTTGCATTGCCTTAGCAACATGCCGCTTTTTTAAAAAAAGCTGCGATTTTAAGATTAATTCGAATCCTCCCCTCTTCTCTGCCTCTCCTTCTGTACACACACCACACACATACACACTCAAGCCTAAACCACAGATATCCCCCAAATATTGAAATGCACCCTTCTCTCGTTTTTAATAAATGATATTCAAATGAAAAGAAGAGACACTCACATCAACAAAATTGCTGGCCCAGATGTCGTAGGGGACGACTAATTTCGCCGCGAATTCCGCCATGAGGCAGGTGGTTCCGTTTTCACGAACTACAAAAATAGCCTTTTCGGGATTTGGAGATAAGCCCGAAAGGTTTTCCGCTTCTTGTTCTGCCAGCCCACCAGCTAGTGCATCTGTTGGGGGGGGGGGGGGGGGGTAGAGAAAGAGAAGCGAGAGGATTCAGATTTAGGTTGCTGAAAGGGAGGGTTTCTCTCTGCCGGCAGCTTCTGCCTTCTCTGGGCATGAAGTTAAATCAGTTAGAATTTCGCCAGAGAACTCCAGCGATCTACCTTTCCCCGGGCGGCGGGGACTGGGGGAGGGAAGCTATTTAGTGGCATCTATTTTTCTTACACCCAGGACACACGAGCGATCTTTTTCTGGCTGTTTTTCTTTCCCCAAATGGGGCTGAAAAGGGCGAATAGGCGGACCATTTTCGGGATCGTGGCGACGAGAGGCGAGCTCCTGCTAAAAGCGGGAAAGCGTGTACTCACGGAAAAGCAAAAGCAGTCCCTGCAGTCGCGGGATGGCTCCCGAGGTTTCGCACCTTCTCCGCTCCATGCTTCCCAAAGCCTAGCCCGCAAGGAAGAAGGCAAGAGACGGGAAGCCGCGTGGATGGGCTTCCCCCTCGCCCGCTCCCGCTACTGCAGCGACGCTGCGCGGAGGCGAATGCGCCTCGGTTACTTTTCCGAGCTCCGAGTAAGTGGCAGGGAGGCGGGGTGTACGTGGCAGGCCGGCGGGAGCTGTCCGAGGTGCTGAACTCCACCGTGGTCCTTAAACGTTCCCCAGCTGGTTCCGGGGAGAGAGCGCTGCCCAGGCTACTGTCCCACAGCTTGTGACTTGCCGCAACTCGCTCAACAGAAAGTGGAACTTCAAAAGGCCACTGCCAGAGATGGCTGGTAAAGCACCTGCTTCGGATTAAAACCTCTGCCAGCGTTGTGTCTTTGCTTCCCTTGCCCACCCACTCCCCCAGATCATTGTCCTCCCCAGGCAGCTCCAATTGTCTTGAAGAAATCCAAGTACGCATTCCTTTTCCCTCCATCCTTCTTCCAGAGGACGCCTCTTTTATTAACTTCACACGATTGAGAAGTTCAAAATACTCTTTCCTGATCCTGTTTAAGATAGGATTAAGAAGCTCCTCTTCACACACACACACACAAACACACACACACAAACACACACAATGTTGTTTGCAGATGTTAACGGGTTAGTTCAGATTTTGAGGCTGTGCACCTGAAACATAACCTTATAACGTGCTTATGAAATTCTCCAGTAATGCAGAAAATTTATATTAGAGAGATAGGAAGAAACTGAAAGATCAGCAAAGAAACACACAAAGGGAAACAATGTGCAGAGGGGGGAAAGATACCCACTGATCTGAAACCAAATATATATGGTGCCCTTCCAAATCTCGCTCTCTTTCTTATACACACCACTTAGCCAGATAGATATACTTAGCTTAGAGAGAAATAAAGGAGGTAAACACAGGAGATGATGCAAGTGATCAATTTAAATGGAGACTGTAATCTTTAAACATTGTTCCAAAGATATAACATAATGTTTTGGGATCTATTCATTCATTCTCTTCAAGTGTCAGATTGGCTCTGAATTTACCCGCAGTATATGAATATGAGCTCAATAAGGCTTATTGCCAGAGGACAGCAATGATGCATTTCTGATCTATTATAAAAAGAACATGCATACACATAGCTACCTCATGACTGGGGTTTAAACTAGAACCCAGCAAACCCAGGTCCAACTTTCCAATTGACAATGCTGCTCACTGAGTCTTCGAGCCAGTCACAGTCTCACAATCGTTCTTACAGTATTGTTGCAGTGTACTGTGAAGGGTGATGTAATGCAAATCACCTTGTAGTCCTTAGCAGGAAGACAATTATAAATACGATTAATACAATAGAATCATCACCAGGCCAGCCTTTGCACTTGGAGGAGTTGCTGCACTAGTATGATCACTGCTTTTGAGATTTGCCTCCATAGATTTTTCTGATGGAAGCTAAAGTGATTGTGGAAGCAAACCAGCACACAGGGAAGCAGAGTAAGCCATGAGAGATAGCCTTGCTCAGTAGTGTGGCTCCTCCTTCCCACAATGACCACTCCCTAAATCGACTCATATCCCAGCCTCCTGTGGGTATAAACCAAGGCATTCATGCCCATAGAATCAAAGCCTTATTCTATTCATTACTACTAACAGATATTTTGGCAAACTCAGTATCAAATTTAACTGTTAATATTTTTCAATTCTCTTAAATTTGCATTATATCTACTTGTCAAAAGCATATATATTAGAGATATGTAATTTGGTCTCCAAATAATTTTTTCTGCTCCAAGTAGGGTGCTTCCTTGAATTTTAAAAAGGGACGTAGCATTTGAAATGTAGTTCTCTAAAGCTACACTTCTATGCATATCTGCCTAGGGAGCATCCCAATTAACCAAACACACAGCACATAGGTAAGTAGCAATGCTGAGTTTCTACCTGGAAGGAAATGCCCTTAGAATTCAGTAGAATTCATTTTTATGGATAGGATTGCGCTGGGAAATATAAAATGTTACATTTAATTTTGGAGTGTAATAAAAAAAAATTTGCTCTGTTTGTGCATTCACCACTGGAAGAAAGCACTTGCTGTAAGGCCTAACATTATACCAGGGCATCAAATCAAGCACTTCATAAATATCAAATTTAGCATGGAGTGAAAATCCAA
Organism: Rhabdophis nuchalis; assembly: GCA_039707465.1. Taxonomy (NCBI): domain Eukaryota; kingdom Metazoa; phylum Chordata; class Lepidosauria; order Squamata; family Natricidae; genus Rhabdophis; species Rhabdophis nuchalis. The sequence goes on from CM077643.1 coordinate 237,748,400, forward strand.
AATAAGACTGAAGACTTTTAAAAATAAGATTATATTTTGAACAAAAACAAAAACCACAGACCCAGATTTCCCTCTACCCCCTCCCCCCATGTTTCACCACTGAGTGCTTCTGCAGCAGACATTAGGGAGCTAAAATCTGCTGCAACCAGAGCTGCAGAAAAACAATCCAGTTCAATTAATTTTGAAGTTCATTGATCCTAAATATATAATGGGTTAGAATTAGTTAGCGTCACAATAAATGAGGAAGACTAATAATCAGTTAATCATCCTGGGGACATAATCATCACCTTTGTATCTAAGAATATAGTCCCCCTGCCCTGAATTCTGGTATTCCAAATGATTTTTTAAAAAACCAGTAAAAGGAGTTATCTGATATGGTATACATGTCTAGGACACATGCTTTTTCTTTATTTCTATTTTTCCATGCATTAAATTCAAAATTCAAATTTAAATTCAAATTTAATTTGTAGAACCGCTCCCTCTCCCCACAGGGACTCGGGGCGGTGCACAGGGAAAGTAAAAACAATAAATATACAAATATAAATATATAATATAAAAACAGATTAAATCTATTCCTGTGCTAAAACCCGTTAAACTAAAATACCCAGCAGCTATAAATAAGTTTAAAACCCCATAGAAAGAGAGACTAGCCTAGGCCGGCCAAGCGGAAAAAGTGTGTTTTTAATTTCAGACGGAAGGAGCGGAGGTCCGTAGTCATTCTAATATCGGGGGGAAGGTCGTTCCAGAGGGCCGGGCCTATCTATCTATCTTGGAATAGATATTCTTCCCCCTAATAGTTCTATTTGAAAGATTTCCCAGCATTTAAAATGAATAATTTAACAGAAATGCATCAAAAATATTTGCAAAGATATATACTAGCATTTTTAATATCCTCTTTGAAAAGTCTTATAAAAACATTGACACATGGTTGAACGCAAATTCAATTAAAAAACAAAAACTGAAGTGCCCAAGATCCTAATTTTAACAGTTATTTGACATCTATATTTCATATTTTTATATGATCAAATTACAGTTAACAATTATCATTTTGTGCACACCTATGCATCTTTTGTAAAAGACATTGGCAGGTTATTGTTAGTAGTTTAGTACTTGAAATGCCACATTAATCCCTATGATAAGGTGATATGCAGTAGACTGGTTTTTTATTTTTTGATTATGGCACATAGTAATTTTGTGTTGGAACTTTTATTGATCTTGTAGCTATTTCTTAAATCCATCTGTGCTTAAAATCAAGAAGGCAAGCGACAAAGGAATATTTTCTTGACTGCAAAAGGATTGATATGATAATGCCCAAAGGCTTTGCTTCTCTTTCATTATTTGAATGAGTATTCTGACTCCGTGAATTCCATTTGGGAGACTGCTTAAACATCTGGATTGTACAGTTGGGTAAATAACATGGAACTAAATCTAGGGTTGGATTTAGCTTAAAATGTGATTTCCCACTTTGTTGGTAAGTTCTCTAGAAATAAATAGCTTTAACGTTTTAAAGGGGAAAAAAATACAAATCAGGAAAACTTATTAAGCAACCAGAAATTTCCTTACAATATTGTCATTTTTTGTTGTATTTGTGTATGTTACTGGTGACTGGTCAATGGTTGTAAATAAAAGCTACGATTGTTCCTATTTGAAACTGTGGTGGCCAAATCAGGGCCTCTTAATTATTAAAGTCAGGATGCTTTGAAATGGGGAACTGGACAGAGATATTCCAAGCTGTGCCAATTTGTACTGCAAATGGGACAGAAGGAAATTAACCATGGAGAAGCACATCTGAGCACCAGTACTTTCATACCCTATTGTTGTGAATGACAACCATTATATCATAACCCTTTAGTGATTTCACTTGTTGGAATTTGGTGACTCCGCCAGTTCCTTTCTTTGAAGGGAAGAAAGGAATGACAGGGAAAAGAAAAAGCAAAGCTGCCCTATTTTCTTCAAAAAATTTAAATTTAAAATTATGTTCACTAATGAGCATTCAGATTGCTTTGGACACCCAAGAAATATTGCCATGTTTCTTTTAAACCCAGTCACTGAGTCTTCAAGAGATACATGTTTCTCTCCTCCAATATAAAGAGGATTTGACCAAAAGAATATGATTGCAGATGGTGTAATGGGTCAATCTCAACCACAATAATACACCTATGATTCTATCTATCTCAAATCTCTCTATGGAGCAAATCAACATGGGAAGTAATAAATTAAAAAAGAATGAAAGAGGGCTTCCTGCTTTTCTCCTACCAAAATATAGTATGTTTGAAAAATCAAGTTTAAAAATACCTCTGGATTGCTACTACTGTTTTCAAACGCCTTAGAGTTCCTCATTTTGATATGATCAATTTTGATATATGATATATGTATGATATGATATAAAGTTTATAATAGTGAATGTTTCATATGCATCACAGCACTTGTGATGAGAAGAGGTAATTTCTTCTTACTTTCCTTTTCTTTAGTGCACTTCAGGAAGTTTGTTCTCAGGGGAAGGAAGTGGAGTAACTAAAATCTGGAGAATATATTCACAAAAATCTATACTTTTAACCAAAACCAAACTAAGTTTAAGATATTGCAATTCATATTTGCTGAAAACATAAAGAAACCTCCATGTAGCATTCTATGTGCAAGTTTCTTTCCTTCCAGTTGTTATTTGCAAGCAGATTCTGAATATAAATGTTCTCACTCCCTGAATTAAAATGTAACGTCACCAAAGGAAAAATACAGGCCATTAAAGTAAAGCATTTTTATAGCTACATTTGGTGCAGGAAACCAAATGTAGCTATAAATGTCAAACATTTACAGATCAGTACACAGTTTAAGCAATACAATTGCTTAATGTGTTGGTTAATGTAATTCTTTGTTTTTACTCAGATGAAAGGAAGAAATGGAGGAAGAGAAAGAAGCTGCTGCTTTAATAAACTCCCTATATTTTCTTCAGTATGTAGTTTAGTAAAATGACATCCTTTATTTATTCTTATTTTATTAAATTTATACCCCGCCCTTCTCCTTGTTAGGACCCAGGGCGGCGCACAGGCATTATTAAAACCACAAAATACAATATCAATTAAAATATATTAAATTACTAGACCCGTGCTAAAAACCCATGTTAAAACCATACCAAATTAATTTATTTTTAAAAAGTCAGAAGTAGGGGCTATCCTAGGCCGGCTTGTTGGAATAGATACGTCTTAAGACGTTGGCGGAAGAGGCGGAGGTCCGAGATAGTGCGAAGGTCGGGGGGTAGGTTGTTCCAGAGGGCCGGGCCCACCACAGAGAAGGCCCTTCCCCTGGGTGTCGCCAACTGGCATTGCCCCGCTGACGGCACCCGGAGAAGACCCTCTCTGTGGGAGCGGATCGGACGAAGGGATGTATGGGGCAGGAGACGGTCTCGTATATAGCTAGGCCCCGAGCCATGGAGCGATTTAAAGATGGTCGTCAGCACCTTGAAGCGCACTCGAAAGGCCACAGGCAGCCAGTGCAGCTCGCGCAGGAGAGGTGTTACGTGGGTTTGCCTTGAGGCACCCATAATCACCCGCGCGGCCGCATTCTGTACTAACTGTAGCCTTCGAGTGCACCTCAAGGGGAGCCCCATGTAGAGAGCGTTACAGTAATCCAGCCGGGATGTCACGAGCGCTTGAGTGACTGTGCGAAGGGCTCCCCGGTCCAGTAAGGGGCGCAACTGGCGTATCAGGCGTACCTGATAGAACGCCCCCCTGGCCACGGCCGTCACATGGTCCTCCATGGATAGCCGGGAATCCAGGAGGACGCCCAAGTTGCGCGCCCTCTCCATGGGGGCCAGTTGTTCACCCCCAATGGCCAGTGTTGGACTTACCAGTGGTAGTCAACCTGGTCCCTACCACCCACTAGTGGGCGTTCCAGCTTAATTGACTTCCCTACTTTATAAATCACATTACTGTGGAACCGTGTGGACGGTTAGAAAATTTTACTACTAACAGAGATACAAAAGTGAGCGGTAGGTATAAAAAGGTTGACTACCCCTGCTTTATACATAAGAGGTGGCTCAGTGGCTAAGATGCTGAGCTTGTTGATCAGAAGATTAGCAGTTCGAATCTCTAGTGCCGTGTACCAGCTTCTGCCAACCTAGCAGTTCAAAAGCACGTAAAAATGCAAGTAGAAAAATAGGAACCACCTTTGGTGGGAAGACAACAGGATTCCGTGCACCTTCAGCGTTTAGTCATGCTGGCCACATGACCACAGAGATGTCTTCAGACAGCAGTGGCTCTTCGGCTTTGAAACGGAGATGAGCACCACCCCCTAGAGTTGGGAACAACTAGCACATATGTGCGGTGGAACCTTTACCTTTATACATAAGAGCTATTATAAATTCACCTTCTCTCTCTCTCTCTCTCTCTCTCTCTCTCTCTCTCTCTCTCTCTCTCTCTCTCTCTCTCTCTCTCTCTCTCTCTCTGTGTGTGTGTGTGTATGTGTGATGTGTGTGCTATAGGAGAGTGCAGTGTCGAGCAAGGTATATCAGCAGAAACAATGTGTTCCTTTTCCATAGTGTCTATTATTTCAGCTGACCTTTGCTAAGACCCACCATTCAAAGTCATTTATTATGCAATATGCTATTTGTGAACATATATTTGAGCTGGGCTTTCTCAACCAGTGTCTGCAGCTCCTAATGGAGAAGGATTCTGGCTAAACGGTTACAGATTAACCTTGGATAATTATTTTTTATCATTTGCAAAAGGCAAGGCAAACTTTATTTCAAACTACTAATCAAATTCATGCCTGGATTCCTCATCAGCTTTTCATTGCTAATTGTCAACTATTTACCTCTGCACCGGGGAACATTCTATCTCAGATCTGCTTTTTCAGTAGACAGCTTGGAAGAATTTTTCTCTAATAAAAGTGGCAAATGTTGTTTATTCTTGATTATTCTTCCACTCTTTTTTGTGTTCTCTCCCCCTACTGATCTCAAGTAGTGTCTCAATTTCCTCTACCCACAGTCTTTTGACTAGTGATCAACTGACTGCACCATTGATTGATTTTACAAATTAGAGATTTATTTGTACCACCATATACATTTTATTTTATATTTTATTTTATTTTATTATTTTATTTTGTTCCTAGACTGCCCATGTCCCTCAATCTTACTTAACAGAACAATTCCAATTAGCAGGACATTCCATCACTTCCAAAATCCTGCCACTTGGATTATGGTTGGAATGATGGAGCATGTCTTCTTGTTCTTCCACCTCTTTCTTTTTAAACGCTTCCCTTTAGAATCAAAGAAGTACAAGTTAAATTGATTCAGAGTTCTGTAAAAAAAAACCAACCCCAAGGTTGAGGACTGGGATGCATCCGTAAATCAATAGCAAGATTATTTTAAATGGGGCAATAGAAGATTATAAACACCTGAGATTTCCAATGACTATTTTCCCTGAGCTGTGGGGGGAAAATGAGTCGTTAAATTTTCAAACCAGTTGGGGGTTTTTTGGGGCGTTGGGGGAGGGAAATGAGGCATGGATGTCTTTAAGAGATCTGCCAAAGGTTGAAAGTGGATTGTTCATTGTTGTTAACATGTTTTCTAAGTAATAGCAAATGACAAATAATCAGGAATTCACTCAACTGTCAAACTACCATAGATTATCTTCAACCAAATACTTAGAAGGTAAGAAAATCTCATTTATTTTTTTCCTGAGGGCTGGAAAGTAGGTCATTTTTGCTCAGTTCTTGATCAAATGTATTTTCTGCCTCTAATGAATTCAAATGACCAGCCAGATTTCCTTTTCCCAAGATGCCATCAGAAGAAGCAAATTCCATCATAGAATTTTTGTTCCAAGTTCTTGTGGTTTCTCTGGACAATAGTACATTTTTCAAAACATCCACTTCAACTGTCTGTGGTAGGATACTAGACATCTGACATAGTAGGGCAGTTTTTCTCAACTTTGGTGACTTTAAGTCCTGTGGACTTCAACTCCCAGAATTCCCCAGCCAACTATGCTGGCTGGGGGATTCTGGGAGTTGAAGTCCACAGGACTTAAAAGTTACCAAGGTTGAGAAACACTGTACTAGGGAGACACTACACTATTTGCAGTGGGTAACTTTTAAATTAGGCAGTTGTTTCCAGGATAAGGTTTGGGCTCCTGAAAGAAGAGAGCAGCTGCTCTAATTTCTTCTCAATTCAGAGTTCCTGTATGCAGCTCTTGTAAGTGAGGTTATTGGCTTCTATTGACTGAAAGGTAGCAGTGATTTACAATGCAATTTCCAAAACTGATAGGGTGGAACAGAAGTCTCCGTGTCTTCTCCACACAGAAAGTGGCAGAAAGAATGGATTTTTACCATTAAAGCAAGCAAAACTGCAGTTTAACGCAAGTATTTTTAAAGTTTCTTTGGAAGCAATGGACAGATGATTTTTTTTCAGATAAACCTATCACTGTATTTGATTATGGTGGTAGGCGTAAGAATCACACATCTTTGCTATGACATGCCTATTTATTTATTTTATTTTATTTATATCTCACCTGTATTATTTTTATTTAAAAAAATTAAAGATGGCGAACATACCTGGTACTCCTTTCTCCTCCTATTTTTCCCACAACCCCCCTCTGAATTGGATTGGGCTGAAAGAGAATTGACTGGCCCAAAGTCACCCAGCTAGCTTTCATGCCAAGGCAGGACTAGAACTCATAGTCTCCTGGTTTCTAGTTTGGTGCCTTAGCCACCAGATCAAACTGGGTTTCTCTAGCAAACAAAGGAACAATATAATCAAGCTGGTTTGGGAAGGAGCAACACACTGACTGTGCAATTATCAATACAGGAGTGAAAAGGCAAGTCTAAAATGTGGCATTCCATGTTAGTGCAGGATGTTTTGTGTATAATGTCTCTATAGTGAGTGATAAAAAAGCAATGTGCCTGTATCATATTAGATCAGAAACGTGGCAACTTTAGGAAATGGTGACACATTTAAAATATTAAGTACCTGGTTTGTATACTCACAGAAGGGTTGCTATTATCTCCATCTAAGAGGTTTGCATTTATAAAGCAAACTTACAGGATTATGAATTTGTCTTTGATTATATTGCCACTTCAAAAACTGTAGCAGCTAAATTATTTTGACGTCCAAATCATGCGTATTCTTAATAAAGATTGTGCCTTTTGGAAAAGTAGGTGTATTCTGTAGAATATGGAATAGTTATAAATCCAGGTTGTGTTAAAAAACACCTTTGTGGACTTTAGCACAAGAATCATTTTATACTTTAGTAGGAATAGAGAAATACAAATGGCTAACTTATAGGGAAGGCAGAAGCTAATTTTTCAAACATTTCATTTCTTTTTTAATTCCCCATTCTAATGAATGCAAGGAGCATAAATGTTGCTGGTTGAGATGATCTTGGGAGTCAGAAGACAAGTAGGCGGTTGCAGATGGTGCGATTGTCTACTAGTCCTGTGGTTCATGCCACAGCTTATTCTTGGCAGACCCTCCCAACTCACTAGGAACTTTGGAGAAAGAAAAAAGAATAGCCCCACAGATGCAATTCTTAAGAAAGAATTAGAAGAGCTCAGTGGAAGAGCTGTGCAATATGACAAGAGTCTTAAGTGGGCTTCATCTAAACCAGGGGTCCCCAACTGTGAGATCTTCAGTCCCTTAATGTAATATGGCAATCATACAGAGGGAACGTATATTAAGCATATTTTTACACTGCCACAATAAAAAAAAAGACTTTCAGTGACTTACACTAAAAAATACAATATAAAACAGGTTGATAATGACCTCACAATGGGAGTCAGACAGTGTCACTTGTTTCAGAATTGTTAAAGCTTGACCAGGGCAGAGTTAATTGTCACAAAGACAGCTGCTGTGTAGCACCACAGAAATGAAGATTGGGAAAAGGCAGAAAGAATTAAGGAGGGAAAATGATCCATATATGCGCCATATAGTAAGTACTTGTTGACACAGCATCAAGAAAAAGACGTTCCTAGTGTAATTGAATATAAAATTTGTTTTTTATTGTATTTTTCAAATAGGATTTAGCAGAATTAAGAGGTTTCCCATAAAAATTACAATTAGGCCAAACCAGCTAGGCTTTTTTTAGTGAGACATCTGCAATGTAATAAAGAATATAGCTTAAAGTCACAAGGTTGTCAAAGCAGGTTAGGCTGAAAAACTTAAAAATTTGTCTGAGGAAAATGTTTTCACACACACACACACACACACACACACACACACACACACACACACGATCATTTGATCCACAAAAATAGATACTAACTTTGTTTCAGGGGTTTTTATTAGAGAATCTGAAAGTTGTATCTCAGAACAATTACATAATTATCTCCATTTGCCATTTTTAGGAATATTTTGAATCAGTTTGTACACGCATATACAACAATGTGATCAGTACTGAGTATTACTGAAATCAGTTATCTGATTTTGTTCTAAACTACCCGTTTCCCGTAGTCTTGCCTATGTTGATAACATGGAGTCTTCCAAGTAGGAGATTGACGTGCACTGTTCTGTATTGTAACTACAGTGGGCTTTGAGAACGTGCACATTAATACTGTAGCAAATTATTTGGATATCTAACAGACATAAAAAGGATCATTTCCTCATATGAAAGTCTGAAAATCTGCATAAATATAGTGTGTAAAATTAAATTAACACAATTTTTTTTCAACTCGACCTGTAAGAATGCCCACATAATTCATATACACAAATATATATATATATATATATATATATATATATAATTTATACTGATATTGATATATATATATATATATATACTGATACTGATATATATATATATATATATATATATATATATATAATTTATACTGATATTTTGTTAGTCAAATATTCTGTTTTGTACATTGATTCTGTATTTATTTACCAGTAAGAGAATGACTGTGTGGCCATACAATATTCACTGGTTAGAACTGGTGTTTGTTACCACATGCAAGCAGAGGTTTTTGTTTGCTACTGTCAATGTTGCTACAGGAATGTGAATTTTCCACAAGATTGTGACTGAATCGGTATAAATACTTTATATTATCACAGTTAGAACACCCTCCTCCCAAAATTTATTTAAATCTTAAAACACAAAACAGTAGTATTTGGGTCTGGTGACAATTGAAATGCAACCTTTAGGTAGTCCGTAAACTCTGGTTAGAGTGCCTAAAATACAATTCCTTCATTTATTTTTTTTAACTACAGCATCATAGATCAATATGGCACAGGAACAGTCTTTTGCTACCTTGCAATCCTTTTAACAGGATTTTACAAAAAATTCCACTTCTAATTCAGACGTATCCAGCCCAGCATGGCACTTGCTGATGATGAAATTCTGAACACAGAAATAACCCGCACAGCTTTAATAATGAACATTTATCTATTCTACAAAGTTTATAGATGGGAGTTTCCCCAATATCGTATACTGATATAATTTATACCTTTACGGAGCCTGTTTCTACACAGCCAAAGTGGCATTATACATTGTCAAGGTTTATAGAGTATAAAATATTTTTGGAGGGAAAAAACCCACAGATACAGACAAAGGGATAGGATATCCTCTAAAACAGCCCTATCAGGACTGGCCATAACAAATGTCCATATAATTCAGACTCATCATTGGAAGGAAAACATGAAGAGCTAGAGGACAAAGGAGGAACAGAATGGGGAAACAAACATCTGGAAAAGGTGGACTCCCCATGGCAACACTTCATTTGGTAACATTTTAGTCCAAGCAGTCCTCATGGCAAAATCAAAATGTCATGGAAAGATAGCCACTCTGAAGCTATCAAATGTGTTATAAGGTAGGGTTCTTTAGGAGGGAAGGGGAAATCTTATGAAATATTCTTCAGAGGTTCTTGTTTCAGGAGGCAGATTAATTCTGGGAAATTACAGTAGAGTTGTTGGTCTTTCCAAAGTCAAGGAAGCCCAGGCAAAAAGTAATATAAAATACGAAGGCAAGTCAAACAAGACTAAACATTTCAAGAACAGAAACAAATGTTGTGTTTATAATTCAGATAAAGACAACCATCATGTTAAGGGCAGTGCTCTTGGATTTTAAAATCATTTCCTTTCGTCTGAGAAGGAGAGTCTCATTTGGAAAAATAAAGTACAGCATTTCCCCCCCCCCCCGCCCCCCAAATTAAAACTCTTCAGCCTAGATTTGCTACCTGACACTAAGCAGAAGAGATCCCATCTTCCAATCTTCAGTGAATTATCATTGCAAAGACCAAAAAATAAATAAATAAAAATCAGATGGCCTCAGATTTCAGTTTGTGCATTGGAGCTTTATACCACTGTTGCAGGCCTGCGGTCCATCTCTGCCTCTAGCTTCACCATCTGCTGCATCTCCTTGGCCTGCAAAGCAGGAGAAGTGGGCTGTTAGCATTGAATTGAATGTGGAGATGAATGAGACAATACATCTGAGTCTACTGTAGGTTCTTGGAGCTGTAATTCTGTGTTATGGAGGGAGGGTTGTGACAAAAAAGACCAACGTTCAGAATCATCCCACGAATCAAAGGGGAAACATAAGGGACCCATACAACATTCTGTGGTGCTTCTTGTAGCTTCAGAACGGGCAAAGAGCTACTGAATAAATCAAGTCTAAAGTGTTTATTTATACTAGGCAAATATAATTCTTCACTGATCAAATACAAATCTAAGTATTTAGGGCAGATGCTGTTAATATGATTCTTTTTGGAAAACATCCCTTTATATTTTTATGGCAAATGCAACCCATTTCAAGTCAAGATATAATTGAAAAAGCCCAAATCTGGAGCAAGATGCACTGACAAAAAAAAATACAGCCTCCTTTGAAATATTGACCAATATGGCATAATTCAACAACTGAATTTTTCCAAATGAATTCAGCGATCCTACAGCTAAAAGCCATTCAATATCCAAGTAAACCAGGCATTCAGGAACTGCTGGAAGATGGAGTTACATGTGGGAGGTGATTTTCACCATATTATATAGAACAGTGTTTCTCAACCGTGTCAACTTGACGATGTCTGAAGTTCAATTCCCAGAATTCCCCAGCCAGCTGGGGAATTCTGGGAATTGAACTCCAGACATCTTCAAGTTGACACGGTTGAGAAACACCAATATAGAACAAAGGGCACTCAATGCTTTAGCATCTGAAAGTATTATTTAATTGTGGTCCAATTATGAGGCAGGATCCAAGCATCATTTCTTTGCAGTGGGCAGTCCAATTATGCTATGACATTGCCAGGTACACTTTACAGGCTCTGATGGGCCACAGTTTCATGACACCATTACGAGAAATCATATTAACTTGTAGACCCAACTGGCCACCTACGCACTGCCTTTGTCAAAGTGGCACAGGTAAGCAAGCAGTCAAAGTGACCCACCCTTGGCAGAATAAGCCATGCATTTCTCCTAATTCACCTATCTGAATACAGGTAGTCCTCGACTTACAACAGTTCAGTTAGTGACCATTCAAAGTTAGAGTGGCACTGAAAAAATGTGACTTATGACCGTTTTTCATAGTTACAATCTTTGCAGCATCATGGGATCACCTTTTGCGACCTTCTGACAAGCAAAGTCATTGGGGAAACTAGATTCACTTAACAACCAGGCTACTAACTTATTAACTGCAGTGATTCACTTAACAACGGTAGCAAGAAAAGTTGTAAAATGGGGCAAAACTGATTTAACAAATGTCTCACCTGACAACTGAAATTTTGGGCTTAAATGTGGTCATAACTGAAAGACTACCTGTATTTATTTTGAACCTCTCTGTCTATGTCCAAGTCCAATAGCAAGTTTTATGTTCCTTTTTGTGTGTGTGTGCTCAGGAATGTTACTTCACTATTTTCCCCATATCCTTTTCCCTTTTGCCAGCACACCACACAGTTTTGATCTCCTTTCAGAAAATAATTAGTAGATACAAAATATGCCTGGTAACGCTTCTCCATCAGGAACATTATTTTTGAAAAGAAATCTTATACCTACCAGTACACTTTGGAATTGACTGTGCTGTACAATCTATTTTGTCAAGTATCCCAAAGATCTATTTTTTAGTTGGAAAGAATGTGTTAACAGTTTAGTCCACTAACTTGATTTCTGGAAAAGCATGAACCGGGCAGTGCTAGGTTATGCTGTCTTTTTCCCCACAAGTTTTCCTGTTTATTGAATTAATAATGTTAATAATAACATTAATAAAATTAATAGTGGCAATGTTACCTGCCTGCCTCAAAACTATTTCAGTCACATAATGTATCTGGTAGCATTTTGTTAATGAACAATTGACATCGCCTGAGAATTAAGTTTCTATATTTCAATGATTTTCCCTTTGTTTGGTTTATCTGTTCATCCCTATTGTCTGATCTGATTTGAAAAACAGGCGCTTCTCCTGTACTTCTTGGAGTCCTGATGTAAGACAGGTTGAGCAATGTTTTAAACAATGGTTCCAAAAAAAGGGACAATTGCTACTTATATAAATCATTTATAATTTGATCGCATGCTTCAGATACTATTTTAAAATATGCTGGAAATAATGACAACAAAGTCAGAGAAATCTCAATCGGACAAGTGTGTTTGTACCAATGTTACAATATTCACTAGTGCTGGACATACAAAATGGAAATTAATTTATTTTTGGCCCTTTCAAGTTAGCACTGACTCCTGGCAACAGCCTGTACACGTTTCTACAGTTTTCTTGGCAAAGTTTTTTCAGAGGTGTTTTGCCCTTGTCTCCTTCCTAGGGCTGAGAGAGAGAGAGAGAGAGAGAGAGAGAGACTGACTGGCCCAAAGTTCACCAGCTGGCTTTGTGTTAAGGTGGGAGTAAAACTCATGGTCTCCCAGTTTGTAGACTGGGACTGCAGCATCGAACTGAGAATACAATGTTCTATCTAAACTACAATGTTTCTAGTCTGAATGAGTTTCAGGCTTCAAAAAGTAGCCCTGACTGCTAGGTCTAAATCAGAAGTTGCCCATTTTGGCCTGGACTCAAGTCAGATGTGAAATATGGAAAACTGAAATTGTTGATGAAACTGGATGACATTTGCAAGCAAAAATGTTGTCACGTTTCCCCCCAAAATGTGATGATTGAGAAATCCCTAAAAAACGTGTTTCTGCAGCTAGGCGGTCTCCCCCCCACCTCTCGCAATATATTTGATTTGTTTTTCAACAAAAAGTGAGAATTGTCTACTTTGAATGAACTGACTTAGTCCAATTTCGTGCAGAATTTGACCAATTGCAATGCACACACTTAGTTATTCAGTATAAGTAGCTATCAGTTATGTATGATGCTTATGTTTAGATGATTCATAATTGTGGGCAAATGTTATGTATGAAACCTAGACATGAATAAGACACTACGCATACAAAAGTAAGAGATGTATTTTAAAAGAAATTAACCATCTGTGACATTTAAAGCCTACAAATACAATTCCAGCTTTCGGGAGTACACACTCTAGTAGTGTGTACACAGGGCAATATGATGCATGTCAACATAATTCTTGGAACCTTCTCAAGTACCAAACTGATTCCAAATCAAGCCAATATGGATCAGTCATCAAATGATATCTATATGGTAATAATAGCTTGCTCAGGGTACATAAATCCTACCTTGAATTTGAGAGACAGCATGGCAGGATTTCAAAAGCTGTTTGTACAAAAATAATAACATCAAAGTTCAGCAACACAATGAAGCAAATAAAATGAATGAAAAGTGAGATGACAACAACATATAAATGCAAGAAAAAAAGATTATTCTGTTCTAGTCTAGTCTAGTCTAATCTAGTCTAGTCTAATCTAGTCTGTGTCTGGCTTTCTCTACTTTCACCTTATTTTCACCCTTTAATGGCTATACCTATATTCACGGTATAGGTTTCTAGTGCAAGTCACTAATTTTTGTTTGAACTTGATAAAGTTGAGTTAAATGAGAGGGAAAAAATTAATCAAACCAGTAAATAGTTTTTGAGTATGTCAGTAATGAAGTAAATGATGTGGAAATAATTTTCAGAACTATAGCAGAAATGATAAAGTTATGAAAAGCAGTTACTGCATCGTACTCATCTACATAGCTATACAATGGTATCTTGGTACTCAATGTTAATTGGTTCCAGAAGGCACAATGAATATCAAAAGCTATGAGTACCAAACAAATTTTGCCCATAAAGAATAATGTGAGTCACAAGGCAGTCAACACTGAAAGGTTCTAGCCTGTGCAATGAGTACCAAACAAACAATGAGTACCGGGACAAAATTTTCATATCAAACTGTGTTGAGTACTAAATTTGATGAGTTTCAAAGTAGTTGAGTGCCAAGGTACCACTGTATCATCTTTGAGTCACCGTTAATTCCTAACAGCTACCTGGACACATCTATGCAGTTATGAAGTTTTCTAGACAACAGTTTTGGAAATGATTTTTCATTTCCTTCTTCCTAAAACTGAGAGAGAGTGATTGGCCTAAGGCTGGAGTTCCCAAACCTTGTGGCTCTATGGCCCGACTGAGGGTGGGGGTAGGGGTGGGGGGAGAGGGGAACTGGGCCTCATGAGCAGTGGGTCAGCGTGCACACACATGCGCGTGCAGCTCAACTTGCACCAGTTGAGCTGCATGTGCTATGCATGCACACTGGCCTGCTCTTCATGCAGCCCAGTTGCAAATAAGCCACAGCCCAGTAGTAGGCCATGGCCCACAGGTTGGGGACTGCTGGCCTCAGGCCAACCAGATGGTTTTGTGCCTGAGCTAGGACTAGAATTCAGATTTCCCTGCTGCTAGTCTTGCCCCGTGACATTATACCAAACGAGCACACGCTCATTCACTCTGCCCCTCCATTTATAGTAGAATATGATAGAAAATAAGATTATTGCTCAATAAATAACTTACATGGAACCTAGTTTCTAAGGATTCTGAGTTTAGACAAACCTACAATGTTTTTATGTTCTAACTTAAGAAAGAATGATTTATTCACACCATACTGAATTCAACAAAAGAGGATAAAACCAATCTTTATCTGTCCTTGCTCACTTAGCATGGTTTTCACAATAACTGAACTGAAAAACACCATTTATTTTTATAACAAAACTTACCAGTAATTACATTTAAATTTCCTTACAATAGTTTTTTTTAAAGCAGGCAATGTGCTATGTCCCAGATGTTCTAGACTAAAATTCCGTTGCCATTGTCCATATTAACTGAGACTCTGAAATCCATAAAACCTAAAGAGCAGCAGGCTGTTTCTCCTTTGTCTGTCATAGTAGCAATAGTAGAAGCAGCAGTGAAGATGCTTATAGATTGTCTTTGCTTCCACTAAGGGAGTATCACACGTCAGAGGGAATATTGAAAGAGATTGAAACGACTTCAGTTCTGTCTAAATGTCTGCTTTGCATAAGATTAGTTTCCAGTAACACAGCACATCTTTTTTCGTTTCCCCATTTCAGCAAGCACCTACTGGGGTCCTTTCATTACCTCTCAAAATGCCATTGGGACACAAAAAGACATCCTAACATGCACAGCTCAAAGCTTCTCTTTTAGGCTATAGCTAACGTACTGCTTTGGAGCAAAACTTAAACATGCCTATTTGAAATGTGTAGACTTGAATTCTTAGTGCTGGTTCGTATATTGGCATAGTCTATAGCAGGGCTGTCAAACTCCCCATCCATAGACCAGATGCTTTACGCGCTGGCCAGGCCCAAACCCGGTTTAGCGAAGGGGAAAAAAGTCCCAATACATCATGTGACGCCGCTGTGATGACATGAGTTTGAAACCCCTGATCTATACATTATAAATGACATACAGGGCACTTGTCAGGCTCGGTCTGATACCCATATGAACGAAATAAGTCATAAGTTCCTTGCCTCAGATAAATCAATAACCAGATAATAGGTCACAACTCCTAGATTCTCTTTTCTTTTACAGCCAGGTGTTTGTTACCTGCTCATTTTGTTTCTCCAAAATTTCTATATGCTCAAGTTGGACTTTCTTCAACTGATCCATTTCTTTTGATTGCTTCATTGCCAACTGTAAGCAAAATCAGAAAGGGGAAAAATGAAATAACCACATTCTTTTGTGTTACATGGGTTTTTCAAAGTGGTTCTCCCCAAAATATGGCTTTCTGAAAGAACTCTGGCCATATGGAACACAGCAAGGGGACATAATTCAAAACAACAACAACAACAAAAGGAAAATAAGGGACTTCCCGTGCTCTCCTTCATGAGCATTTTACAATTAAATGAAGCTGATATTTAGCTTGAGGAAAAGCCTTAAGAGATTTTCTTATTTGGATACCCTATGCTTTTAGGTGCTGTATATAAAATTACTATTATGCTAGATAAAAGATTCTCAATAAACTTTGAGTAAGACACCTATGTAGGGTTAGTATATTAGCATCCATTCAATTTCACAGACCATCTTAATTTTTTGTACTGATAAAATGACCCAAAGGAAAAATCTTATTCTTATAAGGACTTCAATGTCCCTCCAGGACTGTGTTTCTTTGAAAATGACATTAGAGCAGGGTGCAATGTAGCTGAACTGTCTACCCCACTGGGCTTATGTTGCTTTCTGACAAGGGCAATAAAAGAACTCAGTCATGTCTCTGCATAAGCTATAAATGTCCCACATCATCAAACATACAAAACACAGTGCCATGGAACATATAACAAGTAGAAAGTGATTACTTGATCAACCCATTTATTGTGTCCTCATAATACCCTAAATCATAAACCAAGCAAACAGGTTGAGTTCATGCAGTGCGCTAGGTTATTATTTTTCAGCGTAATTAACATTCCAAAAACTAAACTGGGAGAATAATAAGAAAATGATGTCCGAACATTGGGTTGATGGGGAGTAGTATTTTCAGTTTCCATAGTTTTCTTTTCGGATCCATAAATTTTGGGGGGTAAAAATTAAGCATAATAAACTGACCCCTTGATTGATTGATAAATACAAACAGTGTAACTAGATTCATTGTTTATTTATTGGATAAGGAGTGGTGTTATCTATATAAACTTCTACCTTCTAAAATATTTGTGAAATGAAAAAGAGCAATAGTCAAAGAAACTCTCAAAGTGAATTTAGTGTCTCCAGCTTTTAATCTGTAAGAAGTTTGAGTTTCATTAGGAAAATGTTTAGAATATGCCCCAAAACAGGATGCATATGGATGAGATTGCTGGGGCTGGATTCAAACCAATTTTGCTATTCCACATGCAATTATCTACAATAGAGATCATTTGTTTCAGCCTTCCTTCTGAGACATTCCTATTCCTATACTTTCAATTACAGTGTTCTCTGGGAAATCAACAGCAACAAAGGGTGGGGAGAAATCTGTTCTGTTCATCTCTTGATACAAATTTAACCAATGTGCTTTTTCTGAACATACCCATGAATCAAAATTCAAGTTGACAAGTTGATATTTCTGAATTTCACAATGTGAAAGTTCTTTAAAATCACCCAATGAAGAGTATTAAATATAGGAAACATATATTGTATTCAGGGAAAGATTTTGTAAATTAGGAGTTCTTAGAGAAAATACCTAATAAAATGCACATGGATATCCAGCAGAAGCAGGGCAGAAAAATGGACAGATTATCTGCCTTCAGACTTCAGCTAGTCATAGATAACGTTTTCTGCCCTAGTCTGGACCCAAAGCCCTCAGATATTCCTTTTTTCAAGTCATGACTTCTAAAAATGCTGTATGGTTTTAATTTCATGAACAGTTCTTATTTCCACTATGCCTTCTGTCTTTCAATCTACTCAGTTCCATCAGATCTTGGAAACAGTTCACCAATTTAAAAAAAAAGTTTATGATATTTCAGATGATTAACTACTCACCCGTTTTCTTTCTTCCAGAAACTTCTTTGTGTTACTGCTATTCAGCTCCCTCACACGCCTATGAATGATATATTTACTACTGTAGTGTCTAGTTGTATTACACATCAAAATGTCACTGGGAAAAATGCTAACAGCCCACCTCCTCTTCCTCTTCAGTCACAGACCAGTATAAAATATATCAAATTACACTCATTCCAGAAATAGAAAGTTACGGTTTAGAATAAGTGACCGATAACAAAAATATAGGTACTATTAACAGATAACTAAAACGCTTTCTAACCCTAAGATCTAACAATAAGAATTATATCTTTATTAGTATTACAACTATGAATACCAAATATGGCAATATAGTACAGGAGATAAAACAACAGTATAAAATAAGCGAAACAAAACAAATAGACTAAAAATAACAGACCAAACTATCTATGCTATAAAGGGGAATAAACCAATAATTTATATCATTAGTATTAAACTGTAGATTTGGTTTCTTTAATTAAATCGGAAATTAATCATGTTAGAAGAGCGGAAAAAACACCCACCAGACCTAAATAGCAAGCAATGAAATGAAGAAGAATCCAGGGCTGAAATACAGACAGCACTGGAAAAGTTAAATCTAAGCATAGAAGTCAACCTTTATTCCTGACAGCCCCAGTCTCACAGCCAAATGTTGTCACCTTATACATGTTATCTGGGTTTAAAGCTGATAAAAGGAAGTTGATATGAAAAGTATGGAAAAATGTTATGAATAAAGGACATGTGCCAATAGCTCAAAAAATACAGAAAAATATTGATATAGATATTTAGAGCACCATTGAATTTACCCTATATTATTGCAGAGGGCATAACATTTAAATGGACCAAAAGAAGGGACACTGGTTATTAAAAATATTTTTTTTAAAGTTGGA
Source organism: Rhabdophis nuchalis (assembly GCA_039707465.1). Lineage (NCBI taxonomy): Eukaryota > Metazoa > Chordata > Lepidosauria > Squamata > Natricidae > Rhabdophis > Rhabdophis nuchalis. The sequence goes on from CM077643.1 coordinate 237,767,095, forward strand.
TTTCAACTCCACAGCAATGGTGATTCTGCTACTCTGCTATGCTATATGTAAAATTAGGCAAACTTTAATTGCCCACGGTTAACCCACCACCAATCACAATATATTATTGTCAGTCTTTTTTTTACTATTATTGTTGTTGTTTTAATACTTCTGTTTGCTGGTGTGTGACTGAAATAAAGATTGATTGATTGATTTTGCTAAAGCCTTTTTTGTTTATTAATATCCCACAGCATTTTAATGATTATTTGGCTTTTGCATCTCCAAGGAATGCTATATGAAATGTAGAAAGATCGCAATTTGTATTCCAGTGAAGTGTTGGAGTAATATTGCTTATGCAAAATTTAGGAGCCTAAACCTTCATTACACAAGCATGCTTTGCAAAATCCAAGTTTCTTAAGAAAGGGGGGAAGGGATCAGCAGGTTGTGCTGAAAGATTCTGATAATCGTAGAAATGGCTCATTTCTCCAGGATCAAAACTCAGAGCTTCTGTGTCTGGACCCCATTTCTCTCAATGCCTTAGCTAGGGCTTTAGGTAAATCTAGTTGAGTGGGTTCAAGTGAGAAAGTGCATGTGGAAATGGGGAAATAGAAGTAGTTATGCTTAAGGAAATCAGTACATCTCTCTTGGGCCTCTGATTTCACTCTGGCCCCGTATCTTTATTTAAAAATCTTTAGTTTATCTTTTAGAAGGCATGCATCTGTTCGTATCTGGCTCCTCCTGTACGTTCTGTCTGTATATAGTACTAGGAATTGACTGTATGATTGTTCTTCCTTTTCCAGCTGCACTATATCAAGGGCAATGAGAAATCCCTTAAAACTGGAGGATAAAAGGGACACTCATTTCCGCACAGGTCAATGTATCTGTATGTAAATGGGGCAAATAAAAATCTAAGTCTCTTGTAACAAGCACCTGTCTAAGATTAGCCCATATTTTATTATTTATTATTAGCATTTAGCAAGAGCTTTGTATGAACTTGTCCATTATAATAAACTTTTCTGAAATAATAAATCTGGGGATAGAAGTGAAAGTTTTGTGCCATGAAGGACTTGAATTGAATTATCAAGGAAGTTTTGGTTAGAACAGAATATGGTCCAAATCATACCATGAAATGGAATGAGTCGGACAATGGTGCATGGACTTTTAACTCTTAATAACATATGTCTGAATGCATATAATTGAATCTTGAAAAGTGGTCAGTTAACAAGATCTGGAAAAAGAAACAAGAGGGAAGCAAGGAAATGCTAATTTCATTGTCTAAGACACTTATCATATATCTGGTTTGACAATCAGCTATCATACATATTAACTTAGATCTTGTTTTTCTCAGTTCTAGCCCTTATATAGTCACAATATCATCAATCCCACCCAAGAGGAAGGGACTACAACACTTGGAAGAATTCCAATATTTGCAAAAGTACATAAACGTTAGAAATACAGAAAGGATCCTCTCTCTCCAGGATGAAATAGCCCCTAATTCCTTCATCTAAATATTTATTAGAATTTTACCAGTGGTGAAATTCAATTTTTTTTACTACTGGTTCTGTAGGTGTGGCTTGGTGGGCGTGGCAGGGGAAGGATATTGCAAAATCTCCATTCCCTCCCCACTCCAGGGGGAAGGTTACTACAAAATCTCATTCCAGCCCCAACTCTAGGGCCAGCCTGAGGTGGTATTTGCCAGTTCTCTGAACTAGTCCAAATTTCCACTACCAGTTCTAAAGAACCTGTCAGAACCTGCTGAATTTCACCACCGAATGTTATTTGAATATAATGGAATTCACATTACATTTTTGAGGTGGGTTCCAACTGTATTAAGTAATAATGATTTGCTGTGAAGGCAAATTGCTCTACTCATATTAAAGAAAGTAGCCTATGAATCTTCCTGAAGAAAACTTATTCTGTAGCCAACAAATGTAATATGTACCTTTCTCTTTCAGCTTTGTTTTTGATAGATTTATCTTGGCTTATGGCTTTACTGTTTTCCATTGAAATTTTTGCTTGGTTGGCACGCATTTCTTTACTTTCTCTAAAAAAAAAAAAAAAGGACAAAAATGGCATTTAAATTTCAATTTTAAACTTTGTAGCCCAGGGGTGCCAAACTGGTTTTCTTCAAGAGCCGGATCAACATTGTAGTTCTCCTCCATGGGCTGGCGGGGGGGGGGGAGTGTAGGGGATGGATGCCTCCTGCAGCACTTTACAAGCCAAAATGGGGTATGTGGGGCCACGTGTTACCCCCCCCTCATGCCACGTTTTGGGTCTCCCTGGCCTCCAGCAGCAGTCAAAACAAGCTGCATGGGGCCCCCACGGGACCTGTTTTTGTCCAGCAGAGTGATAGTGGAGGCCAGGAAGGCCGAAAATGGGCCATGCAGGGGCCACACATGCCATGTTTTGGCCAGGAGGGACACTGCAAATCGGTCCTTTGATATTTTCAGACTGGCCCTGTGGGCCACATTTAACCACCGCCCATGGCCCTTGAGTTTGACACCCCTGTTCTAGACTGAGGAGTATATATCCTTTGCTTTGATCTGCCAGTCATCAAGATTATACAATCAACATTAGATTATTTTCAGGACTATCAGAGAAATGGCTGCACTTTTAAAACGATGATCAGCTGACATAAGGTTTTTTTTAATTAAGTGAGCTTGGATGGTGGTGGGAAGTGCTTTCGTCTCCTAGATTCCTACAATGGGCTAAATTCAACCATTTCCAAGTGAACAAATAGTAGAATAACAGTATAATGTTATACTGACCTGTCCTGGGAAAGCTTTAGTTGTTGTGTCTGCTGTTCATGCACATTAATTAACAGCTTTTTCAGTAGTTCACACTGTTGGCTAAGGTGCAGATCACGCATTTCTTGCTCTTCTGCACTGTGGGTGTTGATCATCTCAGACCATTCTTTGGTGTGCTGTGCCACAATTTCCTTCACCTTTGAGGAAGAAAAGTTGGATCAGTGTTTTCTACTCATGATTTTTAAAGGATAATGCAGGAGGCACTTCTAAATCCATGTTTAATGTAGACCCTGAATCTTGGGATTATACTAAACCACTTGTTCCCTTGGTTAATTGATAGCTAATGCACATTTCCCTCTTTTCCCATGTGGTGGGAATCCAGAAACTCTAGTCACTTCTGGCGAATAGACCCCCAATGCCCAGTCAATCCTTGGAGAAATGAGTGGCTACAGCATAGGTGGCTGAAAAGTAAAACATTATGTTACAAAGCCTATTAACAATGCCTTAACCATCGAAAATATCTCCCCAAACACTGATTGGCTGTAGCATCAACCCACATTCAGCCAATGAGGAAGGGCTATTGAAATAAGATAGACAACTCCTAGTAAATGGGTTCAAAAGCTGCTACAAACTCTTCCCCCAGATTCCCTCTTCCCCAACACTAGTACTTTGAAGTTGAGATCTTGTCCCCTTCCTATCCCACCCATATATGGTAGAGGCCTTCATTCCTGTGTCTCATGTCTTGTCTGAGGAAGGTTTTGTCAAATTATAAATGGGCAGCTCTACCCTATGCCCACCAGGCAGATAAAGTGGTGCACACCCACTACCTATTGGTTGGATACATTGGGTACCAACAGCCTCCACCTCCAGCCTTCTTCTCATCCTCCACTGAAAGTGACAAGAAGAGAAACTGCAGTCCATTATCCAGTTCAATGTGATGGAATATAATATGGAGGTGGATTCCCAGAAGGAAGAGACACATTCCAGAGAAGTAAGAGGCAACTCAATTCAGATATTATGTGTGAGAGAAAGGGGATGAAGACTGCCATTCTCTCATATTTCACAGAGTGTATTGTAGATGGAGATTGTAGATGGAGATAGTAGAATGCTCAGAGTGCCAAGATTATGCCCATAGGTGTGAAACAATAAAGAACTCAGCTTGGAAGAATCACAATGTGTCATTCTTGGTTTTGGGGCTGACATTAAAAATTCTTCCATCCAATATGGCTCTACCATTATCAGACACTTAGGAATCATTTCAACTGTTTCTATAATCCATTTCATAAACCACCCAAACTCACAACAATGAAAACAGGTGAACAGAACTCAGCCCTAGGGAACATGTTCCAAAGCCATTACTGACTTGGCTTGTCTATTATACTCTCATCAATTCTTCTCCCAGCATGTCAACAAATCATTTCCCCCTAATGGCAATGGCTGGGGCTGTAGCGAAGGCAACAGTCACAGTTCTAATGACAAGAACAAACAATCATCCACTGGTCTCATAGCTCCTGCCTTCCAGTTTGTGTTTCAGTCTTTACACCACATGGGAAGTCTACAAACGGAGCCCTCCAATGATGTTGTTGGCTCCATTCTGCTTACGAACTTGGAATAGCCTTCTGCCTCAGTTGCCTTTCCTCACTCTGCTTTTTACTTGTTCTTAAATGTGGATCCTTACATGCGCTTAAATATGGATCCTTAACCAGCTTGCTCTGCAGTGTACCACCTCATGGGTTTCCCCCCCCCTTTCCCCTTTTATTTTTCTTTTATTTTTTCTTCCAGCAATAACTTCTTTCAATACTTTTGTTGTTGTGCAGAGTTCTTTCTTTGATTTATCTTTTCTCAATTTCAACAACACAACCATTGAAGTCACCCAGATTTTTTCTAAGCAGTCTCTCAGGGCATTCCAACCTAATTTTGTTTCTGTTCTTAATCTTTCTTTCTTTTTTTAATTGAAAAAGTTTTATTCAAACAAATTTTCCCCCTTTTTACCCCCCGACATATAATATAAATCACATACAAATATTATACCCCCTCCCCTCACCCCGTCTTAAAATAAATTTCTCATTCAAATATTATACCCCCTCGCCTCCCAGCAAACACAATGTAAATTTCTCTTTAATATCCCATTAACGCCATCTTCTAAGTTAATTAAACATATATAAAACATAATATAAATCTCTCTTAGGATAACCGTATCCCATTATTCCCATCTCTAGATTGATTATACATATATATTTCCCCACCCTCCACCCTAACCCTCCCCCACCTCCCATTCAAACCCACCCCCCTGACTTCCGCTATACACCACTCTAATAATTCCAAACATCCCAAATATTATTTACTCTGTTCACCTATCAATCTAAGCATTCTTACCTAAAAGCTACATAGTCATTCCTAATCTAGTATTTATTCTGTATATAATCAATCCATTAGAAACCTTATAACAATCCCATCATAAACACCCACACCTTCAACCTTCTGGTTAAACATTAAAATACATACATGATAATTCTTAAGATCTAAATACCATGTCATATAACCTAACACATTGTAGAACTTAAACCATATATCCTAACTCAAATTTGCATCCTTCCTGGTTCAAAAGGTTTGTTATTTTTCCCCTCTCCATTTGCTTAATTGCCCACTTAGCAGCACAAAAGATATAAAGATTGCTCTAGTATTTGAAAAGAGCTTAATCTTTCTTTTGTGTGCCTCCTCCCCCCAAATTTAAATTATATTAGATAGACAAAAGTAAGCATCTGGAAAAATTAGGGGAAACGTTAAATTTACGTTAAATTGGCATCCCTTTAAATAGAACATGGAAAATTTTAGACCAGTATTTTTTCAAACTTGCTAACTTTAAGAAGTGTAGACTTCAACTCCTGGAATTCCTCAGCCATCATGTTTGAAAAACACTGTTTTAGATTGTGCTATGTTGAACTTCAAGTTTAAGTAAACAGATAAAATATTTGTTTATAAATGGTGTCCTTGACCAGCATAACATGAATCTTTGCTGTCAAATCTAACAGTAAGGAATTCCAGTTGTGTGGACTAAATTGTTTTACCACCAGTTTAATCTTCAATGGGGAAAAAAATCGTATTTTTACTTGCTGTCTTGCCTTCTCCCTTTGCTTTCCAAAGTAGTCCAAAGAACCTGCAGTCTTTCCCCCCCTTATTTCCTGAGAACAAAACTTATTTCCAACTTCTAGAAATGACTCTCACTATATGACAGTCACGTACTGAAATGGGCTTCATTTGCTCTTACCTTTGATTTATGATCAGATGTTAACATTTGAACTTTACTTTCTGTTTCTTTTTTCATCTCAAGACAATTATTTCCTCTAAACACAAACAAAACAGAAGTATTTTAAGTAAGCATTTCAAATTAAATTGTTCAAATAAACCTCAGAAGATGAACCAAAACTTGAAAAAGAGGTCCTCACTCTTTAAATTCTCCTGGCATCCCCACAGTCATACGATCAACATTTAGGCCTTGGCAACTGGTATATATTTAGGATGGCTGTAGCATCCCGTGGCCATGTGATCATCATTTGCAACCTTCCCGCCTGGCATCCAGCATACAAAATCAGTGGGGGAAACCAGATTTGCTTAACAACTATACGATTCATTTAAAAAATCACGATGAGGTGATTTGCTTAACAACGTAGCAAAAAAGGTCGTAAAATCAGGTGAGATTCACTTAGAAACAGCCTCGCTTAGCAAGAGAAATGTTGGTCCCAATTGTGGGAGTAAGTTGAGGGCTATCTGTATTAATAAGCATCCATATTTATTTTAACACATAGAGAGTATGTTAGCAGTGGCTAATGAAAGCTAATTGCAATGTCTGTTTCTTCACTATATACATACATACATACATACATATATACATTCATACATACATACATACATACATACATACATACATACATACATACATACATATATATATATATGTTAGATTTTTAAGGGCTGAAGATAAAGAGACCAGGATGGATCCATTTCAGGCTTATTAGCCTTCTTCAGCTGGCCATACTCCTTCTACTGGGATTTGAACCGGTGCTTTCCAGCATATGTATATATATATACATATGCTGGAAAGGGTCGAAGGGCCCTTAAAAATCTAACACATATCTAAAAAATGTCACACAGCAGTAATCTAATTGGTTCTCTGTCTGGATGATCTCTAGGTTGAGTCGAAGGGCAGAGAGGGATGACGTTAAGTCTCCTCCCCTTAAAGGGACCCTGAACAGGAGCTGTGATAATATTCTCTCATTTAAGAGTCCTGTAAATTGGTTGATGTATCAGGGATACCAGATAGCTCAAGGCATAGAGAGGCTTGCCTCATATGCTGGAAAGCACCGGTTCAAATCCCAGTAGAAGGAGTATGGCCAGCTGATTATATATATATAAAAATTGGCTGATGTATCAGGGATACCGGATAGCTCAAGGCATAGAAAGGCTTGCCTCATATGCTGGAAAGCACCGGTTCAAATCCCAGTAGAAGGAGTATGGCCAGCTGAAGAAGGCTAATAAGCCTGAAATGGATCCATCCTGGTCTCTTTATTTTCAGCCCTTAAAAATCTAACATATATATATATATATATATATTCGTGTTACGTTTGTGTTGATAAATAAATAAACAAGTGACACAAATATATATATATTTCTTACATACACACACACACACACTCTATATGTGTACACGCATGTATGGCAACCCTGTTTTATGCTTTCACTCTGCAATGTGTAGTTCTGGGATCAGCAGTTTTTTCAGATTTATTGTGAGATATTCTGTATGGTGAGATATGGCGTAGATGTGACAGCAGTGATAATGATGGTGATGGTGATGTATGATCCAAATCTTGAGAGGATGTTGAGATGTTGACTGATGCACGATCCTCAACTCGTAGCTTGCAAAATCCCAAGGAGCAATATCAAAACTGACTGCTATTGACTGCTGCACGATCCTCAACTCGTAGCTTGCAAAATCCCAAGGAGCAATATCAAAATCACATCTTGATCTTATTGTATTTCAGAAATTTAATTTTAAAGCTTCTGGCTGCCCACCACAACTTTGCTCATTTTGTTAGCCTAGTGTTTCATCTACCAGAAAGAAACCAGGCAAATCATGCTAATTTTGATGAGAGGAAGCACTCCGTTTATAGTGTCTACACAGAAAAGTGTTGATTGCAATAGCAAGCAGATTTTTGTTTTTTGATCAGATGTTGACCTGATCAGATAACCTGGTTAGACTAATGAAGCTGACATAGAAAAACACACTATCTATTGACAACCACACTGCATACTGTATTCCATAGGCTTTAAATACATCCTCAGAACTATTTGCAGGGTCAACATATATACTGTACATTCAGAACCGAGACACTTGATGAGATAGGAGGAGAACAGACATATGAGTAGATGTGTACCATCTTTTATTATGCCTAACTTGGATCTTTTGCTAGCTTTCATGTGATGAGGATCTAAATCGATCTGCGACCGATTCGCTCCCACAGAGAGGGACTTCTCCGGGTGCCGTCCACTAGGCTGTGCCAGCGGGCGACGTCCAGGGGAAGGGCCTTCTCTGTGGCGGGCCCAACCCTCTGGAACGACCTTCCCCCCGAAATCAGAACAACCACAGACCTTCGCTCCTTCCGACAGCTTTTAAAAACTCATTTCTTCCGTTTGGCTGGCCTAGGGTAATTTTAATTAATTTATAGTGTTAAGGGGTTTTAGGGACAGTTTTTAGTTTTTATAGATGTTTTTAGCGCAGGATATGTTTAATTGTGATTTTAAATTTTGTACTCTGTTTGTGTCTATTGTTTTTAATTTTCCTGTGCCCCGCCTCGAGTCCCTTTGGGGAGAGAGAGCGGGTTATAAATAAAATTTATTATTATTATTATTATTAAATCAGGGGTTCCCAAACTTGGCAACTTTAAGACTTGTGGACTTCAACTCCCAGAATTCTGGGAGTTGAAGTCCACAAGTCTTAAAGTTGCCAAGTTTGGGAACCCCTGATCTAAATACTCCATTGAGGTCAGTGTAATGATTTGTAGATTAATTACTAATAACCTCCAGACCCCCATTTTCCCCTGTAAAAGAATATGTCATTTTAAAATCTCTTAATCTGAGCCGAATGCACAAGCCTTCCCTAGGGATTCTCACACATAGAGTGACATGTCTCAAGTGCACGGGTACTTTGATCCATTTCTGGGGGTATAAGAATGGAACTAAATTATTATTTCCTGCTGTCATAAAATGTTGCTTTTTAAACAAGGCCATACCCCTTTTTCTTGATCGCCTTCTCAAGGAGTTTCTCATAAGCTAGTTTCTCTTTGTCATACTGGGCTACCATTTTGTCAACTTGTGTGCAGTGTAACTTCTGCATGACACTGTGCTCCTGCAATGGAAGGGAAAAAATGGCATATTAGGCTACAGTCTGCAAATCCAAGGATTTAGATATTTGTGTTTTAACAGAAGAGGACAGAGAAAGAAAAACAAAATCCCCCAAACCCTCTTTATAGCATCTTCTAAAAGGTTTCAAAATGGCACAAACATCTTTTTATTCTATCAGGCTTCTAAATCAACGAATTAGACTGTTATCCGAAGCAACTCCACTCCATCCTAATTGCCTTGGCATACCTTCTCTTCTCATCCTCTGTCCAGGTAGTTGCACCTTTCAGAACTCACAACTGTTGCTAAGCAACCAAGGCTATTGTGTAAATAGCAAATGCAAAACAATGTTTTTCTTTTTTCAACTCAGAAGTTTTTTTTTATTGCCTGGGAAATGAAACATCGTTCCAATAAAACCTCTTTATACCTTCCTTTGACATTTCAGAAATTAAAACTTTGCTGGACAATGGTATCCATATGTTGAACTAGGAACGGGCCAAATTGTCACAGCCAACTCACCATGGGACAACTTGCTGTGGGACAATTTAACAATTCTATTTAATTATTTTAAATAAATACTTTAATTTTTCACATTTTCACATGCAAAAGGAATCAAAGGATTCCTTTTGCATCCTTTCTTTAATGATTCTTTTCCACCATTTCTTTGATATTAGTGTAACTCTTGTCCCGCAGCAAATTGTCCTGTAGCTAGATGGCCATGGCAAGTTGTCCAATAGCGAGTTGGCCATGGTAAGTTGGCCACGGTGAGTTGGCCATGGTGAAGTGCCATAGCGAAGTGTCATATACCCTGTCCAACTCTTTGTTCCATAATCTTCCATAGGATGGCACTGAAAAGGGATACTGAAAAGAACCCAACTAAATTGGGTTCTCTCTCTTCTCTCTCCCTCTATCTGTATGTTGCATTCTGATTTGAAGCACCAGCTATGTGTGAAATATTCAAAGCTCAGAATGGCCATTTTTACCTTTTCCAGAGGTAAAAAACAAAAGGCTGTATTTAAGTTTCAAACAGGATAATATACACGTAGCCCAAGCATTGGACAAAATATATTGCTTTCAATATAGCTTTTAGTGTTTCCCAAGCAGCAGCGACAACATAGTACAGTGTGGCCGAAAAAGCTAAAATGTGGAGGAGCTGAAACGGAGGTGAGCATAACAGGGTAGGAGAAGTGTGAGGTCCTCACCTAATTACAATGCAACTGCAACTGCAACACCAGAACTACCAAAAGTGCTGTTGCTACATGGTGTGGACACATAATGTTTCACCTAATGACTGCTTCATTTAGCAATGAAAATTCTATTAGCAGTTATGATCGTTAAGCAAAGTATCTGTGCTGCTATGTGGTTAAGCTTTCAAGATGCAAATACAATAGCCTGGGGAATTTTGTAGGCAGAGAAGTCTATTTATACTAGCCATGAGCAATGCAAAAAATTAATCCAGTCCTCCTGTTTATTTGTGTTCAGTCCTCTAGGAAGTTGTGGCAGCAAACAAGGCTGCTTAGCGTTAGTTAAAGGATGCTATAGGGATTTTAACATGTTTTTAATTTTTTTTAAAATAGATATGTTTACCCAAATAAATGATAAGACAGCTCCCAAAATGGACTGTTAATCCAGCTACATCTCTAGAAAGCATCCTGAGATTCCTAGGTACATTTTAAAATTTTAATTCTTTTTGAAAAAAGGAAGAACAAAATATTTTTACTCTGTGCTAATGGATGCTGAAGGGCGTTACATACATATACTGTCAGTGCTTGTATTTGAAATGAATTCCTGATTCAAAACTTTTGAAATGTTATGCATGCCTTTTGCACTGGGCTACTATTGGTCGCTGTCAAGTTATGTAACTACAAATCAAATATTGTTGGTTAAATATCTAATCATCACTAGCTTAGCCTGAGAGTCAGAGAAATAGAAGCCATGTACTGCTTCTTAAATTTCTTCTGGAGAACAAAGTAATGTTCCACAGATGCCAGGGGTCTCCAACCTTTGCAACTTTAAGTCTGAAGGACTTCAGCTCCCAGACTTCTCCAGCCAGCTTTGCTTTGCTGGCTGGAGAAGTCTGGGAGCTGAAGTCCTTCAGACTTAAAGTTGCAAAGGTTGGAGACCCCTTACAGATGCTATCTACGAAAACAGAAACATATTTAAGAACCAATGGCATACATTATTTTAATATACGCTTTTGCAAAGACCATTGCTCCATTTTAAATTTTAAGTACCCCAGCTCTGAAAAGAGAAAACAAAAGATATCCTACCTTGGCATGCCTTTTTTTCAAAGCAGTCAGTTCTTTTTGTTGTTTTTTCAAATGTTTTATATACGCCTGTTCCAAATTGACAAAAAAATGTTTTAAAAACGCCTAGACCAGAAAGACTTGAAAACAGCTGTCTTGATTTTAAAATTGACTCTTCAATGTGTAAAGGCAATTTTTTTTAAAAAAATGATTTACTTAAATCACAATGGCTAGATTTTCAGAAAGAGCTCAATCATACACTCAGGACAGTGAGATGGGCAGCATATTAAATAAATAAATACTGTATTTTTTGGAGTATAAGACACACCTCCCCCCCCATACACACACACACCAAAAGGCATGGAAATGTTGGTGCATCTTATACACTCAATGCAGCCCTTTTTGGCTTCCTGAAGCCCTGCCCCCACATCCCATTTTTGTGAAAAACAGGCAAAAAACGGCCATTTTCGGCAAAATGTGGTGTTTTTGCATTCCCCCATCCTGCAGAAGCACTCTGCAGGCTTCAGCAGGGCTGGGGAAGGGAAAAATGCCCCCATTTTGGTGAAAAACGAGAGCGTTTTTGCCTTCCCCCAGCCCTGCTGAAGCCTGCAGAGTGCTCTTGGGGGCCAGGGAAGACAAAAACTTTTTTTTCTTTCTTACCTCTTTGAAATCTTGCTACATCTTATACCCCGGTGCATCTTATAGTCCGAAAAATATGGTAAATAAATGAACAAACAAAGAAACCAAAACCAAGAAACCACACTATGGCTTTGAATGAAGTGCAAATTAAAATCAAAACTCATTACAACGTTTAACAGGTTTAAAAATCAAGTTGCCATCTTTGAAGTAATGTGCAGAGATTTCATATAAATTCTCATGTGCTCAGATTAATGATAATAGAAACTGTTCTTTTCTCCCTTGCTATTTTACAGTCGCTCTAGAATACACTCCATAACGCGGGAGAAAAGCAAAGTGTCAGGCACCAGATCCTAACAGCTCTTAACCACTTCTTCCATACAGTTTAAAAGGCTTCCCTAGAGTAAAAGGAAAATCTTAATGCAGGGGTCTCCAACCTTTGCAACTTTAAGTCTGAAGGACTTCAGCTCCTAGAATTCTCCAGCCAGTTTTGGATGGATTATGGATTAAAGGCCAAGAAAAATTAAATCTTATTCTTAATTAATTATGTAATAAGGACATTTGGATTTTCAACCGCAAAGGAAAACATCAGAACATAAGTCATTCTCAAACAAGAGACTGCTAAACTGAAGCATAGATTTACCTTCATCTGTTTTAGGTCTTCTATCTTGATTTGAGGAATAAGATCTATACCTTAAAAATGGAGAGAAAAAACAAGAGAATGAACGTATTTTCAGCATTGTTACTTACTTCAATGTCACTTTACTGAATTATATACACTTGCTGAAAAGATATCCAGATTATTACAATGGAGATAAACATTTTCCCTTAACGCATCATAGGTACTCTGACTACGAATCAGGAGAAATATGATACAGCGAGTAATCTGAATGCAGTAGTAGTCTTCTAGATGTTTGCTTACCTTTCTTAATTTCGGCACCAGGTCCTGTACTGGAAATGGGATTTGATCTGACTTCAGAGCTAGTTTGAGGAGTAACATTTGCTTTAGCATTATTAATTTTCCCCTTCTTATCGTTCTTCGACGTGTCATTTGGAACATCAGCTATGTCACTCTGTAAGAAATAAGGCCTTTTAAAAAGGATACCATGGCAAATCTGGAACGACCAGTATGAAAAATTGCAAGCAGTAAAAGTAGAAGGGCAGGATGCAAGAAGTCCCAATGTCAATGACTGTCATTGATACATCTTGGTAATCATCATAATAACCAGGGCATCTTATTCCCTTTTTACCATTAGTGCTGTGCAAAGACAGTTAGGCAATGTTACCTTATGTGCTTCCTTCTGGCTTGATCCAACTGTCCACATTAGAGGTGTCAAACGCAGGGCCTGCAGGCCGGATGCATCACCTGCTGGCCATGCCACCCCCGGTTTAGCGAAGGGGGAAAAAGCTGTGCGACAACATGTCATTGCGAATGTTATACTCCTGATCTACATCTTCTCCTCACCAGACATAAAACCCAAAGACACAACTGAGGAAGGTAGAACACCAATTAGAATCAAAAGAGGCTAATCAGAGGAACAGCTGGGCAAAATCTCTTACCAAATGGTAGTGTATGTGTGTCTGTTCCTAAAGTTTGTGGTGTATTATTATATAAATTAATAGGATTCTCAAGAGCTTGAAAGGGGTGCTCATTTACTTAAAATTAGTACTGCCTTGGTAGAACCCCCCCCCCCTCTGTCTTAAATGAATGTTGAAAATCCAAAAGATTGTGCATGACTACTAATTAAGTATAATTGGAGTGTGTCTGTTTGTCTGTCTGTCTGTCTGTCTGTCTGTCTGTCTGTCTGTGAGTGTGTGTGAGAGAGTGTATAGAGGGAATGGAAAGCTGAAAAAGACCAGCCAGCAGTAACAGAATCATTGCATAGTAAAAAAAATGTGACCATTTTCCTTGTTCACATTTATTATTAGCATGCTCTCCATTTCAATTCAAAAGCTTATGGACTTAGTATTCAAAGGGTCTGAAATGAGTCATATTGCTTAGCACAGAGATAGGCAACTTTTTATATTTAGTGGCTTAACTACTCCTAAGTTAACATTTTGGCAGCCATGGTCCTGATAGCAATGCAATGAATTCAGTTTTGGTGAAGGGTTGAATATATTGCTATTAGTGTGTTAAGCCTCTTAGTGGCTTAACATGTTTGCTGTGCTTAATTTCTTCTTGGAAAAACATATTGAAATTTGCTGCCAATTTTGGTGGTACAATTTTGTGAGAGGCTTTGGGGTCATAGGGTTTCTTTCCAGATTGCTTACAGGCAGCGCTACAGCTGTTTGCTAGTCGCTGGATCACAAACTTACTAATTAATCTTAAGAGGCAAAATTTATCTATCTATCTATCTATCTATCTATCTATCTATCTATCTATCTATCTATCTATCTATCTATCTATCTATCTATTTATTTATTTATTTATGCTTCCTGATTTCAACTGACTCAGGTCGTCTGTACTGTCAAGTGACAGTACAAAAGCAAAATAATAAATGTGTATGTAAAACAAAAAGCATAAAACAGCAACGATATATCTGTTCATCAACAATAAAGCATCAGGTACCCAACAAGGGCTCCAATACCCTAAATCAGGGATCTCCAACCTTTGCAACTTTAAGTCTGGAGAAGCTGGCTGGAGAAGTCTGGGAGCTGAAGTCCTTCAGACTTAAAGTTGCAAAGGTTGGAGACCCCTGCCCTAAATGACTGTAGAAGAAGAGATCGGAAATTATTTGGTAGCATTTTTGAAAACAATTTTCATTTTAAGGCACAAGCTTTTGCGCGCAGCAGCTCCCTTCATCAGAGTGGCGCGACTGACATAGGATTAAATTACATAGGGATGGAGAGGAATAGCGAGAAGGAAGACATGGTAACAATGCAGATGAAGGTTCTATGGGGGACAGATTACAAGCACCTTATCAGTTCAGACTTGTAATGTGTAAGAACAAACTGTGTTTGTTCTGAATGTCTGAAAGTCTGAATTCTATGAAGGTGAACTGTCTCACATCTGATTGAGGGGTTTGCGGGGTGGGGGGGGGGACGTAGTTCCCAAATTGCTACATTGAGATATGTCCTGGAAAGCTAAAATACTCTGCTATAACCCTTTCCTTGTTCTGAGTTCTGATATTAAATTTGCGTTTCTTAGTTCTTTTATGCAAAGTCTCTCCTGTCTATGTAGAATCCAGAGTGGTATTGCTGGGACACAATGGCATAAAGTAGATTAGAGGAAGAGCACCAGAATTTTGCCTCCAGCCATCTCCTTTGAAACTTACCTTCTACACTCCTGATAATATAAATAATGTTTAATTTTAGCCATGGTGAAGCAGCAAAAAAGACAGCCAATGTTGTCTGTCATTCTAATCTTTTAAATATTCTGCTAAAAGAGGCTCCTGGAAAAAAAAATATGCAAATCAATTCCATATCCAAGGTTAATGACTCCTTACCGTTTCAATTCCCATAGCTCTCATCTGGTCTGCTCTTTTCTCCATGACAGATAAAAATTTCTTTGGATCTGACAAGGCATCCACAATATCTAAAAAGGAATTTAAATAAGTAGTCAAGCTATTTTCAACTTCAGATCCCTTTAAAGCCCATCACATAATTCCAACCAACGGCTCTGCTTAATTTTATCATGCATTACTGTCTCTCTAATCGTGAGAAGTGATAACATGAAAAGTCTTCATAAATCTAAGAGATGCAGAAGCGTAAGGCCAGCAACAGGTTCCATCAGCTTAAGAGAAATAATATGAAAAAAGTAACATGCATGTACATGCATGAGCACACAAAGCTCTTTTTTATGCAAGGGGGGCAAGATATATGTGTGTGTGTGTGTGTGTGTGTGTGTGTGTGTGTGAATGTGAGTGTGTATGTGAGTGCATACATGTACAACTGCCCCAAATCTTGCTTTCTTCATGCGTGGAAAGGCCAAACATTGCCTTTGCATGATAAAGACATGCTTCTCCCCACATTGCCCTATTTATCAGGGAAATATGTACTTTGCTGGACCTCTTGCTGACATTTTGTCTCTAGTGGCTTTGTAAAATGTTCTTGTTTCAAAAAAAAAAAATAGTCACAAAAACCTCACACAAAACCTCTTCTTACCAATGTGTGCACCATCTTGCAGTAATTCCAGAAATATGCGTAATATTCTACACACTATTCACATCTTATTTCAATTCACACAATCACATCATAGATAGAAGTAAAACAAAACTATTTGGATTTTGTTGGGGGCAGAAGAGGCTCTGTTCTGATTAATACCATCCCATTGTGTTGTTGTCCAATCAAAATATCTGACACACACACCGACCCCCCCTTTTCACTTTGCTTGCTAAAATAGCTACCTTGAAGAATCAGGCATTGGGCAATTGGAGCAGAGTTTTTTTCTCATTAAAAAAACTCACCATTATTAAGAGACAAGGTCAAATGAGTGTTTTCAAATCTAGCCTTGGTGGCTATTATACCAAGCTATCCTGGACTTGGAGAGATAAAAAAAATGTTTGAGGGTCAGAAAAATGGATATACCATTCATTTTCATTTTTCCAGAGGGATGAAAAATTCCCCAACAATTTCTCAAGGACAATATTTCCCTATATTGGTGACATTCATACCATTACTTAAAAAAAACCTCAGGATATGTCTTTCCTTGGTTTAATGAAATATGTGAAGCCCTGAAGATTATAAAACAGTATTTTATCAGTTGTCTTAATGCCATCTGATAATACTACTACTACTAATCATCATCATCTTTTCAATTGCATATCAAATTGGGACCAACTTTAACTTTCA
This sequence comes from Rhabdophis nuchalis, assembly GCA_039707465.1. Classification (NCBI taxonomy): domain Eukaryota; kingdom Metazoa; phylum Chordata; class Lepidosauria; order Squamata; family Natricidae; genus Rhabdophis; species Rhabdophis nuchalis. The sequence continues at coordinate 237,783,890 of CM077643.1, forward strand.
AAGATATGCATTCCTTAGCTTAGGAGCATCAATCAATCAATCAATCAATTTGTATAGCCACCCATCTCAAACAAATAGCAAAAAAGGCAAATTCCGTTTCCCACATGCCACAAAACTTCTGTAAATGGGAAGCAGGCCTCTTACAAAAGGCTCTTTCAGAGACCCTATCTTTCATTTCCAAGTCTAATCTGCTAAAACTGCACTCATTTCAATGGGACTGGGGGGAAAAACATGTGATAAATTCCCAGGTTCATTGCAAACTTTTTCCATTATTTTCAGCACAAGGCTAAGAAATATTCAAGACTCTCAATGGTTAGGAAAATAGAGTTATGGGGGCAAGGGCTACAGTAGCTGCAGGAAAGATATAAAGCAGATGGAACTACATCGTATGTTTGTTTGGCTGAGCTAAGATACTCAGCTGGAAAGTTGGGAAGGATGACAGAGTGTATGCGTATGAATTTTTAAAACATGTTAAGCTTATTTTTATACTTGCATAAAGTTATTCTGTGAGCTTCCCACCTCAATAGGTGATTACATGCATTATCCATTTTTGTCAGCCTGGCTGAAAGGCATAAAAAGTGGGCTGAGGATTGATAGGGCCTAGTTTCTGAATTGTGCTGTAAAATGTCCATAATCCTTCCCAATTAATTCGCTCCAAGTTAAATATATGATTGAAGCATTTACCTCCAAAACCATCAGGCACATAAGTTTTAAGTACAATGTTGCAAAAAACCGTTGGCAGAGACAATGGCTTGTTGCCTTCATTTCGAAGGGAAATGTGTCGATAGCCTGCCTGAAGCCCATCCAGTGGCAATATCCTTTGACCAATCAACTTATTGTTGTCGTCATAAACTGCTATCCTCAAGACTGCAAGATCTGGTAGAATCACCTAAGAAACCCCAGAATAAAGGTGGTTATTCAGGCTCATTAGACAACACATTCCTGCCTTGTAATCGTTGAAGAAATCCAGCAACCCCATCTGGAACCAGGTTCTAACAGTTTGCCCCGAAGGGTTGTTTGATTACATATTTACAATATTATTAGGCTTTCTTGAATGACGTCTTGGGTGGCACTATGTGTTCATCTTACACAGAATACATTAGGAATGGTTATTGATTTATGTCTCTAAAATTAGCCAATCCATGTTATTTAATTCTGTTACTTTGCTTTTCTTTCTAAAAATGAAAACTCCGGAAATTTGGAAGAATAAAAACAATTAGAAGAGTGATTAGAATAAATGAATTTTCAAAAGATGGAGGTTACGTTAGCCTACTGAGTACTCAGTACTTTTACAGTAGCATAGGGTTGCTTTTTCCAAAGAGGATCCCATTCCAAAATATCTACATTTTATTAGCTGTGCAATTCATCTGTGTCATGCACAGAAATACAATCTTTGATGAACGAAAACATTTTTTTTCTTATCACCTTAGCAGGCAAACCAAGTCTAAAGGATTCTCACGCAGGAAAGAGATAATGTTCACATAGAAGAGAACACGTATAAGTCAAAGTTGAACTGTGGAGTATTTGTTGCTCTTTAAACTTGGTTGTTAGCTTGCAGACATTTTATTATCCAATTAAGTAATATCATCAGCACTAGGGATGTGTGGGATTTGCTCCTTGTTTATATAGTAGCAGGAGGAAACACAAAGACCAGATTACATTCTGTAGCAGCCAATATGCAGATAAGCAGGAATTAATACCTGGTAGGAAGCCACAGTGGCAGCGTGATGAGAATGCAGTACTGCAGGCTACTTCTCTGATTACCGTTTGCCTGAAATTTGGCAGTTCAAATCTCACCAGGCTCAAGATTGACTCAGCCTTCCATCCTTCTGAGGTTGGTAAAATGAGGACCCAGATTGTTGGGGGCAGTATGCTGATTCTGTAAACCGCTTGGAGAAGGCTGTACTGTGAAGCGGCATATACAGTAAGTCTAAGTGCTATTGCTATTGATCAAACAGAAATACCTTAATCAAGGAACTGCCAAGCAGAAAACCACATCTCCACTAACAATGGCAGGGCAAGCTACTGCACATGAACAGGGAGCAAATTACACACTTAGTAGCACTGATGAAGTTATCTAATTAAAAAGTATGCAAGCAAACACTCAGGTTCAGGGAGTTCCAAAGTCCCTATGAGGGATAACGTTTCTAACTATCAATTATTGCCAACATGAAGAATTGGACTTTATTTATAAAATTTAGCCACCCACTCTCAGGGGGACTGAGGTTTATCATGCGATTGGCAGAAAGACAAGGTTTAAAACTCCTCATAGTACTATACTAAAGGCTAGTATTTTTTTAATCAGGATGGAGTTACAATCCTACTTTCCTCCCCAAATGTTTACAGCCAACGTTCTAAACTCTCTAATAAAAAAAAAGATTAAGATAAACAAGGCTATAAAGATAAGTGATCCCGAACTTTTGTTTACAAATACAGGGAAAATGTTAGGAGGAATTTCCTTTTAAATAGCTCTCTACCACCACATTGTATGACTTCACCTAAACTAACAGCAAAAAGTGGTCATCTGTATTTGATTTTAAAAAAGGTAGCATGCAGTTTCACAGCATTTATCCAAGTTGCACCAATGCTGATTGTAAGTGGATATAGGTCTTTTCTATTTCTCAAATTGCAGAGGACAATGCAAAAAAGTTAATTATTATGAGAAATAAAAAAGACCATTGCTTAATGCATTGTAACACCAGGATTCTGTTGATGGAACACAAGAAAATCATTTTTTTTAAGCTAATGCAAATAATTAGTGCTGGCATTGTATCACAGCCTGGACCCCTTCAGGCATCATTCCATAGCAAGAATGAGATATCTCAAAATACTAGGTTAAGTTTAGTTAGAGCAAATGCAAAATTGTTTGAATAAGGAAAAATTGGCAGTAGCTTCTGCCAAAACTGTATGGGATAATAATCTCGTTGCAGGTAAAATATCTTAAAGAATTAAAAAGATTTCTAAAGATACGTATATTAAGTTCTATATTAAAATATTCTATATCATAAGGCTCTTTAAAACATTTTGCCTAAGAAGCTGCTATTTTCCATACTTTTAAGTTATTCACCTTTTATTTTTTGATATATACATTTCCATAATATAAGCAATCCCTTCTTCTGGCTGCCTGTTAAAGGAAAGATTCAATTTAGGTAGCCTTGTCTAGTTTTTGAGTTCTGCAATTAACAAAGGGCCTCAGAGGATTAGGCTATCATTTGGCAAATAATAGGAAATATACCAACTAGCATGCATAGTTAATACAGCTCAATACTGACCCAACATAAATACTAAAATATCATCTCAATTGAGTAATAGCTCACAGAAGAATAACGACACAGAATATGTATTACAACAGCAGTAGTTTTATTTTTGTAAAAAAACAGGTGGACAATTAAACACAATTCACACATTATAGGTAGTCCTGGACTTACGATCACAATTGAGCCCAAAATCTATGTTGCTAAGTGAGACAGTTGTTAAGTGAATTTTGTCCCATTTTACGAACTTTCTTGCCACAGTTAAGTGAATCACTGCAGATGTTAAGTTAATAACACAACTGATAAGTGAATCTGACTTCACCATTGACTTTGCTTGTCAGAAGGTCACAAGTGGTGGATCACGTGATCCCAGGACTCCGCAATTGTTCATAAATATAAACCAGTTGTCAAGTGGTGGAATTTTGATCATGTGACCACAGGGATGCAGCAACAGTTGTAACTGTGAAAAACGGTCATAAGTCACCTTTTTCAGAGATGTTGTAACTTAGAACAGTCACTAAATGAGTCCAGGACTACCTGCACCTGTTAAGTTTTTGCATGAGAGTCATACTAACTAATTAACAATCAATCCTAATTAACCGTATTACACAATTCTCCTAGTATGAAGGCCTTGGGCTGTGCAATTTTTCTGATATATTTCAAATGTTATTAGGTTATGTATTGGTTGCATAAAACCTGGGTCATGCCACTATGATGCTTTATATTTGGCCCCCAACCATAACTAAAATAGGCATGATACTAGCCAGAAAAGTACATCACAAAGAAAAAAAAGAGCAGGTAATTGTTCTGCATTCTGGACAACAGAACAGGTAAAAAGAAAGAAGACACTGTCATGACGGCACCATTAACGTACACACTTCTGGATAAACTTTAGTTGACAAAAAAAAAATTAAAGTAGAATGGTATAGAAAAAAATATAGACACCAGGGATTGCCCTTAAGAGTGAATCTCCATGTGCATTTTGACAAATCTTTTTACGCAATTTCAGGGGCTAATGATTATGTATGCGCAAGCAACATGGTGCAGCTTAACCATAGTGCAGCTTAACTGTGCTTTACTGAACTTGGTATTTCTTCAGAATGAAATGAGATTTCATTGCATGGAAAATACAGACTTGAAAAGTCCCCTTTTTAAAAAAAAAAAAATTCCTTGCTGGGTTAATAACAAGATTAGACTACTTATTTTCCTTGGCAAGAAGTTCTTCTACAAAAGTAATATCCAATTTTATCACAAAGTGGTACAGAAAGTGTATATATGCCTTATAGGAATGAAAAGTAAGAGAAGCCCACTGAATCAGCCCAAAACTCTCTCTAGTCCAATATTTGGTTTTCTTTACTGACCTGTTGACATTGATGGGGAAACCAGAAGACTGCAAATGATATTGAGAGGCTTACTGCCTGCAACACTCCCAATAATATACAGTCCTCATGGTTGCTAACTGTCAGTAGTTTTGTCCTCCATGAATTTTGCTTAATTTCCTTTTGAAGCTGTTCAATTTATTGGCCATCATGACATCTTATGGCAACAGTTTAATTAAGCATTACATGGAAAAGTCTTGTACTTCTTATGAATCTCCTATCATGCATTATCATTAGATAACCCTAATGGCAATACTGAGTAAAAGACAAAAAAAAATCTTTATCCATTTTCTCTGCACCAGGCATAATTCTGCAAATCTGCCGTCTCTGACTTGCCTTATTTCTAGCCTTTAAAATCTCCCCACTACTGGAAACCTGTCTTCAGAGGGGGAGAGTCTCCGTTGTCATTTGGGTAGCCCTTTGGGTTCTCTAATATTCAAAACTGTACATGATTTCCAAATTTGGCTGCCCCATTGATCACTACAGGGATAAACATATTTCCAAGTCCTGCATCCATGATTACAAACACAGGATTTTGTCATTTTTCACGTAAGCCAAAATGTTCACTGAGCTTCCCACACTGTACCACTTTGTTCTGGTGCAGACTTAAAACCAAGAGTAAGAATATGCAAGGAAATCATTCCTCTTGAAACACTTGCCCCTTGCAACTATGGTGATGGGACTGTTTTGTAAAATGGCACAAGTAAACTCACCCCCAGAAGCATATTTTTTTAAAGAGAGTACTTTTCTCCAAATGGTGTCTAGAACACTTGTGGTGGAAGAGAGAAGAAATATACATGACGCAGACAGGACGAGGGAGCCGGCCTCCGAAGCAGAGGCAGCACCCCCTGACTGAATCCATGTAATGACATTGACCTTAGCTTTGGATGCAGGGTCTCACCTGCCCTCTTGGCTGAAGGAACAGTGCAAGATAGCAGCCACTGCCAGGGCAGGGAAGAAGTTGTAATCTCCAAGGAAGGCAGAGGTTCCCCAGCCGGAGCTCATTCTGAGCAGACTGCAAACCTGGAACACAGGCATAGCCATAGCCACGAACGAGGCTGTTCCTCCAAGAGGGAGGAAGAAGAGGAGGAGGGAGCAAGAAGAGGGAAAAGCCAAACAGAAAAATAAAAATCATGTGATAGCTACAAGAGTTTCCCTTTAAAAAAAAATAAAATCCAGATTTAGTTAACTCTATCCCGTGACAAAAAGTGCATCATGGTGGATGAAGGGAAAAGTGCAAGATCTGGTCTCCTAAATCAGCCATCCCCAAATCATCGTTTCACTGAAGTGATGTGCCTGAAATGCCCAGAGTTGAAATTTTAGCTGAGCATTTGGGGAGGATTTAACTCAACGCTCAGATTGGTGGATCTTTTCCTTAAAGGTTTCTTGTTCAGGAAAAGTATTGAGGCAAAGTGTTATTCATAAAACCTGAAAGGCATAACTCAGGCATCCGAAATACATACCTTTCGGAACACAAAACATTCTTCGTTGTAAACAGGATTTAAGCCATTGTTCATCACCATCCGTGTTCGGAATTCCTTTCGTATTGTGTCAGTGGGAAGGCCATACATATCCACCTCTACGTAAGTGCCAATTTTTTTATCTGATAAAAATTGACCAGATATGACCTTGAAATGGAAGCATAAAAATGTTCACTCCAATGAGAAATTTAATACATTCAAGTGTATATCAATGTTTAATGTTATTCATATACATATGTTATTCATTTATGACCTGTAGCCCTTACTTTATATGTTAAAACAGCTTCAGGTATCTGAAGTAGCATATTTCAAATATTCCCTTTTCTAGGCTGCAATGTCCTAGATGCTTCCTACCTGCACGGAACAAGTTGCTGCAATAACACCATCCACAGGAGTCTCAGAAAAAGGGTCAAAGGTCCGATCAGGACGCCGCATGAAATCTGGCTTAAGAAGATAACTTTAAAGAAAAAAATCAAAACACACATTTAGATAAAACTACTTATGTTTCCTTTTAATCTCTTTTAAATTAAATGCATTGTTGTTATTAGTTACCTTACAAGTCATGCATATAAAGCATATAATCAGCTGAAAATAAATAAGGATAGAAAAGTATTGTTTTTGGAATGTATATTCAAAATAGAAAAATCTAAAATTTATTCAATGAACGGTGAAAAAAACCACTATAGTAATCAGAAGGGAGGCACCGTTCTGCGGTGGTTCTCATCTTACCTCTCTGGTCGGTCGCAATATGTGTTGACGGGAGGGCAGAGGTCGACCTCGAGGCCTCTCCTATGTGGGGTCCCTCAGGGGTCGGTCCTCTCGCCCCTCCTTTTCAACACATATATGAAGCCGCTGGGTGAGATCATCCGTGGTTTTGGGGTGGAGTACCATCTGTACGCTGATGACACTCAGTTGTACATATCCACCCCAGACCACCCCAACGATGCCGTCGAAGTGCTGTCCCGGTGTTTGGAGGCCGTACGGATCTGGATGGGTGGTAACAAACTCAAGCTCAACCCTGCCAAGACCGAGTGGCTGTGGTTTCCGGCACCCCGGTTCAGCCAGATTACTCCAACTCTGGCCATTGGGGGCGAAACATTGGCCCCCGTGGAGAGGGCGCGCAATTTGGGTGTCCTCCTGGATTCCCGGCTGTCCTTGGAGGACCATGTGGCAGCCGTGGCCAGGGGGGCGTTTCATCAGGTACGCCTGATGCGCCAATTGCGCCCCTTACTGGACCGGGCTGCCCTTCGCACAGTCACTCAAGCTCTTGTGACGTCCCGTCTCGACTACTGTAATGCTCTCTACATGGGGCTTCCCTTGAGGTGCACTCGAAAGCTACAGCTAGTCCAAAACGCAGCCGCGCGGGTAATTACGGGAGCTACCAGAAGCTCCCATATAACACCAATCCTGCGCGAGCTGCATTGGCTTCCTGTGGTCTTTCGGGTGCGCTTCAAGGTCTTGACGACCATCTTTAAAGCGCTCCATGACTCGGGGCCTAGTTATATGCGAAACCGTCTCGTGCCCCATACATCCCTTAGACCGATACGCTCCCACAGAGAGGGCCTTCTCAGGGTGCCGTCGGCCGGACAATGCCGACTGGCGACACCCAGGGGAAGAGCCTTCTCTGTGGTGGGCCCTGCCCTTTGGAACGACCTACCCCCTGAACTCCGGACCATCACCAACCTCCGCCTCTTCCGCCAATGTCTAAAGACATACTTTTTTCATCAAGCCGGCCTAGCCTAACCTCCCATGGGGACTGTAGAAAAGTTTTAAATTGGGTTTTAATTAATAATTGGTTTTAGCACAGGTTTGGGATTTAATATATATTTTAAATTATTTATGTTCTATTTTTGTATGTTTTTTAAATTTCCTGTGCGCCGCCCTGGGTTCTTTGCAGAGAAGGGCGGGATATAAATGTAATAAAATAAAATAAATAAATAAATAAAGAATGAAATAATACATCATATTCATTCATCCCATCTGAAACATTTCCTTTAAGAAATTACTAATTCAACTTAACACATTCAAATTTACACTAATAAGGATAACTAAACAAGCATATGACAAGATTTTCTACTCAACGTTTGGTTGAATAATTTAACCACTTCAGTATGGTATCTATTTTTCCTGTTGCACATTGTTTGGTTGGATTGGGTCTTTCACAGTACATCCACATGTCAATTTAGGTCATCTGGGGTTATTTCCTAGGCTAGATAATTTTAAAACTGGAATCTATTTCACAACCAGTTGGTTTTCCCTCCCTTTTTTGATGTGAAAAAAAACATGCAGTAAATTTTTTTCCAGCCACCAGAACTGCCAAATGAGTCTTTTGTGGTGATGAGAACCCCAACTCAGTGAAAAGTCTATTCACCATGGCAATGATAATCATTTTGACAACCACATTTGTGATTGTGACAATGTTAATCATAAACACAATGTCTTTTAGGATACAAAATTAAATTAAGCCTAGCCATGTTGGCCAAGGCCAAATTTTTTTTTTAGTCTGGACAAGGTGGATGATTCCAATCTTGCCCTGCTCTGATTCAAAAGTTCAGTGCAAACTTATGATTGTTCAATTCTGTTGCATAGCAAATGACAAAAACAAAATCAAAGAAACCACAAACAACAACTCCCAGCAGCTACATCAAAAGGAAACAAAAATAAACAAGTTGTGAATGCCCCAACCCTGGAAGCCTTTAAAAAGATGTTAGATAGCCATTTGTCTGAAATGGTATAAGGTTCCTGCCCACGCAGGGGGTTGGACTAGAAGACCTACAAGGTCCCTTCCAACTCTTGCTATTGTATTGTATTGTATAACTCCTTAATATTCATAGGGATTGTGTTCCAGTATAAGTTCCAGTTTCTGGTCTGGTTATTTTACAGTCATTCTTTTCCTTCTTCCTTCTTTTCTTTTCTTCCCACAATGTATAAAATGCATTTGTTGTATATATACTAAACTCAGTGGGAAAATCTCATGCCAAGAATATGTCCCAATTCATAGTTCATTTCCATAGTTCTTCACAAATTCCTCCCTTACTTTTTTGCATATCCATATATAAAGATGCACAATCTCTCCTTTTTGAAAATTAAATGTACACCATTAAGTAATACACACATAATTTGCAATAAGGCAATGAAGAAAGGTATTTAATTATTCATAGTTATTTAACAAACTTAGAGAGCTGCCGTATCACTCTCGGAGCAGCTCTGATAAACGTCCAAGCTTTTATGTTGCCTTCTTTAATTTACAGGTGGGATATTAACTTTTTATTAATCAGTAAAAAATGAGCACACAGTTTGGGAACTAAGTTATGTATTTCAAGAATGTTACATTTAAAAACTGTTGCTCAGAATTATCAACATGAACTCTTCTGTCCTTCCCACTTAGTTATATTTCAGACTTGGGATCCCTTTCCAAAAGTTACAAAGGGCAAATTTATATTACTTCTTGTATTTCTTTTCAAAGGTTTTAATATTCTATATATCACAAACCTGTTAAGTCATATTTTCAATGTTTCAATTAAATAAATAAACCAGCATAGAAGATACCAGAGGAAATCTGGAATGCCCTACTTGTAAGAAAATATCTAAGCTTTTTAGTTGGGAGTTATTGTGGTTCAAAACGAGTTCAACTTTTGTATGTCAATTGATAGCAGATAAATCTTGCAGACAAAAGCTGTTTAATAATTTTTAAAAATCTTAAGGAAAACTGATCTGTACTCCAAATCCCCAACCTTTGTATTTTAGGTGATCATCCTCAGATGGGAATAAACGGTGACTATTATCCAAATAAGGGGCAGAGGTTGCCTGCTTAAGCGGATGAGAAATTAAATTACTACTAACAGGAAAAAATTCCAAATTTTTAAATCTAAATTTGCTCTGATTCTCTATTCATAACAACATCTATTCATGGGTTTTAAAAAAAATCAAGGCTGCCCAGCAAATTTAGATTTAGATATTTAAATTTGAGGTTTTTGGAATGTGGACATAAAACTCTACTATATTATACCTTAGCCCTTTATTTCCAAAATGTGGTTTCTCTCTTGCCCCTCACCCTCTCCTCCCCTTCAGAGACAGATCTCCCAGATTCTTTGATAAACTATAACATCAGGCTGAATTTCTACAGCCTGTATTTCATTTACAGCAGATAATTAAAAGTGACATTGTTCTATATAATGACAGCTGTTAAATATTGTTACTTACCCACAAGACCCGTTATACTCAAATTTCCCCAGATTCAACTGCATTGCTAGATCTGTGAAGAGGTAAAAAAAAATTAAATCTTATTATTGAGCAATACCTATATAGATAGTCTTTTTAAACTAAAAATACAATTTATTCTGGATAGTCGGTTTAGTTAAAATGCCAATCCCACACATTCCTTGAAAATAAAGAATATGTCTTCTACTTCAGTAGAAAAATATATTCATCATAAGTTCCTGTTCTTTCAGTTGTTTGTGAAATATGAAATTCTAAAAGGATATAATTAAAAGACTGCATCCCCTTTTCCATCATATCTATCACTCCATTCTGAAGATAGGGGTTTGTTAAGTGAACAGTAACATCCTATAGATTAGGACAATGGTCAATAGTGGACATTGGTCATAATGGACTATAATGTTGGGCTAGCAATCCCTACATGTCTGATAATTATTTTCCAATAAGAATAAGGAGCTATATTGCTCATAAAAGAACTTGATAGACTTCAAACCATCTTCCATACAGTGATAGTTATTATGGTTACTTTGCTGATTCTTCAATGGATTCTAAATATCAACCCATAAATGTTTTGGTGCACCCAAGTCACAAGGATGTATTTTCTATTGCCCTTCATGACAAACATCAATCAACAGCACACTTTTAACTTTAAAAAAAGTGACACCTATTCATAATTTCTGTTTTGTGGATAAGCAACTAGCTTCCATACTAGCTAGTTAATCACGATTATTTCCCTCACTAGAAAGAAAAGAAAGTTCTCTGGCTCAACATAACATAACAATGTTTTAATTGTAGTTCCTGGCATTGTCCCTTATATTTTTACTCAGAAATTATTTCTAGAAATTTTATCCATCCATATCTATATATATATCATCTGTTGTGCAGTTTTATGCTGATATCTGTTTTACTACTTTTAATCTAATTGTCTGCCTAGCTGGACGTAGATTCTTTTCTTTAACCATGTGAATGAATCCTCCAACAATGCCAGGAGCAAAAGTCACAGCATCTGGCAGAGAGCTCCTACTCAGGCTGCCATTCTCTGAGATTTAGAGTCAGTGGGTAAATCTGCTTACCTGGGGTCTGATAGTTAAGGGAGACCATCTGGCATCCAGCGTTCCAGAAAATTTGAGGCATGTAATTGCTGGAATCCACTCTGCCTCCCTTTGGGTATATCCGACTCATTTGCCGTTTATTGTAGCTGTATTATTAGTCAGGAAAATTGGAATAACCAAACAACCAAGAGGTAAAATTTCACATCTTAATTTTTAAATGTTTTAATTCATGAGGCATTTTTCACGAAGTACATCCTATATTGTGTTTTATTAAGGTACTGTGTGTTGTTAATTGCAGTTGCCTCCTTGTTTCTTCAGACTAAAGAGCCTCATTATAGCTGCCTCAATGCAAGGATACTTCACAAATTCAATTGCGTGGGTCTTCAAATAACCCAACCCGACAGACTCATTAAAAGAGGACATGTTGTAGTGAATGTTGCGTTCTAGAAAGAAAACCATAAATCTGTTGTGAAATTTTCAGAATAAAAAATTGGTTAGGTGAGTATTAAAATATTACATTTTTTTTAAAAAAAATCATTTATTACAGAAATGAAATTGAACTTCAGGATAAAGATATGCCCAACAAAGAAATTACAGAAATCCACATAAAGTATATGTGTGGAATAACAATATTTATCTCCTAGAATTGACAGCCAGATTAATTGGGATGAGAAATGAGGCAGAAATGATGAATTAAGCTCAAGAAGTAGAATAGCATAAAGTTTTTTTTAAAAAAAGTTTTTAAGTCAGAAAAAGAATAAACATTGCAAAGAAACTTCAGATACCTAGGATAGTCATATTTAATGGAAGAGAGAAAAGCAGAAAACCAAAATCAAGCCAAAAAAATAAAGTAATCTGTTCCAAGCAAACTCTTTTTAGTTGGGCGCCAATGCTGGTTAACTTTTTCTTTGTAATCTGCTGCCCCCAAGTGGAGAAAGGATAACACTAAACATTAGGAACCGTCATGCATTAGATAATATACAGTAATGAGGAAGAACACAGGTAGCCCTCGACTTACAACAGTTCATTTAGTGACCATTTGAAGTTACAACAATACTGAAAAAAGTGACTTATGACTTTTTTCACACTTATGGCCGTTGCAGCATCCTCGTGGTCACATGATCATTCCTCGTGGTCACATGATCAAATGGCAACTGACTCATATTTATGACAGCTACAGTGTCCCAGAGGTCTTTTGCGACCTCCTGACAAGCCAGTGTGGAAGCCAGATTGGCTTAATCACCATGTTACTAACTCAACAACTGCAGTGATTCACTTAACAACGGGGGCAAGAAAGTTTGTAAAATTGGGCAAAACTCACTTAACAAATGTTTCACTTGAGCAGCAGACATTTTGGGCTCCATTGGGGTTGTACATTGAGGACTACCTGTAAAAATAACTACTGGTACGGCAATAAGGTGGGGGTGGGGAACCCTATTTTAAAAAAAATCTTTTAAAGTTACCTTCTGCTACACTGAAACCTTGAAATTTAACAGGCTGAGCGTAGTTGATCAATGTAGATAAGTATGGGTGTATATTAGTTGTGGCACCTACATATTTATAAGAAGCCATCCATGCTTGTTCATCGTCTGCAGTTATCGCGCCCTGAAAGTATATTGAAATAAACACATCCATTGGTGGTAGCATCTCTGGGTTCAAGTGGGAATGATTGGAAAGAAGAGGCAGTCAGAATGAGAATGGCATAGAAGAAGCCTACTTTATTAATTTTTTTGTCAGTGCATGCACATGTTTACCTGTAATGAAGAAAGATATGGGTTGGGTGTTCAAATAAATATACTGCTGTGTAGGGCAACATAATTTTTTAAAAATTATTGGCAATATTTATTATTATGCATCCTTGACATGCTTGATTAGGTAAATAAAGCAAAAAAGAGGAAAAGATGGAGCATAACTCTCAGGAGAAGAAAGAGACAATGTTAACTAATGACACATTTTTAAAATGCAGATCAGCATTTGATTCCAGGCCTACTTTTAATTTTAATTAGGGGGGGAGTGAAGAAACTCCATTGAAACAGGCTTAAACCGAAATGTCCTTTGCAATTTTGCCTGTATTTATGCAACAGGACATTGCTACCTAAGCACATATTCCAGGGAGGTACATGTTTTCCCATAAGATAGAGCGTTCTTCCAGCAAAGCATATGGAATGCTGCCCATTCTTTTCTGGCCCATTCTTTAAGACTATTACTCCTGGCATCTAATGGTGGCCACATCGTCTTCTCCTCCTCCTCCTTCCCCTCAGATTAGGAGAAGAATATAGAAAAACGCAGAAACCATGATCTACCACTTTCCGCTTTCCACCAGCTTGAACAAAGAGAAAAAGAAGGGCACATTAACTATGCTCTTCTAAGACAGGCTTCTTCAACAAGCTTCTTCAAGTCTCCTTCTGAGAGACTTCAGCTCTCGGTATTCTCCAGACATTTCGGAGATTCTGCATGTATCCAAAGAAGTCTGTGTAATACTTTTTGCCACCAAAATAGTAGAGGAGATTCTGCTTTCACTGTCCCAATAGTTCTTACTCTATATTCTGAACAACAATTGCTGTTGCTTCCTATGATAATGAAAGAGGACATTTTCTCCATTCATTAAAGTATAGCTGGATTTATATAACAAAACTCCGAACAATGGGTAGAATGGGTATAAGCAAGATATTGACACAATAATTACATATACAGTATTTTAAATGCAAGGGAAAAGATAGTGATCAAAGCCCATAAAATAAACTGAAATCTGTTCATCAGCCCAATTTTTTCTAGGTGGGTGAAATATAGAATGGAAAAAAGCCCAAGCTTTCACATTTTTATATCACAGTTTTTCCAGATATTTCTCCTGGTATCTGCATGCCTTTATGCCAGGGTGAAATTCAGCAGGTTCTGGAGAACCGATAGCAGAAATTTCGAGTAGTTTAAAGAACTGGCAAATACCACCTCCTGGCTGGCCCCAGAGTGGGAATGGAGATTTTGCAGTATCCTTCCCCTGCCACACCCACCAAGCCACACCCTCACAACCAGTAGTAAAAAAAAATGAATTTCACCACTGCTTTATGCCCCTTGAAGTGACACAAATCCAGGCCATGGAAAGTCAGTCTTTTCTTACAAACCAAGGACAATAATGCTGTTACAATGCCAGAGTTGTAAACACAACTACCTCTGTAAAACAGGCAACGTTCCATAAAAGATGGGAAGAAATACTCTGTAGGCCCAGGAGTCAAAATATTGGAACAGAAGACAAATATGGGGAAGAGATCCAAGTAAAGCATTTTCAGAAGAACATTTCACATGCAATCCCACCCAAAGAAAAGGAAAATAATGTGAAAGTAGAAGGGAGCACGGATAAATGAAAGGGGAGCTAGACTGACTGATTACTGTATGTCTATGTAGACACCTATATAGCTGAGAGACCAAACTCATGCAGGTTTTCCATCATCCAGGAACTTTTTATGTTGAAGTGCAGATAAGGGCAGGTGTAACAACTTCCTCTACTCTCTAAAGAAAAAGATACTGCAATACAGCTACTGAATCCTTAATGCTAGTCAAATAAAGAGGTAATGATGCAGCGCATTAAAAAATACAGTTTACAAAGCGGTTTTGTTAAAAACAGAAAACTAAAAATGTAGAAGCTATGAAAAATATCTCATGGGTCACCTTTTTATTGTTTTCTTGTTCAGAATCGTCCACAGCCTATATGGGGAAAAATATAGATATTATCCAAAGTTGTTTCAAATTCACACACTCAAAACTCAAATGCGGAGAGAGAGAATACTTTGGGCAGGTCTATTAAACATATCCTTTCCACTGTTTGTATGCAGTTTTCATTTCCATTCAAAAACAAAACAACATGGTTGATAAGATGCCAAAGCGAAGACCTTCTGATCAGAAAGGAGGAAAACAGGGGGATCAGGAATTATAAAGTGGTTGGGAGTACAGTCTAGATAATGGATACTTCTGGATTTACTGTAAAACAAAAATCTTATTTGATCAGGGGATTGATTTGTTGAATTTATATCCTACTTCAATCAATTGTCATGCTTTTTTGCTTACATACTAGACGTGGGTTGCTCCCTGTTTGGCCGGATTGGGCGAACTGATAGTGGCGGCGGTGGGAGGCTTTGCCCACCCGCCCGGATGCTTCTGTGCATGCACAGAAGCGTCATGCGCACGAGCGAACCGGTAGTAAAAATAATGAAAACCCACCATTGTTAATACCACATAACTGGATTATGAAAGCTAATCAGGCAGCCCAGATTACAATGAAGTGCATACAGTAGTGACTAAATGGAGGGAAGAAGCTCATTAAGTAACTAGAAACATTCTATGACATAAGGGGGATCTTAATTATATCAAAGT
The DNA here is from genome assembly GCA_039707465.1 of Rhabdophis nuchalis. Classification (NCBI taxonomy): domain Eukaryota; kingdom Metazoa; phylum Chordata; class Lepidosauria; order Squamata; family Natricidae; genus Rhabdophis; species Rhabdophis nuchalis. Next base: position 237,799,639 of record CM077643.1, read on the forward strand.
TGAAATTCCAAAGGAAACAAAGAAAAAGCAACTGAGATATTAGAACTTTTGAACCAGCAACCGAAGAGGGTTTAAAATAAAATAAAAAAGTTGGACAAAAGCCAGCTCGCAACAAGCAAATATTCTGCTTGGTCAGCTCCCCAGATAAAACCCAGAAAACATCTATATAAGAAGGAAGACGCCAGAATTCTAACAGGAGCAAAGTTATAAAGTAGTTCAGAATTAAAATGTTTCCCTGGGCAAGCAGAACTTGATGTGTTTGCTGTTGGAAGACTGTTAACAAAGAGGATTTTACAAGAAAAAAAATAGATATCCCATGGAATTTTCTGTTAACAAAGAATCTCGGGTCCTTAGATAGAAAAGGAAGCTGTCCCAGTCTTAGACAGAATTAATACTACTTCTTTCTTCCAGTCTTCTATATAGTCTCCTACTTTAGATTACTTCTATATAGTCTCCGCCCTTTAGATTATTTCTTTTGCTATTTTTCAGACAGTTGCTTTTTAGGATCTAGGACAACTTATCACAGCCAACTTGCCATAGTCAACTCACCAAGGGCCAACTCATCACCACCAACTTGCCCCGGGACAAAGGTGAGTGGTCCCATTCCATGCTTTTTACTATTCCCAGTATCAGTGAGAACTTATTCAGTACAGACACCAATTACTCAAGAAACAATAAACTCCTAGCACAGTGGTGGGCAAACTTATTAGTCAAGAGAGCCAAATATCAACAGTACCACGATTGAAATTTCTTTTGAGAGACAAAAGGTGTGGCCTGTTTTGTGGGAGTGGCTCAGCGGTCATGTGATCGGGTGGGCATGGCCAACTTGGAAAATGTGGTGAAACTCACTTAACGACGGTCCTGCTTAGCAACCAAAATTCTTTCTTTCTTTCTTTCTTTCTCTCTCTCTCTCCCACTTTCTTTTTCTTTCTATTTTTCTTTCTCTTTTTCTTTTTGTCTCTATCTCTCTCTTTATCTGTCTCTCTCCTCCCTCCACCCATCTGTCATTCTGTTGTGTGTGTGTGTGTGTGTGTGTGTGTCTGATTCCCTCTCTCCCTCCCTCTCTCTCTGTGTCTCTCTCTGTTTGTCTCTTCCTCCCTCCCCCTCTGTCTCTCTGTATGTCAGTCTCCCCCCCCCTCTCCCTCCCTTCCCCCCCCCAAGCAGTGGAAAGCCCGGCACGCCGGCCGGGGAGGCCACAGCTGCCTCCTCCCTCAGTGAGCGGGCGGGGGGAGAACCCGAGGCCGCAGCCATCCAAGAACCACGGAGGCTGTCCGTGCACCACACGCACACCTCCGTCCCAGCCCCACACGGCGGCCAGCCCTGGAAAGCACGGCAGGCGGCTGTTGCTGCTGCTGCCCCTGAGCCCTGCAACAGGCAGCTTCCGCGGTCCGAGCGCATCGAGCAGGACAGCCGGCGACGTTTCCACCAGGTCCCTCTTTGGCCCCTCGGGTGCAGCTCTTCCTCTCTCCTCCCCCCCCCCGCCCGGAAGCAGCAGAGGGCCCGGCATGTCGGCTGGGGGGGCTCTGGCTGCCTCCCCCTGTAGCGGGCGAGCGAGCGAACGGGAGGGGGAAGCACCCGGGTCTGCGGCTGCGCCGGAACCGTCCGGGCGCCACGCGGCCACGGGCGCGTGGCGGCCGGACGGCTCCGGCGCAGCCGCAAACCCGGGCGCTTCCCCCTCCTGTTCACTCGCTCACCCGCTACAGGGGGAGGCAGCCAGAGCCCCCCCAGCCGACATGCCGGGCCCTCTGCTGCTTCCGGGCGGGGGGGGGGAGGAGAGAGGAAGAGCTGCACCCAAGGGGCCAAAGAGCCACTCGTGGCTCGCGAGCCGCAATTTGCTGACCACTGTCCTAGCACATTAGTCCTTCAGCAGTAACTATTGAAGAAAAAAGTCAGGTCTTGCCTTTGCAACTTTAATTCAAATTATATGTATGAAGGCTATACAATATCTTCTAAGACTTGCCTGCCACCTTTTACTGAAAAAAATGATTTGGGATGCTCTGCATGGTATTTTCTGAGGACAGCTCCTGATATATTGGAATACAATATGACCTGGATAAATAGACACTGCTTGTTATTTAAAATTAAGTTCTAAAATGGCATACACATTTTTTTAACCTAGGTGTTCTCTTGGCTGTCTCTTAACCTTTTAATTAAATATATGTGAAAAAAGCTGTCTTACCTTTTTCATGTGATTAACTACAGATTCTTTTTGGCTCAGGTCATCTGCAGAAAGCTCACTTCCAAATTTATACTCTGGATGTGCTTCCTCTTCTTGCTCCCCTATGTGGTAATACGATACAAAAGGGAATAAAATGATCAAAAAACTACCAAAAAACAAAACAAAATCCAAGCAGCAAACCAAAGATATCAAACCAAAGGCAACAGAAAGGTTCCTTAACTATTAGCCTTCATTCATTAAGGGAGATCATGCTCCATTTCATGCACATCCAATGACAGCTAAAATATGATTTAACCTTCTGTATTAAAGGTTCATCCTCAATTTTCTCCCACAGTTCTTCATAAATTAACCACCTATAATGAGTTTGCTAACTGATAGATGACAAAGAGGCAGAGAATAATTCATAGGAGGACAGATGGTAAACTGTTCACTAAGGGCTTAGCAACTGGATGAAACCCAGTTTTATTTTGTTTTCTAGTGTTAAATTTAAGTTGTCCCATTCATAACTTACTTTAAAGCCAACTCACTACTTTTCATAAACAAGTTTCTCTCCCTTCAATCTCTCCGCTCTCAACCTACCTAGTTTGAAAACCACTATGTTCAGTTATAATTTATCAAACCTGAAGCTGAAAAGGATATCAAGAGCTACAGAAAAAGCTTTGGGAGGCATTGGAGTATGATGTCTGTGCTACAGATGTTGGCCCTTATTGTAGCCTGTATTTCCTGCACATAATCTTACATTCAGAACCCAAAAATAAATGTACAGGTGACTGCTATAGGAAAACAATAAATATAAGGTGACAAGTCAAGCGGCTCATTCTAAGGCAGGGGTGGGGAATAATGACCCTTTTATGACTTGTGAATTTCAACTCCCAGAATTCCTGAGCCAGTTATCCTATGCTGGCCCAGAAATTCTGGGAATTGAAATCCACAAGTCATAAAGGAGCTATCGTTCCCCATCCGTTTTAAGGCAACATATCCAGCATTACCTGATACACTGCAAACTACAGCAAGAGGGACTTAAAAATATGACAAGTAAAAAAATCAATTTACCACATTCTATTTCCTCTTCATTATCATCTTCCAAGATGCTGACAGGAGCAGCCGTTTCACCAGCTTCCATCATACTTTTCAAACTTTCAAGCTGTTCTATTTAAAAGAAACATGTGTACATATCCATTCAAAACCCCCACAAAATTTTATAATCCAATTATGGAAAATAATTCAGGTAAAGCTTCGTTTAGAAGGTTTGCATAAGAATTGAATTCCAGTGTATATCTTAACAGGATCAATATTTCTCATTACTGGCATTGGAATAATATTGTATGTTATTGTATGTTATTGTATGTTATTGCATTCAAAATTAGTGCCACATGACTTAATCACAAAAATGTACATATACAAATAGAAGTGGATGTGTATAGCAATATGATCTCTTCTTACCCAGGTTACAAGGTGCTGCAACATGTATTTGCATTATTTTTTACTTGATAGCAGTACATAGACATAGCAATTTCCTAATGGCAGAAACCAGATATAGCAGGGGTGTCAAACACAAGGCCCCAGGCTCTGGGGATCGCAGTTGCTCATTGCTGCCTCCACACACACACACCCATTTGCAGCCTCTATGCATCCTGTTTTTGGCTTTCATGTGCCTCATTGTTAGCCTCCATGCATCCCATTTCAGACACCTAGAATGGGCCAAAAACAGGATGCGCGGAGGCCAAAAATGGAGCAAGCTGAGGCCAAAAACAGGACGCACGGAGGCTGAAAATGTGCCATGCGGAGGCAGCGATAGGTGGCAGCAGTGATGGGTGGCAACAGCAATGGGCAGTGGTGATCCCCACAGCCTGGAACTGCTGATCCAACCGTCAATCAGCTGCTCATGCTAAATCAGGCTGTGCTGAAGCTGCTCAGGCTGTTTGCTATAAGGATGAAAATATCTTGGAGGCAGAGGCAGATTTTTTTTCTTGTTTTCCTCCACAAAACCTAGGTCCATCTTATAGTCCAGAGCGTCTTATAGTGTGAAAAATACGGTATATATGTAAGATGGGCAGGCATATATAGTTTATAAATATATACATACAAATAGGTGATAGCAACTTTCCTCCAGAGGAATTGGGATTCTAACTTTCAACCTTGTCTATAAGCATAATGGTAATATTTAATGAAAGCAAAACAACCATCAATACATCTAGTGATAGTAAGGTAAAAGCAAAAACTTTGACCCTAAAATGTAGGGTTCTCTAGAAGATGCCCTTTCAAGACTTCACAAATAGTTTGGAGTGTAGCGAAGTGCTATTATTAAGAAACAATGGAGGTTACCAACACACAGTTTAAGCAATAGTGCTTTTTCATTTAGACAGTAGGCATTTTAAATGCACTTTACTTACTTTTTTCCACCTCTGGTTTCAATCTCTTGTTTTTAATAAGAATCTTTTTTCTCAGATCATTTGGGGCGGGCAAGGGTCTTCCTGGTTCGAGCTGGAAAGCAAAAAAGGCATAATTAGGAAATACACTCCCTGCTGCCTTTTCTTGCTGCTTTCCTCAGAATTATTATGGTGGTGGCAATTATGCACTCACACAGACACCTAAAGGAAGAACAGTCATTTGTGATTTGCAGAATGCCTGTTAGAAATACATTCCTCCCTTTAAAAGACACCTAGGAAATTATCTTCTTGCATTTGACAACTTAAGTTATTATGCTTCAGGTCTCATGTACATCCTAGCAGTTTTGCAAATTACAAAGAAAAATAAAATTGCTTTGAATTAAAAATGCTTCTAGGAAGCAATGGTCATAAGCAGGTTTTGCTAGCCTTTAAAATACTTTGACTGATCCACTCTACAGATCAGAGGTGGTATTCAGCAGGTTCTGACCAGTTCTGGAGAACCAGTAGTGGAAATTTTGAGTAGTTCGAAGAAACGGTAAATACCACCTCTGACTGGCTCTGCCCCCATCTATTCTCTGCCTCCCGAGTCCCAGCTGATTGGGAGGGAATGGAGATTTTACAGTATCCTTCCCCTGCCATGCCCACCAAGCCATGCCTATCAAGCCAATTTTGAATCCCACCATTGCTAGAGATCCTACAACAACACACTGATATATAGAGTTCTGCACTGCTCCAGATTAAGTCATCATTCCCTCTGTATGCCATTTCCTTTCACTTGGCTTCTTCAACACTTGTTCCCCCTCCTTAATTTTTTATAGCAAGTTTTCTTGCACTTCTGCAAATTTTGTGATTCTTTCAATCGGCTTTTTTCTTCATTCTAGCTTATTATATCAATAGGCAAACACAGACAGGGTAAATATAGAATGTTACAGGTGGTCCTTGACTTGCAACAGTTTATTCAGTGACCATTCAAAATTAGAACGTCACAGAAAAAAGTGGCTTATGACCATTTTTCACACTTGCGACGGTTGCAGCATCCCCATGGTCATGTGATCATAATTTGGATGCTTGTCAACTGGTTCATAATTGCGACCATTGTTTTGTCCTGACATCATGTGAACAATTTTTGTGACCTGCTGACAAGCAATGGGGAAGCCATATTCACTTAACAACCATGTTATTAATTTAACAACTGTAATGATTCACTTAACAGCTGTGGCTAGAAAGGTCATAAAATGAGGTAAAACTCCATTTTAAAAATGTCTCGCTTAACAACATAAATTTTGGGCTCAATTTTGGTAGTGAGTTAAGGACTATCAGTATACCTTATTCATATTGTATCTCAACAAAGGAGTGCTGTCCCAGGTCATCTAGTTTACCCAGAAGACTCTGGGAATTTTTTGGATTAGGTCGCATCTAGTCTTGGCTAAATGCCAGAGCATTTTTTGGCATTTTTTGCTGTTTATTTTACTATTTTATAACTGAATGCCTTAGAGAAATGTGTTTGAATACGTGTAAACATATTAAGCAACTGGATGAACAAAACTGCATATAAGAGGCAAAATCTGCCAAAATGTATATTTTAAATGAAACTTGCCCTTCTGCATGAACCTCTTTCTAAAATAATTGCAAAGCACCGCAAAAACAGAATAGAATACTTTTAAGATGGGAAAAATGCAAAACTTAGAAAAATCAAACTACAAAGATTTATTGAGGCCTATGAGAAAGGATAAACTCACAATAACTACCAGTGAAAACATACAGAGGACATGTTTGCCTGCATCAAAAGCATCAAACTGTGTTTTGAATATTACACAGGAACAGATTGTCTGCTTTAAAATACCACTGATAATTGGAAAACACAAGTAAAAATAGGTATTCCCTGAAGCACTTCTTTATAAGGCAGGAGGGTGTGGGCTTCTATAAATATCTAGGAATGCTGACAAAGCAAAGGAGTTTGGGTTATGAAACAGTAGGTGTTACTTGAAATCTGATTTTAAAACTCTGAACTCTATAAAAATATGTGAGCACTCTGAAGTGACAAAATAACCACCAGTAACAAAATTCAAAATTTCTCTCATGCCAAATAGTATGTTACCCAGTCACCATGAGTGCATCACTCTTACCATCAAAGTTCCAAATCATTTCCACAAAAATACTTAAACATAACAGTTTAAAGACTCTTACTGGATGTGTTTCTAGTGGCTGCTTTAAGAGAAGATCTCCAAAAATATCTTCACAGTATTTTGACATTTTGTATTGTTGGTATTTGCTGGAAAAGAAGTAGTATTGTTAATCAATCAACAATATAAAACCGAACAGAAATTAAAATACATAATGTCTTTCAACTGCATTAGATTGTTATCACACTGCTGTTTAAAACAGTTATATTTTTAGACAGTTCACAGTTATATGGTAAAACAAGTTACACATAACCTTTGCAATGGCAGAAAAATGTAAGAATGAGTTCAAATTTATCAGTGACTAGAATTACTTCATTAGTAATTGTCTTCCTACTTTGAATTTTAACATAAATTCCCTTTCACTACACCTATTCAATATAGTATGAAAGATCTTTACCACTTCATAACATACCTGCAGTGATTTTCAAAGGACAAGATGACAGGATACTCAGATGTTGCAAAGGCTGTTTCCTTAATGGCTTGAATCACATCCTTTAAAAATACAGCAAAGCAGTTTTGTGTACATTACAAAATAAATCCAGCTGCATTCTTCAGCATACCAAAAAACAGGAGAAATGCCTCATTCAACATGGATGTGCATATATAGTACACATGTTCACAGGGAAAGTAAAAGGTTAATCTTTTCGCTGGGGCTCTGCATCATAAAAACTGGATGTCATGTTTCACAAAATTCTCCATATTTCTGAACGTGTTTGAGGTATGGTGTTCAGGCCAGTCCTGTCATTAGGCCAGGTAAAGCAGCCATCTCAGATAAAATATGTCAGAAGACAATGGTGGATCTCCCAGAGCTTTATTGAGCTTTCACACCAATACTGGCTTTAATGCCTGCCTTCTGCTACATAAGCAATTGTTGTTCTCAGATACAGTAGGGAAGTATCCTATCACCAATATTGAAATAAGTGTCAAGAGGCAAGACATCTGAATATTCAATATGAAATACGGAGAGGGCTGATGATGGCATGTCACTAATGTTTTGATCCCTATTGGCCTATCTAGGCCAAATATTCCTTATTTGTAGAAATTTTTATCTTCCTTTTTCATTGACAAGCAAGAATAATGTCAAACCTAACAGAATCATAATTAATTTTATACTGTAGAACAAATAATATTTCAAACATGAGCAATATTATCATGGGGAGCAAGAGAAGATTTAGCTTAGAATAAAAAAAAAATACCAAAGAGGAATGTTTGCAGATGAATCTGTGACAAGTTTACAAGAAAATAAAAATCACATAGGAGCTGGTAACCTTGAACAGAATATCTGTACACATGGCCTTTCCATGTGTTATTATTGGTTCTTGATCTTCCCCTTTTCCATCCCAGCAGTCAAGTTCAATACACCTAGAAGTGAAAGCGAAAGAAAGATGGAATACAGTAGTCACAGCAGTCAAGTTGTAAAGAACAATATAGTTCTACTAAAATTACTGTTAAACACTCATTTTAAATATGCTATAGTTTTGCACATCATCTAAAAAAAAGGGATTAAGAAATGCCAATATATTTTCTTAGTGGAACTTGCAGTTTCATCAGATTTAATTTGCAGGTAATTAAAATAATGTATATGTACAACAATGAAATACATGTGACCAGTATAATTTATTATTTGGTGGTAACCAATAATCAAAGGAATCAGCATTCAGATTGTATTTTGCAAAAAACCTATTCATTGTGCTTTCTTTGTCCCATAATTTCTTTCAAGATATTGAAATATATTTCTAGAAATCCTATTAATAGGTTTTCTATATATATATATGCATGCAGATTCCCTCAATCATCAAATCTGATGGCAAATTAAATTTACTGAATTTAAATTTAAATTTACTGAGTTTTAGCCTCCCTTAAGCACCTCTCACCTGCATCCAGCCAAGAAGACTTGTCTGTACATCTCCACTGATGACTTTCCACCAAACTGCCTTCCTGTGAGATATGTGTTGTGGGAAGAGCTAATAAAATAATGAGCCAGAGGTTGTTCCATCTCTTGATAGAGCTCTAAACGGTCTAGGAAGACAGGGGCATTCTCATCTGACATCAAGTACCGGCAAAACCCATCACTTGACATGACACCTAAAATGAACAATACACAATGTTAGAATGCAAGCTTTATCATTATTCTAAAATTGGGCTCCTAGTTCATTCCCTTAATCTGAGATAGCAATTAGATGAAGAAGACAAGTGGAGGGTTTCTTGATTCCTGATTGATAAAGGGTATCCAGCCTTTCCTAGAAATAGGACCAGATTCTAAAAGAGAGTTACCCAAAGACGGTTTTCCTATTTAAAGAGGCAAGACATACAGGATGTCCCAGGATTATGGAACGAGCCAGTCTATCTCCATTTGCCTCTATTTTAAAGATAAAAGCCCCCTAGCCAAGAAATGTTTGATCAGTTATAGAAATAAAAGACAGTTTGGAAATCAAATCCATCTCTCCTTCTGCTTAGAGTGTTATCTGCAATACAAGACGAAACTAATGGTTAGGAGGTTCACAAGCCATTTAGAACTTTAAAGATTAGAGCCAGATCAGCACTTTAAATGGAGATTGGAAACACTGTATACTGACAGTCAATGCAAGCAGCAAAACAATAGCCTAACAATGCCTCACAGACTTTTTTAAAAAATGGACAAAGTATATCGGTGTTTCTCAACCTTGGCAACTTTAAGACATGTGGCTGGTTGGGGAATTGAAGTCCACACTTCTTAAAGTTGTCAACAGTGAAAAGCCCTGACGTGTGGCAATAGCTCTTAGGCTCATACACCATTCCACAGTGCTTTACAGCACTCTCTGAGCAGTTTGCAATATCAGCATATTGGCCCAACAATCTGAGTCCTCATTTTACAATGTAAACTACAAAGAACCAAAAGTTAAGAGTAGCTGACAACAAACAAGCTGAACTTTTTTTTAACAGAAATTGGAAGCCATCTCTTCTTTTTACCTTTATTTTTCAAATCTTCATCTGGTTCATATATTTCAATTATCTGCATCGCTCTTTTGGGATCAAAGAATGGAAATAAAATTTCATTCAGCCGAGGATCTCGTTGATGCTAAGGTAAGAAAAAAACAAGACTGATGAAAATTACGACATGCTGTTTTGCTTCTACAAATCTTTCATCAGTACAAGTAATATTCAGGAGGGGCTTGCTTTTAAAGTCAATTAGACTTCTATGTTTTTTTCTTGACCTTTTTTTAAGATCTACATTTTTGCAAGTAAATTAATTTTATTTCATGTTCAGTATAATTCTGTGCTCTAATGGTATCTTAGTACAAATGACTACAATGACTACAAATGTTCACCAAGAAACAAATTCATGCAATAAGAATCATTTATCTACATTACTGCCCACATCATAATTCCCTATCTCAGCCTTGAACTAAAATGCTTTTGAAATTCCCACATTTGGGTAATCATGGATTAAAATATGACTTCATATATGAAGAGGAAATTATAAAGAAAGGAAAGTGAAATTGTACAGGACAGATGGCAATGAATGTTTAAAGAATTCTTGGCAATCAATCAATAGCTTCAATTAATTTACATCTAAACTAATAAGAGCGCAAAAACTTGGAGCTATGGGTATATCACAAATATTTATCACTCCTGTCTGAATAAAAATTGATGAGTGACTTATATAACAAATTCTTCTGTTAAAGATTATTGTTTGAAACACCTGACTCAAAATTGATTTCTACATTAGTTAGTAATTGATAGATAGTGGTTCTATTTATTTATTTATAAAATTCATTGGCTGCCCATCTTATCACAGGAGAACTCTGGGCAGCTTAAATCATAAATGATATCTCTATCTCCATCTCTATACCTATATCTCTATCTCATCTATATACATACACACAGAGACACACAAAACATAAATAAATTAAAACAAAACAAACATTAGGAACTAATTAAAAATGGAGAGGGGGCAAATGGGGGGGGGAACCTGTTGCTAGTCAATTAATCACTTTTTGGAATTGGTGTAATACTCCAAACAACTGGTGACCTGGTGGGTCATCCTTTCAGAGATATTTCCTTACCAGATTTCCTTAATGCCTTCAACAATGACAAAACATCTAATGTACTGCCTTCATTGGAAAAGCTGAGATACATTCAGACAGGTATCTGTCTTTAAAATAGCCTATGTTGAATGATCTATGTTCTATGACATTTTGTATTATGTCCTGGAACTGTTTTATAAAATTGCCAAAGTTCAATTCCATGGGACTCATCCCAGATCTGGATACATTCTGTATGTTAGCCCATTTGAGATACTTTGATTCAAAAATTGTTGCTCGATGATGCATAGCTGTGTCCAGTTAAAGGTTATGGAAACAACATTTGTTAGTAGTATAAAAATTGTCACCGCCCTTATTCTTGTTTGGTTTTAGTAATTAAAACAATTTAATAAGTCCTTGCTATATGTAGCATATTTAAATAAGAGTAAAATATGTAGTTACCATATTCATCATAGCAATGGGTACCTTCTATTCATTAAATATTTTATTGTTTCCATTTTACTACATTCTAGATCAGTTCATCATTCATCATTTAGTTTATGGGAGTTGAGTTTCCTTTTGTTCAAGTAGTATCCAAAGGGATCCAAATGTCCACAGTCCTATCAGCATTTAGATCTGAGTGCTTTCTCTGGCATTTGGGCCACATAACTGAGTAACATGCTCATTGATTGACTTTTCAAATTATTTTTTTGTGATTGGAATGATTTTTGTGACCATGGGCATTTACTATTTGGATTTTTTTCTTGTATGTTTTAATTTTTGTACACCCAACCAGATTCACTACCATGAGATGGGCAGCTATACAGTTTGGGTGGGTGGGTGGGTGGGTGGGTGGGTGGGTGGGTGGGTGGGTGGATGGAAGGAAGGAAGGAAGGAAGGAAGGAAGGAAGGAAGGAAGGAAGGAAGGAAGGAAGGAAGGAAGGAAGGAAGATAATCTACCAGAACTTCCTAAGCAGCTTCCTAAGTAATGAAATATGATCAGATTCAAAATTGTTCTTACCATCCTAGGCTTGCCTCAGGGAATTTCTAGACAGGATGAGAATTTGTAGAGATTGGAAACAACTGTAACTTTTTACACCTTTTTATAAATGCTTTCTTGCGCAACTCTAACTTTTAGTCCAAAAGAGGAAGGGGTGGCAAAAGAGTCACAGAAATGACCCTCCTTGGTTTCTAAGATAGTTAAAGTGAAAGAAGGGAGGGGTATTTTCAGATGTGTAAGATTCTGTTAAACATGCAAATCTATTCTGTAACCTTATAATAAAGATAAAACCAGTGCTTCTTAGTTGTGTTTCTGGTCTGCGCTACCTTACAAGGTTAACAGAAACTACATTCTATTACCTTCCGCTCAGCCCAATCCTAATCAAACATACTCACAAACAACTTAGTCCTTTTCTAAAATACTAGCCAAGCTTCAGATTAAATGCTAACAGGAAGTTGCACAGCAGAAACGTTATGTAGTAGAGTGTTCTACAGTTCCTGCTTGATCTGCTGTTATAAATAACACACATGCAAATGCAAGCAAAATAAATCCTTCTGTATAGACAAGCCTTTCATCGGGGACTTTAAAAAAAAGAGATTTAAAGATGAAATACAGAGCCTCCTATGTTGTCAGACAACACTTTTTTCCTTGCTCATATGCTACATGGAACGTCTACATTTCTAAAATATTCTGGGCATGCTCTGTAACATCTAGCAATAGCCAATGTAAAGCAAATAACTGGCTTTTCTTTCTACTGAAAATATTCTTTGTCTGCTCCGCAACTATTAAAAATGAAATCATATATTGCAAATCATAATCTCTTAATCTATGTTCCAAATATCGTAAATGTACACCAGATGAACTGTTTTAATTTAATTCACTGTACTGGATAATTATACTAAAACTAGTCAGCTATTTAATAGACAACCTAAAACTAATGAAATATAAAAGCTGTTAGATGCAAACATTATTTAATGCAAACATTATTGAAAAAGAGGATGCAACTTCACAACCCAAACACAAAACCATATTCTCCAAGAAGTACAGTGAACAGTTTTGCAATGTGTGTTTCAGTACAATATCCAAAATAAGTGGCAAAACAGAGGATGGGCTCAGTTCATATTAACAATCTACCAGCTCTTTTCATTATACATGAAGTCTTAATAAAGTATTTCAAATTACTAATGCGGAATTCTAGAGAGAAAAAAGGTAGAATCTAAATACCTGGAAACAATTCCCCCAAATTTCTTTTTCTTTTGGATTCTTATAATGTCATATTTGAATAATCTTTCTACTCCTCAAATTTAAATTGCATCAGTTCTGATGGATCGAATGAAAGGTCTGTGTAATCTGCATATTTTTCCAGTTATGGTCAAAAAGGTTTTTTGAGTTCTGCAACTCTTAGGATCAGCAGCTGAGATATCAGAGGCTGAATTTTAGTCATCTTGCTAAGAAATAAAGTACTTAGCTTATTCCTTGCATAGCATGATATACAACATTTACTTCATTAGTAATTGTGTGTGTCCTTACATATTTGCAATTAAATAAAAAAATCATTATGAGTTGTTCAACAAACCATAATCAGAAATCATATCTAACATAATATGTGAACTAAGAACTGTAGTCATGTCTCATAGTACTAATGCAAATCCTTCTACATGCATTTCTATAATTCACTCTGAAAGATAGTGACCATCTCTACATTTATGGTAATGAATTCCATAATTTGCTCTACATTGTCTTCTTTTGTCATCACTAATGATCAGTCTGATTAGATATATGAATTTATGAATCTCATTTCCTGATGATCCATTCCTAAAATTGCTAGTAAGGCATTAGTACAAAAACAAATAAATATTAGATCATTTCCTAATAAAAATTATGCAGCTGGGCCCAAAAATTGCAGAGAAAATGAGAGATGCAGAAGTTTTGTCTTCTATTTCCTAATAGAAGGCAAAAGCTGGTAATAGGACAGCAAAGTAATTTCTTAATTCACCTTTAATGAAAACATTGTATGTGTTGCGTATGTTTTTGTCAATGTGTATAAGTGTTTGTAATTTTAAAAAAATTAAAAAGAAAGAAAACAACAAATTTTGCTGACATATTTGTACAGGTAATTCTTGTTTAGCAACCACAACTGGGACCGGCAACTTGGTTGTTAAGTGAATCAGTTGTTAAGTGAAACAGTAACTTATTATCTTACTTCAGCTTTCCTTTGTGTTATAGACTTGCAAAGGAGGTACGTGCAAGAATTGGTTGCAAAGCTACATCACCGTGAAAAATGTCATCACAATTTGAACAGTTGCTGTATGAGGCAGTACAACAAGAAAATTTAACCAATACTGCTAAGAACAAATTATAGTTTTTTGCTATATTGCTATCATGCTTCTTTACTTCTTTGTCTTCTGGAGATTTCCATTTCTTAAGGTAAGCATTTTACAAAAATACAAACCTCAAAACTACTTTTTAAAAAAAGTTAAATTAAATTTGCTGCTGAAGATTTTCCTATTTTAGTGTGGGAGAGACTTCTAAACAAGAGTGGATGGTTTCCTCAGAGTAACCCCATGATAGACAAAAATATGATCAACTACAACAGAATTGCGTTATAAACTGCTATTGTGAAATAATTCACTCATTTCTCTCACCAAATGAGAGGAACTTGGAAAGGATAAGAGCCAGATAGCATTTGTTGATAGTGAACATGAATTCTCGCCAATGCTGATTTCTTAAATTTCATCCCCAGGAAAGAAACCTTAAGGAGGTTTATTGACCTACTTTGCACTGTCAAGGAACATTGAAGAAATGTCTAATCAAGCCAATTGAGACAACTGGTTCACACACGTTATTCAAAATACGAACAATGTTGTTTGTACAATCTATGCGTTTGAATAGTGAAATACTGAATGTCAACCATTTAATAAAAATAATTTTAAAATCTTACCACAAAGAATTCTCCATTGGCATCTATAGCTATATACGAGACCGCCTCCTGCCCCATACATCCCTTCGTCCGATCCGCTCCCACAGAGAGGGTCTTCTCCGGGTACCGTCGGCCGGGCAATGCCGGTTGGCGACACCCAGGGGAAGGGCCTTCTCTGTGGCGGGCCCGGCCCTCTGGAACGACCTACCCCCCGACCTTCGCACTACCTCGGACCTCCGCCTCTTCCGCCAACGTCTTAAGACGTATCTATTCCAACAAGCCAGCCTAGCGTAGGCCCCCGTCTCTGACTCTATTTATAAATTTTAATTTTTAGGGTTTTAAATGGGTTTTTAGCACGGGTTTTAATTTAATTTAATATGTTTTTTAAATAGTGTATATTGTCTTTTGTTATGGTTTTTAATAATGCCTGTGCGCCGCCCTGAGTCCTAACAAGGAGAAGGGCGGGGTATAAATTCGAAAAATAAATAATAAATAATAAATAATTAAAAAAATACTGTGTGTTTTGGTAATACATAGAAAGAATATCTAATTTCTAAGGAACTTCATACCACTGACTTACTACCTACAATAGAATGCAAGCATTCTGAAGACAGCCATGTCACATGTAAACCTTAGAAAAACATCAGTCGAAATAAAACATTTTAGTTACTACAGAAAGAAGCCCAATTTCCCTGCCACCACCTCCTCAATATTTAGGACTAAATTCCTAAAAATAAAAAAAAAAGATTTCAAATTATTTGGTTAAGACAACATATGCAATAGGAACAAAACAACCACACACAGAGCATCTACACAATACAGCAAAGAATCAATGCAAGCAAGTTGCAAGGCCAACAAAAAGAGAACAGGAGAATGCATCAAGTTGGAGCCGATTTTTGCACCTGCAGTCCTGCCGAAATGGAAAGACCAGCAGATCAGAAGCACAGCAAATGATAGCATGGATCATGCAATGATACGACTGGGAGAAGCAAGCCACTGCAGACAGACTTGTAAGGTAGTTAATGTATGAAAAAGCTTACTTCATTTAGAAAGCTCACTAATTGGTCTACCGTTAAATAATCTGTTTTGTCTCCATTGCTGAAAAGAAATTTATTAGAAAAAATGTAAGTTTTCATGTAAGATCCTACAGCAGGTATGATTTACATGTTGACATTTATTTTTATATTCCCAACATTGATCTAATATTCTTTAACAGACCTAAGCTGCATTTTCAAAATCAGTACTAAGAAGTGATATTGACTATGCTTGCTACAAAACAGCTCCTTCTCTCTATTCCCCCGATTTAACAGATTAAAGAAAGAAGCAATTCAACATGTAAGTCTTCCACATTAATAACTTAGTGCATGAAACCTCAGCTGTTAAGACTTTCTTAACCTAATTAGTTCTTATATTGTGTTAATAACCTTAAAATAGCAAGTTAATATTATAGGTTAGTAAAGCCAATTTAAAAACAGAAAGGGTTTCTTTAAATCAGAAGATCCTGAAAACCTATATTGGAACATTCAACTGAGTTAAACCTTTGGAGAAGAAATTTGACTTCTGATAGGAACACTGCATGACATAGCATTATCTTGAGATTAAGTAACATTAAAATTAAGTTTATTATGTAGAGTAACTTACATTTTTCTAAAAAGCTCCTCTATATCGGTACGAGGACATATCTTCTGGGTTAGTTCATAAAACTTCTCAAAAGTAAAAGCTGAAGGCTCTATTTCATCATTCTGAAAGTAAAATAAAGCTTAATATGTACCAGTTTGGATAAGTACTGACTTAGCAATTTACAATATATTCATTACGGATGGAAACAAATAATTCAATAATTCTGTACAATTGCAGCAATAACGTACATTATTTTACTGCATTAAAATATTCTAATTATAATTAGCATAGAAGTTAACAATGGACAAACTGTTAATGAATTATTTTTGAAGTGATACTGGATAATCAACTTCAGCCATTAACTGTTTTAGGCTCATAACACCCATCTTGAAACTATTAATTCTTGAAAATTAAATTTAAATACCTTTCCACTGGGAAGACCCAATTCTTTAAGTGCCTGAAATATCACTTTTTCAGTTTTACCTGACGCAAATGTTCTGGTAATGCTAGAAAAAACAAAAAAAGAATGAATTAAATTATTCTAAAACTTTGGCAATCTCATAATCATTGCTGCATCACATGTCCTCTACTGAAATGACAATAGTTCATTAATGACTTTCTTAATTGACAATGTAAAGTATCTCTTCAAGAACATTACATTTTTATTTGGATAAATAAACAATTCATCACCTAATTTTCACATCCATTACCATATATCTAATCTGTAGTTTTGAGTGAGTGTGAACATTCATAAACCAGGGATAATAAGGGAAGATATTAATATAGAAAACTATATCTACATAAATTAGATACAATAAGAGAATACATCCAAAGATGTTATGAGAAAGTTGAAATTTGAGGAAAGACTACAATTTGAATCTTGTGTCCTCTCACAGAGGTTGGTAGTGGAGTTTCTGTTTTAGCACCTGAAGACTGGGAAACTGTTGCCACTTACCCTTCTGGAAGAAAGCTGAAAAACAAAGCTTCCAAGCATCCTTTATTATTATTATTTTGTTAATTATTCCCACATTTTGGTTTTAGTGTAAATGAAATATTTTATATTGTTGTCCCAACGGTGCTTTTTCAAGAGGCAACTGGACTTTCTTGTTTTTCTTTGGAGACGTTTCATGTCTCATCCAAGAAGCTTCTTCAGCTCTGACTGGATGGTGGGGAATGGAAGGATTTATATTCCTTGCAGACAGCTAGTCATTTGCATTCTCTTAGAGAGCTGTTGAGGCTATTTGGAGGTTGATCTGTGTCCTCAGGGTCACCCGAGTGGTGCAAATGTGTACAGAGCCTTCCTGGCTGCAGGATGTTTTCTGCCCTGTGTCCTTTCACTGTTGAAGATAGGGGATGTTGGGGATGAATCTGTGTTTTCTGTATCTCAAACTGAAGTGCAAATGGTTCCTGTAATTCCTGTTCCAGAGCTGAAGAAGCTTCTCGGATGAGAAGCAAAACATCTTCAAAGAAAACAAGAAAGTCCAGTTGCATCCTGGAAAAGTACCTTTGAGACAACCATGAGCTGGATGACTGAGAATCTCCATAGACATTTCCTTTTGTTGTTGTTTTCTTAAACTTTGACGTCTGTTGCTGCAGCCTGTTCTTTCTCACTGCTTTTGTGTTTTCATACATTCTTCATCCCTCTAGAGAAATCTCCGCTGATCAAGAATTATATCCTAACACAGGAATTTTGTATGTTTTATTAGTCAATTATTGCAAATATGGGTGTGAACTAAGAAACCTTCTCACATCATGTCCTAAAAGTAATCCTTGGCCAATCTCACTTCAAATTTCTTTCACTGAGAATGAATGTTTTCTCAACATTTTTTTTGAAGAGTCAACTTTTGACTCAAAAGAGATTTTTACAATGATGCCTAGTCGCCATATACTTCAGACCTTGTTCTCTTTTTTATATACACTAGAATAAACAGATAATCTAATCCAGTGATGCTGAATATGTGGTTTAATGATTACTGGTTGTTTGCTTTAGCCTTATTAGATTCATGGACTGATTGCTGCATATGCCCTACACCCATTTGAGCAACAGTGGTCAACTTATTTATGTTATACCACTTATACTTTTGCCCTAAAAGATCAACTAACACTCTTTGGCATGAATAATACCGCAAAAATATGGGTCAAAAGATCTGTATTTAGGTATATCAATGGCAACCTCAAAGGCAGTAAAGTACATCACTAGGATAGTTTGTGATTGTTGTCCAGCATGTACAACAATATTATAGGCTGGTGGACTATAACTGGGAGAAAGTTGAAAATGATTTACAACTTACTAGCTGATAACCCAGCATTACCCAGGTATTTATTTATAGGGGGGAAATGTCCAGACCAAACCTAATTTCTAATGTTGGATTTTTCCACTTACCAGAGGCTCTTAGCCTTGTGGAATATTATGAAGCCATTACCATGGCAACTCCACTGTGCTGCACAGTAGAAGCCATTTTATGGCAGTACAGAGGAAGTTTCAATTCTAAATTTCAATTCTATCCCGAAAATAACGGAGGTTTCTCTAGCAGGTTTATACAGTGTATGCATTGTTTATTTCACTATTCGCTTTTGAACATCCGATCAGGATAGAAAATATTGTTGAATCATAGATCCTAGGCACAGATTACAGCATCCCTTTACCTTAATTAACAGACTATTAAGCTATATTGCTTCTAATGGACTTTCTGAGTTGTGATTGTTATTTATTTTAATTTCACATCCATATAATGCCTGCATTACCCCACACTTGAAGCTTACCTTCTAACTGGAATTTTGCCATTAGTGTTAGTCAGAAACGCCAATTTCATCCAGCTAGAAGGGGAAAAAAAACCCAATTAGACTTTTCCCCAAATAATCCAATAAAAGCCCATTTTGTAAGATGAACTGTAGAAAGAGAATAAGCCAAAAGCTTTCCCTGGGATTGTTTTAAATTACAAAGTATAAAAGTGGGGTTTTAAAAGTTCACACAATTTACATATGGAGTTATGTAAAAACTTAGTCAAATGTTCAAATGTTAACTTTCATGCCTTCTTGCATTTTATAAAAGACAAATTGCTGCTTCTCACTCACAAGACTAATTTCCTACTATCATTGTATAGAATCCTTAAAGGCGGGCTTGACATAAACTCAGTTTGATCAGAGAAGGTGAGAGGCAGGTTTCTCAAACTTGGGCAGAAAAAGTCAGACTAATGAAAGTCAGCTGCAGCTGAGCTATTATTCTATTTTACAATGAACCCTGGGCTTCTAAAACAGAGTTGAGCTATGAGCCACAGCTCACTCTGTCTCTTAGCCTTCTGGAGGGGACAGGAGGCCATGCAGTGATATCCTGATACCAATGAAAGTAATATGATTGACATTTTTCACCTATTTTTAAAATGCAAACTGCTACTATTCTGACCCATAACCCTGCCCCTTTCCCCCATAGCCTGAAAATTCACTGCTAAATGTTATTGCCATTTTAGGTCATTTTTCCAGGGTTGAGTGGGCAGTTTTAAAAAAGAGAATGGAAATGATTTGCTTCACACTGGCCTCTCATTTTTGTTTGTATCATTATTATTTTTTTGTGTGAACACTAGAAAACAACTTCTGAAATTGTGCTTCATGACTCTGCATGTTTGTAACATGTCCTTAGGTTATTGAAAGACACTAACCACATGCAGGCTACAGAATCCTTGACACTGTTCTAAAAGTTCTAATTGAATGAAAATGCTCCAAACTTTTGGATACAGGTAAATCTTAACAGCATAAATAACACACAAGTTGGGAAAAAGAGGGAAATTATTTCCTCTGACTACTATTATTCTGTTATCACACCTTCTTTAATGCCTTCCTTTACAGTCAGGCTAGAATGAACACAATTTAATACACATGAAATATTTAATTCCGGTCTAATGGATGGAAAGCTTCAATTGAAATGTTTTTTAGCATCCAAGAAATAAAGCAACTACTGAAGCACTTTTGATAACATTTGTTTGAATAGCTATGTACTACATATTATGAGTGAGAAGAGGCAATGCTGGTTACTCTACACGTATTCTTGCTCTCCAGAGAGCAAATATGTTGGTGTTTCCATGTTCCATGAGCAATGTGAATAATGGAAAGGTGGCATGAGATACGCTTGAAGTCCCTTGAATGAAGAAAAGCAGGAATTTCTGCACTCTGGAGAGCTTTACTGAAAAGGTGCTAAAAGCTACAGGAAGTTAAAGGGTGATGTAAGGGGGGCTGTTAGTGTGCCTGTGTATCCCACACTTACTTCAATCTACTTCTACAACTTGTTTTTCAGATATATTCTACAATAACCTGTCATCCACAGCAGAGATACTCTGTGGCAAGTCATTCAGCCTAGCATTTTGGAATATAGAAATGACAATGATGTTGAAACCACATACTACATGGAGCTCAGCTAATTCCCCCAAGGTTTCTTCCTACATCAGACAAAGATGTTCCAAGTAGTTTCAGAGCAAATGGAGGGCTGAAAGAGTGAGTAAAGAGGTTCCAGAATTTCTTCAGATGCTTCTGCTCTAAATCTCTCTTTAAGACTATTATGCATCCTGAGGACTGTATTCCCAAGGGTGCTTTTTCGAAAGGTGATTGTTTTTTTCCTTGAAGACGTATCACTTCTATTCAAGAAACTACTTCAGTTCTGGATGAGGTGAAACATCTTCAAAGAAAAAACAAAGAAAAGTCCAGTTGCCTTTTGGAAAGAACACCTTTGGGACAACCATGACTTGTATGACCGAGAATCTCCATAGATATTAAGGAATTGTGCCTTCTACTGCTTGGAGAGCAACAGCAGTTTCTGAGGGGAAATAGCATTTAAGGAAACTGGGAAGGACTAGAAGAATCTTTTCACATTTGTTGCTGCTAAATCTTTTAGCTTTCTTTTTGAAGAAATGAAAAAGAGGGCTTACAAAACATAGAAATATACTTCAGGGTAATTTGAGCAGGGTAGGAAGATTACAACAAAGTATTTGGTCTCAGCTGCGTTTTCCTAATGTTTTGAAATATTCTCTGAGAAATCTCATAAATAAAAGAATAATTCAGCTCTGGATCCATATGAAATAAGAATATTTGTATGTAAGTGGACAGCCATTCTCCCTCCTGAACCAAGAAAAACTCAGGCAAAGCTAATAATTAAAACTGCCTCTCTCAACAGATAATAAAATCCAGCAGTAAACCCTTAACTTTTGAACGTGTGTTTGACTTTGGGAACATATTTTATTTTGTGGAAAAAAATGTGAGGAATAGATTAATACCACATTTCTCATGGATGTTTGCATTGTTGGGTAATGTCTTCTGCAGTTTATCTGTGCCAAATAAGGAAAGGGAGGTTTTTTAAATGCACTTCAACAATAACATTGTAATTGATGAGGTGACGGGAATAAAGCTTACTGTTTCTTGAGGCATGTTGTGGGACAGACATTGTTGGCTCTGAAGTTACCTATAATTGATCTGAGTCCATCAATCCATTGCTGAAAGACAAAAAAATAAAACAAATATGTCTAGTGTGTGCCCACAAGGGCATATAGTGACCACCCAATCAATCAATTTAAAAGCAATATAACTACAGAAACATCTTTGAGTAACATGAGAAGAAGGCAGAGCTATGCTGCACCGACACAACTGGAGGTCTCTTTGCTGTAGAGATCCCGGTTGAACTTTTGTCGCCCCCTCGGTTCCATAGGAACCTAAACCGTCCTGGAGGGACAGCGATTAGGAAGCAAGCCTCGCTTGTCACAGGGGTATCACAAAACCCCTGTTTGACACGAGGGCAAAGCTTCTGAAGGGCGACCTTTGAGTAACACAATTTAGAATAATTAGCAGTGCTTATATATCAGCTCTAGACTTGGAAAATTTTGCATGTATTCAATACACATCAAACAATACACCATCTTCTTACCATCCATAGATCTACCACCTAACAGGTTTCTCCCCATAAAGGTAGTACTAGACTTAACAATAGTTTGTTAAGTGACTGTTTGAAGTTACAATGGCTCTGAAAAAAGTAAGTTACGACCGTTTTCACACTTATGACGGTTGCTGCAGCCTCATGGTCACATGATCAAAATTCAAACGCTTGGCAACTGACTCATATTTAGGATCGTTGTAGTGTTCTAGTGATCACTTTTTGCAAACCTCGATGGGCAAGCTAGATTCACTTAACTACTGAGTTACTAATTTAATAACTGCAGTAATTCATGTAACTGTGGCAAGAAAGGTGGTAAAATAGGTCAAAATTTACTTAAGAAATATCTCATTTAACAACAGAAATGTTGGGATCCATTGTGTTCATAAATAAAGGATTACCTGTACTACAGAAAGGAAAATGATTGGGAAGGGGAATGTGACTTACTTCAGTGAGTTCACAATATTTACTATCATGTTTCCTAGAACAATTATCATATTTGGAAAAAATGTTACCACTGTGATGTCTCACAAGGGAAAAAGTCCAGTGGTTAAAATGCTGGCCTTGAAACCAGGAGACTGTGAGTTCTAGCCTTGCCTCAGACATGAATGCTGTTTCAGGCCAGTCACTCTCTCTCAGTCCAACTCACCTCACAGGGTTGTTGAGGGGAAAATAGGAGGAGGAAGGAATATTAAGTATGTTTGCCACCTTGGGTTACTTATTAAGAAATAAAGGCAGGCTAAAAATCTAATAAAGAAATAAAAATTCAGTGGAGATTTGTTTATTATTTTGTAAAAAATACTACAGCTAAAGTATTACATATTGCAATTAACAAATCAATTGTTTTATTAATCTTTTCATCAATAACCCAAATATCTGTTGTTGATATATTCTGCTCACCATTAAGCAAATGTATTTATAATACTATTAGCTGAATTGAAGGCAATTGTAAAGCAATATTGTTAAATACTGTTCCCTTCCTTTCCTATTCATCTGTATAAAATAGCGCTCCCCCTTTTTACCTGTATGAAATATATTCAGATTTTCAGATTTTGTACACTATAACTCAGAATTTAAAACACATCTGAATTTAATAGCAATGTGGGCAGCCCAAAAATAAGCCATGGGCACAGAGCCTTTCTAGATTGGTATAAATTAAATTGGTAGAAGCAGGGTTATTATTAGAATACTTGTAACACACAGTAATTAATAAAGTTGGTAATCCAATTCAATTTCAATTCAATTCAATTTTAATACTTATAAACCGCACCCTCTCCCCACAGGGACTCGGGGCGGTGCACAGGGAGAATAAAAACAATAACTATATACAACATTTCATATTAAAAATAAATTAAACAACACCTGTGCTAAAATACCCATTAAAACTAACTAAACTAAAAATCCCCAATAAACCCAAAACAGAGGAATAACTATCCCAGGCCGGCAAGGCAGAAGAAGTGTGTTTTTAGTTTAAGACGGAAGGAGCGGAGGTCCGTGGTGGTTACCTCTTTGGTAATCCAGTTACCAAAGAGGAAGGAAGGGAAGAAAGAATGAGATTTATCTACTGGTTTCTCCACTGCAAACTTTGTATACTTCTAAAATTAGAAATCATTTTAATGCATAAACAGCTCATTTTTACGATGAGGTCATTGGACCACATTTTCAATCAATTACAGGTAATTCTCAATTTATGCCATTTAATAACACTATTTCAAAAAAAAAATGATTTATGACCTGTCCTCAAAGTTATGACTATCACATTATCCTCCAGATCATGTGGTTATAACTCAGGGACTTGGCGACTAGTTTGCATTTACAACCAATTGCAGTTTCCTGTGATCATGTGATAGCAGTTTGCAAAATTAGCCAATTTCTGACATGTAGCATCAATTGGGAAAGCCAGATTCATTTAAAAATCATATGATTTGCTTAACAACTGTAGTAAAAATAGAGATAAAATTAGTTCGGTCACATGATGACTCACTTAACACCTGCATTGTTTAGTGACTGAAATTCTGATGCCAATTGTCATAAATTGAGAGCTACCTGTACGGGCAAAAGATTAATGATAGTTTTATCAGTAGACATTTGGCACAATTTTTGCTGGGACTTCCATGTATAGAAATATCTAATAACCTCCCCCCCTCCCAGATGTTTGATGACATTCAGAGCTAACTAATTTACAAACTATCTTAACTATCTTTACTAATTAATACTTACAAATCAGGATTTATATGCTAATTTATATTTAGTCAAATAAGAAAACAATTCTCTCTTTCTGACCTTCTCCTTTGAAAAAAGCCTGCTTTATACAGATATCTTCTGTAAATCATGACACTGAATTCATATGTTTGAAGTGCAAATACAAAATTGTCAAAATAATCTCCCATTACGAAAAACTAGGGTTTTTTGCAGCATATGAAAGACTAAAATAAAGTAAAAAAAAAAAAAGTAGCCTCTGGTGTTTTGAAAATGAAAGATTTAAACACTTCTTCTAAAGTTGCACCACCAGGTGTCAGCAGAGGTTCGGAATATAATACAGTTGCAGGATTGTCTAGAAATTGGGGAAGAAAAATACAGGTATGTTGATATTTCTCTAAAATAATATTGCAACCTTCTTGATTTTAAGAAAAGAAATTATGGAGATCCAGATTTTACAGAAGTGGCACATGAAGAAGTAGAGAATTCTGTATCCTCAATTTAGTATCTACTGATTTAGTATCTACCAATATTGTAGCTACCTTATAAATACTCTATTACCTCTGTCCATAATTAATAATTGTGTAAAAACTGATGTCTCCTCGGAACAAGATCTGAATGCATAGAATAGCTAAAAAGGTAAGCAAGGAGAGTACTAACTATAATCCCATTTTTACATAATCTACCCTTTCTGCTTGGACTTCTTCATCCATACACATTTCATGCCATAACCTATAAATACCACAAAGTAAGATCTTTGGCTAGCTAATAATCTAAAATAAGATCTTTCTCTTACATACATACTTTACTCAATGACTTTACTCACTTATGGTACAATCAATGCCATCATCTGGCAAGATCAAGCAGAATTTGAATCCATCCTACCTCATCTCAGACTGTAACAAAACAGTTTACTTTGTTTCTCAGGTGATAAATAAACTTTGTTCAGCAGCAGTGGATTTGAGGACAAACAATGTAACTCAAAAAAAATGTACAAGCATAAGTTTCTCCATAGCTATTCAATATATATGAAAATATAGGCTGAGTATGTTATATACTGAGTATGTTACACACACACACACACACAGAATTTATTCACCAATCATATTTAAAAGCAGCTTCAGTTTCAATCTTGCAAATTTTGGCATAAGTGTGCATCAGTATTTTGGATGCACTTTCTGTACAGAAATATACTCTGACAAATAATTCACACCAAAGCAGAATGATTGTCCAAAGCCTTCTTGATCTAATGTGATGAATATGTTAAAGATAGTACCACACATTTAGAAAAAATACATGAATGTGAAAATGCAATTTCAAATTAATATGATTTCTGAAAAGTCTAGGCGAGCAGAATGGGAGGCATTAAGCAAGGAAACATCAAAGGGGCTGGTTTGCATTGTCCATATTACAAAGAACCACCTAATATTCTGGAACAGATGTAGCTAAAAATATGTAAGAAGAGCCTATCAGAAACAGAATCTCTGTGTAACAGGTAGAGAAGTAGCAGTAAAATGTTACTTTACCCACATTCTCAGCTTGGCTACCATTTGTCCCACACAGAGTTTAGTTAAAGACTTTGTTTCATAAGATGTAGGAGTACCTAACTCTTCAAAATTCATTAACTCACGATCCTTAAACTCTATTTCAAATCAATGTTACACAAGGTTTTTCTTTGCTGGAAGAACTTCTGTCAGGACAGCCTACAGCTGCATTTGCCTTTATTCTCTGTTCTCTGGGAAAATATACCCTCAGGCAGAATTTAGGAACTGCCAGGTTTTTCAAATCGAGTTTAATATTCAATGCTAATCCTTGAATTATGCAATTCTTAGATTTCTCCATAGATACTATTGTCTAAAGTCCTTGAAATATCGTTTTTGACTTGTTTTATTATTGGGAAATTGATACTGGATAATTTGTAATCCAACTACACCTGAAAGACCACATGCTTCTCACTTAACCTGTTATAAAATATTATTTTTACATATAAAGACCAATCAAAACAGAGCTGGAGGGGACCTTGGAGGTCTTCTAGCCCCTTGCTCAAGCAGGTGGCCCTATTCAATTTCAGATAGGTGGCTGTCCAGTCTTTTCTTAAAAGCCCCGGGTGATGGGGCACCCACAATTTCCAAGAGCATGCCGTTCCACTGTTCAATTGTTCTCACTATTAGAAAATTTCTCCTTAATCCTATGTTAGTTCTCTCTTTGATTAGTTGCCATCCATTGTTTATCTTGCCTTCTGATGGTTTGGAAAATAGGTTGACCCTCTTTTCTTTGTGATAACCCCTCAAACACTACTATACAGCTGTCCTTTAAAAAAAAAACTGGAGCACTTTACAATAAACAACACTTGCTATACCTTAAAGTTTATAAATAAATTCTTCATAACAATTTATTCTTATCTTCTTATTCGAATTAAACATGAAAATGTAATACTGTGTATTAAAGGTTAACCGTTGCTTTGTAAAGCCTTTGGTTTAAAATGCTATTAAATTACCATGGACATTAAATTAAGCTTCTCTTTCTTCTGGCAGATTATCTGCACTTATTCAATAGTCCCTGAAGTAGCATCTTTTTGAGAATATAATCTTTCTACTTCATGCAGTGCAGCCCTAGTGCTTCCTTCTAATACTAGAGCAGTTCTGGGAAAAGTGCTTTGGGATCTAATGAATTCAGAACATCACCTGATCCACCCTGAACATGTTTCTGAACTGCCTCATTTCCACTTTTTCATAAGTGAAGAAGGAAAACAGCAGGTGTAAAAATTGCTCTGCCACTCTGCCTCTGTTACGTGGATAAGCAATTTGCACGGATTACACACAGACATACACACACACTTTCAAGGACCCTAAACTTAGGGTCAACACTAGTGGCTGAATTTTGTTTTTTTACTTCCATTAATCAAATATCAGACAGTTTATCCTTCCTTACTGTACAGCCCTTCCTACCATTAAGCACAATATTTTTTAAAGAAAGTGCAGATTATGATCTTGCGTATAAATTTGAAGTTAGTCCTCATGGCTTCTAGTTCTAAGGGTTACAGATTACATCTCTCCCTGCAGTGTAATTTCTTATCACACATCTACACACTTCCTAATTGTCACACATTTTTCCCATACAGAAGAAACACCCAGATAATTTGAAAAGCAGCGCAGCGAGGGATTAGCTCATTTTTGCCATTGATGTCAAAAGATCTACGTTTAGATTAATATTTGCCAACCTCTTAAAGAATACTAGGGATTTACATGGAACAATAACGCCACAAAACACCAAAGCTATCTTTAGCTGCAGTACCTTAGCATCTTCAGTGCTTTCTGCCACCATGTATGTGAAGTTGAGGTTCACCAGATCAGTGCCACTACAGACACAAACTATTCGTCCTTCAAGTTCATTTTCTGCTTTACTGACAGCTTCAAGAGCAGCTAATATTTTTGGATCCTGTTGGACAAAATTAATTGCTTGAAAAAAACACCTCATGGATTAAAAAAAAGAAAAGAAAAATGTATTGCTCATAAGCATTTCTTATTCCTATTTATCTTCTTTATATTTTTCCTTTATTCCAAGCACATGTTTAGAAGTATTTCATTTTCTACTTAGGCAGGTAATAGTATACACAGATCATAGTTACTTTAGGTAACTGATGGTGGTTTATTTACATTCTGCCTGTAAAGTAGTAACAATAATTCTCGGGTTCTGGGTGCAGTGACCATACCCAAGTGAAATACTCCGATCATAGTTATTGGAGAGAGAGAAAAAAAGTGTACTTTAGGATACACTTCTCCAACTGACTTCTTCCAGATATGCTGCTACTCTCAAATTTCCCCCAGACAGCATGTCCCAATGGTGCTTTTTCAAGAGGAGCTTTCTGGCTTTTCTTTGAAGACGTCTCTCTTCTTATCCAAGAAGCTTCTTCAGTTCTGTCTTCAAAGAAAAATGAGAAAGCCCAGCTGCCTCTTTAAAAAGCACCTTTGGGACAACCATGACTGAGATTCTTCATAGCCACAGACAGCATATAGTACCAAAATATCTGGGAGACAACAAGTTGGAGAAAATACCTTAGGAATAAATCAGTGGCTTCTACTCCTTATTCAAATGTCAAATTGAGATCATAGGATCTTTTTAAAATGTCCATATAAAAGATTTACAAAAGACAAAGCACATTCTGGAGCCACTTGCTTCATATTTAGCATTTAAGTAAAGCTTTACTTACACTCTAATTTGCTTTACCAAATGAAATGAGGGGTGGGAAGGATTATTTATTCCCACTACTTCAGAGAGTAATTTGTCTGTGAGCAATGTTGATTTTCAAGTAACATTAAATTTAGCTTTCACAAACTGTTTTGCATTTACAGGAAAATTTCATCACCTACGGTCAACTAATTATTACAGGATTTAGGTTAAATTATCTAAAGATTGGTGTAGTGGTAAAGATGCTGCCCTAGAAACCTAGTCCCACCTTAGGCATGAAAGTTGGCTGGGTGACTTTGATCCAGTCATTCTCTCTCAGCCCAACCACCTCACGAGGTTAAGTGAGGGAGGGAAAGGAGAAGGAAAGACTATTAGGTCATTGCCTTGAATTATTTAAAAATAATAAAGACATAATAAAAAAAAACTATAAACATTGGACTATACTGTATCTGTCTGCCTTTGGATGAACGTATGAATACAATTTAGATTCACAGAAGGGGGTGTCTTTCTACCACCAGCTAAATTAACCAGTACTCCCACTGCAGAAGGGGAAATTATGTTAGAAGCAATGAAAAATTATTAGTCTGTGAAATTTATCATTACCCTGTGGCCCCAACAGACTAGAGAAAAGCCAGGGCTAAGGAAAGAGATAGAGAGTCATTTTGATGTAGATTGTAGAAGCTTTCAGTTTATTGTTTTGGATGATACCATCTTAATCAGAATCAGAATCCCAAAGAACATATGTATATTAAAATACATTATTATCCTGATCATAGCCATCAATGTCTGAAGGTATTCTGAATTAAGAAGCCTTGATCTAAGGTCTAGATTTTAAATGCTTGTGATACAATGCAAGCATCAGGATAGATCTTCTTAGTGCCACAGATTTACATGGGAAAATTTCAGCACATGCTTCAATATTTGCCACTGAAAAAACTCAGATCTATGGATGTAATATATCTTTTGTATGTAAACACTTCTAAATTATCTGATTTTCACCAAAAGTTAGTTTCTACAGCCCAGTTTTTCAAAATTAAAAATTCATTTTCCCTTAAGTATGCAAAGACTTCACAAGTTCTTAAAACAGAAGGAAGTTTCCATTCCTGGGCCTCAAGCCAATAGCAATTGTTTAAAACAATACTTTAAAACAAAACTACAGAAATACCTTTGGTACTGCTCCAAAGCGAATACTGTTGATCAGGGAACATTCTAAAACTTGCCCTTCCTGGAAAAGTAAGGAACATCATAAATGCCAAACAGTCAATGTCATGTATCTTGAAATAGAAAATGCACCAACAGCTAAGCATTCAAAATACACAATCTTAATTAATACCAGGCAGTATATATTATATTAATATCAGCAAAAACAAACATAGAAAATCTGTGCTCTCTAGAATTTGCCAGACTCTAAATGCCATCATATCTGGCCATTGGTCATGGTGGATGAGGTCTGAGGAGGAGGGAGTGATCACTCCTGATGTAATGGTGTGTGGGAATGACTTTGGGAGACCTGGTAAAGGGATGTTGCCAAAGAACAGTCAGATAAGAGGGAGCTTATCCCACAGCTGCAGAATGGGCAAAGCAAGAGGCCCAGAAGGGACCCTCCCAAGGTTATTGGGCTATACAGGCGATGGTACAAGAATTGTACTTTCAGATTTACAAGGTCCTGTCAATTTTGCTTTCAACAAAGCAGAATTGGTTTATTTGGCCATGTTTCCAGTCTGGTCTACCTGGTAAGGCTGACATCTGTGGAAAAGTGGGGAATTTTTTGCTCTTCAGAGGTTCTTCCAGGGACTCCACAGTGCTAATGGTGAGAGATGCTAGGTGGTGGAGTTTAGTAACATCTGGCCAAGGTTTCAAAGTGCTACACCATTACCTCCAGAGAAAATAAATCCAGCAACTTCATTCACACTCATCCCTCTCATAATTTCCTGCATCCAACTATACAAAATGTGGCAAGATCAATACTGAATTATTAGATGAAAGGGAAAAAATTAGTTGTTGCTATACAGGTACAAAACTGAGGCAAGTAGAGAATGGCTAGAAGATATAGAACAAGGATTGCAAGTGTGTATACACACACATACAAACACACACACCCCTTCTATCCATAAATACATTTTTTCCTTTTTCTTATTAATGGTTGGAACTAAATTATTAGCAGAAAATTATTTTCTTCCCTTCAAACCAATATTACAATCTTTGGAATATTTCTTCATCATTATACCTTTAATAAGTTTAACTAGTCTGGTGTCCTCTAGTTGTTCAGTTTCAATTCCCATAATTCCCCCACAGCAATGCAATAGTAGCAGCAGGATATTACAGGCGCTGTCTCAACAAATTACAGGCTAGAGCATGGTCCTAATATATCTAAGGTCCTAATATATGGGAAAAGTGCCTCTCACTAGAACAGCTAGAACTGTACCTTATGCTTGTTAGAGGAAGCAAAAATCAATCGATCAATCATGAAATCACTGTAAATTTTACCTTTCCTTCACTTTTCCATGAGAGAAAAAAGCCAAATTCATCAACTTTAAAGAGGCAGCCTGGTTCAAAAACAGAAGATTCCTGTTGAAAGAGAAACCCAAAATATTCAGGTCTGTAAGAAAGAATTTAGAATCCAAATTATCCACCTTCTTAAAAAAATTCAGAGACAAAATATTTTAAATGAATGAATAACTAAAGCAGCAATGTACTCTTTGTAGAAATGTTACTCAATGGAGTTAAACAGTATGATCTTGAAGTACTCTACTAAGATTACACTTTAACTATGAAGGAATATTCTTAGGTCCTAGTAGATTTCTATACTGACTTAAGGATATGGCTCACTTTTTCCCAAGGCTCAAATTATCCTAGATACATTATACAAGTATCCACAATCTAGAGACAACTGTAATGCTGGGAAAGGTAGAAGGAAAGAGAAGAAGAGGCAACCAGCAGCAAGATGGATGAACTCAATTACAAAGGTGATAGATGCATTATTGAAAAAGCTGAAGGACTAAGTAAGGGACATCATGAAGAAAGTCTATGCACTTGTTAAGAGTTGACAACAACTTGATTGCACATAATTGTCACCACCACCACCTTTTCTCATGAACTTGGGTATGCTACACCGGAGATTAGCAGGGATGGGGGTTTTTTGGAGACAGATTTCTAAATCTTTAAAAGTACTCTTTTTCTATTTCAAGAGCTAAGAAAATGGAGTAAACGTATCGCCAAAGAGGGTTATTGGGATTTCAGCCTTTTACTTACTTGTCATGTTAAAGGGAATGTTCAGCTAATCTATCAAATTCTTGAGATTCTGTTTATGCATGTTAAAGTATCAAACAATGCCAGACAGTTATATTCAGTTAAACAAACTATCTACTACTAAAAGGAATGCTGATCCCATGGTTAAATAGAAGAACATTCTGCATTTTAATCTTTTGAAGTGCAATATGTTCCCTCTTACATTCCTTGAGATGACCTCTTTTTATCCTTTTACATTTACTTATTTTATTTATTTAATTTAATTTATATACCGCCCTCTTTTCCAAATTGGGCGGTGCACAGGGATAATAAAAAGATAAAATGCATGTAAATACAATTTAAGATTAAATTAAATAAGTTTAATCTGTGCTAAAATAATTTAAAACCCTATTAAAACAACGATTAAAAACAAACTATGCCAGGCTGGCCGCATGAAACAAGTAAGTCTTTAATGCTCGACGGAAGAGGCGAAGGTCCGTGATAGTACGAATGATTTACGCAAATCATTGAATTATCTCCCTTGCCTATATATTATA
Organism: Rhabdophis nuchalis; assembly: GCA_039707465.1. Classification (NCBI taxonomy): domain Eukaryota; kingdom Metazoa; phylum Chordata; class Lepidosauria; order Squamata; family Natricidae; genus Rhabdophis; species Rhabdophis nuchalis. The sequence goes on from CM077643.1 coordinate 237,832,018, forward strand.
TATATTTTTGTCCTGGATTCTATGGCTTTCTGACCTTCATTACACTGTGATATATGGGCATTCTTTTTTTTTTTTCTATGCATTTTTCATTGAGGAATTTTAAAAGGATGGCAAAAAAGTAGGAATTCAATTGTTGCACATTAATAAAATAACATTTTTAAATACAAGTACACTCACCAAGTTGAATGGGAATGTTTATTATCATTTCCAAGGCTGTTTGCTTGGAACAATCATTCAAAATCTTTATATAGAGATATATAATATGGATTAGTATTAGTTATAATTCTTCTTAGCGAGTTGGAAGAAGAGAACAGCTCTAATTTGGTTCTTTTTCTTTTCTCTATCATGGCCACCAGGATGCTTAAGTCAGGTTTAGCTGAAAACGAGTGCTCTTTTTTTTTACCCTATCATGCAGTGTCTACTTTCAGGAAAAGGTGGTGTTTGCTATTACTCTCTGAAGCAATAATGATCAGAAACAGATTTCTATTATTTGCCCTCAGAATGCAGCTTCCAGCTGTATTTCCAGATACTGTATAAGCTCCTTACCTCTTCGTATCTGTCAAAAATAGCTCCATCTTGTAGAAAGGAAGGCACTGGCTTCTGCCAGTTAAATTCATATGGTTTTGCCATTCTGTGGACCACCCTGAATAATTAAAAAAAGCAAATGAAATAAATTGTTGCCATGTTTAACTCTCATAAGAAACCACAAATGGTTAATTAGAATTATTCATACAATACTACCACTTTTTCTTTATAGTAAATCCTAGAGGAAACAGTTTATTTAAATGAAAATCCAGACAAAGCTTGCCAAGAATCTGAATTTTGCCTGTAGGATATCTTAACTAGCAGTAACAACTATTTGAAATTTTGAGATTGTATAATACTTGGTAGGTATGCTCACAAAAGACTTTATGGAGAGTGTGATAAGAACAAAGCATTCATTTTTTGGAAAGCTAACTATTGAGAATGCCTATAACTTCTGGCATCCAGGCATACCCTTATTTACTTTATCTGTTTTCCAGATCAATGGGTATGTTTCTAAATCAGTACCAACCAATTACCAATGCTTTTACTTTTGTAAAAGTACCCATGTTCTCCTTCTTAAAATGAAAGATGTGCTTTGCACATGATAACCATCTATGTGGTTTTGTTATAGGAATAAAATAACATTTTAAAAAATCACTTTGGTGTAGAAGCTTGGCAGGTAGCAAAGAAAATATTCATCACATTGATTTTAGTAAATATTTATTCAGAAATATTTATAAGTCCTCATTTTAATCAACTGTTTGATTTTAAGCGATGGAATTGAGAATTAAACTATCATAGCATTCATTAAGATCTCCAGCTGAAAATGACAAACACTCAGGAACAAAAACGAAAACATTCATAATGCTATTTAATACTATTAATCAGAGAGATTTTTAAGTAAACCCTAGGGCTACAAGTCAGAAAACATGAAGAGCATCAAAAGGCAGAGGCAGTTAAAGTAAAATATATGAACTGATGATCTCATTAAAAGCTGCAATGTGGAAAGAGAGAGAAACACCAACAAAAAGAAAGACAAAACAGTTTAGCCTTGGCAAATTGCTGAAAAGTATTGCTAGACAACATAATTTTCATTTGAATAAACAAAGCGGCCTTTATTTCAAGTTCTAAAAGGCTACACTTTCCAAGCAGAATTTAGATGTGCCCTTTTTAATATTTTCAATTTAACGGTTTAGAAACAAATTTTGCAAAGGATTTCAGGCCTCTGGCCTTTTATCCACTCACAGGATAACCTTCAAAAGCACAATGGAATGGGACTCAGAGTGGTGCTATTATTAAAAGACTGAGGGGAAAACATCTTGAAACCATGTTCAGCATTCTGTCCTTATCTTGTTATGCTATTCAACTCAATGGAATGTTGAAAACATATTATGCAAAAAGCATTCAAGGCTCTTGCGGTCCATCTGTCTGTCCATCAGCAGGATAACTCCACCACCACCCCTTGCTAAAAAGAGAGAGAGAGAGACAGAGAGAGACAGAGAATGGGATCAAATTTGGTATGGTAGTCAAAGCCAACAAGAGAAAGGCTGAGTTTGAAAATTAGCTGGATCAGGTAAAGGATAGAAGAGAAAAACCTTCCCAAAAAATTCCCCAATGCATTCCTATGAGATGGAATGGGGCAGCAAGCCCCTCCCACTTCCTTCCTAGTCATTTGACCCGAGGCTATTTTAAGGAGTTGGAAAACATTCCAAAAACTCTGCTCTGCATCCTTTCTTTTACTTATTTGGTTGTTAGAAGGTCGGGAAGTGAACTGTGACGGGGAACATTAAATTAAAAATATCAAAAGGACTTCTTTCAATACTTCATTTTCGTCTGCTGAAAATTAATATAGACATAACACATTACCTTAAAACAGTGGTTCTCAATTATTTTCTGTCAGGCCCCCCCTAGGAAGAAGAAAACATTTCGCGCCCCCCGCGCGACTGTAAATAGTATCATTTGTCTATAAAATTGTTATAAGTACACCTCTGCATAACACTGTATCCTTATTAACGTATAAGATAATAAAAGAAAGAAAGAAATGTGGATCAATTTACAACAAAGAATAGCTTTATTAACTGTAGCAGAAAAGATTTAAAGTGCATTAAATCCTTAATTAAACTATAAACATTTTTGGATTGGACATGTCAAACCATGTGACCGGGTGGGAGTGGCCAATTTGGAAAATGTGAAACTCACTTAACAATGGTCTTGGTTAGCAACCAAACTTTTGGGCTTAATTGTGGTCATAAGTTCTCTCTCTCTCTCTCTCTCTCTCTCTTTCTTTTTCTTTCTTTCCTTCTGTCTTTCTTTCTCTCTTTCTCTCTGTCTCTTTCCTTCCCTCTTTCTTTCTCTCTCTCTTTATTTCTTTCTCTTTCTTTCTTTCTCTTCTCTCTTTCTTTCTCTTTCTCTCTCTTTCTCTCTCATTTTTTCTTTCTTTCCCTCTTTCTCTCTCTCTTTATTTCTTTCTCTTTCTCTTTCTTTCTTTCCCTCTTTCTCTCTCCCTCTCTTTCTCTCTCTCTCTTTCTGTCTCTTTCTTTCCCTCTCTCTCTTTCTTTTTTTCTCTTTCTTTCCTTTGTCTCTTTCTTTCTCTTTTTCTCTGTCTGTCTTTCTTTCTCTCTCTCCCACTTTCTTTTTCTTTCTTTCTCTTTCTCTCTCTCTCTTTCTTTCTCTTTCTTTCTTTTTCTTTTTCTTTCCCTTTCTTTCCCTTCCCCCCCCTCTCTTTCCCTATTTCTCTTTCTCTCTCTCTCTCTTTCTTTCTTTCCCTCTTTCTCTCTCCTTCTCTTTCTTTCTCTCTCTCTTTCTCTTTCTTTCTCTTTCTTTCTGTCTCTTTTCTTTCTCTCTCTCTTTTCTCTTTTTTTCCTTTCTGTCTCTTTCTTTTTTCTCTCTTTCTCTCTGTCTGTCTTTCTTTCTCTTTCTTTCTTTTTCTCCCACCTTCTTTTTTTTCTTTCTCTCTCTGTCTCTCTCTCCTTTGTTTGCCCATCTGTTACTCTCTCTGTGTGTGTGTGTGTGTGTGTCTGTCTCGCATTCAGGCACTTAAATCACTCTGTGTCTCTGTCTATCTCTCCCTCCCTCCCACTCTCTGTCTCTCTGTGTGTGTCTGTCACTCTCTGGTTCCCCCCTCCCTCCCTGTCTCTCTGTGTGTCTGTGCCTCTCTCTGTCTGTCTGTCTCCCCCCCCCCCCCGAACCTCCTCAGCTCCTGGAAGTAGCCTGACCGGCCCGCCAGCCCGCTGGCTGTATTTACTCGCTCGCTCTCTCACCCATCCACCGGACGAAGGAACCTGGCGTCCGATGGGTGAGCAAGCGAGCGAGCAACCGCGGCCAGCGGGCCAGCGGATTGTTGGGCGCTGCCGCAACTTTCCTTACCCGCCCGCCGGCCAGTCGGCCACAGTTACTCACTCGCTCGCTCACCCACCGGACGCCAGCTTCCTTCGTCCGGTGGGTAGGTGAGCGAGCGAGTAACCGCAGGCGGTGGGCAGGCAGGTTGTTGGGCGCTGCTGCAGCAAGTTTCCTTGCCCGCCCGCGCTTGCTTGTTCGCTCGTTCACCGGCGTCCCCGTCCCCGCCCCCCATCCCCGCCCGCCGCCTGCCCCGGCCGCCTGGCTGCGCGCTCTGCCAGGGGGCTGCCCCCTCCTCCTTCGACCTCACCTTTCCACGCTGATTGGCCCGAAGCGCATCCCCTTCCTTATCCCCGCGTCCGCTTTCTGCCTCGTCCAGCCTAGTGGTGCTCAAGAGGCACGGCTTCCGGCTGCTCCTTCTCTGATGCCTTTCTTAGTCGCCTTCGGGCTTTACCTACAGCCGCTGCCGCCGCCGCCGCGGAGTGGGCCTGGGATGCCAAGACGGCGGCGGCGGCAGTATCGGTCTTTCCGGGTGTGCGGCTCCTGACTATCAAACGCGCCCCCCTTTACGGAGCCTCGCGCCCCCCTGGGGGGGCGCGCCCCACTATTTGAGAAACGCTGCCTTAAAATAACGCTCATGACCTTCAGAAAATTATGTTTTAGAATAAAAGCAAAAGCAAAGAAGTTCTGAACTCCTTGGAGATGAAGCACTAATATACAAACAGAACTTTGCCAAATAATGAACACTATTTCAGACTTGTAAAGGTAGGGAAAGGAAATTAATGTTATCTCAGCGCACTGTTCTGTCTTTTTACCTTTTAATGTCAAATTGCTTTTGAAAGCAAGATACAAGAACAAAGATGTGCAATTATGAGAAAGGCAAAATAATCTTTTGAAAACTTGCTATCTCTTCCTGCAACCACCAACTCCTTAAAATTCTTGAGGATAATTTTACATATGCTTTCGATACATTCTAAACACCATTATTTTATTTTAAGCACCCAAAATCATTTGCTACAATAACCTTTAAATGTGCATTGTGAAAAACCATGAGTAATAAATGAAACCAAAATTTAATAATGAAATCTATACTTTGCTATTCACTTGCTTCAGTTAAAAATACGAGGCTTATTTGCTTTCTTTCTCTAAAATAAATAAGACACATACATGGCTTATTTTTCTCTTATTGTATATTCTTGTAACAACAGGACTAAGCAAAATCTTAGAGGGTTTAATATAAAATAAATTGAAATACTGTGCATTGTTTTAAAAGAAGACCTCCAGGAAGTGCCATCTGAGAGCAAGGATTTTATATCACTGCCCTACAACATAGTATGTACTCAAGAGTAATTTCCCCCCCTGCTCCCCTAACAGTTAACAGCACAAAGGTAATTTATGTGTTACATCTGTGGAGCAAAGACACTCATGAGAGAATAGCATTTACTGCAGGCACATGATGAAATGATGAAAATCAAATCAACATCCTAATAAAACTTTCAGGTTATTTTTACTGCAATTCTTGACCATTTTAAACAAAAATGAAATGGGCGTATACAAAATATTTATTTATTTATTTATTTATTTTATTCAATTTGTATCCCGCCCTTCTCCAAAAGGACCCAGGGCGGCGCACAGGAAAATTAAAATAACATACAAAGCAATACAAAATACAAAAATTTAAAAACCTATTAAATATGAAATCCTGCGCTAAAACCAATTAAAACCCCCCATTTTAAAACTATCTATACTAGTCAACAGCGGAGGCTATGTAAGGCCGGCTTGATGAAACAGATGTGTTTTTAAACACTGGCGGAAGAGGCGGAGGTCAGTAATGGTACGGAGTTCAGGGGGTAGGTCGTTCCACAGGGCAGGGCCCGCCACAGAGAAGGCCCTTCCCCTGGGTGTCACCAGTCGGCATTGTCCGGCCGACGGCACCCGGAGAAGGCCCTCTCTGTGGGAGCGTATCGGTCTAAGGGATGTATGGGGCAGGAGACGGTCTCGCATGTAACTAGGTCCCGAGCCATGGAGCGCTTTGAAGATGGTCGTCAGGACCTTGAAGCGCACCCGAAAGACCACAGGAAGCCAGTGCAGCTTGCGCAGGATCGGTGTTATATGGGAGCATCTAGAGGCTCCCGTAATCACCCGCACGGCTGCATTCTGCACTAACTGTAGCTTTCGAGTGCACCTCAAGGGAAGCCCCATGTAGAGAGCATTACAGTAGTCGAGTCGGGATGTCACGAGGGCCTGAGTGATTGTGCGAAGGGCAGCCCGGTCCAGTAAGGGGAGCAATTGGCGCATCAGGCGTACCTGATGAAACGCCCCCCTGGCCACGGCCGCCACATGGTCTTCCATGGACAGCCGGGAATCCAGGAGGACACCCAGATTGCGCGCCCTCTCCACGGGGGCCGGTGTTTCGCCCCCAATGGCCAGAGTTGGAGTAATCTGGCTGAACCGGGGTGCCGGAAACCACAGCCACTCAATCTTGGACGGGTTGAGCTTGAGTTTGTTACTACCCATCCAGATCCGTACGGCTTCCAAACACCGGGACATCACCTCAACGGCATCGTTGGGGTGGTCTGGGGTGGATATGTACAGCTGAGTATCATCAGCGTACAGATGATATCCCACCCCAAAACCATGGATGATCTCACCCAGCGGCTTCATATATGTGTTGAATAGGAGGGGCGAGAGGACCGACCCCTGAGGAACCCCGCAAACGAGAGGCCTCGAGGCCGACCTCTGCCCCCCTGCCAACACATATTGCGACCGACCAGAGAGGTAGGACGAGAACCACTGTAAAACGGTGCCTCCCAGCCCCAACCCCCCCAGTCGGTGCAATAGGATACCATGGTCGATGGTAGAAATAGAAACCAATGGTTCATAATTAAGTAACTTAAACTAACAAGGCTACAAAAGACATCAGAAACATTAATTGTGCTGATAGCTTCATTGCAACATGAACAGCTATCACATTTTGAATAACAATAAAAGGTACACTGGTACTTTACAATGCATAAAGCATATCATCTTGACCATAGTTTTAAATGTATCTTTAAAAAGTAGACATTATTTTCTCTTAATATTATGGGAAAACTGCAGCACAATAAAAGCTCTATCATTATTAGTAGATTCTTTGATGCAGAAGGGCAATACATAAAGTACTGATATGAAATACTTGCAGAATCTCTTCTCTATGGAATCAACATGATGAAACTTTATGGGAATTTACAAAATAATACTAGGAGTTTGAAGCTCTTCTTGTTAGCAATCAAAAACTGAAGTAATTGTTAGTTTGGATGCCAACTATAATGAATTTTGGTGATCAATGTCATATAATCTTAGCAAATCCAGTTGAACAATGCACAATTGTTTTAATTTAACAATTCAACTGATAACCTTCATGCGGCAATTACTACAACAGCTAATGAAATCATAAAGCAGCTGCACCAAACTCTCTGATCCAAAAGGCAAAGAAAAATGGCAATTTGTGAAAAAGAAATTTGAAACAATCCAAATTATCCCATGTACTTATTATATCCTATATTAAACTTAGTTACAATCCTAAATAGTCATTTAAAAAGAAAATATGAGTATATTTTATCTTAATAATTGACTATTCTGCAAAAAAAATGCATAAGGATTATATATAATACACATTGGAGAAGAAAATCAGAAATCAATTTCTGCAATTCAGCATCTTCTCAACTGAATACAGGTAGTCCTCAACTTACAACCACAATTGAGCCCAGAATTTATGTTGTTAAGTGAGTTTTGCCCCATTTTATGACTTTTCTCACCACATTTGTTAAGTGAATTACTGCAGTTCTTAAACTAGTAACACAGTTGTTAAGTGCAGCCGCGCGGGTGGTCATGGGAGGCACAAGGCAGTCCCACGTAACACCTCTCCTGCGCGAGCTGCACTGGCTACCTGTGGCCTTTCGGGTGCGCTTCAAGGTGTTAATGACCACCTTTAAAGCGCTCCATGGCTCGGGGCCTAGTTACATGCGAGACCGTATCCTGCCCCATACATCCTTCCGGCCGATCCGCTCCCATAGAGAGGGACTTCTCCAGGTGCCGTCGGCCGGGCAATGCCAGTTGGCGACACCCAGGGGAAGGGCCTTCTCTGTGGTGGGCCCAACCCTTTGGAACGACCTGCCCCCTGAACGCCGTACCACCACAGACCTCCGCCTTTTCCGCCGGCGTCTGAAAACGCATTTATTCCAACAAGCCGGCCTAGGATAAACACCCGATCTGGACTTTTTAGTTATAAATTTTAATTAGAGAATTTTAAAATGTTTTAGCACGGGGTAATTTAATTTAATTGGATTTTAATAATTGATCTATTTATGTACGTTGTGTTTTAATTTACCTGTGCGCCGCCCTGGGTCCTTTTGTAGGAGAAGGGCGGGGTATAAATTTAATAAAATAAATAAAATGTGAATCTGCTTTCCCCATTGACTTTGGGGATCACGTGATTCTGGGACACTGCATCCGTATTAAATATGAGCCAGTTGTGAAACATCCAACAGTAACTCAGGTGACCATGGGGATGCTGCAATGGTCATAAATGTGAAAAATGGTCATGTCACCTTTATCAGTACTGTCGTAACTTTGAACAATCACTAAACGGACTGTTTTAAGTTGAGAACTACCTGTACAGCAAAGCTGTTTTTCAGAATGCACTGATCCAGCATATATCTGTGATTCCAGGGGTTGCAATGGTGAAGAGGATGACTGTGTAAAAAGCAATGCCTACAAGGGTAATATGTGCCTTCAAAAATTTAAGCAAGAATGGACCTAATTAGCCTTTGGACAAAATACATTAGATAGACCTGAGCTGCAGGTTAGATAGGGAAGTCAAAAATACTGTGCATAAGAAGACAGTGGCAGACACTTTTGTGTTATTGCCAAGAAAACTACATTGACATGTTGAGCTCCATTCAAAATAGGCTCTTTTTGGTATATTTTAACTTATTTCCTTTTCTAATAGTAATAGTATTAGACAAGCACTGGTCCTATCTTCTGACTCATTGCTCAGAGGTAGGTCTCATTAAGTAGTTATTTCCACTTCATTATTGTCCACAGAGAAAGAAACTTTGTGAGACAAATCATTATTAACTTTGTCAACAACTGATAATAAACAAAGGCTACGGGGAAAACTTTTGACTAATATTCCTGCGGTAGTCAGGGAATGAAATAATTCTAAGAACTTTAGGTTCTATATTTTGTAAATAGTATACTGTAGGTAAAGCATTTATTTGTACATCAGGAATTTAACAGAAACACTTCAATTTACACTGAAATTAATTTAAGAGGAACTTTGGCCAAATCAAGAACAAAAATAAATTGTGAAGGGCTGATTACAGGCTATAATAGAATTCAGAACAAATGAAAATTCAATTACCTTTAAGTACTGAGAAAAGAAATGCTAAGTGTACTGCCAGCAAGGATTTCTCTAATTTCCAGAAATTAAGTGAGGGGGAAAAAAACCTTGAGACCTTAGTTTGACATAAATAAAAATTAACATAACAAAAAAACAAAAAAGCAGGGGGAGGTGACAAAAGTCTTTAGCAGATAATCTAGTTTAAAACTTCAACACTTTCTAAAAAGATCAATCAAAATACATAAATCTTTAAAAGAAAGATCACATGCGCTTGATATATATTTGGGGAAGAGAGTATGACTTTGGTTAATGCTTCTTTGGCCTACAGCTAGCAAGCAAGATAGCCATATAAATTTTCAGCCAGAACACTTTTCAAGGCCTCCCAGATGCATCAGGAGATGCAACTCTCCCCAATCAACAAATAGTTTGGCAACTCTAGGAACTGCAGTTGAACCCACTGAGGGAATGTCAAATTGGAAAGGTGGAACAAACCATACAAGGATCATGCATTATATTAAAAGCGTGAAGGGCAAAGAGCTGATAGACAATAACATAATCATGATCAAGGGTGAAAGGATTTCCAGTCACTGCAAAGTTCCAGACATAAATTATTACTAAAATCTCATAAAAACAATTTAAAATGGAATTGGATAAAATACAACTTAAAATAAAATTGGAAAAAATAAAGTTTAAAATGAAATTGGAATAAAATACAATGATTTAATACATAGATAAATAAAATAAAATTATATTTCAGTATCACCCCTACAATCTACCCCAATCAGTCCAACATATGCCGATCTCAACCAAATCATTTTGTTTAAGTACTGTGTTGTGTTAAATGTTATTTTCAGATTCTGACCAGGCATAAGGTAAATCGGTTTGATATGGGGATCCCAATGAGTCATTCATTTGGTATATAGACCAAGGTACGTCTCTCTCACCCTCTTATACAGGCAACAATCAAATAGGATGTAAGCCAGGTCTTCTACCTCCACTGATCTGCAAATGCAGATGTCCATTGTAGGGTATAGATTGGAATCTCCCATATCTGACCATTGTGACAAGCTGTTCGAATCTCACTCACATAAATATCTCCCAAAGAAGTTTTGGCAGTTGTAACTTCAAATATATTTTTATTTGAAAAGTATGTTTGTATTTACTCAGCCACAATACAACTAATAAAAGAGAATAATCATATAATCAATTAATAAAATAATAAAATAAAATAAAATGAAATGCCAGGTGGTTCAAGCTAGCTTGGCTAATGTTGAGAGATACTGAATCCTGTAGTTTCATATTATCTATTTGTAGGTTGTCTACTTGTGCTGTGGAAGTTGAAGAGCTCTCGCCTGTTCATTGGTATGTGGGCAGTTTCTACAGCAGACACCCACATTTAAGCAAACAAAAGAAAGATTTGCAACAGTGTCTATTTGTGTTCCAGCTGATTTAAGTGCAAAATCTGTTTCAAGTGCATTTATCTATAAAATACAGGAATATAAGTGTTATTCTGGACTAGAGGATCAATGTGAGAGATGTGGTGTACAGAAGAAGAAGAAGAAGAAGAAGAAGAAGAAGAAGAAGAAGAAGAAGAAGAAGAAGAAGAAGAAGAAGAAGAAGAAGAAGAAGAAGAAGAAGAAGAAGAAGAAGAAGAAGAAGAAGAAGAAGAAGAAGAAGAAGAAGAAGAAGAATCTTTATTGTCATTGTAATAATATTGTAATAAAATTACAATGAAATTGGTTTGAGCACCGTGCCAACAACTGCACCAGGTGGAATACAGACAGCAGTGACAGCCACAACAGGAATCTCTCCAGGCAAACAAAAAAAAAAGAATATAAAGAATGTTCTTAGTCAAGAAATATAATGGGTCAGAAGGCATACTATTAGAGGCATTTTAATGGGATTGTTGTGAGGATATAAAGGCTGGTATTTATATTGTACACCTTGCAAGGAAGTCTGTCATAGAAAATAAATAAACACACAATATTTCAAATAACCTAGTAAGTATACTTTGGGTGAAGCTAAGGGGGGAAAAAATCCAAAGCAATTAAATTCTAATTTCCCTTTCTTTCTTTTGCAGAGAAGCAACTGAACAATTTGATATTGCATTTACACAATATCAAAATACAATTCTGACATCTTTATTAATGTGCTGAGATCACATAGTGCCCTGGGGTGTGTGTGAAGAATATGAATTGTATGCAGCAGCATCTTTGGTTGCTGTGCAACCATAGCATATCTAACCATACAAGGTGGGAGGGGAAAGCTGTGGGAGGTTATATCTGCAAAAAGGATAACAAAGGATACACGATGTTAATTGTTTGTGAGGCACTCTGACATGTATTTGAGATGAGAAGCTATATAAATTGAAATAATAAATACAATCAAGTAGACCACAGAGAAATTGGACATGCACACAGGAAACAGGAAATGAAATCTTAAATGTAAATAAACATGAGGATGTTACTTCTTGTAGTCTGCCATAATTTTTAGCTACCATAAGAAGTTTCTTTTTCCAAATAGTTCCTAATTATGCTAAAGAACAAACTCAAATGTAATGTGTATGTATTTCCCACAACTTTAATGGGGGGAAATTACTGTAAAATAAACTGTGTTATACCACAAAGTTATATCACTTAAACTTAGTCTGATGCATCATCAAATACTTATTCTTCTTTGTATATATTTTAATAAAAAGTTTTGAAACAAAGGTAAAGATGATACGAATTAATATTAAAGGTGGTAAAAAAGAACAAGAAAGTAAAAATGCAAACAAAAAGAAAAAAAATAGACTTTCAGGCTTCCTCACAGTAGTTGTAAGTACAATTATAATATATGCGGAATTCATTATATGCATATCAGAATAATGCATTCAATATTAAATTATTTTAATGTTATTCTTTTAATAATGCACTTAAAATAATTCCTTTAAAAAGCCATTGCCAAAGATAGAGAAGGAATATAGTAAATTGAATTCTATTGTTACCACATATTCCTTTGTTGATATAAAATATAATTAAAGTTAATGTTATTAGAGCTACTTTTCTCTTTGTAAGTATCAAAATCTTTATTACCTTTCATGATCACTGTCCATAGCACTTCATTATTAAAATTATAAGACCTCTAGCAGAATTTTTGTTATAGTTTGCTACACCCTGTTCCTCTATCCATAAACATTAACTGTGTTGGAGAAAATCCAAGTAAAGCACGCCATGAGCTAACGTTAACGTAAATGAATGTAACAGCAGAGTAGTTTCTCTACAAAAAGATTCTGTTTAGGATTAGTAAGGCCAAAAAGACTGGAATGTAATTGGAGAGTGCACACTGAATCCCTTGTGAAGGAAATATCAGATTCCTTGACTTGGATTTTAAAATAAACACAAAGTCTACTTTTAGAGAAACAAAGGAACAGGCAAATATACAATACACAATGCCTGGCTTGGAAGACCATACATGAGAAGGAACCCGAATCAGATCTATAGGAGCATTTGCTCAATAACTGTGACAAAGCATTATGCTGGGGTGTTCATTCTGTTGGTGCAGTTTTATTGGCAGATTAGTCAAGAGGGCGAAGACATGCTCAAACTATGGACACTACTTATGACAAACCCTATAAACCTTCATATGCAATCCTCTAACAGGATTTTATTCCAACAATGAAACTGGCAGTAATAAATTTCCTATATTTTATCTTCATGTAGTTGAACACATGATGTACTCAGAGGGAATCTCTAGTAATAAAAGCAACAGATAAATGATAGCCCTCACAAAAAAGAGAGAAGGGAATCTTTACACACTTCTCCCTCGGGTTTTGCAGCTGAAAATAGAAAGGAATATGGGCGTAGAAAGGACAGAGGCCGTAGAGAGGGGCATAGATAGTGAAGGAATGTTAAAAGCCATTTACAGATAAAACAAACAGTAAATAATACATCAGTCCTGGGAAAGAAGTCAGTATGAGGAAAAGATTGAAAATTGCCCTGCCTTGATTCTGAAGAAAAAGACTGGCAGGCTTTCAAGATTCTGTTAGTATAGTCTACAAAATAAAGTGGAGTTCCAGTAGTCCTTGTGGCAATCTCATTCCTGGCCTTGTCTATCTCAAAGAGCACAATTCTCTCATCAGAGAGCACCTGAAGTCAACGCAGTATTTGTTCACTCTCAAGGGAATTGGCCACAGACGTTTGGAGGAGTTCAGGATCAATTTCTAATCTCACAAGTTCTTCCAGATGACTTAGCCTATAGCAAAGAGTTATAAAAGTATAGAAATGTTCTACTTCAGGGACTAATCCGAAACACCAAACCATTTCTTTCCAATGATGTTGTGTAGATAGGTAGTAGCCATGATTGACCAACTATTCCGTAATTTTGCCATTCTATGAATCCTGTGCAATCAGGACTTGTGATTATACAAAGCATATCAAATCAGCCCAATACTGCTTTTAGTATGTCTTCAGACCTCACCATCAAATGGGTTCAAGATAAAGGCACACTAGAGGACCATAGACTATTTATCCCTGGGAAAAATCTGAATGGGCCTTGTTGGAAGAATAAATTTAAAAATACAAAAAAACAAAGAAAGCACTGAACTATTACTAGATAAGAGTTAACTATAGCTCTGTCTCATCATAGGACATAGGTCTGGTTATTGCTACTCTGAAGATATTTGTATATAGTGTTTTTAAATATCTATTGTCATAGTAACTTTTGTAAGTAAAAGGCTTTTAAAATCACATATATCAAGCACAACTAACAGAATTTACATATTCTGTTAATGTATAGATTATTTAACAATATTTTACTGAATGCATCACAATTGGCTAAATGCTTCAAATAAACTCATTTATTTTGCTTCTATACAGTGTTTAGATTTCTACATTTTTATTTTTAGATATTTCCCATTTAAAAGAAAAACATTATACTTAGCCAAAGTAATCTAATTATTCAATCATTAATGCCAACTTTGGGAGACAATTATTTAATACAGAATTACCCAAAGGGATATCTAAATATATTGCATCAGTCTGAAGAAGACTGATAATAATGTTTTAAAAAATCACAGCAGACAATATTTATTGGTAGACAGTAAGTCTAATTAACATGCATCTTATGCCCAAATTAGAGCTATTGCTGCTCTCTGCCAGCTGAATTCCCTTTCCATTTTGTCATGCAATTACATAAGAATGTTCAGTTTATAAAATGTGAATAAATATGATGCATGATATAAAAACAAATTCAAAAGTAATGCCTACAATCACAAAAATGTGCTGGGTGAGGGCCAATAATCTGAATTATTAAATAGATTCAAATTAATGAAGCACCAGCTTGTTCTGGATAAGGTTATGCTCCCAGGTTTAGGCAGTCTCCCTTGATATACTAAAACTAATTGACATTAATAATATCTAAATAGGCTTGAGTAGTACAGAGTCACTAAATTCAGTTTCATCTACCTGACTAGCTATTGCCTTTCCTAAATAGAAATAGCCATGTATCACAACCGGTTGACTGCAATGCTAAGTAAGGTAGCCTGAAGATAACCAGAAACAGCAGCTGAAGGATTATCAAGTCAGGATGATGGAATCAAGAGACACTGATCCTGAAACTACTAGTCTACCTACCAACTGCTGGGCATAAATCAAGATGCTGCTACTACTGTAGAAAGCTCTAACATATGATATAGAATCCAAGGATGAGGAAAAACATCTGTCTTAGCATCAAGCTATGGTGCTGGAGAAGACCTGCTGAAGTTCCTATCTGTTGGAGTAACTCAGCTGACTTAGAATGTCATGCAGCAAAAATCTTCCAATCATGGAATTCCTTAGGACCATAATACTCCT
This sequence comes from Rhabdophis nuchalis, assembly GCA_039707465.1. Taxonomy (NCBI): domain Eukaryota; kingdom Metazoa; phylum Chordata; class Lepidosauria; order Squamata; family Natricidae; genus Rhabdophis; species Rhabdophis nuchalis. Next base: position 237,847,093 of record CM077643.1, read on the forward strand.
TTAGTTCATGCCTGTTGTTGATTGATAAGTACTTCTTAATGTTATTTGGTGCTGGAGGTGTAACTGTTGTACTAGAATGCTGTTCTTAAACTCCTTTGTGTTACACATTCAGGCTCTTTTAAGATAATGGTATGCACATAAAATGAATAGTAATAAAAAATTAGAACCCATTCATTTATCTTTTTAAATTTGCTATAGCTATCCACACTAAAGGGTATTAATAAACCAGGCACCCTTACATTAGATACACTAATAGCAATTTGGAGGAGTATTGTTGCAGGAAGAAAAATCTGACTTTTTGTTTATAGGAAGGATGCTCAAAAATTATACTGCAAGATTTAAGTGCTCAGTGTATCATCAACAGCTTTGCTTTTCAAATATGATCCTACATCCTGACTATTCCATTACCAAGTCACAGATGTGGCACATAGATACCAAAAGAAGGAAGAATATCAGGCATTTCTGGGCAAGAAATGCTGTGCCCCTCAATAATGCCTAGATGTGGCAATAACATGATGACAATCAATGAAAATTAAGTTACGGGATCAATTTAATGATCATTACAGTACATAATACCTGGTCAAGAATGTGGATGTGGGTGGGTTGGGGAAAAATGGGAGAGCACAACATTGTAATTAGGAATATGGTCCTTGTTCAAATCCCGTCAGCATGGCTCTCAAAAAAAATGTTACAAATTAGCCACAAATATTTCTCAGGATGAATGCAATGGTCATGTCAGCTGAGAACCTAAACACAATTAGACAATAACTTAGACAAACAAAAAAGGGCTCAGAGTTTTAACTGACATGACCATGGCATGCTTCCTGAGAAGTATTAGTGGCACATTTGTACCATTTATTCTGAGAGCCAGAATAAACAAAACGATGTTTACTAGCCACCCTTTTACCTTTTTCTACCTTGTTCCATATCTGTTTGTTTTCAGATATGAATCCTTTTTTTCATTTTGAATCATAGATTACATTGCTCTCAATCACACTTCTAACATGATTAATTATATAAAATATGTTTTGCTTCCACTGAATTTCTCAGTTACGTATTCAGTGTTACTACTGTAAGACATCCAGAAACAATTGGTACCATTTGCCACAGTGAAACATGAAATAAGATTACACACTTGTCCAGCTATATTTCAGTACCACATCTAATGCTGAGCACCATAGTTTAAGAAGAGTTCAGAGAAAATGAAACAAATTCAGAAAAGTGCAGTGGTGATGATCAGTGGAATTGATGCTAGGTTCTACCAAGAGAAATGTAAGAAATAATATTTAGCCTTGAGAAGAAAAGAGGGAACACTCTTCAAATACCTGTAAGGATGTCACACAGAAAAGTAAGACGTTTTGTCTCTGAGTACCAGACATGAAATAATGGCTTCAAATTACAGGAAGACAGATTGGAACTGAAGTATTATAAAAAAAAATCCTAATAATATTATCTAACAGCAAAACCAATAGCACAGACAAATGTTTCTTTCTCTGCATGGATCAGACCAAGGAGAGGGTTTAATTAAGATTCCCGTGTTTCTATGTGATGGCTTAAATTGCCTCTCCTACTCCTGTAATCTTCATCCATTCTCTGCTGCAGTCAGAAAAAGAGATGTAACATATCTTTGAGCAATTCATTAGAAAACAAGGAAATTGAAGTTGAGTGCACATTTTGTTTTGAGGTTTGCCAAACGACATTCAATGATCAGTAACCTGAAACAAAAAAATAATAATAATTCTTCCATCCATTCCTAAAACGTAATCTAAATATCCTCCCCCCCCCCCGCCCCGCCAGCATTTTTCCTTTTGCTTGTGTTCACAGGGAGCTACAGGATGGACCATCAACCTATAATTTCCCTGACAGAATCAGAACAGGAGCTGGAGGAGATGGATGAATTCCCTCTCCAATTGGGAAAAAAAGAGTGATAGTGCCTCAAAAATAATAAGCATCCAGTTCTCCTGATTTTAATGACACTGTAACTGAGCATGTGATAAAAACACAGGAAATAAAACAAAACATTTTTCAGGATAATACTGGAAAATGCAGGGAATCTTGTAACGTAAAATTGCTAAGAGAAGCAAAGAACTACCAACCAACCACGAAAGATAAATATACTGTACATAAGTGGTTAACAATATAATCTACTATATTAGTGTTCCTCTCTAAATCTAAAAACACAGAGAGATGTTTGAGTTAGGGTAGGCTCGAAATCAAAGCACTATTTTTACTGATATGTTAGTGCCACAGAAATGGGTAGCAATGTAAGATTTTCTTAGGTGTGGCCTTACTACATTGTCTTTGGTACTGTCAGATTATATATCTTGGAAAAACAAGATGTTCATGAATCTTTGCTCTCAAAAAGCAACCATCCTAAATTGACTACAGCCCTATTCAGCATTCAGTCATATAGAGCTGTCCATAAGTCAAAACTGTAGAGGTGCCAGTCACCGCAACAAAGCTCTCAAAACACTTCAGAGTAAAATATTTCTCCTGAAATGGCATCTTACATTTTAATGCAATGTTTTACACATAAATTCCAGTGAGTTCTCTTTGGATTTTCTCCAAGATAAAAATGAACAGAATTGAAGCCTCAATGATATAATATATATACCCTTTTCCATTTTTGTGGAACAAGCCGTTAAAAAATTTGACTATAGTTTCAAAGGTCAAAATAGCTAAATTCTTCTTTATGTCCTGAAATCATGGATTTGCTGACCAAGGATACCGTGTTTTTATATCTATTCTGTAGTTAACCCTTTAGTATGGGGTTTAGGAATTCAGGTATAATGGCAACATTTAGTAATGATAGCAAACCATGTTTTCAATTTAAGAAAATAAGAAACAGTGAGCTTTAGATGATTTATCATGACATCTGAATCTTTTAGTTTAAGCTTAGTATACTATTACTATCTAATAGCAACTGACAATTCTAAGTCTGATTTTTTGCTCAAGAACTGTATGATTGCTTCATGCTTTTTTTTTTAATGGGCAAGGAGAAACTGAGTCAAAAAGGAACTTTAAAAAATGCAGGTTTCTGAAACGAGACACAGGATGCTGCTCCTAAATGAACTGTAAGAGAAACTGTCTGCTATAAGAATAATGATCATAGTCACCTGAATCTTTCTGTATTAGATGCACTGAAATCAGAAAGACTGAATTTATGCATATACATTTATATTTGACAATAAAATATTTGAGCATGGTCAGGTAATAAAATGAGTTTCAAGTAGCAAAGTAAAAGGTGATAGCTACACTATAGGTCATCAGGAAAGGGATAAAAATCTGTAATACGATCATATTCACTATATTGTATTTCTGTAATCATGGCTTTCTGAAACTGTTACCCCAGTTGGAAAGAGTGCAAAACAGAAAAAAGGATCACTTTCCATTTCATTGGGTTGCATAATCTGAGGTCGCAACTTAACTGGTTGAGTTTTTTTCTTACTTAACTTGCAAACCCATCAAAAAAAAATATCACAGCTTAATCCAAATCTCCCAATGTTTTGGCCAGCAAGCTCATTTGAATTTTTGAGAACTTGTTAAGGGTACTTGCACAAAATTTCTGGCATGTTAGGCATGCCTGATCTCAAATCCTCATTTAGCAATGGGTGAAGATGTTCCTCATCATTACATCTAGTCTCCCAGAATGTTATCTACCACTGCAACCTACTTTTAGCTGTTTTCTTGGCATCTGGAAACAGTTCCAAAAAAGCACTTAATTTCAGTTTCTCATTTATTTTGCAAGAACGCCTCTGCATAGGAGAGGAGACATTATTAAAAATAAACATGATATTGAAGGTTGGTGTTGGCTTTGCAGCTTGCTGGCATCACTTTTAAGAAAAATACGGACCACTCAGCTTAGCTGTTGGTTTAAAAAGCCAGTATTTTATGCATTTTATTTTATTCACACCTCTCCTGGCCTAATTTACAGCAAATAGACAAAAATGTGAAGGTTTTTCTGGAGATAAATGCAATACTTTCCTTTCCTGATATATAATATTGAGGCATTTTTCTCAGAACGAATGAATTTGCTAATTAAATAGATCTGCATTTCCTTTTCCACTTATATGGGTGTCCAGAGGAAGGGAAGTTGTTATCCAAAACTAAGTTTCCTCATTACTGGTTTTATCTCCTGGTCATTCAGAAAATGTACATTGCACAATTTAATGACTCATTCCATCATCCAACAGTAATGGTTTTAGGGAGATACTAAAACTAACTTGTGCAATAGCCATCAGGAAGAAATAAATTGAGGAAAATATAATTAGAATGCTTATTTTGAAAAAGTTAATGGAATATAGAATACCTCTCAAACTTAAAGTTCACACTTATTTCCTAAAAGATAAGGAAGAGAGTTTCTACAAAACTGTAAACAAACATTAAAAACAGGTAGTCCTGCACTTACGACCACAGTTGAGCCCAACATTTCTGTTGCTATGTGAGCAATTTTTTAAGTGAGTTTTGCCCCATTTTTGAGACTCTTCTTGCCACATTTGTTATATGAATCACTGCAATTGTTAAATTAGTAACATTGTGGTTAAGTGAATCTGGCTGCCCTGTTGACCTTGCTTGTAAATAGGTCACAAAAGAGGATCATATGACCCCGAGACATTGCAACCGTCATAAATATGAACCAGCTGTCAAGCATCTGAATGTAAATCACATGGCCATGGGGATGCTGCAATGGTCCGAAGTATGAAAAATAGTCATGTCACTTTTTTTCAATGCCGTTGTAACTTCGAAAAGTCATTAAGTTGAGGACTACCTGTATAGAAAGAAAATTAAGTATACAGAGTGTAATACGTAAAACACACAATTGATTTTCCCAGCATGCTATTTTGAGTGATTCACTATAGGAAGTTGTTTTAACCAATTTAGAGTAAATAAGAAACTTGTTTAAATATTCTGAAGGGGCTTTTAATCTGCGATCTTATCCTACTAGTACTCCTTGGAACTGTTGACTATTCTTACTCATTCTGATGGGAATAACTGATACTACAATGCATTACTTCCAACATATCAAGGGTGACTTCATAGTTTGGGACATGGGATAGAAAGATAGGACTTAAAAGTAATTCTAACCCCCCTCTGCCAATTTATATGAAGGTGAAAGAATGTCCTTTTTACACTCCTACTTTGGCTTATGGCAGCCTTCCTGCAGCAAGTTCTTCTACGAATTTTTTTTACCATCTCTGGATGATCCCAGGTTGAGAAAAAATCACCATATGGTATTTGCCTAGAAAGTAGCCCAGTGTTCACTGGTAAGGTATAACTAGATTTTGAGACCACACATGAGTGATAAGGATTAGCAAACATTCCCATTTATAGTTTTATGCCCATATTATGCTCTTCTACGGTGCTATGGCACATTTTGCTTTAGTTAGAATTTGTCAAACAGCAAAAATGACTGGGATGTAAAACATTAAGTCATAAAGCTTTGTGTATAAAGCCCCATGCCTCACTTCACACAACATACAATATGGCTTGGGTGTAATCTTGGAACCAAATCAAAATCATTCCTCCTTTAAGAAAGAGTTTGTTCTCAGAAAAGAAAAATGCATTAAGTATGCTGGAAAGCCCTACTCTTTTCTTGTCAGTTACCTTTGTCTTCAAGTTACAATGACCTGTAATGCTACAGATATGTTTAAACAGTTTAAACTATGTAAAGGAAAAGTAAATTTATTTTTCTTTGGTCATAGACGCAAGTCCTATTTCACTATAGAAAGCAATCACCATAGAGTAGTTATACACCCAGTTCATCAGAAATGTTTAAATGTTTGCATTCCAAACAGCCCATAAAATAAAACACAGTTTGATAAACCCAAAATCAAACACTGTTACTAAGATACTAATATTAGTTTACCAAAGACAGATCCCCAACTATGTTATTTGCATTAATTAATGGTAAAAATTAACAACCTGAAAAACCATTCTCAGGTTACCTTGAAGTTCTCAAGTTAAAAAGGCAGGAAGGGGAAGGGGAAGGAAGATACAGATGTCTTACTAATGATCTGTCAACTTTGGTGGATCAACTTGATGATAGGCAAAAAATAAGAGCTCGAATAATAAAGCAATAAAACCTGATGATTTTGGATTTAGATATCCCAAAGGATAGAACCAATGTTTCCTACATTTTTTAATAGTTCTCTTTCTTAGTCCACTCTCTCGCAGGTTTGGCCCTCAGTTTTAACAAGGGCCCACCTTAATGACGGATTTGTGAATCAGGAGAGGTGGTTGAAGCGGCGTCTTAGGGGATTTTTATCTAAATATTTAATTCGGTTTTTAAGGGGTCCTAGGGAGGGGGATGGGCAATCTGTAAGTGGGGTGGTGGGTATGGGGAATAACCCACTGGGAGATGCTCCCAGGTCAGCTGACGGTCCTGACGGGGAGGATGTAGGGTCTAGAATTGAGATGGGGGGGAGGATCTGTCTAACAGAGGGCCATGTCATCAAAACTGTATGTGGGAGGGGCAGGTATGGCGGGAGCCAAGGGCCATATCATTCTAGGGGAGGGCGCAGTCGCTGTTTGTGAGCGATTGTGCGCTCCGACCCTCATGGCTTCACTTGCAGTCCAGGAGGTTTAGGTTCTCAGGGCCTGGGCCATCGGCTGATGCTATGTAATGCTAGGTCTGGGGACAACAAAACTCCCCTCATCCATGATTTGATCTTGGAGGGGAAGCCGGACCTGGCGGGCATTACGGAGACCTGGTTGGGCCAGGAGGGGGGAGTACCCCTCGTCGAGATGTGCCCACCAGGCTACCGGGCATTTCATCAGCCACGAGCCCAGGATAGGGGGGGTAGCGGTCGTTATTAAGGAGGGTCTGGATCCGAAGGAGACCACTGTGCCTCAGACAGTCGGCTGTGAGTCCCTATGCATGAAGTGGGGCCGTGGGAGACAGTTGGGCTTGCTGATTGTGTACTTGGCTCCCCACTACGTGTCAGCAGCCCTACCCGACCTTCTCAGTGTGATAGTCGAGGTGGCAATTGACACCCCGAGACTATTAGTTCTAGGGGATTTCAACCTGCCATCGGTAGGCGAAGCATCTGAGGCGGCACGGGAGTTCATGGCCTCCATGACGGCCATGGACCTGACCCAGTAAGTTCATGGCCCCACCCACGCTGGGGGACACATGCTAGACCTAATTTTTGTCTCTGGCCAGAGGTTGAGTGATCTTGGTTTAGGGGAATTAGTCATCGAACCCCTGTCATGGTCAGATCACTCACTCCTTCGGCTGGACTTCCAAACCGCGGGGAGGCGGAACCGGAAATGGTGAGATGGTTCCGCCCCAGGCGCCTGATGGACCCGGAGAGGTTCCAGGGGGAGCTTGGGCCAATACCCGAGACCCTGACTCGACTGAGGACCTGGTGGCCGCCTGGAATACGGCGACCGCGGGGGCCCTGGATCAGGTCGTGCCCTTGCGGCTTCTCACTCGACGCCGGTCCACCCTGGTTCCCTGGTTCTCCGAGGAGCTGAGGGGGATGAAGCGTCGAAGGAGATGCCTAGAGAGCATTTGGAGAACCACCAGTGCCGAATCTGACCGGACACTGGTAAGGTCTCATTTGAGAACCTACCTAGTGGCGATAAAGGCGGCGAAACGAAATTATTTCTCCGCTCTTATCGCGTCTTCAGGTAACCAGCCCGCCTCCCTGTTTCAGGTGACCCGCTCCCTCCTTCACCAGAGGGCGCGGGATGCACCCCTACAGGGTCGTGCGGAGGAATTTGGAGGTTACCTGCAAGATAAAATTGATCAGATTCAAAACGGGTTAGCCTCCGACTGGGCTGGTTCAGGCGGGCTGACGGAGGCAGGTCTTGAGACTGTTATTTGGGAAGAGTTTGATCCTGTAACTCCCGAGGACATGGACGGGATGCTGGGGCAACTGAACGCCACCACATGTTTATTGGACCCGTGTCCCTCCTGGTTGGTACTGGCCTCCCGGAAGGTGACACGAGGCTGGCTTCAGGGAATTGTTAACACTTCTTTGAGTGAGGGGTTTATGCCAACTGCCTTGAAAGAGGCGGTGGTAAGACCCCTCCTCAAGAAGCCCTCCCTGGATACGGCTATTTTGGCTAACTACCGTCCAGTCTCCAACCTCCGCTTCCTGGCGAAGGTTGTTGAGAGTGTGGTGGCGAGACAGTTCCCTCAGCACCTGGAGGAAACTGTCTATCTGGACTCGCGCCAGTCCGGCTTCCGGCCTGTCCACAGCACGGAGACGGCACTGGTCGAGTTGGTGGATGATCTCTGGAGGGCCAGCGACAGAGGTTGTTCCTCTATCCTGGTCTTGTTAGACCTCTCAACGGCTTTCGATACCATTGGCCATGATATCCTATTGCACCGGCTGGAGAGGTTGGGACTGGGAGGCACCGTTTTGCTGTGGTTCTCCTCCTACCTCTCCATCAGTACGCTGATGATACCCAGCTGTACATTTCTATCCCAAACCACCCCAACGATGCTGTCGAAGTGATGGCCCGGTGTCTGGAGGCCATGCGAGTCTGGATGGGGAGAAACAGGCTTCAACTCAACCTGTCCAAGACCGAGTGGCTGTGGCTCCCAGCGTCACGTTACAGCCAGCTGGTTCCATCACTGGCCATTGGGGGTGAATCACTGGCCCCCACAGAGAGGGCTCACAACTTGGGTGTCCTCCTGGACTGTTGGCTGTTGTTAGATGATCACATGACAGCCATGGCCAGGGAGGCTTTTTATCAGGTTCACTTGATTCGCCAGTTGCGTCCCTTTCTGGATCGTGACGCTCTACGCACGGTCACTCACGCCCTCGTCACTTCCCGCCTGGACTACTGCAATGCTCTCTACATGGGGCTGCCCTTGAGGTCCACCTGGAGGTTCCAGTTAGTTCAGAATGCGGCCACGCGGGGGATTCTGGGAGCCTCAAGGTGCTCCCACGTGACACCTCTCCTGCACGAGCTGCACTGGCTACCTGTGGCTTTCCGGGTGTGCTTCAAGGTGCTTGTAACCATCTTCAAAGCGCTCCATGGCACGGGGCCTGGTTACTTGCAAGACCGCCTCCTGCTACCAAATACCTCCCACCGACCAGTTCGCTCCCACAGATTAGGCCTCCTCAGGATGCCGTCGGCCAAACAATGCCACCTGGCGACCCCCAGGGGGAGACCCTTCTCTGTGGCAGCCCCTGCCCTCTGGAACGACTTACCCCCTGACCTACGTACAATCACTAACTCTTCCGTCGGGCTCTGAAAACGCACTTATTCCGTGTGGCCAGCCTGGTTTAGTAGCTTTTAATTGGTCATTTTAAATTGGTTTTATTCAACTTGGATTTTAGAACGGGCCCTAATTTAATATTATTTTAAAGTATGTTATTTATTGATGTTCTTTTATGTTTTTATTGATGCCTGTTCACCGCCCTGAATCCCGCAAGGGAGAAGGGCGGCATACAAATTTAATAAACCATAAACCATAACCATAAACCACTCCCATAGTACATATGAAATTAATGTTCTGAATGCCCTTCATAGGAGACAATTTACTTTGCCCCAAACTGGGGTCTTTCCTATAGGACAAGAACTGGTGGATGTATAAGTCTTTCATATGAATGTTGCATTTCTTTTTATTAATTAATTGAATATTTATGGGTTTTTTTAGAAATGTAGGTAGCATCTATTTCACATGTGCTAATATAATGACCATTGTACCATTGGTGATGAAACAATATTTATAATTTTTAACAAGTATAATTGCCATTGTGATTGGAAGGTCATTATCCTTCTTTTAGATGACCATTCTTCAGAAGCAGATTTTTATCATCATTATAGCTGCTAGTAGCCATCTGATTCCTCTCTCATGCTACTAATCATTACCTGTTAATTGCAATTAACAGACTGTTCTTGCAATTAAAAAAGCATCCTTTACTATATTTATTGCATTGTTGGTTTTTACACAGAAAGCTGTCTATTATGGCACATAATCAACCAATCTGTCAGTCAGTCAATCAATCAATCAATCAATTAGTTAGTCAGTCAATTAACTCCTGGTTACTTTCTTGTATTTGGTTTTGGACAGTAAATAAACTTTGATGAAAGAGGAAACTGCCCTATTGCAAAAAACAGGAAACTTACCAAATAGCAATTATCTGGGTAGATAAAAAAATGTTCTTTTGGTGAACTGGGAAGCTTCTTTCTGTAAAAGATTATTACAGTGTCATTTAAGCAAACTTCACAGATTGAATGAAATATGACTAACTCAGACAAGGGTTAATTAAATGTTTCTTTCTCACTCTAGGGAACAGGAAAAGCTAACATAAATGTGCAAGTAGTCATCATTTAGCAACTTTTTATCAAATTATGAAAAAGTAACTTTATGACCAATTCTTACATTTACAATTGAATTGTGAAGTACTTGTTGCTGAGTTTGGCTGTTTGCTTGGTTATAGTTGCTAGTGAGTATGAGATTTGCTCCCTGTTTATATATTAGCTTGCCTTGCTATTGTTGGTAGAGATGTGGTTTTCTCTTTGGTAGTTTCTTGATTTCTGTCCATTGGTGAGGAACAGTGAAGGAATCTATTCAGAAGTAACTCCATGTGTCTGTCTTGGTTCTTGGGGTCTGAGAGCAATCTCACCAAACTAAAGCAACTATTTGCATCACTACAGGTAAAATCTGAGAATTGCTAGGGAGGGTCCTTCTTAAGTCTCTTTCTCCTGGCCAAACTATCTAAGCTTTGCTGTCTCTTTGCTCTCTGGAATACAGATTCTTCCCCTTGGGAATCCACATTACCTCTACTATACTATGGCTTGGAGTATTTCCCAACAAATTAAGATTTTATAATGACAGCCATCTATGTTAACAGTAAGAGAAATGGAAATAAAAATGAACTATTATTGTCCCAGTCCAAGACTTGGTCTGTAGCCAGCACTGTTTAAGCCCAAAATGAACACACCAAGGTGCACATTGCATGAATAGCTGTACTCTGTTCAGAGAAAAGACACAGGGAGATTCTCCCTTAAAGCCCATGTAACACCTCTTTACACAGTTTTTACACTTTACACTTTAAATGTTCCTTTATCACAATGTGAAACCAAAAAAACCAACAACCTTTGAGTTGGCAAAGCAACCAAAGAAATGATTGGCATATAAACTGAAAAAGAAATGTATATTGAAACTATAAGAGGAAAATATTGCAGTAATGGATAATGTAGCTATTAAACAAAGTGTTTCATCAAAGTCACTCCAATTTTTATGAAAGACAAAATAGTTCTCTGGAGAAAATAGATGTGTATCTAAAGAAACAAAATTTACCAAAGATTGCAGAGGAACAGAAATATATTATGAATGGACCTGTAACAATGTGTAATTTGTGAAGCTATAAAAAAGATTAAAACGAGAGTTACGCCTAGAGCAGCTGGGTTCCCAGATTCTTATTATAAATGTTTTGAGGATGACTTTCGCAACCTTAAAAATATGATTAATTGTATTTTACAGGGAGGAAAGAATGCCACAAAACTGGAAAGGGGCCAATGTAGCATTAGCATCTAAAGAGGGACAAGATCTGACTTTCACAAGAAACTGTAGGCTGATATCATTATTCAATAATGTAATGACTACAATGATTCTAGACTGAAAATAATTTTGCAAGAATTTATTTGTGAGGATCAATGTGGCTTTTTATCTAAAAGGCATTTAAAGGGCAATGTTAGAAATGTGTTGACATTTTAGAATACTTGGAGAAACAGAATGAAAAACAAGTCACACTGATGGACATGGAGAAGGCTTTTGAGAATTTGAACAGGTCTTTTTGCTCCAATATTTTGGAAGATATTAATTTGGAGAGAGAGCTTTATAAAATATACTTTATAGAAAGCCCAAATAATGGAGATCTAATAAAGCCTTGTGAGATACAAAAGGCAACAAGACAGGGATGCCACTGCCTCCTCTCTTGTTAATTTTTGTCCTTAAAATACTGAATAAAGAGGTAGCAGAAAGTGAAAGGATTGTGGGAGTAAAGATTAAAAAAGAACATATAAATTAAGGGCTTTTGCAGATGGCTAGATGTTGGTTTTGGAAGAGCTTTAAAAGGGAATTGAAACACTAATGGAAAACTAAAAGACTATTATATTAGTGATAAATTTATAAGTACAATTATAAATTTGCCTCTTTCCATTTTTCTTTTACTTTTTTCCCTTTAATTTATCTCTCTTTTTTTCTTTTTCTTTGCCTTACTGGTATAGAACAATAATAGCTATAAACCATTGGTTTACCAAAATGTATCTGAGGCCTTTTAACATACAAACCCATAAGACACATATTATCTCTGTTTGCTTTACCTTGTTTCCAGATAAATGGGCAGAATTCCAAACACAATCTGGCCTGCAATTGCCCATAACTTTTATTTTTCAGTTTACATAAGCCAGAAATATTCTTGGAAATGAAAATGAAACTGGCGATTTACATTACAACTATAGTAACTTCTGATTGTTTTATTAATTTATAAAGATAAAATCTCAGATGGGTAGAGTCCATCAGATGCCCAGGTTTTGGTGTTCACTGGCAATCTTGGATTCTATGATGACAACCTTATCCAAAGAACCGTAGAAACCAATTCCAATCTTTAAAAAAAAGCTAGAAAAATAATATGTTATGTGGCACAAATTAAGCCCTAAAATAGTGGTGTCCAACCTTGGCAACTTTAAGATCTGTGGACTTCAATTCTCAGAATTCCTCAGCCAGCATGGAAATTGAAGTCCATAAGCTTAAAGTTCCCGAGATTGAACACCTCTATCTTAAAACAGCTCTTTGTTTACTGGCCACTTTGTGTGGAGGAGAAGACGTGAATTATGTATATTCCAATTTTATGGAATATATCAAAATTACCCTGTCTGTAATGGAAAAATCCCAACAACCACCAGAGAACAGCCATTATTTTAACTGTCCTTCAGGATTTATTTATTTTTTCTTTTAAATACAGACAAGCTTAGGGGATGAGTAAGAAGATTCAAGAGAGAGATCTTTTGAGAGAGGGGAAAAATAGTTATTTTGTTCTGTATAATTTAGGAAACATTACATATTTTCTCAGTCAACTTTTTCTCTCCTACGTGGGCTGGGATTACAATATCCCGAATTCTCAGAATTGTAGCCCAAATCCATGCAACACATGATGGCTAGAGCACACTGATCATGGCTTATGTGACATGTTCCCAGTTCTCATTTTTTTCCTGCCATTTCCCCTAGCTTAGTTCCATTTTTTTTAGATAAGAGGGTAATGTGAACTGTTTTCTAAGTAAGCAAGAACCTCAGATTATGCTTGATCTCAGGAAGATCCTATAAATAGTAAATGTTACCCTATCCCATTGCTAAACCAAAGCTGTAGTTACACTTATGAGTTTATTATCTGGAGTATTAAACATATTAAATGACTAAGAATAATAACCAAAAAAGGCAAAAACAAAGCATTATCTGTATTTGTGGCACAGCTCTGAAAGTCAACTTATTAAATTATTGTAAGAAAAAACAAACCAAATTGAAAAATGACTGGAAACATAATTAGGTTTTCTCACTGCCAAGATCAACATGACAATCTATGCAGTTCCCCATTTTATAACCTTAAATTCTACAATTATATTGAATGGCATAAGGTACAGTTACGGAGAAAACAACTGAGACATACTAATTGGAAAAGAACGTTATGCAACAACTTGTTTATAAGATTTTCCTTCTGAATTCATCGCTCTTTGTTCTTTCTTTTATGTCATTATCAAATCATTGATTTCCTATGTTCTTTTCATGTTCTTTCTGTGCCTTATAATACTACAAGAAATTCAAGACATAAAAAAGACACAGAAGAACTTGTGTAACTTCTGAATCCAGGCAATCTTAGAATTTCTTTCTTTAAAGAAGTGTAGACTACTGAGAGACAAGGACATAGTTGGAAGTCCACACCTATATGCCACCAATTGGCCCATCTGCTTCCATATTCTTTCTTCCAGTGCCCAGAAATCCTGTCCAGACTGATATTCATTCCAGGAGGATATAGGTAGTTCTCAACTTACAACAGTCTGTTTAGTGTCCATTCAAAGTTACAACAGCACTGAAAAATATGACTTTATGACCCTTTTTCATAGTTACAACTTTTGCAGCATCCCCAGGATCACATGATCAAAATTCAGATGCTTGGCAAATGGTTCATATTTATGACCGTTGCTATGTCCCAAAGTTAATGGGAAAGCCAGATTCACTTAATAACCAAGTTACTAACTTATTAACTGCAGTGACTCATTTAACTATGACAAGAAAAGTCATGAAATGGGGTCAGATTAATTTAAAAATATCTCAACAACAGAAATTTTGGGCTTAATTGTAGCCATAAATTATACTTACAATCTAAAGCATTTCTGGATATTGGCAACTAAATGGCAAAAGAATCAGACTTTTTCTGATGACTGAAAAATCTAGGGTGCTTCTGTCTAAAGAATTATGGAAACCCCTAACAGAGGCTAGAAATCAGCAAGGGTAATATTGGGTTTTGTATTTTGAGTTTTTCTTCTATGAGTCACCATAACTGTGTTGGGCAGCCATATAAAATTTCTAAATAATTAAATAGTCTGTTTGAAGTATTTGGTTTTACTTTCAAATGTTCTTTAATGAGGCACTGATCTTTATAAATAAAAATATACACGATTTCTAAGTATAAGCAGTTTGGAAACATAACTAACTAAAGAAAAATGTTCTACTATACTTAGGTTGTACTCTACTTATCTCTCCTTGTAAAAGATCAGCCTTCAGTTTTGTATTGGGATAATGGACAACAGCTATGCACTCTTTATTTCCTATGTGCTTCCTCCCCACCAGTGTTTTTTTAACACAGTCTATTCCCTCCTGATGGGAGAAAAACATTTATTTTTGCAAAATGTAGATAGGGATAGATAGGTAATTGCATCTCTGAGATGAGATGGTTTTGTGATAGCAGCAGCAGCAGCTATAATTGGTCCACTGTGGATTTTGTCAACAGATTGGCCAAACTGAGTTAATGCTATTAATGGTAATGATGGTTGAAAGAATTACTTGGCCTTCCAAAACCTAATACTTCTAGGTACTTTCAACTGCATCTTCCCATGAATGGTCACTGGGACTAGGAATTCTAAGAATTAATCTAACATACTTTAAGAAGGCACCAAGATGATGAAAAACTGTGGTTGGAATAGCAAAATCACAAATAGTTGAGAATTTTCATACTCCTGACAAACCTACAGCTAGCTATAGGGTGGTGAACGTGCAAGCTGAGAAGGAACATATTCACAGACACTACTACAATAAATCAATTTGAAAACAGCATATTTTAACTTGTTGGAATTATCACAATTATTTGTACAACTTGGAAATAATATGTCCTATTTTTCCCTTTCAAATGCCACAAACTATAAGCAAATGCATGGAAATATGCACGTTATGAAATCAATCTAATATTAAATTGATATCAAATGCTTTGTTCTTTTTCTATCTTCCAATCAATATAAAAAAATAAAAAAATATTTGTTAAGTAATAACAAAAGAGGCAAAGTGGTAAGAACTGTTTTCCTCTCATAAATAGCCAAGAAACCTTTACCTGATTTCTTTCCCATCTCTGAGCCCAAAGGCAATTGCCTGGAAACAATTAGTCACAGAGTTGCAAGGTTCTTTTCTATTTTCTACACTCATGCAGAAGTGGACATTTTCTTCTCTTTGATAATCTGGATTCCCACTTGAAACAGTGGGTTGAACTTTGGTGACACAGAAAGCTCCTTCCAACTCTGCCAAGTGCTCTTTCTATACCGCCTGATATTGCCTGGAACCCTTAATATTTCTGGAAAGGCAGACTTGGATTGCTTTCCACATAATCAATGCAATGGTATAGGTACAGGCAGGAAATAGGTTAAGTTGTTTAGGGAGATCACTTCTGAACAAAGCTACTTTTCCAATCTTGCCCTGTTCTTTTCTAGTGCCCAGTAGATGTACAAATACTATAAGGCCTAAGTAGTTGTAGCTCTTTCCTTTAGGTTGGGATCAGTAAACTTTTGAAATGGCAGACACTTTTTTGCAATTTCTCACAGCACAAGAAATGCCAGTAATAATTTTTTGTTGTTTTTTTAATGAAAAGTACTGAACTACAAAGGCAAAATCTAACCAAATCTTATGAGAGAATTCATAAAACTTGTAAAAACTGGAAATTTAAGTCATTTTAAATTTTTAGAAAAAATATTTTGTAAGTCAAAGGGCACCATCTAGTGGAACTGTGGACACTAAGAACCCCTCTATGATCATTTTTTCTTCTGATCTTCCATTCATCTAACTTATTGTTTGCAGCCGGTTTTCAAATACAATGGGTTCGTATATGACACCTGAATTAAGAACATAACCCACGCTTTTTAATGAAAGGAAGTGCTTTCTTTCTATATATTTTAATTTTTTGTCCCGTCTCCCCCATACCTTATATCTGAGAAAACTGTATTGGTGAAACATAAATACAACAATGACCTGGTATATCTGGTAAGCAATCTTTTCACTGCTTAGATTTAGCCAATTAAGTTCATACTGTTATTTGCTTTATAATAAGCATACTGACTAATCTGCAATTTCTGTAACACTGCTCATTATAGCAAAAGCCTGCTGTTATTGAGTCTTCAAGATCAAGTGATCAACAGAAACTCTGAAGACTAAACTAGGTTTATAATCCATTAAGCAACAGTATTACTATGAGTTGCTACATTCATATTATCTACAAGTAGGCCCAAACTGTTTTATTAAAAATGCCTCAAGTATTATATAAAACTCCATAAGACCAAGTGTCACCAATACCTTTTTTAGAAGTCATCTCATTAGTGCCAGGTTCTTCACAACAACCTGTTCCAAATTAATCAATACCTCAAAAAATGTTATAATGTTACATGCCTAATTATGCTAAATGTCAACTAAAATCACTAAACAAATAACTAAACTTGCCAAACCTCCTGAAACTCAGATCTTACAGCTCCATCCAATGGACAATGGGTAAAGTCAAGCTAATCAGAAAAGGAAATAGTGGGATGGAATATCAAGCACCCAAAAAAGCATTAAACAACCCCGTGTAGTTTTAAGGGAATCTGGTTTCAGCCAACAAACAGTTCTCAAGCATTTTAGAAATAATACATCATTGGAAAGCAGAGTGAAGAGTAGAAAAAGTGGCGCTGCTTGCCAAGGAAGACAGTAACTTGATTAAAGATAGCTAGCTGCAACCTGATTTAAGAGGCAACCCTGACCAGTGGTGAAATTCAATTTTTTTACTACCGGTTCTTGGGCATGGCTTGGTAGGCATGTCAGGGGAAGGATACTGCAAAATCTCCATTCCCTCCCAACTCCTGGAGGAAGGACATTGCAAAATCTCCATTCCCAGCCCACTCTGGGGCCAGCCAGAGGTGGTATTTGCTGGTTCTCTGATCCTGAACCATGTTACTTTATTGGAAACAACCATGTGACTTCCTCCTTTGGCTTGTCATTCTTGTCATTCTTCTTTGTAAAACTATGACCTTGGATGACAACCCTGACTTGACTTTCTGAACTTTAGATTGGATTGTGACTACTCTTTTGAATGTATTTGTTGAAAGAAAAACCCACTCTGGCAAGCTTTCTTGTTCAGAGATTCTGTTTTGGTTTACATTCCTTTGCTTGTCTGCCTCTATCAATCCAGCCTTGAGTAAACTGCTGTTCTTGTTAAGTAGGATTTGAAAATCCTACATCTTCAAAGATCCAGTGACCAGCTTAAGCAGGGAAGGTTTTCTTGTTCTCCCCTTCGCCCCTGCCCTGAGAACCCGTGGCTTATATTTAAAAAGAGAATGCTTTTGGCTGCACATGATTATGTGGGCCTTTTTTTTTTGTCATGGCCAGCTTTTGTGATTTTAAGATGACCAGAACTCTGTTGCCCTGCTGTATGCAGCTCAAGAAATTGTATAATCTGTTCTTGTTTGGAGTTCTAGGTTTTAATCTAATAAATGTTTGTTCCTTTTGGCTAAATCAGCAGATCACCAAATTAAGTTTATTTTCTTGTTAATATTATAAATTAAAGGACATAAAATGGCCATTCTGGGACTTCTACTATGAAAATTGTTCTGTATTTATGCTATTTTTTTAACCGCATTCTTTTTTACTGCTAATAATTACAAAATTCACTCGTACAAATTCATTACCATTAATGTTTATATACCTCTATTATTAAAACAGTAGCTAAAGTGAGAATCCAGCTTTCCAGAATCATTTATTGAACTGCCTATTAATTCCCAAGGGATTGAACTCAGGGCAAGAATACAATGGGGGGGGGGGGGAGGAACCCAAACTAATATTGAATAACTTCATAAAATGAACCCTACAGGAAAACCAGCCCAATTTACTGCTGCAGTGGAAAAAAAACAGCTCACATCAATCCTAATCCTCTGAAACCCCCTGTGGCTTGTTTTGTCCAGATTAGGATGTTAGGTTGTTCTGTATCCATGAGAACAGAGTACTCAGTAGTCTATTGTGACTTCAGAGAGATCAGAATAACTTTTTGCTGGATCCACATCAAGATGGATTGATTGAATTGGTACATTAGATGATGTGTCCAGATGACTCTCTTTTCTCGTCCTTCTCGGACAATGACAGGAGTCTGCCTTCAATTTTACACAACAGGAATGATTGATGGAGTTTCAAATTGCCTGTCAAGCATAACATCAGGTAAAGAGATAGTCATGAAAGTTTAGAAAACATAAACATGCCTGACCATTTGGTGCAGTGTATTCGTATGCAAAAATACTTAGTGTCCCTAAACCCTTGGGTAATGACAGGGAAAGCAGTAGAAGAAATAGATACAATCTTAATTAACATGAAATGTGAAGATGGATCAGTCAGGTTGATTGTTAATAACAAATATGGGTTGAAAGAGGGAAAATGGAGCACTGTGATCATGATTTTTCCTTTTTAGAATGGAAAAGGAGTCATAAAATATAATTACAGTAGTGGTGTGTCTTGTTTCTCTCTCTCTCTCTCTCTCTCTCTCTCTCTCTCTCTCTCTCTCTCTCTCTCTCTCTCACACACACACACACACACACACACACGATGAAAATGTTAATATCTCAGGGGCTACCACAAAGAAGGAGGAGAAACAATGGGTGAAAACTAATCAAGGAGAGAAGCAACTTAAAACTAAGGAGAAATTTCCTGACACTTAGAACAATTAGTCAGTGGAACAACTTGCCTCCAGAAGTTGTAAATGCTCCAACACTGGAAGATTTTAGGAAGAGATTGGTTAGCCATTTGTCTGAAACAGTATAGGGTTTCCTGCCTGGGCAGGGGTTGGACTAGAAGATCTCCAAGGTCCCTTCCAACTATTCTATTCCTATTCTATAATACGTCTCCTGGGCTCCTCCATACATATTAGCCCTGGGTGCATCCAAAAATGATCTTAATTTGTTGTAATTTCACATTCCTCAGTATGATATTTGCTGTGTATTACCTGAGGTCTATAAGGAAATGTGTGATAACATCAAGATACTGCTCCAATTACAAAACTATCAGCGCAACTCAAGAGAATATGGCAGCTATGGCATACATGTATGGCATACATCCTCACGACCGATTCGCTCCCACAGAGAGGGACTTCTCTGGGTGCCGTCCACTAGACTTTGTCAGCGGGCGACACCCAGGGGAAGGGCTCTCTCTGTGGCGGGCCCAGCCCTCTGGAACGACCTCCCCCCCGATATTAGGAACACCACGGATCTCCGCTCCTTCCGTCTTAAATTGAAAACACACTTTTTCTGCCTTGCCGGCCTGGGATAACTACTCCTCTGTTTTTAGGGTTTTTGGGGGAGTGGGGATTTTTAGTTAATGGAATTTTAGCACAGGAATTAATTTAATCTGTTTTTAAATTCGTATGTATTTTGTATATTTATTGTTTTTATTCTCCCTGTGCACCGCCCCGAGTCCCTGTGGGGAGAGGGAGCGGTTAATGAATTTAACTATTATTATTATTATTATTAGCTATCAAGGTCTGGGGACCTCCATCCAGATGCTGCTGCTGCATTACAATTCCCAGAAGCTTCAGCTGGATGGCCTGTGGAAAAAGATGCTTGTGACTCATGATTTAGCAACCATCTGAAATCTACAAGTTCTCTATTCCTAATTAGTATAGGAGGAGAGCTGTACTGTTTGTTTATTGTAGCAAAAAAAACAAAAACAAAAAAAAACCCAGGAGGACTCTAAAAGTCCTCTGCCAACTAACAAGTGCTATTAAAAGGCATAATCTTTTAACAAAATGTGTTAGTCAGAAAAGGTGCTACAAGATTCCTTCAGGGTTATAATGATTTAGTTACCCAGACTCTGAGTAAATACAATATTTTCTATTAGGAATTATGTCTTGTTCAATCCCTACACTTTTCTTCCATTATTCTCAAAAGTCTTAAGGCTAACTGTTACAGAAATTGCCTTCTTAAAATCTGCCAGTGTTTATCCATCAACAGAAATATGTGGACAAAAAGAAAAATCTAATTTTTAAAGGTGTAAGTTTAGATCCTAGAGAACACGTGTAAAAAGTATTAAATGTCTAATTATGATTACCAATATTATGAACCTAGAAAGAACATCATGAATAAAAAGGAAGGTTATACATTGGGATTAGAACTATTGCAAAATGAGGTAAAAAGCATCCCTTTGTACTGGTCTCCAGATATGACAAACATTATTATAGGAATGACTCTGAGTAAGACACTTCAAAAAATAAGTCCCCTTCTTTCACTCCCAATAGGAAAAAATATGAATATACTATTACTAGCTGGGAGACACAAATTAAAAATTAAATGAAAGGAAAACTGTATCCTAGGTTCCCGTCAAAATAACAGAATTTTCCATTAATTAAAATAAGTCATGTTGATATAATCGTGCCCTCCACCACTGTGTTACACTGGGGAGCGAGTTTCTGATTATACAATTGGGTTACATAAATATTTATTTATTTAAAAAAACTAGGCAAACCAAATAAAATCAAGATTTGGGAAGAAAAGGGAGTTTTAGGGCTGGAATATCTCTATGTGACATATTTGATCCTCTTTGATCCTCAATAGGAAAAGCAGTAGAGATACTTCAAGACTCCCCTCCCCTCGCATGCAAATGATTTCACAAAGAATATAATTCTGATCTCTTTTCAAACTGTTAGCAAGTGTCAGTTCATCAGCCAATAATAATCCAGAAGTGAGCCAAACTAATATCTGAGCCCCTTTTCTACAGACAGTACAGCCTGCTCTGAGCATGGGTATTAAAAACTAGTGGTGGCCAGTTCTTTTCCATATTTAGGAAGAAAACACTAAAATAGAAGCCTTGGCTTCAGATTGTTTTAAGACAATCTTAGAATCCCAGCTCTAAAATGAAAAACAAAACCCCCAATCCATTTGTGGTGATTTGCATCATTAATCTGCCCATTTTAGCCACCCTGCTCCTCTCATTATATGAGTACAATTCTCAGCCACCAAAATGGTTCCCTATTTTTGCATTGTACTAAAGAAGAGGTCCACAACCCCCAGTCTGTGGACTGGCACCAGTCAGTGGCATGCTAGAAACCAGGCCACACAAACAAGCAAAGCCCCATCCATAGGATGCAGGCAGCATGCGAAACCACGCCTCCTCTGGTCCATGGAAAAACCTCTCTCCAAGGAACTGGTTCCTGGTGCCCGAAGGTTGGAGGCTAAAAAAGAAGAATTAAAATGGTGGGCATAACTGTTTTAAAGGCAGACTAAATTTAGAGGTTAAGAATAACATAAACACAGATTAAATTTCCTGGGTTTTTAATCTCTTGTTTTCTAAGAGGACTTCCTACAAATGGTTATATAACTCTGTGGAGAATCAAAAAGAAAAGAACCCCAACAGGTAAGAAATTCCAAGGGAACGTGTCCTGAAACGTCAGAGAAATTTCCAATAAAAATCCATGAAAAGTTCTCAGACCAAAAAAAATAATAATGGAATTCTTTCTGGTATCATTAATTTCTGAAGACTTTTCAAATTTGGAATTTTGTTAACTTGGCTTTCTGTGGCACTTCAACAGAATCCCACCTTTGAAAAAACACCCTATGAGGAAATATTTTGGATTAGGCAATTCCAATGCACACATTTTGTACAAAAACTATTTAAAAATATAGTGAAAAACATAGCAACCAAATACTCTTATGAACAAATTACAAGGAAATAGCCCCAATTGTTATGCAACTGCCAATCTATTGATTTTACACTAACTTCTTAGAGAAATATAAATTATGAAAAATGATCTCAAAATGTCAAATTCAACCGTCAATGCAAATTTCATTTTCATTCATTTTCAGAATGCAGAATGTCTCAATTCATTTGCTACCATACTGTATTTACCACAAGATACAAGAAACTATAAAGCATTTTCTAAATAAGAATTTTTAATCCACAAATTTCTACCAGTACACCTTCTCTATTTGTCCTGCATAATCTTGAAGAATTTTTGATAGTTTACACAAATAAAATACACAATTAAAGCATCCACAATCAGATCAAAGACAATATATAACATATGCAGAGAGCCTTAAGAAGAACCAACAGTAGCCCAAAGGCTGCCCAGAAAAGCTCCATTCTGAGTTGCTTCCACAACACTGTTAAAGTACGAGCTAACCTGGTGTCCATTAGAAGGCCATTACAAAGGACCAACCCCCAAGAAACAGCATCTCTGAGAACTGCCCCCCTTTACTCCTACTAACTTTTCCCAATGTAATCAATTGGGCTGAGCTGATTTCAAGAATGCAGCAAAGGGGCCACAGCAATGTGTAAGATGCTCCTACTAGGAACAGCTGTCCAATACAAGGGCCACTGCTCTTTGAACCAACTTCAGTTTCCAAGTAGCCTTTAAAGAAAAGTCATGGAGAACGTGTTACAGTAGTGGTAACAGTATGAGCCATTGTAGCAAGATTCTTCTGACCCACCCACAACCAAGCAAAGGGCTTCTCTAGCCACAGTCTGCTATTCCAGCAGGAACCACAATTCCAGGAAGACACGCCAAGTCACGGACCTGTTCTTTCAGGGATACCACTGGAGCAGACAGAAAACTCCAAGGACAATCATTAACTCTGTCTTCCCAAGATTCAATTTCAACCTGTTCTATCCTATCCAGACCTCCACAGCTTTCAGCCCTGGAAAGATTTCAATGACATTACTAACCTACTGTACTTGCCAATGTATTTATTTAATTCCTAAACAGTCCTATAAACAATTATGTTCTCATTTGTTGCCTAAGCATATAACAAAGTCTTTAGCTACCCTTTAGGTACCTTCAAGTTAGTCGCCTTCAGTTACTTTCAGCTGCTGCTCTGAACTGCTGCTGAAGTGCTGGCTTTGCCATTTTTTTTAAGGGGTGGCATGGGTGCTTTACTAGCTGTTGGCTAGCTGTAAGCTCTCACCATCTCTGCTGGGGTGGTGAAGCTGCTGGCTTCTGCTGCCCCTTTTAGTTAGTCTACTTGCTAAATGCGCAACTGCACCAGCTGTTATATCACATGACACAAAGTGTTTTCTTTCATGTCCACTCACTCAGTGTTATTATTGGAGACGAGATAGTATTCTTCAAGTTGCCTAAAAGTCCCAGGGAGGGGAAAAAATTAAGGGAAGGAAGACCCCGCAAGGTTTTCTTTCTACATGATGTAAAGCTAAATTTTGGTTCAAGTGCCCAGAAAGTGTATCTCTTTCCCTTCAGGAGGGGCTCCTGGATCTTGCGTTGAACATCTCAAAATGTATCATATTTTGACAGCCCTATGCTGGGAATTAATTTCTGAGGGATCATGCAGAGAATCTGCATCTGATTAGTTCAACATAAACTCAAAGGTTTTATTTAGACCAAGAGTTACACCCATGATTTAGGGATATCTGTTCTTCTTCAAATTCCAGACAGCAGTTTACTAAGATAGGGCTCCCTCGGGCACTGAGGGAAGCCTTAATTAATATTCACAGAAGAAGTAATTTCATCAAAGTAACTCATCAATTCTATTCCTTAGCATCACTTTAAAAAAAATAAAAATCAATACTGGATTTATTCTGGTCCATCTTCCAATGTTATATAACTTATCAACAAATGCAATTCATCCCTTTGAAATTAAAATGGGGGACAAAGAGTGTGCTGAATGTGGTTCCTGTAAGACGGAGCAACTAGCACACAAGTTAGTCCTTGACATTTCTTTAAGACTGAGTAGGAAATATCTGGGATAGGGCATATATTTACCTTGGGCTTTTTTCTTGAAGATATTTCACTTTTCATCCAAGAGGCCTCTTCAGTTCACTTCCGTTCTGAACTGAAGAAGCTTCTATGATGAAAAGTGAAAAGCTCGGAGAGAAATATCTGCTGCTACTTACATTTGAACTCACAGCCTTCTGATTGTGAGGTGAAAGACAATTATAATTATAATAAAGAGAAAATCAGCTTAATAATTGAAAACTATGGTAAAAGAATATCTGGGATAGGGCTTCTATTTCCTCCTACTTATTCCCTCCAAACTTTCATAGACCATAGCAACCAAATGTTTCTTAATTATCTGCCTCCGAATGCCATCCTGCATAATGGCAGCAGTGTTAATATTTTGTTACTGTGCAGTAACAGTCATTTGCTATGACTATAACAGAGATGCTATCTGAGTGCAAGGAGCTAAAATATGTGTGCTTTGAGATGGGATATTTCTGGAAACCATTTTCATGCTATACTGGTAATAAACTAGAACGTGCTTAGAGGTGGCAAAAAACAAAAAAAAAACCAAACCCCCGATGCTTTTAGATAATCTGAAATAGATCAACACAATAGGTCTTTCAGCCTGAAGAAATTATGCTCCACCCAAGAGGGTAGCAACTGGATGTACAAAACATTCCCTGAGTCAGAGATAAGACACCCTAAATCCCAGGGCTCAGTTTTTCTTACTGCACAATTAGCCACTCCAGATTTTTGACAAAGAGTCATTACATTATTCTGCCAACCATTTAAACTGGGAGGTTCCATTCATCTGTAATTACAAGGAAATCATGAAATGTTTGAAAACTTTAAAATGTCCTTGCCCCACTGATAAAAAAGCAACTTTAAAGACAACTCTGTTAACCTTTATTACGATGCCTACAAAAGCCACATTAAGTAGATAAATTAAATAGAAAACAAGATACAGTAAACAAATAAATTATCAAATACCTCTTAAACATCTAAAAATTAATCTGACCTGAACATGGGACTTTGTTTCTATCTAACATGGGATTTTGCTTCTATATGTGACAACTACAGCATGGCTTCTCTATGCATAGACATGGTAGAACTTAAAAAATCCTACAATGGAAAAATGGATGGTGATGTTAATGGAATTGGTGGAGAAGGCAAAATTGACTACTTTGATTATAGAAAAGACTGTGAGCTTTGTTTCTGCTTGGAAACTATTTTTGGACTTTTTGTGTGAAAGTGAGACAAATGAACTTTTAATGTTGGGATTTGACAAGTAGAACTGTTTATTATAGAAATTTGTGTATTTGTGTTAGAATAAGATGCTAATGTACCTGTATTTTATATTTGTAACTGTATTAAAGAAAGTTGGAAGTTACTCTTTTCCTATTTCTTTCTTTTCTGCACTAATTTTGTTCTTCTTTTCTTTTTCTAACTATTTTCTTTCTGTTTCCTTATATTTTATCTTTTACTGAAACAATAAAAATTTATGGGGGGAAATTAATTTGAACTTCATATGAAACAGCAAGAGCTCCCAAATTCTAGATCAGAAGGATTAATGTCTCATGCATCAGGCCAGAAGAACCTTAGCAGATCTTAACTCAACAGCCATCACCACATTCATTCAATCTCTGAGGGACACACAGATATACCTCTGAGGCCAGTAGAGAAGTTGTTCTTGCTTTATTACAGCTTTCAGGGTTGATTGGATTTGGAACATACTTCTATATTTCTCTTCACCATTCCAAACAAGCACTGTAGCATCCATTAAACCACTGCTGAACTTAAAATTCATCCATCCTCAACATAATCTTCTGCATCATATCAACTTTTCATTTTGAAAAAGTTTTATTGGGTTTTATAAATTTTTTAACAAACAGGATAAAGGGTAAGGTGTAACAAAACATTTTGAGAACTTTCACGTCAAAGTCGGTGGCTCCTTCCGAGACTTCATAACAGAATACAAATAATACATTTAACTTACATTTGTACTACAAAGTGGAGAGAAATGCAAATATATCATTGTAGAAAAACTGTGCTAGCAAACATGTATAAACATCCAAACAATATTATAGTATATTAAAATAAAGTCACTTTTGAGATCTAAGTCTTTTGGCAATTGTATCTTCTTTTCCCTGGCCCCCAGTGGGTGGGGCCGCAGCGCCCCCTGCTCCCCCATTTTCATCCTCCAGGATTGAGGAATATTTTTCAAGAAAGGCTTCCGCCTCTGCAATTGTTTTAATTCTTACTCTTCCTCCTTCCCAGAATACCAACATTCCCTCTGGCATCACCCACTTGAACCAGACAAAAAGATTTGAATAATCTTTTAGACAAGAAGGAGTACTTCCTTCTTATCTCTCTAATCTTCTTCGGGACCTGCTTCAAGATAGCGACCTCTTTCTGTTGATAAACTAAGGGACCGTCTCTCTGCGCCCTCAAGATCCTCTCTCTTGTTGACCTTCTAACAAATTTAATATGTATCTCTCTGAGTACTTCATTTATCCTGGCATATGCTGAGTTTATTCTATATATCAAATCAATGTCCCCCCTAATCTCATCCTTAGGTTGGTGTAAATAATCTGCTAAAATTGTGCACATTAAATCAGTTAAATCTTCACCAGACTCCTCAGGAATATTCTGAAATCTTAAAAAATATGACATCCTTTCAAAATCCATCCTAGACATATGACCAGTTAAATCCCCAATTTCATTATTAATACTTTTAAGCTCTCCCTTTGCCCCAACCAACCCCACCTCCAGCTCATCAGTCTTTTGTGTATTTTCCATTAATTTCTTCTGTACCTCCAAAAGTTCTAATTTAGAACTGACATGATCCTTTCGCATTTCTTTAATTTCTTTCACCAAGGACTGGAGTGTTTCTTCCATTGCTGTTAATCTAGCATCTGTATCAGGTTTTTCAGGTAACATCGAAGTGATTTTTGGCTGATGTGTCTGCTTCTTTGAAGCCATGGTGAAAAGTTCAAGTCTGTGTCAGTAAGATGGCGTCAGCTGGAGAAGTGTTAGTGAGGCAGGAAATGAGCAAGTTCCAATAAACAAAGTCTTAGTTGTTACCTAAAGTCCAGAGAGAATTCAATTTTTTTTAAACAAATAGAAAAAAAAGAAGGCACTTCAGGGAGAGGATCAATTAATCAATAAAAAACAATCATAAGTAAAAGAAAGAGAGGCAGTCCAATTCACAGGGGAATGTCAGCAATCATCCTTAAGTAGTGTGTCTCAGGAGAACAAAGGAACGCCATCTTCCCCGCCCAGCTGGAAGCCATCGGGAAGCAACAAAATAGATAAAAAGTTGCTTCTATTTCGCCAGACTTCGATTCCAAATATCTAAGATCATTTCAGAAAGACTTTCACTCACAATCAGAAAGGTTTGAATGCAGGTTTCTACGCTTCCTCAAGCCTGAGGAGCAATTTCAAACGCCGCTTGTCCTCCGTTCCGAGGGGGGGGGGTGTTCACAAACTCTCCCCTCCATCGCTTTGTTAGGCAACAGTTGCAAGCAGAAAGAGAAAGTCACTCACAATCCGCTCTGCAGCGAGGAGTCTCAGCTTCACCTCCGACTCCAGCGATTCAGCACACACAAAGCATTAATTGTTCCGGTCCTCCATCAGCGAAGGGAACCAAGCCCCCTGCAGCATGCTCTTTTACTCCTGGGTCGAGGCCAAGGACCCCCCCCCGACCGCCGTCAGGATAGGGCAATCCCAGCGAGCCGACCGTACGGCAGGAATCCTTTGAAAGGAATTCCCTGCCCCGTTGGGGGCAGTAAAAGAAGCAAAACGGCGGACGAGTCCAAGACTCGACTGTTGCCTCCGGGAAACAATTTTACTGAAACAATAAAAATTTACGGGGGGAAATTAATTTGAACTTCATATGAAACAGCAAGAGCTCCCAAATTCTAGATCAGAAGGATTAATGTCTCCTGCATCAGGCCAGAAGAACCTTAGCAGATCTTAACTCAACAGCCATCACCACATTCATTCAATCTCTGAGGGACACACAGATATACCTCTGAGGCCAGTAGAGAAGTTGTTCTTGCTTTATTACAGCTTTCAGGGTTGATTGGATTTGGAACATACTTCTATATTTCTCTTCACCATGCCAAACAAGCACCGTAGCATCCATTAAACCACTGCTGAACTTAAAATTCATCCATCCTCAACATAATCTTCTGCATCATATCAACGTTTCCAATCAGCCCACCTCATTCTAGTTAATTTCTAGTAAACAACTGTGGCAGAGAACGATCCCATTTAATGTCATGGCAAGAGCAGCTCAAGTCCCAAAGTACCATAAATGTCATAACGGAAAGAACTGATCAAGCCTTGATGTCCCGTCCAAAGTTTGACCTTAAAAAACCTCTAGAAAAAAAGACTGTTATTAATCCAGAATTTTAAAGAGAAAATCCATATATAATTAGCAAATATTCCTGGCCCAATAATCCACATTCATAACTGACAATGAAAGAGGTGACTGAAGTATAGCCGCTCTGATATTTTAATCTCCCACACCACATTCATCCTTTACAAATATCGGGTTGTTGAAAGATTTGATAATTCAGATAATTCATTTCTTAAGAGACACAATTTTCTCCTTTAAAGGAAAAGCAATGCTAGTTGTGAAGAATATTTCATGTCTCTCTTAATGGAGTCTCATACTCTCATTCTGAGAAAAGAAAACAGCAGGCATGCATTCTGTATGCTTACTTTCTGTAACCTGCTGTTTATATGTAATGCAATGTTGAGCATTACTAAGTAAAGAATGGAAGATCAAATCAATCTTTATTATGGTCATAGACCGGACACAGAAAATAAAGCACCCAATCCAATAAAATCCAAAATACAGCCATATTAAATATATGTGTTGTTGTGTCCACAATCTCAAAAAAAAATTGGTAGTTCTGAAAAATGACAGAAAAGAAAACTCAAGTGATCATGGGGGAAGCTTTTGATTCATGCCAGAAAGGGTGGTCATTGACACCTTTGGCTTTAGAATAAATTGCATGGGAGCTACTATTCAAAAATGTTTGCCAAAAATATAATTACCTCATGTCTCCTGAAAAGTTATGTTTTACATTTGCTTTTCAAGGAAACTCAATTGCCTGGAAAAGAGCCATAATCCTTTGCAATAAGTTCAAAGAACATCAATGGAAAAACAAAACACCAAACAATGCGCAATCTTGAGGCTTGAAATAAAACCTTATTTTTCAGACTTTTGTAGTAGGTAAGGCCATAGGAACCAATCTGTCTTGTGTATTTATTTGGCTCAAATCTCACATTTTGCAGAAGAGTTTAAAGCAATATAAAGAGTTCAAAACAACATCCTCTTAACCACCCAGTAAGGAGCGTTGGGCCAAGAGAGAGTTACTGATTCAAAATCACCCAAACAGGTTCTGTGGCTGAGAGTGTCCCTTATTCCCCTGTCCCTATTCCAACATCTTTATAACTACATCACAGTACATTACACTGCCAGGAAGAAAAATGCTAAACAAAAATCCCTACCCAATATTGAATACTCTATAAGGAAATGAATGACTTTCTGGGCACATAATAAAATTAATTTCTCTCTCTCTCTTTCTCTCTTTCTGTCCTTGTTTATTGCATTGTACTGTAAACTCCTGATGAATTTAAAATAGTCCAAAAATCTAAAGTAACAGCAGATAACAAAATAAGGAGAAACAACTGGTATTTTTCTTTATATTCCTCATTTCGTTCTCTTGGACTTCCTGTTATATCCTATAGGACAGCAAAGTTGGCATCTCCTTCCTATGGACTAGATTTGCAGTCAGATAATGTTTCCACCATATAATCAAGTATCATCTTTCTTTACAAAAGTCCCCATAAAAAACTATTTCTCACACACTTTCAAAGCCCAATCAAAATTCAAAATATTCTTTTAGATTATCCAACATTTATCTTACAACAGCTTCAAAGATGTCCTTTGAAATTATGGAACTGAAGTCTAACACACCTGGAGGGAACTTGGTTGTCAAAGATGGGGTTTAGCAGCAGAGATGTTGCTGAACTACAATTCTCTGCTCCCTTGCTGTTTAAAAGACCATCACAGATTTTTTTGCTAATTCTTTAAGCAGCAATTTATGATTCTGTGCATATGTGAAGTATCACTGATATGCATATTTCCTAACAAATACTTACCTTGTAACATATCTTATATTTTTCCCAAGGAATCCCTGGAAAATCACTTAAGAGCAAATGATCCACTTAATATTGGCACAAATAAAGCAAATGTACCCAAGAGTATCCTCAACAGGTGTCACTGAAAATATTAATTTCTAAAAATTTAGAATCCATACATGATAACTCAAAAAGGAATTATATGAGGTTCAGGGAGGCTTTTTCGCAGATAAATGATCTAGGATTGCAGTCCAAACCTATAATTTCCATATTCATGAAATAATGAGCATCACCAAAAGATACTGAAGTACAGTTTTTGATATGATTCCAGTGAATAAACATTTAGCAGCAGCAGTAGTTCTTCAGTAAAAATTTTAACAAGAAGATATGAAAGTACACAATGCACTGAATGCCTGCATTACATACTGGAAAAAAAGCAAGCACCATCATAACTGAATTTAACACTGTAGCTACTATACAGCTCTGTAAACCTTTGCCAGGTAATTCACTGTAATCTGGGTTAAGGAAATGAAAAAAAAATAGCCACTTTTTTCTCCTGCTCGTTCAAGGTTATAAAAACAAACATTTCATAGGAAAAATAGAGAGTGGATACTGGCAAGGCAAAGGCTTTCCAAGAGACAGTTCTATATTCTGTGGTTCTTGCAAGTTTCAATTTAAGAGCCAATTTAGATGTTTTTAACAATTTGCTCTTAATTTAACTTTTAGGAAATGAATCCCAATTGTAACACAAGAGAAGCACAAGCAATGTCTTTTCTTCAGCCACTTTAAAAAATAATTTATTTTTGTTTTTACTTATCACACTATGGCTAAAATATTGGTTGTAGCTGAGATGGAAAGAAGTGCTCTCAATTTCAAAAGAACCAAATGTAATCAGTTAGAATTTAATGTCTCATTGTCGTGTTTGAAAAATCATTTGCATCATCAAACCTCAGTCTTATCAAATATAGGGCAAGGGGCAAGCAAACAATAATACAAATGAAATCTATTTGCTCCACACAAAATTTTCTCTCTCTTTTTTTCTTTAGTTAGGTGTCATAAAGAGCCTGGGAATGCAACAGACAAACACAAGGGAACAGGTGAGTGAATATTAAACAAAAAAGAAATAGCTAGCAACCATAACACAGCTATATTAAAATTATTTCTCAAGGGAAGAGAATTTAAGAAGGGAAGGGCTTTCTCCCTCTTTAATAGAGTTGGCCAACCCTTTAAAAAAAAAGAAAAGAAAAGAAAATGCATTTCCCCTCAAAGTACAGTGCTAGGTTTTGAATACACAATCCATTCTTTGCAAAAGAGAGACTAAGAGAAGAACAGTCTCTTTTAAATAGTTTCTGCTACCAATGGGGAGGGGAGAGAATTTATCAATTGCAAAGGAAACTGTCCTTCCAACTGGTCTCCATCACAAGTGGAAGCTACCTAAAAAAGGCACCAGGTTTCCCCCCCACACACACATTTTATTTTTTGTGCCCTCTACTCCCCTAACCATAACCAAAACAAGACTTGCTCAGGGACTCTTTTCCTAGAAGTAAAGTGTTAAGAGAAAGAGGAAACCCACACAACTGGGAATAAGCTATGATGAACTCAATTAAATCTACATTCAAATATGCTAATGTTAACTACTTTTAGAGACTGGGGACTTTCATGATTCTTCTGACAGTGGAGGGCTTTTAGATTATGTGCATTATTTTGAAGCACAGAGATAACATTTCAGCTAGTACAGGTTTACCTGTACGACCAGCCAACTTCAAAAGCTTTCATCTGTTTTTATTATCCTCATGACAAGAGCTTATTGTCTTGCTTCAGCACTACTTGAGTAAATACATTTTGACATGATGAAAGCACCAGTGTACTTCAGAATATACCCCATAGAACTGGACTGTTAGAAAGGAACTGCAAAGAAAATTCAGCTTGACCTAAAAACATACCAGTAGCTGAAAGGACTTTTCATTCTGCCTGCTCTACAGTCAAGTGGTGGGAAGATTCAGAAGCTCACAGAGGAATTGGTCTGTTTGATAGGTACCTCTTCTTTCCCCCTTTATCACCATTTTGTTGACACTTCAAAGATTTTACTTTAACATAACTGCAAATGATCCTCTAAACAACTTGTCTAATTAAGTCATAGTTCAGTCACAAAGACAGCTACTATGGTGCATTTAGCTTTCATGCTCACTGGAAATACGGTATCTAACATTAAAAATAATTTGGAAAAATAATTACCTTATAACATTTATGAAAGAAATATGCTCCATTGCAGCATATTAATTTTTCCCTAATGGTCATGGGCTCCAGCTAAAATTGAAGGCATGATGAAAAACTTTAGTACAAGGAACTGGTAAACACAGTGACCTCAAACAGCATTTACACAAATGTCATAACTGTGTTGGGTAAATACGGACTACCTATTATTTTCACTTCCAAACCACTAATCAGAGATTGAATCTACATTAAAACAAGTCAACAACACAAAATGTAACAAAGAGTTACTTTGTTCTAGCGTGAAATCTACTGCTGATACGGCTCTTTCACTCCCCTATAAAAAGTATTCTTCCACTCCTATAAAAAGGTTTCTTTCAAAAGCTAACAATTAGGCAATTGTTAGATAATGTACGGTATTTTCAGAGAAAAGTCATATGTGTGTATGTGTGTACATACATATTATTATACTTTTTTTCTTCTTCAATTCAATGATGTTCAATTCTTGGAGAATGTCTGAACAAATCCCTGCAACTTGGCCAGGTTTTTCAGAAGTGGATTGCATTGCCTTCTTCCTAGGGCTGAGAGAAAGTGACTGGCCCAAGGTCACCCAGCTAGCTTTGTGCCTAAGGCAGGACTAGCAATCAAGATATCTTGATTTTCAGACTGATACCTTAAGAACTACACCAAACTAGCTTTCACATATACATATATACATAAGAAACATATATAAGACAAAAAGAAAAATTTCCTAAGGATTACTTAATCACTTTTGATGAATTCAATACTATACTCCTCTGAAATCGATACCAGTGGTCAGGGTGATATAAAGATATTCTAAAAGAAATACATAAAGAATTGACATTCAATTTTCTTACAATATCAAAATGAATAAAGCTGAATTGTTCAAGGTTACCTATGTCCAAATATAAAAG
Source organism: Rhabdophis nuchalis (assembly GCA_039707465.1). NCBI lineage: Eukaryota > Metazoa > Chordata > Lepidosauria > Squamata > Natricidae > Rhabdophis > Rhabdophis nuchalis. The sequence continues at coordinate 237,880,574 of CM077643.1, forward strand.
CTACTGTTGTCACATAGACACCATTGTTTGAGAATAGTTTATTTAGCAAACCATAATGTTGGATTCATGAAGCATACAAGGCAAAATCACAGAAACCTCATGAAAATTAGCACTATGGATGAGCAAAGTCACCATGCAAGTTTGTCACAGGACCCATGGTAAAGAAAATATATGCATGTAAGGAATACCATCCTTCAAACAAGCTTTCATAGTGTTGAGGCTGTGGCAATCTCACTTACAGGTCTATGCCAATAACATCTGCACTCTATGTGTTCCTAATGTATCTGTCAAAAGAACATGGTGGCTCAGTGGCTAAGACGCTGAGCTTGTCGATCAGAAACGGAGTGAGCTCCCAGTACTTGTCCCAGCTTCTGCCAACCTATCAGTTCGAAAGCATGTAAAAATGTAGTAAAATAGGGACCTCCTTTGATGGGAAGGTAACAGCATTCCGTGAGCCTTCAGCATTTAGTCAAGCCAGCCACATGACCACAGACACATCTTCAGACAGTGCTGGCTCTTCAGCTTTGAAACAGAGATGAGCACAGCCTCCTAGAGTCGGGAATGACTAGCACATATGTGCAAGGGGAATCTTTACTTTTACTTTTAATGTATCTGTGTGACATCAGAATTCCATTATTATCACATCTGCCTTCTGATCATGCCAGCCACAATTAGGAGACTCTAGGGAAGTGTAAGGCCTTTGAAAGGGAGCTTTCAAAAATGGAATATAACGTGCATATAAAGCCCTCCCTTTTGTATTGCTAATGCAGCCATCATGTCTTCAGTTTTTGAATCTGCTCGGGTGGGTGGGTGAGTGTTTCTAGATAAAGGTAGTCCTTGATCTATGACAATTGAGCCCAAAATTTATGTTGCTAAGTGAGAAATTTGTTAAGTGAGTTTTCCCCCACTTTTCAACTTTTCTTGTCACATTTGTTAACTGAATCACTGCAATTGTTAAATTAGTAACATGGTTGTTAAATGAGTCTGATTTCCCCATTGACTTTGCTTGTCAGAAGGTGGCAAAAGCTGATCAAATGACACCAGAACATTGCAACCACCATAAATGTGACGCAGTTGCCAAGCATCCGAATATCAGTCACGTGACCATAGGGATGATGCAGTTGTCATAAGTGGGGGGGGGGGGAATCACTTTTTAAAATGCCATTATAACTTCGAACAGTCACTAAATGAACTATTGTAAATCGAGGACTAACTCTATTTATCTATGAACAACTACCACACTTCACATTTTTACCAGAAAGGAGCACTAGATTTTCTCAACAAATTATATGTAAATGGGAGGATAGATTCACTGAGGTTCCAAATCAGATTACTAAATAATCTGTGTAGATATGAAAATTCCCCTTTCTTACCATATTTAGAAAATCCGTACAGAGAATCAACAATTTCTATGTGCACAAAGATCAGGATTTATCAAAAGAATTTTATAATCCAGTCTAAAAGAATCACATTCGTCAAATGTTTTTAAAGAGAGTTTAATTGAACTGGGGACCATCTATTCTAGCCTTCTTTAAAAATAGCCATAAAGATATCACCACCAAAATCACAAATAATGAGATATGACCTGGGTTAGTATACCTATCCTGACTTAAATCTGATCAACTGTAACAGTTAATCCAAAATGTTCCTATTATCAGAAAGAATTCCTGTATTTTTATGCAGCTTTTATAAATCATTTCTGCTTGGCACATTTCCCCCCTTAAACTCAGCTATGTTTTTTTTTCGTTTCTGGCTGGCCTTTTCATCAAAATACATAAACAGTAATAAAAATATGTTGTGCCTTTTTATATAAACCCTGCAGATGCTGAGAAGACAATAAAAAAACAAGAACTGGTCAACTTCCTCCTTAATTAACAGAGTTATGGATACTATAAAGAAGACAGGGATATTTTTGTCAAAATGAAAAAGATCCTAACTCATGTTGCTCTTGAATTCTACTAGAATTCTAACAAGATTTCAATTTAGAATTACTTTACTGATAATTAATCAAAAACCTTCCTGCAACTATCTCATCTGTTATCTTTAAATAGGATTTAGACAGCTATATATGAGTCAACTGCATAATAAATCAACTGTTAACCAATGGGGGGAAAATAAGTATTACACATGCCATTATTCAGTTACCCATGGCCCTTGGTCATTGCCATGCTGATTCCTACATACTGGTTGGGAGATTATGAGATTTGAAGTAAAAGAAATGTGAAAAAGGGCACTAGAATGGCAATTTCAGAATTAAATCCTAAAGTTTCATCTAAACTAATTAGAAAAACATAATATCCACATTATGTTAATATGATTTATTGATTACAGTGTAGAATGTTGTATCATCCCAAGGAATAATTGTTATTCAACAAAATAGCATATTGAATTTTCCCAACCTGCATTCCAAGAAATATACTGAACAAGCTTTGTACATGATAGTTGTTGTAAGGATATGATGCTCAAACTATTAAAAAGAATGCATAGTTTCTTCTGCAGAAGAATGGCTAATTAAACTGGGGGCATACACCTCGAGGCTTCATATTTCAAAAGCAAATCTGACATAGAATTTAACTCAACTGCTTTTGAAATATAATTTTACATACAAATTTGCCTTTCTCTTAATGTATTCAGTTCCTCAGACAGAAATTACTACAACTGTTAATCTTATTTTATCTTATATCATGCTGATTATTGCTGTTGATATTCATATATTATTTAGGATTTTAGAATGATCTGCTGTTTTTAAAACTATATAACAAATTTATAAAATGTTATATAAAATGTTAACATAAAATGTTAACCTAATTCTATGATACTTGTAAATTCCCTGTTTTTTCACTCTGTGCTTTATATTTCCTGTTTTGGGGCTTCTTTGTTCTTTCTCCTTGTATGCCTTATTTTTCCTTTTCTAAAAAAAAGTTTAATAAAAATATAATAATAAAACAACCCAATCACATAGAGCTAATTCTAACATTAATTTTTCTATTAAATCGTGTGCTTATTGTTGCTTGCTCTCCTTGGCTCAGAAACCAATGCTGCAAGACAACTGCACGGAAAAATAATGTATACAACAGACAATGTGTTGCAGCATGAAGTAGATCAAGAAACAAGCCTAGGTGGATAATAGTTTAATAAGCAAACATACATTTTCATCTTTGACATGCTGACATCCCCACCGCCCATTTGAACTATCACCCAGGATGAAGCCAAGGTTCCCCAGGATGAAGCAAAGGAATCAGTATGCTAGGTTTGCATGTTAAATTGCCTCTTCGTCCTCTCCTCTTATCTCTGCCTAATTTTCCTGACATTATGCATTAACAATTCTGGATTGTGTGAGGCTGCTGCATACTCTCATTGCATTTACAACTCTAATATTGCATCTGTACCTCTAACACACCAGCACATGAATAGCTTCTCTGTGACAAATCCTGGGGGGTGAGGGGGCTTTTTCTTCTTCCAAGCAATGTTGCATTTTACCTTTTCTCAGATTCCCTTTTCCTTTATGGCTGGATCGCCTTTTTCACCGCACACAGGTAAGTAGGCCCAGTTCGGCAGCAGGCAGCCACAGCTGTGGAAAATCTTTCAGTGTCACCCAGCTAAAAGGCCTTCTGAGTTGACCGAGTTGGAAATTTGCCTCTGGGTGCATCACATGGCTGAGGCTGCTGCCTCCCGTTTTGTGATCTGTGTTGTTCTCCAAGAATTTCCTTTTCTGCCGCTGCCGTCTCTCCCCTGCTTCTCTGACTTTAATGGAAAGATCCATGTATTCCCCTGGACATCCATCATATAGCTCCTCATTTCAAAGATCTTTCTTTTTCTTTTTCTTGCTCTACTCCCCCTCACTGTTTTACTTGAGCTTACATGCATGATTTTTTTAAAAAAAAGATATCCTTATTTATTGTTTAAAATGAATGACTAGGTAATAAATTAAGCTTCTTAAAGCACTGCATTGACAAATGTATCTAATTATAAAGCATTTAATGATCCCTCCACCTGATGGCATGGTTGAAAATGAAGTAAGAGGTCCTTATTGCATGCACTTTTGCATTAAGAACTCTCATTCAAGGGAGTAAACAAATACTGACCTGAAAAATGGGGATGTTGCTAAATATCTTTTCTTTGATTTAGCACCATTCAACATCATAAACGAATCCTACCAGATGACTGACATGCCGTAGAATAATAATTGCTATTTATCAAGAAAAACAACATCTCACAGCAAGTATTACCGTCCTGCAATGAATCAGATTCACCTATAAAGCCTGCATGATCTGTCTTCTCTTTCAGTATGCAGAAGGAATCAGAGGCTTCTTAGCTTACAAAACAAAAACTTACGACTGCAAGAACAAGAAACAAAAAGGCAGAGATCTTTTTAATTAGAAACTTATGAAAATGTCATAAATTTCAATAAGAGTAAATTTGAACCTCAATTTATAATAAATAATAAATTTTACTGGTAGTGCTTGGCTTACAAGAACAATTAGGACCTCATAAGACCACAACTTCCAACTTCTCGTTGACGTATTCACTGACTAATGCAAATTGACCAGGGAATGTCAGAAAACTTGATAATGCTGCAATGGCTGGAATTGAAGGAATGTTTGTAAGTATCATTTGTTCAGTGCCATTGTAACTTTAAACAGACACTGAATGAATGATCATAAACCAAGGACTACCTGTACAAAAATGTTTGTGTAATCACAACAGGTAACAAAATTACGTTGACATACATATTGTGCATTATGCACTTACAAATGCAGCTGATTAAAACATAAAAATATCCAAAACAATTTTTATACACAATATCTTACCAGGTTTTGCATATTAGATTACCAAGTGAAATTAAAAGCTGGGATTTTTCCTAAAGATTGTTGACACAAAAGGTGACCTTCAAGGTACAATACATAAGCGTCCTAGAATTGTGTGAGTTGCATTAATCTTCAAAACTGCTGGTCTACATCTGTCAAGTCATTCAAGAGAATGTCAAATAATTACATGCTTGCCTAGTAACTGAAGTTGGTGGAAGAAGATAGAGGAGATCTATATCCCAGATTTGTAAAGATGAACTTTCTTTTCTATGGGCAGTTCAGCAATTTATTGCCACAGACATTACATGATCCCAACAAGTACATCATAGGTAAACTTGACCCATTTTAAAGTACATTCAGATTTGCAGGATAAAGTCAAACTAAATATTTCCATTCTTCGCCCTCTCCCCTACTTCTCCAAACTACCCATAATGTAGGGGGGGCATTACCCAATACCCCTAAATCCCAATTATTCCAGTGGACACAGATAAATAAGTTTTTGACTTGGTGACATACAGACCTACCCATAATCCAGAGATATTAGTTTGTCCTATAGTATGTATAACAGGAGAAATTGTAATTGAGAGAAATGGGAAATAAAGAAACTAGAACTTGAAGATAATTTCTTTCTGTTTCCACATCATCTCAGAAATTAGTACTAATATGTGAGAAAGACCTTGGAAGATAGGATGAAGAGATGCTACCTAGGGAACAGTCGAATAAGAGGCAGCATAGCCCACAACTGCATAGTGTGTGGAGCAAGAAGCTCAGAAGGACCTTCATTAAGTTATAGGTCTGTAAAGATTTGGGGGGGGGGGGGGATATGAGACTATAATTTCAGACTTGCTAATGTAACTTTACAATACTGTAAAGTAAATTAGTTTATCTGGTTGTGTATCTTGTGTGGTATACATGATAAGACTGACAGAAATTGTTACTTAATCTGGCATAATTCTGAATTTATTTCATGTAAAATCCATTTACCCTTTTCTAGGAAACTGCAGGAAGATAAAGGGGAGTTAACTATTAGAATCCTTTGGGCAGTCATAAACAATGAAACAATTTTGTGGGGATTCCACTGAAGACACCATCAATTTACCATGAAGCAGCTTGAGAGAGTTGAGACTTTTTTTTCTTTTAACCTAAATAAAGGGACTTCAGCAGAGTTGACACACTGCCAAGTGAAAGCTCCAATGATCTCAAAGAGGATCATTTTCATTTTCCTTCTTATACAGAAAAAGAATCTTAGTTGGTCAATCTATATTAGCTGAAATGGGGGCAGCCATTTCTTTATCTCTTGAGGGGGTCTTGGATTGATAAGCAAAGATTCCTTTCAGAGTATATCTGATATATTCTGGGCCACCAATGTTTTGGGTTAAAAAGTTTTCTTCAGGTTTTCCCCCCACAAGGAATAGAAGGCAAGACAGAAAATTGATGACCTATCAATCATCTGCACTCATAATCATTTCCAACATCATTCCCCCACCAACCAAGGGAAATTGGCAGTCATGTGCTATTCAAGATTGAATGCATGATTAATTTTATTGAATGGTGTGATGATTAATGAGTCAAGGGTAATTAGGGGAACTGTTTTAGAGAAAATATTTGGATCAACTAACTGCCTTAGAAATTAATTAGGGGTAAGAAATATATTAAATGAGAAACTGATATGGTTGAATTTGAATGTCACTAAAGAACTTACTTCCTCCATGGAAGGACATTTAATTGGTTTACTTTCTCTGAAACATACATACATTTAAAGGAGTGGTTTCTATACCTGCATGCATCTGTTAACAAAATTCTGTAACCGATTGGTTTTGTGGTAAGAATTTTGCACTTTTTAAATTCTACTATTATGACCTTGAGAAGAGGACTGCAGCTTAAAAAAATATTGGATTTTGCTATGCAATCTTGCATATGCATACCTATTCCACTGAGTGAATATTCCAACATAAGTATGCATAGCATTGAAGCTTTGCGCAACTGTCAAGATACTGGAAGACATGGCAAGGACTTGAAAAGACAGTCACACTGTTTCTTCAGAGTATTGTACTGATACCACATAAAATATTAGAAATTAGAAAGTTTAACACCATGTCTACCTGTCAACAACTTTTCAAACTACTGGGAAATACAACGAATCCAAGACATGTCCAGTGAAGCTGAGAAAAGCAACCTGCCCTTTTGCTCATTTGTGCCTCATCAGAATCAGTACAGGACAAATAGCCTTGTCCTGAATGTAACTTATGGGTGTTTCTTTTTTTTTTTTACATGGCAGAATTGACATTAGGTAGAACATAAAAGCTTTCCTTCCCTGCCTGCAGAACAGAAGACAAATCCTTGATATACTGATTAGTGTTGACTTCCTTTGAAATAATATCCTGTTAAATATATGTAATTATACTCTATGCTCCATGCACTCTTGCATCCAAAGAAATTTTTTTTCAAAGGGAATCACTTAGATTTATTACATATTTTTTTCTTTTTTGATACAAAGGCAGTGCACAATATAAATTACAAAAGGAATTACAAAGTCATTCAGTAATAATAATAAAAATAAATTGAAAACAAGACAAGGCTTTTTTTTTTTAAAGCAAAGAATAAAGGGGTGGGGGAAAGAAGGGTTCCATTACAGAGACAATATTTCTTATTTCCTCTTCAGGAAGCAGCCATAATTACATGATAATGTATGTAAATGTATAATATATATGCACCTAAATATCAATGAAAAGGAAGCTATTAGGTTTCCCGTAAGAAGGAACTCTATCTTAAACACTTGATCCTGATCTTCCACCCTGACTTCAAAAAATATGGCTCTAGAAAACAAGATTAACTCAGAATATAGGGAAAAAAATCTTTTATTTTCTTGTGTATCTTGAGTCCCCCATAACATTTATTTAAGGGTGTATATTCTGTATCTCCATTAACGAATGGTGTTGGTATACGTGGCTGCACCAAGATACAACTCAAACCTTCAGACCTAAATTTAATCTGGAATCAAGTTAATAGAAATGATATCCCTGGATAAAAGCTGTACCATTTAAGACAGTATGAACTGGGATAATGAGTTCTCAAAATTTATTCTAAGAATACCAATTATGCCCACAAAACTAGCACAAAATATCTAGCTCTGAATAGTCTGTATTTTGTGTATGTAAGCCATAACTGATCCAGAAAGGACCACATTGTTCCCAGTTGACTTACGTCTCTCATCTACTAAAAGCAGATAACTGAACTATGACTTATTAAGGAAAATTAAGTTCTTCATTTAAAGAGAGTAGGAGTGTATGCTCCAAAAAAGAAACATTAGCAATTGAAAACATCTGCATACCAAAGAACTTGTTCTACAACTGGAGACCTAATGCATTACTTATTATTACAACAATACTTTCTTGCTCTGGAAATCTGCAAACTAAAGGAAGGATGGGAAATTTATGAACTTTCTAAATTTTGTGGTGATCCGCTACAGAGTCTTGTTGCAAGTTGTGAAGAGTTTGGTTAAAAAATATCTGAAGCAAAAAAATAAATATTGTTATTGGAAAACAGGTCAGGAGAAATATAAAATCAATGCTGTTAAAATCACGGTTGCATGCTTTGAACCCTACAGCAAAATTTCCACCCACTTGCCCTTTCCTGCTTACTATGTAAATTCTGGAGCTGCTAAATGAGAACATTGGACCATGTTATCTGCCATGCATCTTAAATGCAGAAGTAATATGTCTTACTACTGTATGCAACTAATGAATTTAAAGATGAACATAAAGAAGCAAAACTGACTTGCCTGCTGAAATCAATCTGCTCATAGCAATATTTTATTTTTTGCCATCTAGATCAACATGGATCGGGACCTCTTAAATACCAATATGAACATTAAATGAGGCCCTATAAAAAGACACTGAGGAAAAATTGACTTCTTATAACGTAGATTTCTAATTTTGATCTGTTCCTACTGTATGACATGGGGCTGTGAAACAGCATAGGGCTATACAAACACACATGTGGAGCCAGGGACACCTGATGAAGCAGTCACACAGAAAAAGCAGCATATTTTCTAATTCAAAGAGAACCGAAGCTATGCAAAGCACCGAGTATTTCTATAGACCTAAATAAAAATATTGTCTAAGCGCCAAACTTGCTTGAATTCCATCTACTCTATGGACTGAGCCAACACAAGGATAGATTTGCTTTCTTGCATCCTACAACTGAGAAAAAAATATGTATTTTACCTAGTTTACCTAGCCATAATACAGATAGCTGAGTTACTGAATATGGCTTTGTGTAGTTGGGAAGAATTGTATCTATTGTAGGTAGTTAAGAATCCTGTTCCCCCTCCTCACTGATTATGGAGAAATCCTGACCCAAATCTAATAGAACTCTGTTTCCTGTTCCCCGACCTGCTTATTTTGGAGCACTCATTATCCCAGTTTGTTCAATCATTGAATGGTAAACCCAACCTTCTGTAATAACCTGGATCGTATTTAGGTATCCTGTTCGCAAATTACTAGCCACACCCCAAAAGATTTTAACTGAATAAGTAGGCAGGTTATATGCATCAGCATATAGGAGGAGTTAAAGGCAAGCAGAGACTGTCTTCACAGGTATAAATGCAGTCTCCCTCCACCCTGCCCAATCATAGGCATATATGGGTTTATTTTTAGACCAATTCCCCAATAAAGGCCTGCACCGTTTGGGAATCAGTTCTGAACAGGTTTGATCTTATGACACCATCTATTTTCAGAAGCCCAGTCCATCCAATTAGCAGGACAGTACAATCTGTTTCCCCCCCCCTCAAATTGCTGCAGTGCTCCAGATTTTATGAGCAGTCCTATTTCCTACTGGTGGTATTTTCTAGGATTCGGAGGTAGTAGAAGTAAAAGTAACTGCAAGACACTTTAAAACCACAATGGGAGGGATTGAAGGTGAGTATACAGGTGGTGCTAAGGGAATTTCTTTCAGGCTAAATTTGGCTTGCAAACCCAAGGGGCTAAAGGCCAGTTTTGAAACAAACCAGCTTGAAATCATAGCTAAATTAAATTCAGTGTAGTAGTGACAACTTAAATACATATTCTGTGACTTGAAAGAGGTGTCTGTTGAAATCATTTATGCCACATAGTTGAGATATACCTATGTATAAACCCTGGGAAGTAAATTAAAGCTATATTCTGCCACAAGGAATGTCATCTTTCCCTATCCAACCCCAACGTTTGTCACTGAAATTGTTGTTCTCATATGTTAAGACTTCTGTAATGGATGGGTACTCAGAATTTGAAATGTGTGTGTGTCTCAGGCTCCATTCTGTGTTTGTAGCACAATTTTTTTAATAAACTGAATTATTTTAAAACATCCATAGGGTGTATAAATTTTTCAAAGGCTCAGGTCCCATTATTGAATACATAGACATAGAGGGAGAAAGAGAACACCCCTCCAAAATAAACCAGATCCTGAAAAAAGTCTAATGCATCATAACTGCCATGTTATGCCAGGTAGATTGCCAGCTATGAAATAAGCATATGAAATATGCAGGAATAAGAGAGAAAAAGAAATATAAGATTTACTTTAGTATTTACTGAGGCTTTAATTTAATCTACCCAAGATCCACAAAACAAATACCAAAAGGCTGACTTCATTTTAAAATGCTGAGTAGTTTGTTTTGATGTCTTCAGACATTTCACATCAAGGGTTGCAGATGTCTAAGGAATCACACTGTTCACTCTGACATAACTTATAGTTAAAGCTGGTCTTTCTGACAACCGAACCAACGTTCTACTAATTGATTAAATACCATACAAAAGCCACCTACAAGTGTATAATCAATATGTAGGTTTGTAAAGAAATGAGAGGGTGAGGGTAGACATTGCATCAGCAAACTAACTACTATTAAGCAATTTGTAAAGCCAGCCAAATGTATCAAGAATCTCCATGGATAAAGCTTTTGAATTCATTAAGTTGTATTTGATGCAATGGCAGCAGTAATTATCACACTTACAATCAATGCCTAAAGGAAGATTTTAATCCCTGTAAACTTAACCAACACAATCACACCCATGCTAATCATTCACACACTGGAATCAAAAACTGACTGTCTTCACGGGCAGACGTAATTAATTCTCCAATTCTAGGAGTGCTCTGGTTCCAGTAGTCAATTATTTGAGACAGAAAACTTCCATAGGAGCTGATGCTACATTCCCTCTTGGACTTTGATGAAGCCATGATTGAACAGTTGCTTAGAGTAACCTCATCCATAATTAGCAGGCCTTGCATTCCTGTCTACCCAGCTTAGCAAGACTAGCTAAAGGGGTAACTAGGAGCTAGGGCAGCCAATGAGAATTGGACATGAAAGTCTGAAATTACTTCAACATCTCCGATAGGATTCTGGCCATAACAAGGAATTATCCACTGAGGGGTTCATTAGTGCAGGGGTCCCTAACTCCTAGGCCTTGGCCCACTACTGGTCCTTGAGGGCATGCCGGCCACAAAGTGGTGGGCGAGCAAGTGGGCATGTGCATCCCCTGTTGTGCAAGCAATGGGCGAGCATATGTGCTAGCACTCCATTTGTACAAGTGGTGGGTGCACGTGATCACCACTCCTGCCCCCGCCGGTATTTAGGAATGGCCGCCTTGGGAGACAGGAGGGAGAACTGCAGACAGGACAACCAGCACACAGAAGGGGGGCGGGGGAGTGTGGGAAATGCTTCAGAAGGGGACTCACCCTAGTTTTACAGAGAGTAAAAGGAAAAGAGGGGAGAAAGTGTTTCAGTGTTGCAAGATTTTTTAAATCTAACTTTAAAATAAAAATAAAACTAGTACTCATGGTTGTGCTTCTTGTCTGGACTATCTCACAGGGCTAACAGGTTCTGATACTAGTGAGTTCTGTAGGCAATGGCCTGAGTCCCGCTGATTCTCACATCTCCAGCTTCTACCTTTATACCAACCTTAAAAGTTGACACTATTGCTAGCTTAGTAATACAACACCAAAGCAACCACTTTGCTACATAAGCTACTCTGATTTACTTCATATTCACGCCAAACCACACTGGGCAATTTTGCATATCACCTAAAATTGCAACAAACCACATTAGGCTTATAGTTATATATCATTTAAACCTGTTGCTCTATCAAGCAGCTATTTAAAGTCTTGAAGCAAGAACACATTTTTACCACTGCACTATACAATTTGCCTTTTGGGGACTTGGCAGAGAGTAGCTACTTGTCACCATCAGCAAGCAGCAAATTACAAGCCTGCAGTTAAAGTTAAAATGCTTGTATAAACCGAGTCCATTAAAACAGAACGATGCAAGTCAGTTGAAGAAGAGGGAAACAGAGGGTATCCTTTTTCCCCCTCCTTGTACTGCTCTAAATGTAATGAAAATCTTCATTCATAACAAAAACCTGTAGAGCAGGTGAGAAATCTAATCTGATACATGATAACTATCTATTTGCACAAGTTTCTTTGGAAAAGCATTCTGTATTCAACCACAAGTAGCAAAGCTATGACGGCTAACCTTGAGGAAACTACTGTAACTCTTACAGCGCTACAGGAGTTCAGATGATTGGTTGGTTTCTTTATTATTCCATATTTTATTACTTTATAAGTAACTTAAGACAGCTTGGCTAGTTGGGCCAAATTCAGTCAGAATTTGCTGACTCCAAAGCACCACAATGTGGCAACTCTATGCACAGCTGCTGTGTTTTATGCAGCCTCCGAAAAACAGGAGTCTAAATCTTCCAGACTTGACTTCAGTAAATATGCATAGATGTTGCTAGATAAGCTGAACCAAACAAATATTTCATTAAATACTCAAACAAATCATTGCCTGTGGACCTAGTAACTCACCAAATTGAGGACTCCTATTAATATATAATGAGCACTATGATTGCATGCTGCATAAATTGTCTGCCTGGTATAATTCAAAAAATGAGGAAATTATTGTGGATGTTGAGCATAATGTATAGATGTACAACCAAGCTAACACAGAGAGACAGAGCAGAAACTACACATAGCCTTTGGCTTCTCCACATCCAAGAATGCCCAAGTTGCTGATATGGCAAGTGTGTGAAGCTATTTTTTACAGCCAAAGATTCAGACCCTCAGAACAAAACCGCAATCTAACCTTATGTCCTTCAGATCCTACAAAAGCTAAAAGATAAGAACCACTAAGATTCAGAGCTAGAATGGGAAAAAAGTGCCAATTAAATATTTCCTCCAAATAAAAGGGTATTGTATTTAAGAAAGCTCTAAAAGATAATCCTTCTCTAAGTCAGGAGATCTTGTACTGCATCACAACCTAAAAGATTCCATTAATATTTACTCAAAATTAAGATTTATCTAGCTAATGTCTGTCAATAGAAAATATATCAACCTGCACCACAGATTGCTATATTTTGGCAGCAGACTTTATTTTATCTTAAAATAAACTGTGGCTTGAATTAACAGGATTCTCATGTTCACAAGTTGGTAACAAAGCATCCAGTTCATAACTCATGAACGTATGAGATAGTTAGATGAATTCTGAATATTTTCTTTGCTTGCTGATCATTGTGGCAAGTGTCATTTGCATAATTGAGAGCATATTTTATTCTGACCTTTTCAAAAGCTCTTATTTCCCAAATGTGATGGGTACTGAATTGCTTTTTCTGTACTACTAACTATCATTTCCTATGGGATGGTGCCAATTATGTTGGAAGAAAAGACTTGTATCTGATATGTAATCAGATACTGAGCGCATTTATGACCATTCATCCTTGAATTTAAATATAAAAAACAGTGTATTATTTCTAATAATGAACAGACATTTGTCCAATATTTCACAAGAAGCCTTTTTTTTAAAAGAAGAAAAGAAAAAAGAAAAAAAAAGAAGGCATGTTTATGCAATCGAATGAGCCTTTGAGTAACTTTAACATCTGTAATAAACTTTTCGTGAAAAAAGATGTCAATAATTGATAAACACTTGGCCAGAAATGTTCCCAGATAGGTAGCTTTGCAATCTTGGGGAGAGCAAAATATTGCACAGTATGGTAAACACTGTCCAAGCATATGATGCTTATGCACTATCAGTGAAAAGATGGCCTTATCGGAATTTATTTCTATTTTCCTTGAAAGATCTGAGAATAGTGGGAGTGAATTTGTGTAGAGACTGTGACTGGGTTTATAAATTTACCCATGGTTCATTTATACATCATACTGAATAATCCTGACTTGACTTGTATCATATACCATACTAAGCTAAGATAAAACAAATGACACTGGTCTTTATGTACTGTATATGACTCAGGCTTCCTTCCTACAAATTAATTTGGAAGTTCCGGAAAGGACTGTCTAAATGAAAGTCATGAAATGGCTCTTATATTTCTCTTTCTCTGATTATGTAGGAATGAAGAAAAAATAGGACCAATTTCCAAAGTTCTCAAAACTACCAGTGAGTTATGAAAGAGTAAAGCTATCATGCTCAGCTCTGAAGTCCAAATTGCACAGCCAGAGCCAGAGTTTACTACAGACAAAAACACCTGAATCCAGTCCAGACAAAAATGGAAGAAGGCGGTCTATATTTTGTGTCAGACGGTGAGGTGATCTAAGTTTACACTAGCTCTCTTCTCTTAATAAGCACAGAAAGAGGATTGAGACATGACATGACATTTCAGCTGGTATCTATATTAGTTCAAGTGAGTTAATATTTCTTCGGCCAGCTGCTAAACTGGACTCTGCAAGCTCTTAAAATCTAAAAATCATCAGATGAGAAATAACTGACAAATGCAAAGTAAGAGTAGCATCCATGCACCAAAAAATGCACATAACATTTTAATACCTCAAAACACATTTGCAAGACGCCCCATTGCCTTGCCTTAATTTTAAGTAAGGTACCTACCTCCCTTCATTGCTGAGAAGCACTCTGGACCAAACAAGGTAGTGTTTTCCTTTTTTTGCTTTGGGTTTTGGATTTCTTTATTTCTTCTGATCAACCCACTTGTATTCCTTTTCCCTCTCTGTTATGGAAGGTTCAGGACAAACTGTATGGTGTGGGTGTGATATCCCAAATAGGATTCCAGTAGAATTCATGTTTTAACAGTGTTTACTACTATTGCTTTGTACATTTATGGAAAACAGATGTTTTCCAAAAATTGGAGCTGACTATTAAGAAATAGGACAATATACCATTTTATAACAATCCCATTGAAAAATTTCTTTATGATTATTGCTTTGAAATTAAAAAATAAAGACAAGGTTTATTTGATTTTCTAGGTTCATTTGATTTCCTGCTTTTCTAACCACTGTATAAGAGTGATGCATGTTTTATTCCCTTTTCTTCCAACCACGATTTGATTCCTGTTATATCTGCTTCTTGATTACATTGGCATCTTCTATATTTTTACCATACCGATTCAATTTCATTCTTCACAAGTATTTGCTTTATCTCGGAAACATATTCAACCACTTTTATGTAATAATTTTTCGTCTTTTTCCTTACATGAATCAAAATTACTTAGCCAAATAAAAAGAAATAAACAGCGCTGCAGAGAAAAGTACCTGCGGTGAAGAGATTTCCCTGGTCAAATAAATAATCATCTTTAGCCCTGTACTCCATGTCCATGGCACAAAAACTGGCGGCAGATAGATGAACAAAGTCTGCATTTGAAGCACTACGCTAGAGTTCTAAATAATGGGGAAACTGAGACAAAGCGGTTGGAAATGCTAGGGAAAGAAACTCAGATTTGATTTCATTATAATTCAAACTCAAATCAAAGTAAATCAAGTAAAAATTGCCAGCCAGGTTCCTCTGACCTAAAGGTTAGGAACAAAGGGAACAGAAAGCTCATTTGATCAGTTTTGTACCCAAAAAGCAGCAACATACAAAAGGATATTAGTATAATTCTCCTATTTCAATGCAGTCAACCAGGAGGGCTGTAACTGCAGAGCACTGAGGTTTATAAAGCTGAGGGGAAGAAGTAAAATTGATCGGGATTAGGGAGAAAGAAGGACTTTGCAGATTTGTTTATAGCTCCCTTTATCTTTTCCTCTCAAATTCAAGCATTAATCCATCCGTATAGTGTCTGTTGCTTTCAGTGATTGTCCATCTTGTGATACTGTATGATGCCCATAAAAGCTAACCTTTCTGCCTTTCTGTCATTGACCACTTGTCTGAATCCATGTTACTGTTCATTTCAGTCAAAGACTGTGCCCATATTCTACCACTGACTGACCAATTTCAGACACTGCACCCATTGAATACCTTCTATCTATCATGGTGAGACACAGGAGCACACTTAACCCGTTTATTGCTGTGCCTTGCATGGAATAATGCCATCTAAGGTAATGCTGTCT
This sequence comes from Rhabdophis nuchalis, assembly GCA_039707465.1. Taxonomy (NCBI): domain Eukaryota; kingdom Metazoa; phylum Chordata; class Lepidosauria; order Squamata; family Natricidae; genus Rhabdophis; species Rhabdophis nuchalis. Next base: position 237,896,698 of record CM077643.1, read on the forward strand.
ATTTGGAACAGGGGGGAAAATCCAGTCTTTATGACCTCATGCTGATGCTGCCTGTTTGGAAGAGAAAGACTGGTCCTTGAGATTCTGACACAGATGCTGAACATCTGTTCTCATCTGTAATCTCACACTCTTGTAGTCTAAAGGAGAATATTGGGCAGAGGGTTCTCATGTTGATGGTATCTATCCACCTCCATTTCTACAAGTTTTTTTTAATGAGGAAGTTGGTCTTTGCAACCTTGGAGGAATAAGAATTCACGCTCCTAATGTCCCAAATGTTTTCCAAAAAAGATTTCTTTTTCCCAAAAGAAACTGGACTTTCTTGGTTATTTTCCTTTGAAAATATTTTGCTTCTCATCCAAGAAACGTATTCAGTTAATTTCAGAAATGTTTTCAAATGAAAAAACCAAGAAAGTCCAGGTACTTTTTGGAAAAAGCACCTTTGGGACAACTATGACCTGGATGATTGAGAATCTCCCTAGACACTGTCTTAACAACTTTCCAATTCTTTCCATATAATTTTTGCTTCTCTTCGGGATAGCAGTGTTCACTAATCCTTTTTAAAATGGAAGACAATTTAACTCAAATGTATGAAACTTTTATTGAATTGAGGGTCACAACTACCTTTTAATGGCTTTTCCAAAACCATATTGCTAATACTGATAGGGCCTCACAAAAAAATTATAATTTGGTAAGAATGAAAATTTAATGAAATTAAATTAATTAAAAAATATGAATGGTTCATTAACTATTTAAAAGTTAAACCAGGAGTTAAATTTATTGATTTGTTAATAAAAGGGTTGTTTACAAAACAGACCATGCAAAAATTAAGACCAAATGTTTCCATAACATACAAAAATACTTTAAAAAGTGATACAATAAACATTCCAAAAACAATCTCACCAATTAGAAACATGAAAAATTAACAAATAGCAATTACTATATATTGTGATGATGATCTGTTCAGGAAGAAATAGTTCATATAAAAACACAAGGAAAGGTAAAACACATAGCGAAAGTACGATTCTAAAGGAAAGGCAAATGTAAATGTAAAGCATGGCCTTCATAGGAAGCTTCTGATCATAGTTACAGAGTAGATGTGAGTTGTATGGCAAGATGAAAGAGCCAAACCCACCAAGATTGTCTACCTAATTAAAATTTAAAAACTGCACTCATGGACTTGGAAGTTCTCCGTGAGAACTTCCAAGTGCCAGGCAGAGACAGCAGTACAGTTCTATCTTAGAAGAATGCATGAGTGCAGAAGAAAGAGAAATATGGTAAGTTTTGAGAAGAATATCCATTAAATGCTATTTTTCGCTTGTCAAAACAACCTGTTACATTTTATCACACCATATGTATTTTTATCAAGGGGATCAGAGAGGACCCAAAAATGTAAGCAGAGGCTTCCAATACACCTAATTTTAAATCATATATTTATTGAGAGTTTCTATTCCTTTACACTGAACGGTTTCCAAGTTTAAAATATATGTATGGGTGTATGTATGAAAAAAACTTGACAGAATTATTCTTCATATTTTGTTGGCTCCCACTGGGACTAGCTGCATTTTAGAACTATTTCAGGCTTGCCATTCATTTCTGTAAATAAGACCAACAGCTGAAGAGCTAGCAGGAGTTATATTTACTATTATTTAGGGATGATTTTACTGCCTTCTGATACTACCAACACCATAATAAAACAATACAGGATATATTCTATGTAAACAGAGATAAACTCTCTCCCCCTTAATAGTGGGGAGGAAATCATGTTACACCTCATGCATGGGGACATGACATAATGTAACAGTTATATCTTTCTGTTCTAAGAGTGTGAAGATGGTGGACTCCATGTACTATTCCAAAGGCAGAAGCATAACAAACTACCACAAGGAAGGCTGTATTGATTCTTATATGGAACAATGAAGAAACAACTTCAAAACAACGAACTAAAATAAAACTGAAGAGATGTTAATACATCACTGTGTATTTGTAGTTGCATCATAATGTCTAAGTAAGTTGCATTCATTGTACTGTGACATCAATATGCATATGTCTTCATTCCCCCCCTCCCTTTGACCAGCACAAATTCCTGTAAATCAGGAGTCCCCAACCCCTGGTCTGTAGACCAGCAGCAGTCTGTGGCATGCCAGTAACCGGGCCGTGGAAATAAGCAAAGCTCCATCTGCGGGATGGAGGAAGCACATGAAACTACACCCCCTCTGGTCCACAGAAAAACCTTTCTGGTTTTTCCAGGGACAGAACCGGTCCCTGGTGCCCAAAAGGTTGCGGCTGTTGCTGTAAATAATTCAATCCACCGCTTTGTATTGTTTGATAACTAACTTTTTTAGTATTAGAAAAACAGCACAATCAAGAAGATTGTATCACACCACCATATTCTGATAGGCTAAAATCAAAATAAAGCTCATGCTAATCACACTAACTCCATATAAATGAATCATCAGTGTAGCACTACAGAAATCTTCCAGAATTTAATTCAGCTGTTGACTTAATAATATTACTTTTGCAGCAAAGAGACCACAAGGACAAGACCTTAAAAGTTCCACATTTATTTGGGATTAAATAATCATGTTGACATAAAGAGTAAAGAGTAGATACCTACCTTTATTATCAAGGCCACATCTTCAAAACATTTGCATATGAAGAACCACTCCTGTCTCTACAACACAAAACAAAACAAATAATTGAAATTGACAACATTTCAAAATAAATTAATGCCCAATAATAGATATTTCAAATAATGCTAAAGGCACATCACAGTTAATGATAACAAGTAATAGTCAAAAGCACAATCCCAATTTTAATCACTATAATAATTAAGCACATATTCAGTCTTTCTAATTAATACTCTGTTATTTAAACAATGTCAATGATTTTAATTAATATTGTACAAATATTATTACATATAAATGATATAGTGCATTAATATTTGCCATAATAAAGTGGAAAAATAATCTTTCTAATCAAAAGAATCAGAGATCATCAAGTTTTTAGTACATTTTATAACTAAAATCCAAATTTCAGATTTGGCATAAAGCACCAACTATTTGCAACATTCCCTGCAGATCTGAGAATCAAGAGACAAGGTTTAAACAGTTTTCTAAATTAAAAAAAAGCTAATGGAAACGCAGAAGTACAGCACAGAAGCAAATGAAAGCATACTGTATCAAACCTTTATTGAGGGCAGAAGTCCAACAGTCGGAAAAAAGATACAAGAAGTAAAAATAAAAATCTAAGCAATTTTTATAAGCTTTTGAATCCAAAATGAGGTGGATTGTGCAAATAAAGATCTAGAATTAGACAACCAAGACATATGCAATGGTCAGGTACGAGAAGCAATCAATAAAAGGCATATTCTTTGTCTTCACAAATAGGATGGATCCTTATGGAGAGAGCAGCAAAAGAGACATGCCTCAGGGATTCTACTCAGCCATCCACATGACAATATCTATAGAGATGTGGAATATTTTTGTAGATGGCAGAAGACAAGGCAACTAGACTACCAAAATGAAAGTCTGGCAAAATTCCAGAACTGCAGCAGGTGAGAAAAAAACATGCTGGTATATACACACTTGGAAAGACTCCAGGTGCAGTAAGGCTGAGAAAGAGAGGTTGATTGATTTGAACATCAATTGATTTTCAATTGATGTTGTTTTGAAAATCAATTTGAGCATCAATTTGAGCATCACCGCCCCGGGTCCCTTTGGGGAGAGGGTGCGGTTATATAAATCCAACAAATAAATAAATAAACATCCCAAACAGGCACCATAAGGATACTTTGGGCATTTTCAAAGCGAATAAGAAACGGTTCTTCATGGAGACTCCTAGAAATGGAAACTTGCCAATAACCTTTTTTTAAATCAGGTTGAGTCGATGTGCAGACCAGTCAAGCCAGATTCACTGGGGGGAAATGTTAACTCTAACCATACATTAAAATGATAATACCAAGCTCCAAGGAGACTTAAACAGAGCAGCATTAATATACTCTGGGACTGCAAAAATAGCTCTATTTAGAGTGAATGGGTTCAAGGATGGCAGGATTTCTAAAAGTACAGACGTGGGTACTAAAGTACAGAGAAGCTGAGAAAAGATCTTGGCTGCAAAGCTGCAGACACAACGTAGGAGCCTTTTGAATAGAAAAAACGCGAGATAGCTGTGGAACTACACTGAGCAATATTTGCTGGATATAAAAATGTTCTCTTCTTGATAGTGGAGCCTAAAATAACACTCCAAGATATTTGTAAATGTATACCAACTCAATATTATTCCCATTTGCCAACAATAAATGTTATGATAATGCTGTGCAAATATTTTTCTGATAACACCAGTTTCTCTTGTGAACAGAAAGAAACAAGGCTTGGATTAATTGACATATAAGTTAATAAATAGGAGGGCTAGAATATATCCTTGCCATACATCAGGTAATAGCGTAGGGCCAAAAATTTGATTTTTGTGGCCGAGAGATAAAAGTGTATTGAGTTTTGTATTTGACGTTTTGCTTCCGTAATCCATTCAGAGTCCCTACAAATGAGTTGGGTGGCCATATAAATTTTCTTAATAAATAAATACATACACATCCCTTCAGTATACAAGCAGGATTTTACTGCACTTTTTGTAAAGTTCTTCCACTTTCTTCTTATTTATTTTCGTCATTGGATACTCCTAGATGACCAATAATCATCCAAACTCTAGCCAGGTTTAATTTTACTATATTCTAATACACTCCCACCCCCCTCTATCAGCACAACTCAAGGATATAACTATGTATTTATTGATTACTTGTCAATTCTATAATAAAAACAGAAAAGTATCATCGATGGGCAGAATTCAGGTTATTATAAGCATTAAAAAGGTACTTAAAATCAAGGAACACTCATGCTTAGTTGCTTCAAGGCAAAAGAAACCAAATGCCAGAGAATGGCTGCCCTCTGAGTTTTCAATACAACTTCAATCACATGGTTATCTGGCAGGGAGCGTTTATTAAAAGGAGAGGATCCAAGTGCTTGGAGTAGGCAGAGACAAACAACGTAATATTTTTTACCAAAAAAAATATTTATTTAGTAAGGTGTTTTTGAAGCTTGTCGTAGAATGTCTCCCACTCAAGATTCAGTATGTTCTGCTTCATTGTAAAATCGATAGATAAAAACGGGCCAGATTAGACCAAAACATCTTTTCTACTTTGATTGAGAACAAGAAAGAAACCCGCCAATCTATTACAATTTTTTTTTTTGCTCTAAATGGAGTGCATCTCCAAATATTTAAGCAACATGAACACGTACATCTCTTTTTGTACTGCATAGCAGATTTTCAGTACAGTGCTAGATGTTACACCCACAACTACTGTATATTTTGCTTAAGGTAAAAAAGGAGCAACTTTTTTTTTATGGCACTGAGCTGAAGTCTTGCAGGCAACACCACAAGACAGAAAACAAGGTCCATTGGTTACTTAGTCACAACATGAAGCTGCTTCCCTATCTCGTGGGCCTATGCTGCCTTTTTACAGCACAGGGCCAAAAACTCCCCATGTCAAGCTAAAACATTACTGAGAACAGTGGTGGGTTCCGACCGGTACACCCCGGTACGGGCGTACCAGTGCCTGCCGGGAACACCAGCCACCATTCTGGTACAGTGCTCTGGAGGGCCCACCCACCTGCCCTCACTCCTTACTGGTATTTGAAGTTTTTGGGGCTTCCACACAGGCTCACGGAGCACATGGTGCCTGCACAATGCTCCACCAAGCATCTGGAGTGTCGCAGAGGCATCACGGGTGGTAAGGCATGCACATGTGGTGGGTGCTCGCCCCGTTGCAACAGGATCCAGAACCCACCACTGACTGAGAAGTAGAGTGACACTTCATCACACTTGTGAATAGTTACATATGCTGGAAACTTAAAATGGGAGTGGGTTCATTTTTAACTCAATTCCCTTGTGTGCTCCCCTTTTCTCTGTGGACATCTGTTATGCCTCACTCTATTCAAAAAATAAGAATAACTAGACAGCTAGCAATATTAGAAGGACAAAATAATACCATGAGCTAAAAATAATAATTATACAAAATTCCAAAGACAGGCTCGGAAGCAGCCTTCCCCATCAAATAGTTTTTCCAGTGAACAAGAATGGAGATCCTATGCCCCTCTCCCCATCATGCTGATTATAACCTGCACCAACTCAGGTCCATCTTGATCAATTGTGAGAAATGCTGTATTATGTGCCAACCAGAGGGCCAGAGAGAGTGGCATTTCAAGTTTCCAGAAGCTAATACTTCAGTCCCACACTCACACAGAATTAGTTTCACCGATCATGCTTTTGATTATAGGTGTCCAAGATCTACCCGTTCTTGTTTACATAATTATACTAAATACAATAACTTGGAATGTGGTCACCAGTTTTCTGCCAATGTTCTAATGTAGGCACATTTATACTGCGCAATATGAACACAATCCAATGCAAACTTCCATGAATCTCATGATCTGAATGCACTTATTTTGGAAAGAAAGAGTTAAACACAATCACCAAAATGAATCATCAGTGTATATCAGCATGCCAATCACGTAGGTTATGGTTAGGTCTGGAAGCCAAAAGCCACAGTGTCCTTATACAATTGCTCATCATAACAGATATACAGAAAAGACTAGCAACAAACATAAGTAAATAGGTCTAGGACATAATGGGATTCAGCTAAAACGGATTAGGGCTGCTCATCATGGCTCTTTTTAAAATAAAAATAATAACAATATTTATTTCTGTTCCTAAGTGAGAGATTTGTTAAGTGAACTCTGCCCCATTTTGTGACCTTTCTTGTCACAATTGTGACAATTGTGAACCACTGCGGTTGTTAAGGTAGTGATGTGGTTGTTAAGTGAATCTGGCTTCTCCATTGAGTTTTCTTGTCAGAACATCATAAAGACCCTGGGATACTGCAACTGTCATAACTATGAGTCAATTGCCAAGCGCCTGAATTTTGATCACGTGACTATGGGGATACTGCAACAGTCATAAGTGTGAAAGCCAGTCATAAGTTATTTTTTTCAGTGTCATTGTAAGTTTGAACAGTCACTAAACAAACTTGTCAATCGAGAATTACCTGTATTTAATCCGTGCATTATCATTATAATTCTGAATAGTGAAACCTGGAAAACCAGTGTTCTAGTTTCCAGGTATTGAGTGAAAAGTCAGATACAGAGCTTGTTGCTTCTCTAAGCAACCATGATGAGAAAACACTAAGGTCCTGGAAAGAAGTCATTGAAAAACATGGCTAACCAATAAAAATCAAGAAGAAATTGTGAAATGCTATCGGGAATCAAACCAACTGAACATAGGTTTCTAAGATATGAAATTTGAAAAATAAAATTTCTGGAATCAAATTGCACCGAATAATGACTCATACATCAGGGTTGTTCCATACCCAGAAGGCATTTCCAAATACTTGCCTTAATGGGTTGGAATTTGTTTTTTTTTTTAAATGCAAACAAAAGATTTGAAACTGGAAAAGAAAAATACGCTGCAAAAGCTACAAAAGAACAAATAAACATAAACACCCATTTGGATGCAGCCAATGAAAATAATGAACACTATTCAAAATAATGAACTAATAATATTTCTTTGATTATCAACAATTTGAGATGGTCTCCTTTAAAAATCTATTTAAAAAATTGAAACAAAATTTTGCATGATGCAAATAGGGCTATTCAATTGTGACAAAAATGATCAAAGAGACTAATCATCTCAAATTCAGCCTCATAAAAGCAAGAACAATAGAAATGCATTATAAATTAAAAGCAAGCCACCCAAGCGAAGATCTGATGTTAAAGTGGAAAATTAAACTGGAAAATAAAGTTCAGACGTATACTTCTAGCTTGCAATATTTTAAAAAAACCCTGAAAAGTGGGAAAATAAAAATAAGTTTGAAAAAGTGATACAATCAAAGGAGGGCAGGGGAGGGGAGGAGACATTTGTCCATTTTATATTTTTGTTTTGTGAATCATTTCAAACATTACAGCGAGGATTCATAAAAAACTATAAACTGAACATTTCCAATCCTGAAATACAAAACCAAAGAAACAACCACCAATATTTTTCATCCAATCCTACAACATGCAAGTGAACAAAAGTAAATTGCCAGTAACATCTACAAACAATTGAACAATTAACCGTACACAAAAAGCAAATTTCAAAAATTCAAACAACTGTTGAATGATAAGACAATACTTAAAAATGCAGATAAAAACAGTAAAACGAATCTTTATTTAGCGTGGCCTGATTACAAAAAAAGATTCAATTCACTACTCCATAGATGAATTAAGACATGCTTGAGCATTTTTGGAATTAATTTTAAAATATAACATTTTAAAATAATAGTCAAAAACTGGAAAATAGCATAGATGCCAAACTGAGAAAAAATTGGAGAAATCAACATTAGAAAAGGAATTTGCAACAATACTTTTTGCTTTTATTCCTTTTTACCACAGCTCTTGTTCCAATGCTGATAATTTTGAATAAAATGCCATTGGGCAATGAAATAAACAAGGACAAAAGTTTCATGTTTGTTCCACATGGATGATTAGAAACTAGACGCAAAATAATCTATAGAAATACACTTTTAAAACAATTGGAATCTTTAGGATTGACATTAAGATGAAATTTGGAATTGATAAGTTACTATGCTCACATTAAAAGGGGGAAATTGAATACTCAAATGGAACGTACACACTGATTTGCCCTCAAGTCAAAGCATTGGCAACGAAGGTATAATTGGGCTATTTTAGAAACAAACCATATTTTGCACACTCAAATGAAGAAATGAATTAGAAAGGTTCTAAAATGAAACTGAGTGAAGATAATACAGCATCCTGCCTCATACATCCCTGCGGCCGATTCGCTCCCACAGAGAGGGACTTCTCCAGGTGCCGTCCACTAGGCTATGCCAGCGGGCGGCGCCCAGGGGAAGAGCCTTCTCTGTGGCGGGCCCGACCCTCTGGAACGACCTGCCCCCCAAAATTAGAACAACTACGGACCTCCGCTCCTTCCGTCACAAATTAAAAATGCACTTTTTCTGCTTGGCCGGCCTAGGTTAGTCGTCTGTTTATTATTTTAATTGGTTTTTAAGGGGTTTAGTTTTTAGTATTTTGGGTTTTTAGCGCAGGGATAACTTGTTTAATCTGATTTTTATATATTTATGATGTATTTATGTTTGTATGTTTTTTAATTCCCCTGTGCACCGCTCCAAGTCCCTTTGGGGAGAGGGAGCGGTCTATAAATTAAATTAATTTATTATTATTATTATTATTATTATTATTATTATTATTATTATTATTATTATTATTATTATTATTATTATTGCCATTAATACTTAGAACCCCCCTGTAACAATATACTATACAACAGATACTGTTGGTTGGACACAAGCTGAACTAATTGCTTCAGTTAGAAAGATCTGAAAATTTATGACAATATATCATGCATTACACCCAATACATGAAATAGATAGTTTGTATTTAATAAGGAAAATTGGTTGGTCATGGTTTGTTACAAGTGAAGTGGGGAATGAACAGTGGGGAATGAAATTGTATGTTTAAGTAAATATATAAAAGAGGTGTTATTAATAAATTTCTCCAAGGGAAAATATTTGAATGTGAAAAAATCAACATTGGAATACAGCACTTAGCAGTTGTGAGGAAAATATGAGGCAAGAATATTAGCCATGTTTGACACCTTAATATATAAAAAGCAGAGTAAAAATATAATAGCAAACCTCTTCATATCCAGTGCTTTTAAAGGAAATAGTAACAAAACGTGGCAATGACTTCAGATTGGATCCATCAAGAAGAAAATGGAAATATTAATATTTGCAGCACAAGAACTGGCACTACTGACAATTGCCATATAAATGAAATAGAAAGGAACTAAAAACACTATCAAATGTAGATTATGCAAAGGGAAACATTAGATTGTTGACTATTAATAAACAGCTATGACATAATTGCCCATAGATTATAGAAAAAGACATAGTCGAGTGGCAAAAATGATACATTGGAATTTATGAAAATTGATGGAATTGACAGTCCAGACCATTCATAGAATCATAATGTTGAAAAAATGTTCCAGAATAACTACCGTATGTCAGCACTAGAAAAAAGAACTAGTAACCTCTAGAACACAATACACCCAAGCATTATAATACATGTGTCAATATCACATGACCGAAAAGTTTCCTCCAATGTTGTAATTTAAGTATTTTAAAATACTAATTTTTAGAGTTTTTTTAGAATTGTTATCCTGCCTTTATTAATTTTTTTATAAATAAGGCTGTCATCATATCTAATACTTCTTCCTCCTTCTATTTTCCCCCAACAACAACCCTGGGAGGTTGGCTGGGCTGAGAATGACTGGGCCAAAGTCACCCAGCCAGGTTTTTGTGCCTGTTTTCTAGCCTGGTGCCTTAACTACTAGACCAAACTGAACATTACACATGCTCAGGCTCTTTCTTTTCCTCTTTTCCTGTAGAATACTATAGAAGCAGATGTGACAGGTAGAACGGAAGACAGAGGGAAAAAAGGTTATCATTTCTGTGCTTCATAATTTCTGTGGGGAAAAAACAGATCCAAGCAAAGCCATTCAGTTAAGGACCTGTAATCACCTATTGACATCATGATGTCAAGTTCATTTGACAAAGCAGCATGTAGATCAACTGTCAACAATCCAGGGCACTGGAAGCAAGTAATAACGAGAAATGGAATCAGAGACGGCGAGAATGGAAAAGGAGACGAGCGACAATGGAAAGACTTCTATTCATCTGGTTAATGAAATCAGCTACTAACCCGCACTTTGGAAATTCAGCCAGGAAACATAATCAAATCTGTGTCTTGGGCTTAAAAAAAAAGCCTCCAGCTTCATTACTTATGCAGAGAAAGGCACAGAGCATCTGATCCCAAATGAATCTGGCAGGAGTATATTGGATCTGGACATATGGGTAAGCAGCAGATAGACTGGGATCTATGGAGTAAATGAATTGAAATATATTAGCCAGTTTTGAAGAACCTAGCTCAAGTCACTCAGAGAACTTATCACTATCATTTCCTATTATCCCCCTCTCTACAAAAACACTGTTGAAATTAAGAAACTTTGGGGAGTGGGGGACAAGTAGTAGATTTTCTAACACAGTATTAAGAAATTATGTCTGGTCCTAACAACACTAGTTCTCAGAAAATATGGCCACTGACTCATCTGCCATATGCTTATCAAATTTCACGAGAATATTTTTATGGGTAGCCCCATGAACTGTATTTTGCACATCTAGGCATCAGAAGCATTTCATTTCCTGTTCAATTCTGTACCTCTTTGGGAGTAGATGTAATTTCTGTAACATGCTACAAGAAGCAAATCAAGCATGAACATGCTGGAGAAGGGGGGGAATGACTACAATTTTTGAATACTATATCACTAAAATGTAAGCCACACACAACACAAAGAGGTATTCTGTCAGATCATCCATCTGAGTTGAAATGCATTTATTCATGTCCAACTATTGAACTTTCATAAATAAATATTAAACTGTGTCATGTTTTTGTATTAAAAGTGTAGGTTCTTTCTAGGCAAGAATATATAAAACACTTGCATGTAATCCAAAAATCATATGCTATCAATATTACTTTGACTTCTACTTTGTAAATACCACCAAAATATTGGAAAAATATGCAGTAAGGAAGCAGGGAGAAACTATTTGTTCTATATTTTTGCCAAGTCACCATTTATTTTTCTGAAAGTAACTAACCATATTCTTCTGATCAATAATCAAACTCGGGCATCTAATGCATAAGAAGGATTAAGCAATGAATGCAAAGGCATATGTTATCTCAAACACTTATTTCCAGCTTCCAGTTAGATGTATGCAAAAAAAGAGTCACAAAATTTCACCACCACAGGACAGATAAGTGGACCAGAAAGTAGATAAATGGTATCCATTTATACTTAACTTTAACACCTCATTTACCACATGATATCTTCCACAAAATATTTCTAAATTGATATTCAATTCCTGCATCATTTATTTTTCAGAATAAAATCCCATTACTGTAATTCCTCAAATATCTTCCAATGGTCACAGCTAGTCAACTGTATAAATACAAAGAAAATTCATGCTTTTATCCGGAATTGACTCTAGCCTTCATAGTACAAATGGGCTTAGTGTAACATTTGACAAGCATTTCTAAACTGGAATAGTAAGCGATACTGTATGGTTTTAAGCAGCAAGTAAACGAAGTGCTGTGCAATTGCTATGTGGCTTCTTCACAAAGCGAGAGTTATCTTTAGTTCTTTGCCAAAACAAAACATTTCCCACCAAAAGTTCTTAAGAATATATATGTCATGGATGTTCCATGAAATATTTCCAATATAAATATTTTTCTAAAAAGAACATCTTCATATTTTTCATATTATGGAAGCATTTACCAAATATTTACAACTGTTTTGATACTCATTTGTCTAATTATCTTGCAACAATTGCTGGATATATAACCATTTGCATTTTCATAAAAGTGGAAAAGCTCAGCCAAGCATGCCAAGGTATGCCTATCTCTTGATTTGACAGTTGCTTACTTTCTACAGCTTATACTAATGAAAAAGCTTCTTTTAGTTGTATCCTCATTCAAAACTGTATGGATTCATATTTTTTATTCATACAGAAAAGCAAGCAACTTCCAGCAAAACATTCAGAAAGCATCATGTTGTGTCATACAAGGTAGCAGATGATCCCTTGCCTATCCTTGAACAAATGAGGTTGCTTCTAAAATATTCAACACGGAAATCTTTAAAACAAATCTCTCCGGCAATTACCGTAATGTAAATAAATATAAAGATAATTCAAACTTGCTTGACTTTGAAGATAAAAGGAAAAACCATTTTTCACCTCTTTTTTCATTCTAAGCAATTCTTAATTACTTGCTTAAGACTTGGTGGGCATCATGCAATAATATTTGCCTTTAATACATTTTGTACTTCATACCTTTACAGTTCTTAATTGATAGCACTAGCAGTGGAGATACCTGTGTGCTTATGTGTACATGATTTCTCTTGGTACAAGCTAGGGATTTTTTTAGAGTTAATGTGTCTTCCTTACAAACATGTTCCAACATTATGGCCAGCAGCTTCGTGCTAAAGAGAGACCAGCACTAACACTGCAGCTCACCAATTAAGTTTTTTTAAAAAAAAGAACAACACAATTTTATTTAACTTTAACTTAACAATAAATTTAAAAAACAGGTTTTCAAAACTACTTGCACTGTGTAACTTTTGAATTATTGAATCCTGGACAGCCAACCCAAGGAATATTGTAGTAAGAAACTTCTAGTTCTTATTAAATGGGACATAAGAACATCACAATCTTATTAAAACTGCTTCCCACCACTCCAACAATATAATTCTGGATATTATTTAGCGTTCTGGACATTATACTAAAATTCTGACCTGTACACCCCTCACATTTTTATAGCATTTTATATAATTTAAAACTGAATTATAAAGTCATCATCTTAAAATCCAATTTTGCACTTAGGTTATGTAACAGCTTGTTTCAAAGTTCAAGCCCCAGAAGGTTCCACCGGATTGGAACTGTTGAGCAATATATCCCGAAACAATCTGTGAGAACCTCATGGAAAAGGATGGAAAATAAACACCATAAAATACTTACACTGTTCATGCAGCAACCTTGTTTCCCTTTAATTCCATACACAGAACTTGGAATTAAAGTTTTGGCAGCTTAGACATTTCAATGCACCAACATTTTTTTCATTAATGATGCAATCCTAAAAACACTGATTCAGAAGTAAAGCCACCAAGTTCAGTGAGACTTTGGGTAACTGTTGTTATTGCAACATGCAGATACAACTTGGGTTCTGGATGAACCATGACTCTGGCTCAGCTCAATAAACTGCTTTACTGCTCAGGCCAAATGCCTGCTTAATCCTGCCTTTTGTTGCCACAAAATTCAGCTACATTCCCACAAGCAGAACATAACTTACATCCTCATGCTTCATTGTCTTGTGATATTTTCTACAACCCACTTAACTGTTGTCCATCTCTTTTGTTTTAAAAGAACTCAATTCCTTCCTTTACAGCTATGGACTCTATAAATAAGTTTCTTTTTGCTAGTCCTGATCTTCCCATATTTCACTTCACAGATTGAACCTCTTTTACATTACTATATATCTTTTCCTCACTGTCAAATTGCTCCAGCTTCTTAATCCTTTTGATTATTGTTCTTTATATTTTATGGCAGCTAGGGAACCAACAATTTCCTTTTGAGCAACAGAAAATGGTTTCTAAGGTATTTCTTTGATGAAGAATCACCATAAATTGTGACTTCTTAGAACTTTTGTTTTTTCTGTTTAATAAAATCAATTTCCCCACACATTCCTTTTTGCTTAACTCTGATCCATCTCATGCCACGATTCAGGTTCTCAACTGCAGCAAAAGAAAGATTCAACCCTTGTCTGTAAAGACATAGAAGCCTGAGCTGAAAGAAAAGAGTATCTTATCTACTAGTTGAAATGCAACATAAATATTGCAAAAAAACAATAATAACACATCCATAACAGCTAAGCTCCATAATTATCTAAATAAAACAACCAAGTCTTGCAACACCTCAAAGACTTAATGATTGTCTCGGTTGGCAGAACTTTGTGGACAATATGCCACTTTATCAGTGCAGATTTGAGAAATATGGAGAAGAATGGCAGGAGGGGAAAATAAAAGAAGAGGTGAGAAAGAGTGAAAAGTATGACAGACCAACATTAGTAATCATCCCGCATGTGTTAGCAGTACCTCAATAAAAGAAGGCCTCTGTCATAGCTAGCTACTCTTTTATTAACGAGCATCATCAACAGAACAATTTTGAATACTTTGATAATTTGATAATGCAGACTGTGATCGAAAAAGCTTAGCCAATAATAATTGGCTCTAAGGTGCTACAAAACTGTTATTTTCTGTTAGCAAGAGTCTTAAAGTCTCAGTTTTATTTACTTGCCTGGAAACAAAGATAGATTGATTTTAAAAAATGAAAGAGAATAAAAGAATCAAAACACTATTGTTTTGTCATATGTGTATATGTGTGTGTATACATACATGCATGCATGCATACATACATACATATGCTAGTCTTGTTGTATTTGGGTGTTTTCCTATGTAAGAATGAGATTGTCTTTGCAATGTTTCGACAAGATTTCACTTGGCATTTTCAGGCTTCGGTCTGGATCGAAGATCTTGAGATCTTGCCAAAACGTTGCAAAGACAATCTCATTCTTACACGGGAAAACACCCGAATACAACAAGGCCAGCATACCTACACCCGTGAAAATATACAAAAATAAATATAATAATAATAATAATAATAATAATAATAATAATAATAATAATAATAATAATAATAATAATCTTTATTGTCATTGTAAAAATTATATATAAAACCTAACACACATATTAAAAAAGTACCCAACGGAACTCATAGCTTTCTGTCTAGATGGTCTCTGGTGGATGAGCCGAAAGGCAGAAAAGGAGAGCAGTATGCTTCCTCCCTTAATTGGGACTTAACAGGGTGTTGTGACACAAGTATATATACTGGCTGAATGGTTAAAGGCTCCTGCCTGATATGCAATGCAGCCCCGGTTCGAATCCCAGTAAGAGTATGACTAGCTGATGAGAGCTAAAAAGCTCGAAATAGATCTATCCTAGTCGCTCTGATTTATTTATTGATCAGCTCATAAAAACTAACACACACACAAACACACACACATATATAAAATTGTTCCACAACACCCTGTTAGGGCCCCAATTAAGGGAGGAAGCATACTGCTTTCCTCTTCTGCCTTTCGGCTCATCACCAGAGACCATCTAGACAGAAAGCCATGAGTTCCGTTGTGTAATTTTTTCAGCTCATAAAACTAACACACACACACACACACACACACACACATATATATATATATGACTGATAAATAGATGAAGGGAGACTAGTATAGACCTATTTCGAACTATTTAGCTCTCATCAGCTAGCCATACCCTTATCAGCTGAACCAGGGGAATAATTAAATGTTTTGTCAAGGCACCTGGCATTCCCCACCCCCACCCCAAACAAAAATCAATACAAAATGTTTTCAGCCTGGAAGGCTCCTAGTGTGAAGCTGAAGGGCAAAGGGAAGCAAGCAGTATGCTTCCTCCTATGTTTGGGCATATTAGGTGCCTTCACAAAACATACATACATACATACATACATACATAGATGCATACATTGATACACACACACACACACGCACGCACACGCACACGGGAAGTCAGTTAAAATTAAAACTTTGTGCAAACACCAAGAACAATAGTACACTTATAAAATCGTATCAAGGATAAATAACACTCCTGTACAGCATTGCGCATATGTACACCTGCAAACACACATCCATTATAAAAGCAAAGAGGAAAAGCTGGATTTTCATGTTGTTACTGAGTCTGCAATCAAATGGAGAAAATGCAGTCACAAAGTAGGTCGCCTGTTAGTCTAGCAAACAAACGGGCTGCCTTGATTTAGGATCTGAACTTAATTTGCAAGTCAACAAGATAGAAGGAGATTCTAAATGATATACAAAGTTACACTTGATTGAGCCACAATAAGATACATAAGGAACACACTATTCTTCTGCATGTACTTTTTTATTCGGTTGAAATGTAACACCAAGCCCCCAAAAGCTTAATCATTCACATGATATCAGAATTTTTGAAGAAGAATATATTTGTGGATTCGGACAAAGCATATGAAATTATGAGCTACAAAATGGTAACATCATTGGTTTGTCCTGGAACACAGCTAAAACTGATGGTGTTGATCAGCTGGGAAATGAAAACCAACAAACAGGTTAGGTGAAAGAGTAATTGTTAGCTACCTACATATTTTCAACTATAATTATTTTATTTTATATTTGCTCTATGGCTACTTCAAGCCATGGACTGATATGGCAGCTGGAGTTGACTGTCATCTAAAAATAGAGTTTCTGGGATCTTACAACAGCCACAAACAGTTACAAGGGATCTTTCTGGAATGTTCTTACCATTTCCAAGCTTTGCAATCCCACTCAGTGTATATTTATACCTAGGACCAATATGCTAAAGACCTTTAAATCTTTATAACTACTGATAAACAGAATAAAAACATCCTAACTAATTGTAGCCATGTGTTTTATGTAACTTTCAGCCTTCTGTATAATACACTGCTCCTCAGAGACAGAAGACTGCAACAATTAATTCTTCAGGGTACTGGATTCTCAGGAGGCGGCAAAATGTGCCTCGAGAAGCAAACTAATGTTTTGTTCCCCTTGGGAAACAAGTTCTTTTGTTCACATTCATTTCTTTAAATTAATCTGTGGCAGACCCCAAAAGCACACTACAAAATTGGTTTAGAAAAGACAAATGAAAAAGATGGAATGCTTTTGAATTACTTTAAAGTAAGACTTTTTTTATAAGCATATGTTATTTGCCCTTATTATCTACAGATGCCAAATTAAAAAAAGGTTATATTCAGAACTGGAAGTTTAATCAATGTTCTCAATTAGTAGTAACAAAACATTGAGGATAGTGGAGGAATAAAATTAAGTAGCAGCACAATGGACTGATATTAACTGTGAAAGTCTGTGTTGATAGATATCTGCAACTTTTAGGACTATTTTAGTATGTGTGAACAAAGATAAGAGGTTCTGTTTCGTCAATAATGCCTTTTTCAAAGTCTCAAGCCACATTCCCACCATGGACATATTTGCTTGTACCATTCATGTTTATGTTTTGTAAAACATATTAGTAACAGCTTTGAGAAATTCCATGATTTAGTGGAGAGGGTGCTAAAAAGGTAAGGTCATCTATACTGGGGCTGCTTGTCAGATCTCAATTCTACCAATCTGCAGTTGATGTGCAAATAGGAAGGAAGGACCCAAACAAAAGGTCATGTTATCTGAGAGACCACCTCTCCCTAAGGACAGCTACCTCTCTTAGCAGTACAGTGCTAGTCCCTTCCTTTAAACACTGTCATCTAATGGGAAATAGGAAGTGTGCCTTTTCTGTGACAGTTCCTGCCCTATGCTATATTTTTCCCCATGAAGTTTGGCAGGACCCCATTCTCCCAGCCTTCCAAAAAACACAAGACTTGGGTTTTCCCCCAAGCACTTCAAGATATTAGTGACCATCTTCAAAGCGCTCCATGGCAAGGGACCTGGCTATTTGCAAGACCGCCTCCTGCTGCCAAATACCTCCCACCGACCAGTGCGCTCCCACAGAGAGGGCCTTCTCAGGGTGCCGTCAGCCAGGCAATGTCAGCTGGTGACCCCCAGGGGGAGAACCTTCTCTGTGGCAGTCCCTGCCCTCTGGAATGACCTACCCCCTGACCTACGGACGACCACGGACCTACGCCTCTTCCGTCGGGCCTTGAAGACCTATTTATTTCGTGCGGCCGGCCTGTCCTAGTTTTAAACTGTTTTATTAGGGTTTTTTAGCAGGGGTTTTAAGGACAGGATATTATATAACATATTTTAATATATTTTATGTTTTGTATTATTGATTTTTATCGCTGCCTGTACACCGCCCTGAGTCCCGAAAGAGAGAAAGTGCGGTATACAAATCTAATAAATACTAAATACTAAATACTGTGATGCAGTAAGGTGGACAAGCAGTTTAACAAGAGATGGCATGTAGAAACTTAACTTTGGTGCCAGGGTTTTAATGTTTATGTTTTAGTAAACATATGTGTGACATTGCCTTACTATTGATGCTTTAATTGTTGATTGGGAGCCACCCAGAATTTGATGTGTTAAGCTGCTGTACAAATGTTTTAAACGAGAATACATAAATGGCTTATTTAAAAAGATTTTAAAGTGTGTTCTCATGAGTACTGGACAGATAGGAACCTAATAATATCAACTTCTTAAATCCAAAAATCTTATTTTTCATACTAATATTATGTAGAACTAAGTACATACTGTATAAATATTTTCTCTCTCTCTCTTTCTCTTTGTAACTCAAAAGCATAATTATGGATAGATAGATGTGTCAGCAGATGGAAAGGCAAGCTGTTGCAATGATACATTTATGTAACTTGTAGAAAGTTTGTTGCCAAATAAACATAATAGTAATAATAAAAGTTAAGAATTAAATTCCACAGGTCATTTAGAAATCTTTAAAAAATATAACCTCTTCCCTTCTCAGTTAAAAACATTTCCTTTTTTTCAAACACTACTCCAGGCAACTATATATCAAGTTGAGAGCTTATTATAGATAATTCGCAGAAGGTCACATTACAAAAACAAAATTTTGCAAAGCTCGTGGATCTATATATTCTTCTGTACCCTCACTGGTGCAGCAAAGGATGAGTCTACAATTCATACAAGTTGGTTGGCATCATGATTTTTCACTGTATCTGAGTCAGTTCACCTTGCTCTTTCCTCTTGTATATAAATTCTTTAACAACATTTCATCATGTGTTATGTCATCATTAATTATAAATAGGATTTATGCTTCAAACCAAAATTGGAAATCAAAGCAAAGTGGATCTCCAACTTTGGATTTTGAGGGCAGCACTAAATATGGATTGGAACATCATATGCCAGGACTGCACCACAACGAAGAGAAACTGCTCATAACTCTTCCATCACCTTTTCACAGATAGTCCACAGAATCCTAAATGTATGTTCTTAAACCAGCAAGAGCAAAAACATCCATAAAACCTGGCAACTTCACTACCAAAAATACAACCGTGAAGTACTGGGGGAGGGGGGGAAGCAGACATGACAATGGCCCATTTGATGGGAAGAAAAAATATACCGTCTTTCCTCACCATAATCATTCAGAAATCAGTCCAATTTTGATCTTGGAAAATTCATCCTAGACTGTAATCCTATTCAGATTGACTTGGAAGTAAACTCTTCTGAACATCCTGGATATTGCTTCTAAATAAGGTGAAAATAAAATCTCCCCTACCTCAACCTCAACAATATGAAAGTAGTTTGCCAGTCATGTTCTGAGATATTTTTTCTGCTTCCTTCAGCCCTTTCCTCAAGGTCTCTCAGCTCAATTCTATCGTTAGCCTTTCTGAGATCAGAACTGCCACCTGCATTACTTCCAAATAAGTGTTATAGAAATCGTGTTATAGAAACAAAAGCAAAGGTTGTTTAGCAAATGCATCTCCATTCAGGCACAACATTGGCAGATTGGTTACCATCTGTTTGGGGATTTTTACATCATATTTTACCGTAATTTAAATTAATCTGTTTTGTATTTTTCTCTTTTTATTCATAGCTATCTTGAGCATAGGCATGTAGAAAAAGAGCAAATTCAATTGAAAGCATTATGGTTCTGAGACATTTTGGTAGCTGTAGCATTTACTCTTTGACATCATCTCTGCAATGCTGGAGATCCCTATACAAATGTTTTAATCTAATTCCATTACAATCCATTATTTATATCTTCTTACAGAAATTGCAGAGGCTGGAAAAACATGAGAACGGGGAGTTTCATTCATGAAACAGGTTTCATAACACCTTCGTTATCCTTCTGGCTATACAAATCAAAATGAATCTTAAAGAAGTGAAATTCTATAGCGTAAACATTGTGCCCCTGTTCCTGGATCTAGCACTCTCAGTCTAACTTCTGAAAAAGGGGGAAATCATTTGTACACTTTACACAGTTAAACTGAACGTTTGGAACAGTGATGATACTGCCCTTAGAAATACATGCATTCTTGAAAAATCTATCAAAGTAATGACAGGTTTTTGCCTTGTTCAGTGTTCACAGACTTTTAATTACCTTAGCAGTCATGCAATTAATCTTTCCAGCAGAATCACAGCTGTTAGCTGATGATGGGAAAGCTGCAGTCAAGATCAGACAGGGGCACGAGAATAGCTGGTCGCAGGAGCTATCCGAATGATTCAACAACATTAGGACTGCCAACCCAAGTGCATGAGAATAAACCTTGAACAAGCCTTACACTATATTGCTAAGTTTCAAGCCAATCAATTTCTCGCAGCAAAGACTCTTGTGCTTGTCAGCACAAATTAATCACATCATACTTTTTTCAATATACAATGCCTTTTCAGTATTCAACTTGAGCTTCAAAGTTACTTCTTTCATAAGGTGTATCAAATCATGCACTTTATATCCCAAAGGACATTGCAAATAGTTTGCTTGCAAAATATTTCCTGGCTGTTTTTTAACCCAGGGCACCAGAGTGATGCACAACCTATTATAGTTTATCCAAAAATAACTAATTTGAAATCTAATATGACTTAAAGTAAGCTTTAAATCTCAAAGTTTATTTCTGAGATATGAACCCTTAGGGTGTGCCTTGAAACATTTTTTCTGTTACCTAAAAACTCACTTAACTTTGAAACCATCTATCCTGTGTCCCAGATTTGATGTATGTAAAACAGCTCACACTTTCTCTTTACTTGTAAATTCTGCAGAAACATTATCAACATTCTTAATCAGTATTAATTTAATGTACATAACTGTACACGCAGTGACATCTATATTTTTGGGAAGAGAGGACATAGACAGCCATTCACATTTTTCCAGAGAATAAAAAAAAACCACTTGGATTAACTACAATAATGCCAGCCTCCATATTCATAGTAAGCTATGATTTTTATGTAATGAGAGCAAGCTGCAGAAGGAGTATGGTTCATATACTTCTCCCCTACCTTCTTCTGCCACTCATAATTCAGTCTTAACAAATATATCTTGGTAAGTCCCGATTCCGGACAGAATGTAGAGTGCAATCTCTTGTAGCACCAAGCTAAGTGGAAGGTTCCTATCGGTTTGACTTGGTTCAGCTGAACCGATAGTAGCTTGGCGATCTGGGTCGCTGGAACCAGCAGCGACCCAAGCCTGCCACACCCCTGAACCAGTTTTCTCAGTGGCGCCATAGGCACCACTTGTTGTTTTTGCAATTTTTGTTGTATTGCGTATGCACGCGTGTGGCCCATCCTAAGCGAACCGGCAGTAGCGGCTCCCAGAACCCATCCCTGACCAAACTGATACCTGCAAGGAAAGCCATGGAGGAGGCAGCAACAATTCTCACAAACTGCTTATTTAATCCTTTCGTTTGCTGATTTTTAAGCATGTGAAAGTTTGAATAGTATTTTCATTCCCAGGCACCTGATGCAGATTTAATAAACAAATGACCAAATTCCTTTCTGTCCACCAAACCCCTGAGGGGAGGGAATTAATTTCTCTCTCTCATAATTGTTTGATGAATCTCTAGTGCATTTTATAAACCATTTTACCAGAAAAGACAATCAAGTCAGTTTTATAATCTCCATATCAGTTTACCTTTCTTGACAGAAAACAATGGTGACTTGATTTTCTTTGCTTATATAAGTGGCCTGCACCTTCCTCTAGCAACATCCTAGAAATAAAATCATGTTTCACATGTCTGAAACATATTGGTAGTGCACAAATGTCATTTTCCCAAAAAGAATAGAAAATAGCATCAGGGGGATAGAAATACCATGTATCCTGTATTCTGTGTGAGAGGCAATCATCACACATACCATAATACCCATTCTGATCAGTCCTAATTCCTATACTTAATAGTAGCATCTAAATGCTTCAAGAAAATTACAAAATAAAATTGCAATAGGAAAAGCCTGACCCACTCCCTAAATACTTGTAAGTTTCTGAAGAAAACAATACAGTGTTTATTAAGCCTGTGTTCTCCGAATAAGAGTAACATCAAATCTAGAAATCAACATTTACAGTTTCATTCTTTGAATTAAACATAACTCCCTTTTCTCCAGCTGAGATTCATTGTCACCAAGGCGTGTGCCAATAGTTGTGGTTTTGAGTGAACCATAACTTTGCTTTGACTATAATTAAATTTACAGCTAACCTTTAACCATGATGGAGTCCTTTGGGAAATATGAAATGACAGAAGAAACTATCATTTAACATCATAGTCCACTTTCAATCCCTTAATCATTATGAAGAAACAAAAAACTTTACTTTGGTAGTAATCTAGTACTAAAAAAAATTAAAGAGATTGCAAGGGTAATATGTGCTTACAGTATTGTAAAACCCACATTCATGTATCTTTAAATACCAGTTACTAAGTGGAAACAGTAGGGGAGAGCACATTACTGTTTGTCCTGGAAACATTGATGGATTACTATCAGAAGGAGGCTGCTAGATCCATCTTAGTCTATTCAAGGTACATATCACCCAAGAAGAGGCTCTATTGTCTTTCTATTCATTTTTATAGCAACCAACTTAAGAGATTTAAGATTAAATCAGAAGTGTCAAAAGTAAGATTGATACCCAACTATTTCTATGTCATAATAGGGATACGGCAGAGATTGGCCAAAGTATGATCCTAAGCTATCTATTCATTTTATTTGAACTGGGTACTAATAATGTTGTCACAACTGTTATTTTTATTTATTAATTTTCTCCCTTTATTTCTCTTTCCTACTAAAATTGTTAGTTTGCTGAGACCTTCCCAATCTAGTGTTACTTATCTAAGCATTTATTCTTCAGTACATTATCAGGAGAATTCAAGATGTTGTAGTCTAATTTTTTTTAAAAAGGAGGTCAAATTAAGGAAAGCTATTTTATTACAAGGAATAACAATTTAATTAATACTTTGTATTAAATTATTTTCCAAAGCTTCCCCCCTGCTGTTTATTATAAGTATCAATAATAATCAGGGAGGGGGGAAATCCACTCGACACATTTTTTTAAACAGATGTTAGTCCATCTATTCTTCCAACATGAACACATGCAGAAGATTGATGAAATTATTATCAATGTAACCAACAGAAATTCATCTGTCAACAGCCCCCTTTCTAGTTATCATAGCAATTCCTAACCACAACTGTAGCCATAGATCCCACAAATACTTATCAAGAAACAGCAGAGGCAACATGCATGCGGAAGCAAGCGTCTATCCTGACTAAGCTTACAAAACTTCTTTTGGAATTAAGAAAAAAAGGTCTTCAGAAATACATTCATGTTTGACTTGTATATGGGGGTGGGTGGGAGAGAGATTGGTAAGAAAGTCTCATCTGCACTAATTGATCACAAGTCGGATTATTTATTTGTTTGTTTGTTTGTTTTGCTGCTCATTTCAATGATGGAGCTTACCATACAATAAAAAGTGTAAAAAAGATCATGCAAAGCAATTAAAATAGAAAGCTAAAACCAAGAGAATGGATGATCTTCTCTCTCTGTCTTTCTTTCATCAACCATCCCCACAACCAGCACTCTCTTACCAGGAGCCCATGATAGCTGGCTGAGCCAAGTCTTCAGGTTCTACCAGAAGGCCATGAGTGTGGGGGCAGCCTTCACCTCCAGCAGGAGAATATTCCAAAGAGTGGGGGCCACAACAGAAAAGGCTCTTCTCCTGGATTCCATCAGGCAAAATTCTTCTGCTGGAGAGAGTGGGGTGGGCTAGTCCCGTTGGGGTGAGACAGCTGACAATTACAATTTCGCAGATAGCCTAAGTGGCATTATCAATGGGGGGGAAATGGGATTCTGTGGACTACAGGACTGGCCTGAAGAGAAGCTTAATAAAGATCTGAACAATTTCACGACATCTGGAATGTTGGCTAACAACGAGAGCAAGAAATTAGAGCCAGAATGGAAGAGAACTTCCTTAACATAAATTACTGAACTAAAAGCTCAGTTCTTCAGACACCCGATCTCTCTACCTAAACTAGTACAATCTATGCTCAAGAGGCTTAGGACAGTGATGGTGAACCTTTTTTTGGCTCGAGTGCCAAGACTGGGGGAGGATGCAGAAGTGCATGGGTGTGCGCGACACAGCACATATATGCGCACCATTAGAACCCCCGCTTTGGTGTGCTCTTTTCACCCTCCCCAGGCTCCAATGCCTTTCTAGGAGCCTGGGGAGGGCGAGAACAGCTTCCCCTGTCTCCCTCAGGAGGCCCTCCAAAGGCTTCAGGAGCTTCCCTGAAGCCTCTGGAGTGCAAAAAACTGGCCCTACAGGCAAACCGGAAGTTTAGGAATGGACTTTCAGTTTGTCTGTAGGGCTGTTTTTTTTACCTCTGGAGCCTTCAGGGAAGCCTCCTGAAGGCTGCAGAGGGCAAAAAACAGCCTTATAGACAAACCAGAAGTGACTTCCAGTTTGATTGTAGGACAGTTTTTTGCCCTCCAGAGCCTTCAGGGCGGGCGAAAAAATGGCCCTATGAGCAAACTAGAAGTCTGTTCCTGAGGTTCCGGTTTGCCCATAGGGTCGGTTTTTTGCGGTCCAGAGGTTTCAAGGAAGCCTCCAGCAGGTGAAAAACAGCCTCAAAAAAAGGCCGAAATCAGCTGGCCAGCGTGCGCATGCGTGCTGGAGCTGACAGGGCAATGCCCTGTCAGAGGTTTAGTCTTTCAAGTTTTTGGAGTCATGCTGGAGCTCCTCCTCAGGGAGCTTCTCTCTCACTAGAATGTAAGGATGGGCTATACCTATAGTCCAAAAGCTCGGAAGACAAAACCTCTGGTCCCAGTGACCCACCCAGACTGGATCCTGCAACTGAAGTAACTGATTATGAATCAGCTAATCAACTTGTGTCTCAGCATTCTAAAACAAAACATGGTCAGGCCAGGCTAGTATGAGGATGGGAACTCTCCAGGAACCCCAATGTGGCTAAATTGGGAAGTCAAAGAGGACAATGGGAGAAGGTAATCGCAACCCATCTTGTAGAAGAGTTGGATGGCATAAAAATTTAATAAATCAATAAAATAGCAATCACCATGAAGTCACCAGAAGGAGCTCAACTCACAGGTGATTTTACTTTTTCATAAAGTTACAGCTTTCCCAATCTCCAGATGTAATGGACTACAATTCTCCACCAAGTTACTCTGGCTACTGCAGTTTGCCTTGGACATGGCAGTACATATTCTTCAGCATCAAGATAGCTAGCTACTCTGAACATGGAATATCAGAAACATGAAATTCATAGCTGTATTCACCCATAATGATTATTTTAAAAAATCTAGTGAGTGTAGTTGTTTATATTTCCTGACGGGTAGCTGCATTTGTTATTTAAATTTATTGCCTAAAATCTATTCAGTTACACCAGCCAAAATATTTCCAAACAAACAACAAGGCTTCAGATTTTTCAAAAGATGTCATCAGATAGGAGGTTAACCGAAATGGGGAAATTAAGAAAGTTAAGGCTACTGTAGTTGTGGGATCCGATATCCATACACCAGTTTTGTCATCACTCAAAAAAGACTCTTCTCCCTCTTGGTCTTCATTTCAAACAGAAAGAAGGAGAATGTGTTAGTCTCGGGTGGTGACTATACAAACTGGGAAAGAAAGCACAGGTGATCCCGATCTTCTTTTCTTTTTCCACTGAAGTCAGTGATTTCCTTTTCAATCACCACTGATGCTGACTTTATTTCTGTTTGGAGTTTTTATGTTCTTACTATGAAGTATAACTATATTACTAATCTTACAACAAGACTAGAGAACTATAAGTTTGCTTGAATAAAAAACATGCTATTTTTCTATATTTGGGGTAGTAAACGTGAGAGAAGGATCTACATTTAAAGACAGATCGGCTATTATTTAGGCTCATATTCTAATACCATGGCTAAACCGTTTAAAAATAAGGGGTTCTTAACCTGGAGGGGGGAAAGTGGGGGGAGAAATTGTGTTTTAAAACAAAGCTGATGTGCGTGGGAGTGCAGCTGTAAAGCAAAGCACATTGTTACTCAAGCAGATACGAAACCATACCTAATATCAAGTCAGGTTTGAAAATTGTTTTGACAGCCACTAGCACAGATCTATTTTATAGTACAGGTCTGATTTATAGGCAAAGACAAGGGCCACATGCCAAGCCAAACCCACAGGCTGAAGTGCATTTTACCACTGTTTTAGCATATGTAACCTAAACTATACTTGCCATCACATTATTCTGAAATAAAGTTCGGTTAGAAATAATGCAAATACCACCATTTATTATATTACTTCCTTCAATTTACCCAAAAACTATTCATTTATATGCGGACTAAATCTTATTTGCAAGATATCTGTTTTGGATCATATGCCAACCTCTCCAACATTTGCCAAGATGAAAACAAAAGAAAGGCAATTATGTAATCAGACTATATCTGGTTCCAAGGAAACAGACAATTGTGTAAGGTATTTTGAAGTGGTGTATTGAAAAGTGATGCCACATAATAACTCCTATTCAATCTTTGCTTATGTAACATTTATGACAAGGCTATGTTTTGCTCTTTACAGACCTTCATTTCCTTGGCATACATCAACAATTGGCAAAGCTACAAAACTGTACTGTTAAAAAGTAAGGTCTTTTAAAATACATGCTAGATTTCTAATGCCCTCAGGGACTTGTCCATATAGCTTATTTGGCAGCAATGCAAAAAGTGCAATAGTTTGTTGTTCAATTAGAAATCTTTAGAAATGGACCATAAGTTTATACTAATTATAAGAAGATAGCCATGTTGATCCATGGTGGCAAAAATCAGGATTCCAAAATAAAACTAATTTTATTAAAAGGCATATGCGTTCATAAAGTATTATTTGCATTGCATTAAGTGTGCTGCAGCTCACAAAAGTGTGTGCTTTTTAATAACATTTCTTAGTCAGAAAAGCTGCTACCAGATTCCTCACAGTTTAAACCAAAGCGTCCAATCACAGAATCCCATATAATTTATAGGGAACATGGTACTGTTTCCAAAGTTGAACCATTGTTTTTCCTACACAGATACTTTCTAAGTATCATCATCATTCATACATTCAATTCCTAATTCATAAGTGACAAGCCTGAGCCTTTGTGGCACACAACCCTGGCGACATGTTTGTCTTTTAAGGACTCAATCTTTTATTACTATCCAATTTAACTCAGTTGCAAACTCACCATTTTTATAAGTATTATAATACTAAGGAATGTATGAGAGAGAATGGCATTGTGATAGTATGACAGATGCAAGCACATACATGTACCAGCACAAATCAGATTTGTGTTATCTTTGGCAAGTGTCCTATTACTATGGGGATTAAATGCATGTTTGCATTTAAATATATGGACACACTTTTCCAGAATTAGTTGAGGACAGTGTCCATACTTTGATTGGATCAACCATCTCATTGGTGACTCTCTCTCTTGCAGGACCATCATCTCACACCTCATTTCACAAGATTGCTGTGGGAACCAAATAAGTAGCAATAGCACTTAGACTTATATACCGCTTCACAGTGCTTTACTGCCCTCCTTAAGCAGTTTACAGAGTCAGCTCATTGTCCCCAACAATCTGGGTCCTCACCTTAAGTACATTACCTTAACTTCCCAGGGAAAAAGTTAGATTAACAATATTATAAATTATATATAATGCCATGTTTTCTGCCATGTGCTCTATCCTCACCCAGGAATTAATATTACCAGTTTATTAAAATGCTTAGAACTATAGCCCCAATACATCTGCACACACACTTTTTTAGTAGCTCCCAAAGATTGCTATCTTGGCCAAAAGTATTACTTCATCCATGAAGAACAATAATAATGCAGGAAAGGGACCAAAGAAGATAAGCAATAGCGCAAAAGGAGGCAGTGCCAAGCATTTCAGGTTTGTTTGATGTTGTTTTTTGCAAGAAAATCAACGGTGCATTCAAGAGCACCTGGCAAGAGTCATCAAATGCCAATCCGGATTAAGAATCCGGGATCTTTCTGCCTGTATAAACTTCAGGAACCCTTTCATTTACCAAACGCATCCCACGCTCAATGCCAACTCTGAAAATCCTTCGCCTGGAAAGTTTAACAGGCAATTCGCGGAAGATGCCCCAATCCCCTGCGGGGAAGGGAAGGGGGGCTGTAGAAGGGGGAAAGAGGTCACCGCACAGCAAACACCTCTTTTTAACCTCCCGCCTGATGCTTCTAAAACTGAAGTAAAAACAAAAAGCAAAAAAGCCTTGAGAGCCACAGAGCCGTTTGTTAGCTCAGCACCCCGCGCTGACATTTCATCCAGGACGCACATGCAAAAAAGGAAGGAAGGAAGGAAGGAAGGAAGGAAGAAAGAAAGAAAGAAAGAAAGAAAGAAAGAAAGAAAGAAAGAAAGAAAGAAAGAAAGAAAGAAAGAAAGAAAGAAAGAAAGAAAGAAAGAAAGAAAGAAAGAAAGAAAGAAAGAAAGAAAGAAAGAAAGAAAGAAAGAAAGAAAGAAAGAAAGAAAGAAAGAAAGAAAGAAAGAAAGAAAGAAAGAAAGAAAGAAAGAAAGAAAGAAAGAAAGAAAGAAAGAAAGAAAGAAAGAAAGAAAGAAAGAAAGAAAGAAAGAAAGATGACTTGCTGAGCGAGCCATCAACAACTCAAAAGGAGAGAGAGAGGGAGAAAAGGCTTGGCGCTTCGCTTCTGGAGAGACCTGCCAGCGCGCCACTTTATAAAGCAGGAGCAAACAAATCAGAAAGTCCACCAGCCCGGTGTGTGGTTGTGTGTGTGCGTGTGCGTGTACGTGCAGGAGGAGGAGTGCAAGGGGGAAACGGCCACCGGAGAAGCCATGCCACCAAAAGGGCTTTCGCTAACAAGGTCTCGGGCAGCGGCAGCAGAGCCTTTCCGGGAGGGCCGCCAGGAATAAATCAACTCTTCGCTCCTTTGCTTCTTCCAAACCGGCGCTTCGGACGCGCTCCCGGGCAGGACTTACCAGCAAAGCAAATGGTTCGTATCCCCGCGAGGCTCCCCCTCTTAGGAAAGGAGCGCGGAGAAGAAGGGGGCTGCTGGCACCGAGGGTAGGCAGACGCAGCCGAGGCCCTGCGGAGTCCTCCGCGGACGGAGATCACCGCCCCTGTCCAGCGTCGTCCCGCCGGGAGCCGACGGATACTCGGTCGCCCTTGCTTTCCTACCTGCCCGCCCGCCCGCCCGCCCGGTGGAGCTCGGGGAAAGACAAGCCCCGGGTTCGCACACCGCATTCCCACCCCACCCCCCTCGCCTCCCTCCCTTCCACCCCTTCCCCGCCTCCTTTTGTCAGCGCTCCCCGCCAGGGTCTTACATCAGCTGTCGCCGGACAGTGCCGGGTAGGAGAGAGAATGAGGAGAAAGCCCCGCCGCCGTTGCCGTTTAAACGCTCATTGGCACAAGATGCTTTGGGGAGGGCGCCTCCTCCCCCCGCCCCCCCTACCTCTTCCCTCGCCCAGTTCCAGACCGCGGCGAGCGGCTTTTCTATTGGCAGCCGCCCGCGTGAGCCGCTACTCCTGGTTCGCGGGGTTTAAGAGACAGCTCCGAAAGGCGGCGCGTTTCTAAGAGGGCGAGCGCGCCCCACGCGTGCGCCGTGGAGCGCGCGAGCGAGCGCGCCGCCGGCCACCCTCCAGGCCCGCCGAAGCTGTCTGTTGGTATCGGGAGCGCGCGCGAGATCCGAGAAGGCGGCGGCGGCGGCGGCAGCCTGGCCAAAAAAAAAGGGAGCGGGCTCGCCTTAGCCCAGCGCCGCGCCGTTGCCTTTGCTGCGCTTGGTGGCAGAGGTGGGCTTTCCCCACCGCCACCTCAAAGACGGCGGAGTGGGTGGGAGGGTGTCAAGCGACTGGCGACGGCAGCCAGGTTGCCGTATCGGTGCCCTGTGAAGAATGCATCGGGAGGATGGCGGCGGGAGGGGAGAGGGGGCTTCATGGAGATATCGTCTTCGATGCCGAGCAGTGATTGAAGCTGACCAGCAGGTGCCTCGTTCTTGAGGGCTCACAAATGGTGCCGGAGCAGGTGCAGGACGGCAGAAAAGCCAGGCAGACTCCGAAATCAGAGCCCTCGCGAGATGGAAGCAGGCAGATCTTAAAAAGGTGGTTCTGAGCTCCCTGGGAATTGCTCCAATGAAAGTGTAGATCAGGACACGGACAACAAAGCAAGACTAGGCCCAATTCTTGCCCGTGCAAAATTCAGAAACACCCAAGAGGATTTAAAAGCAGCCAACGTCTTAAGCTATGGCCTTCATGAAACATGGAGAGGAAACCGTGAACTCTGCAGCTTATTTCCTGGATCTCCCGCTGTTTCTCTATTTTGTCTCATAACGCGAAACTCCTGCATGAGCTGAAGCATTCAGAGAGAGAGAGCAAAGCTTCAATTATATGGGCGTTTAAGAATTAGAATGTAAATGATCTTGAAAACGGGAGGACAAACATTGACCAAAAAAAGAAAACATTTGCCCAAAAGCAAAAGGATATCAAAGAGGTTTGCCTGCTTGTTATGGAGATTGATTGCCTTTTCTAATCATGCTCTCATAACAGCTTGTGTGGTTTCCAAACATAATGTGAAATCAATTATACTACCCTAAATTTATAAAAGCAGTTCAAAACAGTCAAATTAAAATAAAAAATGTACTAGACTTTGAATAAGCTATAAATCAAAGGTGAGACAAGACTGGGCAATATTATTCCATATGGCCTAGTTTTAATTCATTAATTAAAAATTGAATAAATATAATTGTACAATGACTCATAAGACTAGTACCAATAGTAATAGGCACTTTGAGTCCAAAACAACAGAAGTACCAGTTGAATACATTGCTGTCCATCAACTGCAAAAGGCAGCTTTACTTGGAACAGCTTACATCCTGTGAAGATACCTTTAATACATCAAACAACATGTCTATCTCAAATCCTTTGAAAAAAAACCTCAATAGGTAGATAAAAGTGTTAAATCCAGCCTAAACGTCCTGACTGTGCAATGAATCATAATAATGAAATAGAAAAGTATAACATAATTTCAATATGTGAATATTCTGACATTTTTAACAATAACTTTTGCACACCTATAACACCTGTTTAGTTATTTTTTTCAATCTTTTCTGTTTGCATTTCTCTTCTTTCAATATTCTTTTTTCATCTTCCCTCTTTTTTCCTTTTCATTTACCTTGTAGGTACAGTATATCAATCTACCATATGTAGTGTGGAATATAACATATATAGTCAATGTATATCCGCTTTTACTCAGCAGTAATATTCTTTTAATGTTACACAGTTTGCCTCTAATTTTAGATATTAATATATAAAGCCTCTTAAAATATAATGCCAGAAATAAATTTTAATTGTAACATTTTTTAAAGGTCAGTTAAAATAATGGAGTTAAAGGAAGTAGCAGGTGAATAAATGTCATTCTCCCCACATGATATCAGAAGAAGTAATTTTACTCTTGGGATATATGCTTTTCCTCAGCACCACCTCTTTCCCATGTGTATCCAAACTAACCAGGAAAAGATCCCTGTTAAATATTTTAGTTTACTAAGGAGTTTGTGGCATATGAAGATTGAGGACCTCAGATGAGCACAAGGTGTTAAACATCTTGGCAGATTGAGCCAAGAGACACTGCCAAGGAAATGGTCAGATAAAGACAGCATAGCTCTCAACTGGATAGTGGGTGCGGCAAGAGGCTCTGAAGAGACCCTCCCTAGGTTCTCATGATGTAAAAAGAAATGGGAGGCGGAAGATTATACTTTCAGACCTGCAACATTGATAGCCATGGTAATAGCACTTATATGTATACTGTTTCACAGTACATTAAAGCCCTCTCTAAGCAGTTTATAAAGTCAACATATTGCCCCCAACAATCTGGATCCTCCTTTTACCGACCTTACAAGGACAGAAGGTTGAATCAATGTTGAGCCCGTCAGGATCAAATTGCTGATAGTCAGCAAAATTAACCTGCAATACTGCATTCTAACCATCATGCCACCACGGCTCTTGATGTCAGCCTAGCTAGGTAAACTAGATAGGAATCAGAATCAGATGAGCTAATTCTAATTTATTGTAAAGCTACATTGGTAAAATGTTGCAAACTTAGCCCAATCCCTTGGGGCTTTGTTGCCCAGAATGCTATTTCTGGCATTATTCATTAGCCTTGATTAAGATACAAACATTGAGGTAGTATCTCTACATTGGAGATACTTGCCCTATGGCAGAATCACCAAGGTCACTTAGATTCAAGGTAGCCCAAAATGAAATAAACTGGTTTCCTATCTAAATATCTTGGCTCACATTCCTTTCTCTTTTGCTTTAGGCAGAAATGTAGAAGGAATTACAGGTAGTCCTTGATTTTATTTAGTTACCGTTCAAAGTTACAACGGCACCGAAAAATGTGATTTATGGCCATTTTTCACACAACCTTTGCAGCATCCCCATGCTCATGTGATCAAAATTCAGATGTTTGGCAACTGACTTTTATTTATGATGGTTGCAGTATCCCAGGGTCATGTAATCACCTTTTATGACCTTCTGACAAGCAAAGTCAATGAGGAAGCCAAATTCGTTTATCAACTGTATTACTAACTTATCAACTGCAGTGATTCTGCAGTAAAATGGGGCAAAACTCACTTAACAAATGTCTGACTTAACTTTTTGGGCTCAATCATGGTCATAAGTCGAGGACTACCTGTATGAAAAGTTACTTCAGTTATTTATCCTATCATACAACAGTGCTAAGTCAGTAGCCTAATTTTTCATTATTTCAAGTAATCCAATACCTATTTGATATTTGTCAAAACTCCACTCATGTACTGCAATCTCTCTCAGTGTTACAGAGTTTGGAAAGCCATAGAACATTCTAGAAAATGAAGCCCAGAGATCCTCCAAGGCAGCGTAGTTTATTAGTTAGTTAAAATTAATTAATTAAGCATTATAATACAACCCTAACTGGAGATCAAACTATTTGAAAAAATACCATCCTTCTCATTCTCCCTAAATCTTCGATTGAACTCAGATGTCCCAGTTTTCAAGACTTTGCAAACAATCTCTCAGAGGAGCGGAATGAGCCATGAAACTAAGGCAGGCTCTTGAATGAATGCCTACCATCTCATTTATATAAATAAAAATGTAAAATCGTTTGTACGAATCCACTAATCTCAAAAACTATTGGACCGATTTACCTCAAATTTTGACACAATGCTCCCAAGGACTTCCAATAATAGAATACCAACTCATTTTGTGCCTAGCACACATGTGCCACGTGCAAGGTACACAAATGTAAAATGTACCCACTGATCATGTTTTCATCTCCCTGTAACTCCTCCCACCTGGCATTTCCAACAGTCATTTCCTCAAGAACACTGTATGGAGGCCTAAAAGGGCCAAGACAAGGCACAGAGGATAGCAAACTCCCAGGTGGCGCATAGAGAGAGAGAGAGGAAGAAATACAGTTTAATAAAAGAGGGACTAGGGGAGACATGATAGCAGCCTTCCAATATCTCAGGGGTTGCCACAAAGAAGAGGAAGTCAAGCTATTCTCCAAAGCACTAGAGGACAGAACAAGAAGCAATGGGTGGAAACTAATCAAGGAGAGAAGCAACTTAGAACTGAGGAGGAATTTCCTGACAGAACAATTAATCAGTGGAACAGAAGCTGCCTCCAGAAGTTATGAATACCCCAACACTGCAAGTCTTTAAGAGGATGTTGGATAGCCATTTGTCTGAAATGGTATAGGGCTTCCTGCCTGGGCAGGGGGTTAAACTAGTCCAGGGGTCTCCAACCTTTGCAACTTTAAGTCTGAAGGACTTCAGCTCCCAGAATTCTCCAGCCAGCAAAGCTGGTTGGAGAAGTCTGGAAGCTGAAGTCCTTCAGACTTAAAGTTGCAAAGGTTGGAGACCCCTGGACTAGATGACCTCCAAGGTCCCTTCCAACTCTGCTATTGTATTCTATTGTATTGTATTTATTATGGAGTTTATCCTCAGCTGAACAAGAGGTATTAGCAGATAAAACATGGGAGAGAAGAGGCACAAACAGATAAAAGCAGGTACTGGAAATAAGGTGATGAAAGAAAGAAGGAAGGAAGGAAAGAAAGGAGGAGAAAAAGGAGGGGAGGATGGGGATAAGAAAGGAGGAAAAAGGAAGGAGGAGGAAGAAGAAGAAAAAAGAGGAAGGAGGAAAGAAAACAAGGAAAAAAAGGAGGGAGGAGGAAAAGAAGGAAGAGGAGGAGGAGAAAGGAGGAGGGAGAAAGAGGAAGAGAAAGGAGGAGGGGGAGAAAGAAGAACGAAAAAGAATGAAGAGGAGAATAGTTTGACTCCAAGACACCTGAGGGCAGGACAAGAAGCAATGGGTGGAAACTAATCAAGGAGAGAAGCAACTTAGAATTGAGGAGGAATTTCCTGACGGTTAGAACAATTAACCAGTGGAACAGCTTGCCTCCAGAAATTGTGAATGCCCCAACACTGCAAGTCTTTAAGAAGATGTTGGATAGCCATTTGTCTGAAATGGTATAGGGCTTCCTGCCTAGGCAGGGGGTTGGACTAGATGACCTCCAAGGTCCCTTCCAACTCTGCTATTGTATTATTGTATTACAGTAGGTAGGTAGATAGAGAGGGAAATAGATAGAGAGGGAAAAATACAGTAGGTAGGTAGGTAGATAGAGGGATAGATAGAGAGGGAGAAATAAGGTAGGTAGGTAGGTGGATAGATAGGGAGAAACACAGTAGGTAGGTAGGTAGGTAGGTAGGTTAGTAGGTAGGTAAATAGGGTGATAGATAGAGAGGGAGAAACACAGTAAGTAGGTAGGTAAGTAGGTAGGTAGGTGGATAAATAGAGAGGGAGAAATACAGTAGGTAGGTAGGTAGAGGAATAGAGAGAGAGAGGAAGAAATACAGTAGGTAGGTAGGTAGGTAGGTAGAGGGATAGATAGAGAGGGAGAAATACAGTAGGGAGATAGATAGGTGTAGATCTACACACAGATTGGTTGGCCATTTAACCAGACTGGGCCACAGCAACGCGTGGCGGGGTATAGCTAATTTAAAGATAAAGCTCTTAAATGCTTAATTTCCCCCGGCCTGTGGGTTGATGTCAATACATCCATCCCCTCAAGCATGATGCATAGATGGTTCTGTTCCAGTGCTTTTTGGTGAATTTTGAGTAGATCAAAATTCTTCCTATATACCACTTTGATAGTTAAACATTCCTTGCATTCACTGAGTTGTTATGATCATCACTTACTAGTTTTGTTATTTATCATTTGATTCTATGTTTATATGGAAGTAAGGGTGAATAGGATGTAACTATTGAAATGTCCGTACTTGAGATGTAATTAGATAAATTTGTTTGAATGCAGATCAAAGGATGTAGAGCACATGCCTGTTTCCTTGTCAGAGTAACCAAAGCTATGCCAAATTAATGGTCTTCCACTGAACATATATGCTCCTAGCATAGGCTGAAGACTGCAGTGTATATTAGGATACCAGATATGTTGAAGAAACATGCCAGTTCCTAAGTAAGTGCTATGACAACATATCCTAAAATCTGCCACTTAATTGGGAAGCTGGAACAAATTCTTTAAATTGCTGTCCATCACTGTGGTTTCATCGTCATCTTGTTTCAGTGAAAATACCCTGGGGCTGATGGTTTAGAGATTGCTTGAATTTATACTTCTAACTTACTTTTTCATTCCAGGTATATTCAATTATTTACATCATTTTGCATGGGTTGTAGTTTGCTCCAATGTGATCAGACTCAGCAACTTACAATTTTTACCTCTATAACTTAGATTTAAACAGAACTGATACGGTTCCCATCTTCAAAAGAAAAGCAGGAAAATAAAAAATAATAAAAAAAGAAAAAAGAAAACAAATGATATAAATAAAATTTTAAAAACCAGGAAACTATAGATGAATCAGCCTGACATCAATACCTGAGAATATCTTGAAAAAGATAATCAGGCAACAGATCTGCAAACACTTAGAAACAAGCAAGTCTATTATTGAAAGCCAACATGGGCTTGTCAAGAACAAATTACGTCAGAGAAACCTGCATTGTTTGACAAGGTGACTGAATTGGACAAAAGAAATGCTTTGGACATAGTATATCAGGAGTTCAATAAGACAATAGACAAAGTAGACCATCACCTATTTATTGATAAGATATAGTAGAAAAATGTGGGATAGACAGCCTCGTCACCATATGGATTTGTAAGTGGCTGATCAACCACACTCAATATGTAGTCCTCAATTGAACAATATTTACATAGAGATAAGCATACAGTGGGGCGACCCAAGGTTCTGTCTTAGGCCCAGTGCTCTTTAATAGCTTCATAAACGATTTAGATGAGGGGATAGAAGGGGAATTCATTAAATTTGCAGACAACACGAAGCTGGGGGGAAAAGCCAACACTTTAGAAAATAGACTCAAGATCCTTCTGGATCTTGAAAGACTTGAACACTGGGCCCTCTCCAACAAAATGCAATTCCGTGATGAGAAAAGTAAGATTTTACACTTAAGCAAGAAAAATCAAATGCACATGAGTAGAATTATAGGACATGGCTCAACAGCAGTAACAGTGAGAGGGATCTTAGAGTTCTAGTGAACAACCACTTAAATATGAGCCAGCAGTGTGCTGTAGCTGCCAAAAAAGCTAATGCAATCCTAGGCTGCATGAACAGAGGGATAGTATCAAGGTCACATGAAGTTTTAGTGCCATTTTATACTGCTTTCTTAAGACCCCATTTGAAATACTATAAATCTATTTTCCAAAGCATCTGAAGACAGGACAAGAAATAACGGATGGAAGCTTATGAACGAGAAATCAAACCTAGAACTAAGGAGACACTTCCTGACTGTGAAAACAATAAGTGAAACGGCTTGCTTCCGGAAGTTGTGAGTGCACCATCACTGGAGGTTTCTAAAAAGGGAAAGCCACTTCTCCAGAATGGTAGGGTCTGTTGCCTGAACATGGGGTTGGACTAGAAGACCTCCATGCTCTCTTCCAACTTTGTTGCTCTGTATTCTAAAATGGATTTGTCCATTTTATTCTTTTTTGAAAAATGAGTTTTTACTGGATCCAATCAGGTAACCATTATGTTACACTTTCTAAGATTGTGATCCTGAAAAACAGAATAACTATAACAAGCTAAAATGAAGAATTCCAAAAACTATATCCCAATTATTCATTTACCATGGGATGTATATGGCAGTGCAAAATTAACGGCATGATTCTTGATAGGAAAATCAGCTTTTATGAAATAAATTTGCTGTGCTGTAGCTTAATGATACAGTGCTATATCCTTCCTATTTTCTCTTCCATGTCAGTCCTCTACTTCTCTGAATTGCTTTATTCACAAGCGATCCAGCTTGACCTTGGTATCCACAGAGCTTTGCTGATGTAATCACTTTGCAAGTGAATATGATTTCCATTGAAAGAAGTGCGTAAAAATAGCAATGTCGATAGTCATCTAAACCAATTTAAGTAACAAGATACTATTTCACACTGCATTGAGAATGAAGGACTGCACCCTTTTCCTATAGTAGAACACCAAGCCAATGTCCAATCTTCCTAGTCCCCCAAGCCTTGCATTGCCTGTGTCTTTACAGCTTCTCTTTTCTCAGCAGAAATGCAGAAGTGTTTCCATGGAGTAGAATACTAATTTGCTATAAACAGTACACCTCAGCAGCATCAGATAATAGATCCATTAATTCTGTTGATGAGCAGCAGGTTTCTGAAGCCATTTTCCTTTTAGTATTTGAAACATTTAATTCTTGTTTCTCAATAAATAACCCTGAGTTCATGCAATAGCTTCAACTCATGGCTAACAATAAGGGTTAAAGTCCAAGAAAGCTATTTAAATCTGTTTGATATTGCTTTTGCATAAATTCATGCAGAATGTATACATTGATTTTAAAGAATAAAGCTGATAAGGAGTCAATAGTTAGTAGAGAAAAGTATTATGTTAACACAGATTAGGCCCAAAGTTTCATTGACTTGGAAAGCAGAAAGAAAATGCCTAGAATTTAAAACTTGAAGCACAGACCTGCATAGGTAATATGTTGACCTCTACCTATAGCAGTGGTAAATCACGTGTGAGCGCATGACTTCATTCTTGTCTAATCTAGCTGAATAATGTCTCAGAGCTAAGTAAGCCCATTTTTTAATGAGGCGCTGAAGGCTTCTTTCAATGAGGAAAAGACACAATACAAATCTAATACCTAATCTTGCATAAATATGTTAACATTAGGATTTAGCTTGCAACCCATCCCTAGATTTTACTGTTTAGGTCAGGGGGGCCCAGGTCCAAAACTGGCAGCAGTCCATGCCACTTCAGAAATTGGGTCACGCAAATGAGCGAAGCCCCATTCACGCATGTGCAGGATACCGAAAAGCGTGTGAAATCATGCTCCCTCTGGTCAGTGAAAAAAAACTCTTCATGGAACAGATCCCTTGCACCCAAAAGGTTGGTATCGCTGCTTTAGGTAACACACAAGAGATGGTATCTGCTGAATAGAGTTGTTAATAACATATAGCCAACACTAACTTCTGAGAAGCTGCATGTCAGATTGTCTCAAGGTCTACTCTGATAAAAAGGAAGCAACCCTCTGATAAAAAGGAAGAAAAATGAAGTTGTACTGTGCTCTGTGCATGACCAGCTTAGTGCTCTGAATATGTATGAATGTATGTGCATATGAAAACTATAGAGAGATGTATCTCAGAAACCCTTTTAGTTCTTAATATTTGTATGAGTGCCTACACTGTTATATTCCAATCCTGCCACTCCTCCAAGAACTCAAGGCAACATATTCAATATTGAATTTTTCCCACAACAATAGCCCAGTGGAGTGCATTGGGCTCAGAGAGAGTGTCAGGCCAAAGTCAC
Source organism: Rhabdophis nuchalis (assembly GCA_039707465.1). Lineage (NCBI taxonomy): Eukaryota > Metazoa > Chordata > Lepidosauria > Squamata > Natricidae > Rhabdophis > Rhabdophis nuchalis. Next base: position 237,936,279 of record CM077643.1, read on the forward strand.
CCATTCAGCTTCAGGTTAGGCTTAAATCTGAGTTTCCACATTGCTATTCCAACAACGAATAGCAGTATGGGTGTTAAGGCTATAGATGGGAGAACTTTGCTTCCCAGAGGCCTCCTATTCCCATTCTTGTTCCTAAACTCCAGAGCAAATATTTGGAGAAAGGTGGTGAGTGTTTTCAGCTCTTCCCTGTCTTATGTTCCCATGAATAAATTGATTATGAATATAGTTCTGCTACTGAAACTTTGACCATCCTATCTCCTCACCTCAATAAATCTTGCTAAAGAGAACTCTGTGGAAATCATCTTGAAAAAGAATAGCTTTCAGTTGAAAGTATCTGCTAAAGAGGCTGGTAGCTGGTGTTTATTAAGCACACTTTCTGTTCCCATCTGGCCCCATTGACCCAGGGTGACCCCTGCTCCCTGAACATTTGCTTTATGGTAAATAAGCAAATTTATTTATTTATTCGATTTATAAACCGCACCAATCTCCCTCGAGATTGCAAAAAGACTGAATACTTCACAGTAAATATTACATTAGGAGCCTGTGAGACATCCATGCTTCACTTCAACAAGGAGCAGAGCACCAGGGAGATGACATAATTTGCTTTGTTGAGATACTTAAACAATGTGATTTAATGAGATCCTTCACTTTAGATGTAGTCCTTGTTTAGTAACTGCCTCATACGATGACTGCTCTCAAGTTATGACAACAATTAAAAGATAACTGAATCCTTTCATTTATGGCCTTGGCAAATCTGTAAACCAAAGGAAAGCTGAAGGAATATCATAAACACAGTTGCAGTTTTACTTAGTGTTCTCTTCAATAACAGAGTTGCTGGTTATAGGTGTGGCTAGCAAATGAGGACTGCCTGTACTTGGAAGCATCATCCAGCAGTTCTAAGAGCTAGCAGTGGCTTCTGCCCATGTATTGAGCACAAGCCAAAGCCTCTGGTGTTTCTTGTGATGAGGGCAGCATGATGTCACAGACCACTCTTACCTTCCCACCAGAGTGACACTTACCCTGTTTTTCTAAAAATAAGATCTCCCCGGATAATAAGCTCAATCGAGCTTTTAAGCACACCTGCTGAAATAAAACTTCCCCGAAAATAAGCCCTCTTTTAAAATATTGCAACATAGCAGCAGCCATGAGGTGACCACACTTGCCGCTTCCTGCACCTCAAAAATAATAAGACCTCCCTGAAAATAAGGCCAAGTGCTTATTTTGGCGGGGGGTGTCAAAAGAAAATAAGGCTCTGTCTTATTTTCGGGGAAACACAGTATTTATATACTCGCATCTGCATGCTTTCAAACTGCTAGGTGGCTAGGAGCTGAGGCGGGGATGGGGACTCACCCTATCACGTGGCACGCAGATATCGAACCTGGGCTTTCCAGCATCTTAACCATAGAGCCATCACGCCACCCTTTCATTAAATGAAAATTCATTCATTTCATTAATGAAAATTAATTTCAACATGGGACAAGACATTTTGTTGGGAAAGAGTACAAAGATTCTGTAGACAAGAAGATGCCGGATCCATGTCTCAATATCTCCAGCTAATTCTTGTGGGGAAAACATCTTGCCTCAAGCTCCTAAGTATTAATGTTGATCAATAGAGACCAAAAGCTTAAGGCTTTTCTAAATGGTGTAATCATCTACTTTTAGATTAATGAGTGAAGTCTTTTAGCCAGGGTGATAGGCAAACTGTCAGATAATTATGTTTACATTCTAGCCACTCTTTTTCCAATTATACTCTAAAAGAATATCACAATCCATCCAACATAATAAAGACCTGGGATGTTTTATAGCTGTAATATACTAAAATAAATTGGACATGAAGAGAAACGAATTGGCCTTGTGTAGGCTTATAATCAACAAGTGGTGCTTCTTCCAAGAAATTCAATCAATCATTTATTGACTTATTTGCAGGACTCATATGGCCAGCCATATGTTGACTTGATGTGGCCCACCGCGATTCATAAAAATATAGTTTAAAACAGAAGTGCTCTTCCCACCATGTGCCAGACCAATCATCCTTACCGCTCAATTCCCATCCAAACCCAATGTTTGGAGGAAGAGGAAGTTAACAGAAAGTTAGCTATCCTTATACAGACCCAGAGTATATTTAGTTTTCACTGTTTTTTCCCTTTAACCTCTTCTTCGCTGAAAGAATTTTTTTGTTAAATATTGAGGCTGCACTTGCAAAAACTTTGGGAGTCCGCTGAACCTGTTAAAAAAACCCTCTTTCAGGAGAAGCTACTATTTTCCCGTAAGTGTTAGATGGCTGTACTTATTAACTGGTATTGCATTTCATCTCATATGAACATTTCTGGTAAGGACTGCCTTTGAGCTGTTCTTCAGCAACCTTGCTGCAGACAGACATTAGTTCATCTATTTAATATTGTCTAAGGAGGCCCAAACCAGCAGTTTGCAGTAGCTAACCAATATACAGTAAAACATGTGCTGACTGCAATTGATTGGCTGACTTCAATTGCTGTTTGCAATTGAACTGACTGCAATCCATTGGGGAATGGAATATGGCACTTTTAGAGTCTATACTCTGGCCATAGTTTATCCTGGAGGTAATTTTTTTGTATCATTTTGGATCCACATTATTGTATGATACTGAGTGATGACTTCAATAATTTCTTTTTAAAGAAGGCAGACTAAACATCATTCTAGTACCAGTCAAAACCAGTTAGAGGCTAAAGACTAAACACATTGATAAAATGGGCATGTTGCCAACGAGAAAAACAACATTTAGAAGATAAATTTGATTTGAATTCTGCTTCAGTCATTCTATCATATGAGCATCTCTTATTTTAATAAGCATTTTAGCATAAATGAAGAATAAAATTACACCAACTGCTGCACCTTAATCTATTCTATGCTATCTTATTAAGACTACTCTTAGTCTTATTTCTAAAGCAGAGTAGAGAGTCAGATCAAATTATGCCAGGAAATTTTTGTGACATTTTATGATCTGGAGGACAGCACATTAAAACCCACTGTGTACATGTGCCCACAGTTCTGCTTGTCAACTCCTCAACTCTGGTTAAGGAATCTAGTTCATTATCTGCTGTGAACCCAGTATAATTAAAAATAAATTATTTCAATAGTTTTGCACATGCTTGAAAAGACAAGCAGGTTAAATGCTGAGAAAGAATTATGAAGTCATTAAAATGTAAAAGCTAGCCAGAGTTCATTTCTTAGCCAAGGAAAGCTTTTACTTCTCAAAAATGATAGGAAGATAGTGTAGAATATATTAAGATGCTAGGAAGAGGTCCTGCCTTCTGATAGCCCAAAGGGACACAGCTCCAGGGTCTGTGCAGAAACTGTAGTTAGGTAATTTTAGAACTAAGTCATAATACTATTATTAGGAATGAATTTGCTGGTTTCCGCATTACACCTGGAGTTGTTGACTCAACTGGAAAGTTTCCCAGCTATTAATATTGAGTTTTCAGGTTCTGAAATTGCAAAAATAGTGTTCCTTTGTTTCTTGAGATTTGTAGGTAGCATACCAAATGCCAAAACATGTAATTTATGTATGCACTGAAAAAAGCCATAAACCATAAAAAGCCAGAGAGGAATATTACTATGTTGTTTATGGACTGGGTTGAAGTTAATCTATTCTGCTGCTTGCATGTGTCAACATTTTTGTCAGTGCAGGCAATAATATTTTAGAAAGGGTGCTGAAATGGTGTATCAGTGTTTGTCATGGGAAGTTTCTGCATTCTCCTGAGCTATCAAACATCTGCACCAAATACAGCCTGGGGAATTTATCCCAGGTTAGACTTATAGATTTCAGATTATTTCAGTTTAAAGGAGAAGATACCGAACAATTGCCGTATGAAATATTGGGATCTATTAAACTGAACTCTGATAGGCACCAAAGTGGCCAATGAAGAGAAGATATCACTGACCCTTGCTGTCTCAGCTAACCAAGTTTATAAACAGCACAATGTTAGGAAGATTATTTTTTTAAAAAATCTATTAGGACTCTTCAGTTTGGTCAGATAAAATATATATACGGAAGTTGCACTTAATTCATTAATGAGGGAAGTTGTGTGGAGAGCTACATATAAAAGTTCAGACGTAACACATTGCACAGAAAAGTATGAAATGGTGGTAAAAGATTATTGTTGTTATGTATTTCCTCTTATTTTTAATGATTTGTAAAACTGGTTAATATATACAGAGAGGCTATATGAAAACAGGGAAGATTTCTGCCCATCTTCTCCGGCCAGTAGGGATCATATTCAAGGGAATTTGTTTAACACACTAATTAAACAGCAGTAATAAATAGCTTAAGGATAAAATAAATGACAAAATAAACTACACAAGCCAGGGACACTGGCTGACTGTAGTGTGTGCTTATGTGAGCCGTTATGATGTAAGCTAGTAAAATGAACGCCTCCACATCTTACTTTTTCCTTTGCCTACCAAGGAAATCAAAATGCATCCACCACATAATTGTGGGGAGGGTGGAATCAGGCATTTTCAGTAACCAGGCTAACGAATTCCTCAGCCTTCTACTTTTCCAGTGCTGAGAAATGGCAATTCCCTCCAAGCAGTTAGTGGCAATGATCTGCTTCTCCGCTTTCCAAAGGGGATGACAGATTTCACAAATCTTCTGGACAACTTCAAATGTTTCTCCACCCTGAAACGGTGACAAACTGGTTCTCTCTCTTGGGAAGGAATAAAGAAGCGCTATTATGTCCGCTAATGAAGTTTACGGCTCTTCCTCAGGAGAACTTTGAATGGTTTGCAATCATTATGGCAGGTTGTTAATTGATTTTGTATTTATTTAAAAGGGCCCGATGTTGGAGGAGCATTGAAACGCTGTTCCGTAAGCAAAGGATCTTTTGGTGCAGACACATTTAGCAGAGCTCACGTCTTCCTATGAATAATTCACCTTCAATCATGGAGTAACACAGGATTGTCATTTGTGGAGACGTAGCCAGGTGCCCTTCTGCACGCTTGCACAGACATAGCAATGGGAAGCGTTTCTGACTGCAACCGGTATTTGAAAATTATCACTACATGGTCCTCCACAAAGTGTGGGCATTCGGCTGAAACAGGAGAAAGGGGCTGGGTTTTTCCCCCATAGGACTCATTCTAGTTTCAAATATTTCAGACGGTTCCCTGAAATTTAAGTATGTATTTTTTTCTGTCAGCGTGCAGCCTAAAATTCCTTTGGTGTTAGTTTGAAATTCACATTATATGATTGATCATATTTACCTTCTCTTTTTGTAGGATGATGAGACCTCCAACATTGTGTGATTCTTTTTACTATAATCCCCTTGACCTATTTTCCTGGATCAGTCAGAGAAGAGAGAGCCAGACACCCCCCCCCCCCCCACACACACACTCTTTCTATTTTCTGAAACAGGACATGGTTAACAAGCAATTCAGGAATATAAAGGAGATGCCATTCTTCTATTACTATTCACTCTTGTTTCTCAAATTTGTTTCATGATGGCATCATCCACGTTCTTCTTTCCTTTGGTAGTGCAGTTTTTCTCTCCAATTATTTTTACTCAGATGCTCTCCACTAGATCTCTGAATGTTCCCAAATCTCTCTTAGCAGCACCCTCTGTTTATGTTCACTTTGTCCTACACTTAGTTTGACCAGTGAATATTTCTGGGTTTCCATTTCTGCGTCTCCAGAATTCCTTCTTATGTATTTAGACAGTTTTGCATATGCTGCTTGCTTAAGTTCCTGAGCATCGGCCAGCACTAATACTTTTCCTGAGCCAGTGATTCATCAATGTACGCACAATATTATGAAAAATGTGGTAGGTAGTATACAACTGAGGATCAACCAGTTTTGAATATGGGTTTTAAAATGACCAGCTACAAAAATGTTATGGAATAAGTTGTAATACAGGACCTACAAATGAAACCTGGTGATGTTTTAATAGCTAAAAGGCAGCCACAAATAATAAATCAGAAATGTCTTGGATGTGCAGAATTCCATTCAGAAGAGTAACTTGGTAATTTTGTTATCTTGGACTTACAAAAAAAGATGTGTTATACATTCCTGAGAAAAGATTAAGAGAGCCTAGCCTAACCTCCCATGGGGACTTTTAGATAGTTTTAAATTGGGTTTTTAAAATTTGGTTTTAGCGCAGGATAGGTTTATTTAATAGTTTTTAAATTATATTTATTGTATTTTGTATGTTTTTAAATTTCCTGTGCGCCGCCCTGGGTCCTCTGTGGAGAAGGGCGGGATATAAATTTAAATAAATATAAAAATATAAATAATAAAATAAAATATAAATATAAATAAATATAAATATAAATAAATATAAATATAAATCAGTTTTTGGAACATTACTTGAATAAACATCAAGACGTGTATATGTGATGGATGGAAGGATGGATGGAGAGAGAGAGAAAGAGATGATTGATAGATAGATAGATAGATAGATAGATAGACAGACAGACAGACAGACAGACAGACAGACAGACAGACAGACAGACAGACAGACAGACAGACAGACAGATAGTTGGCTTATTTGGTCAAGGTTAAAACATACTGTATATGGTGTTTTTTAACTAGGTTTAAATGGAATTTGTTTATACATAAGGCATGTTTCGTATTTATTTATTTTTTTGAGAAAGTGATAAGCTATAATGTTAAAATAATAGGAAGTGTTAAATTTACAAGTTTCTGAAAGGAGTCAAAGAGAAAATGATAAGAAATTGATTTGTGAAGCATTATTTGAAGAGATTAAATATCCATATTTTCAGTGTTGTTTTTGGTAGCTCTTAATGGATTTTTTCTTGATTAAGTGTGAATGATAAATTTATATGATTAAGATAGGCAGAGAAGGGTTTTTTTTTGTATTTTTAGAAAAATGACATTATTGTATGAAGCAAAGGAAGTTGAAATTGATTTTTTTAAAGTTTGAAAGATATAATTATTTTTTCTGATAACTTAATGGAGTTTTGCTGATTCGCTAATAGGCAAAATATGAAATACAGAACAAAAGGATCTTTGTTTGAAACGTTAGAAATGTTAGTGCTTTTTTCCCCCTTTGTATATTTTCCTTATTTTATATTAGTTTTTTGTCTTTCTAATTTTAAACTAATAAAAATTATTGGGAAACAGAATAGTTCTGCCTTTCTTAAACTCAGGCATGTGTGTCTTCTAAATGAATTGAACATGTCAAACACATTTTTCATCATTTCATAACACAGCTTGAAAAACGTATCCATATAAAGCACAACATAAAAAAGACCTTCATATTGGCTATCTGATATTTCTTCATAAAGATAATCAGAAGCAGACAAATGCCATAAATTCTGGTTATAAATCCCTGCAGGAATCACAGGGCTAAAATCAACCTGCTTCCCTTTGGAATAAATTTATACTAACTCTGCTAGATAATGGAATTCTGCATTGTCTCATCTCCAATCAAAGGCATCTCAGCTACGTTCTTTGGTGACTAGCACATCAAAATGTCCGTTCCCCACTGCCTGATATAGTGCTGCAGTACAATTTGCTGTATCGAGTCTTTAAACTTTTTCCCCCAGATGTCATATCATTAACACTTTTATGCCTTCTAAAAATACAGCTGTGGTTTCTCTCGCTTTTATTTTTAATAAGGAACCTTTGTGCTGCGATAGCACTCTGGCTATTCTTTAGGATACATACATGTTTGTAACAATGCTCAGTGACTAGAATTCCTCCCTAGGTATGCTAAAATCTTTGTTTCCATTTATAGTTAATTTCCATATGAGTTTTAAATGACATTACACCTTCACTTAACTGCACAAGCAACTGAAGCAAGCATTGAAACTGGAGTTTCAATTACGTGCTACATTTACTGTACACTGTGCAACAGTATCTATTTTTTATTATGTATTGATCTATTGGGAGAATCCTGATTTTTATTAGGACTTTGGTACATAGGCAAGGAAGGTGACATCACAGAGGAAATTTCCTGGACTCTGCTAAATGTGAACTTCTATAGGTGGTTTCAAATTATGCATTTATACATAGCATGTAATTTTAATATACATATCAAAAAAACACACAGAATAGCTGTGCAATAGAAGTTGTAGTTTAAACATAGAACATTCTTATGACATCCAGTTGGTAATTATATTAATGTTAGGAAAATTGAGATATTGTTTGAATAATAAATGTTGCATGAGAATATATCATATGTAATTATAAAAAAAACCCTCTCAATCAGCCATCAGCAAACATTAGCTATTGATCATCTTTGATTCCATCAAATATTCACAAACATTTTAAACTGCTACTGAGAAAGAATAATTCATAATTTGCCCAGCAGCTTAGAATCTATAACTGAATTTAAGCCTCTAATTGAATGGGAAAACATAACAGTCTGTGCTTAAAGACAAGCAAAAGCTGAGCTGTTTTATTTAGAAGTAGGATATAGATTAGATATGGTCAACATTTTAACAACTGAGCATCTATACGGGCTTCTGAGGACCCCCAGATGGAGACACTGGTCGGCATGGCCATGCCAAATGCATGTTCATGCTTCTTCAGAAATTCTACGGAGGGAAGAAGCATCATTTATTTTCCCCCAGTAATCTCCCATGAACTGTATCTCATGCCTATGAAAAGAAGGGGAAAAGCCATCTGGAGCATAAGGAGATTTGCGTTAACCCTTTCTACGTGACCTTTGCTGTTTCCCAGCTGCTATTGGTAACAAGGAAATATAGTTCACTGGTTGGTGAGCACAAGGGGTGAAGAATCCAATCTGGGTCGGTCACTGGGACCAGAGGTTTTGTCTTCCAAATTTTCAGACTCATGATGGAACCCATCTTCAGGGAACTTCTCTCTGGCTAAAGAGAAGTTCCCTGAAGATGGGCTCCAGCACGAGTCTGAAAGCTCAGAAGACAAAACCTCTGGTCTAGTGACCAACCCAAATTGGATCCTGCAACATTATCCTGGAACATGTATATTCACCTTCATTCATGACGTAGGGTGAAACTAATCGGAGTTCTGTGAATTACCAAAAAAGCAGCTACAGTGCATGCTATAAATAAAAGTTGAGGCTCTAGATCCAAGCAGTCAAGAATAGGAGAACTAAAGGAGGTGGTTTACAAAGGAAGTAAGTAAGAAAAGAAAGAAGCAGGTGAGAAGCAGATAATCTAGATTAAACACAATGAAGACAAGTACAGTTCTTGTTTGAACCTTCCTGCTCTTATGTTCACCAAACTTACAATGTCACAGCTGAAAGATCTCTGAGAAGCAAAAGGAAGAGGATGGGTTGAGGAGACAGAAAGAGTGAACCAGGAGGTCATGCTGGTGGATGAAAAAAAGAGTAGGGTTGACTCAAGCCAAGACAGAGCGAGAATGACAAAAGACACAAAGTTGATGAGAATCCAGGGACAAAAAGAAAACTTAATACGCCCAATCCCAGGAAGTATATGGAAAGTAGGAAACTCCGAAGATAAGCGTTTCCATTAATCTTTCTTCCTGCAGCCTTACCAGTCAGCCACAACAGCCAGAGAAGTGGGAATGAAAGGAAAAGGAAATGGGCTAGGTTGAGCTCAGGCTGGAGTTAACATGGATTGAGCCAGAAACATGCTGAGCTTATTCCCAGCTTTGTAGGATGTTGCTTGACTTATTTATGAGCAAATCCACACCAGCTAGGCAAGGGAACATGTCTCTTTCAAATTACGCCATCCAGCTAGAGGAAAATGCAAGGTACAAAGGCATGACAGGACCTGGGAACAAGCCACCAATACAGAGGGCAAAAATGACAGGCAGGAAGCAATGAAATGAGGCGGAGCCTGCCTCATGCGCATATCCATCAACTCTCAGCCAGACTTACAGAGAAGATGTTAAGCAACAAAGCAATGCCAAAAAGAAGATAATGAGATTGGCAGTGCATAATAAAACATTTAAGAACAATGTTGCTTATTAAAAAAAACCCATCAGATGAGCCTAGAACGCCTATGAAAACCTTTTGTTACTGTCAAATGTTAATTTATCATGAGCTAGAGCTTTTTCTCTCTTCCCCCATTCTAATTCCAAGGCTCCAAGCACCGAAGGCATCAAGGCTATGGAAGATCCTGGTGTGTTTTTGAATTTTAGCAAATGAGAACTTCTGGCAGCCGAGGTAACATCCTTATTTCAATGAAGGCAACTGACTCTGGCATTATGATGTTTGTCCATGCTATTGTCCCCACAAGCACAGCTGCACAAACCTGAAGCCTTCTTGAGTTATTTTTTATTGTTGTGTGAAGACATGAAGGCAGGAATACTAATGGAGTAACAGAAGTGGAAGTGATCTTGGTGGTCTTCGAGTCCAATTTACTATCCAAGCAGAAGACCCAATAACATACTGGAAAAATTGTTGTCCAATCTCTTCTTAAAAGCCTCTAGTGATGAAGCTCCCACAACCTCTGAAGGCATGCCATTCCGCTAGTTAATTGGTGTCATGCTCAGGAAATTTCTACTTAGTTCTGGGTTGGATCTCTTTTTGATAAGTTTCTATTCGTTACTTGTTACATTTACTTTTAACAGGTTAATAAGTAAATTCATTAATTTAGATTAATAAAAATTTAGATAACATAATATGTATTTTAATTAATTTAAATGTAAAGCATGTAGGAGAGTGACTACATCCTTAATCTCTGTGAATCAGAACCAACAGTAATCCAGTACTGGTGGATTTCATGGAAAGCTTAAAGTTTTGGCTACCATATCAGGCCTGCAGAGATTAGATTTCCTGCTTAGTCATGAAGGTCAATGAGTAGATTTACACAATCTGGGTTGGAAAAAATCTAGACAACTCCTGGAGGGCAACAAAGACAAACAGAACTCTCTTTGATTCTACCTAGACTTTTGTAGCCCAGATATCCAAGTCTGACTAAACTCAGTAGGCAAGCATTAACCGTATGCATCTTACTCAGAATCAAGTAGAATAATTAAATGAAGAAATATTTCTTTCTGATTAAATGTGAAATAACACTGGCCCAAGTGGATAGAACTGAATTAGTATGGGGCACTGTATTCATATAATAACTGTTACCATTATAGTTATCATACCATCTTTCTAAAAGAATCTGACAGGCTACTGATTTATTATTAACAACAACAACAAAAGCAACAACAACAACAATTGTTTGGTTTCATCAGTTAATATAGTTTAAAAAAAAATCTTATCACATGATGCAAATTGATAGCAATCTCCTAAAAATGGAGACATCTACTTTTTATCTTAACAGTTTAATATTTTATCTGAAGCTATTAAATTTTTCTTTGCTAATTTGGTTAAATTCTTATTTTTAAAAATCTATCTAAACTAGCAGGTAATGGACCGTTATTCAGCAAATTGATTCTCCATCTTCTCCAACAAACTATATGTTGCTGAAATATTAACAGGACAAGAAATTAAGATGAATATATTTTGTTTGCTTCCAGCAGATTTTCCACTCTTTTTATACTGATGGCTGGATGCTGCAATGACTATATTTTAGCTACTTTTGTATTGAACCAGGGTTATGATCATTATCATTATGTCTGCCTTGAATTGTAAAGAACAGTCAATATGATAATACAGGATATTGATTCAAGCCTTTCCTAAACTCAATAACTGTATTTTCTAATAGCTACTTTTCCAGCAGCAAATGTACTGACCAGAATGGCAGAACGTATTTCCCACTCCAGAAGACAAAATGTTTTCTTCAAGACATTTCACACAAGTCCCCTTAAAATAAACAATACTCATAAAGAATGCAGTACAAATTTACATCATTCATCAGGGAACTTTCTCATACAATACCACTGACTCTAGGTGGTAATAATACAAATGAAAGAATAGAGAGATATGTATATTTTATATGCAAATATAAAATGAAGTGACCTTTATATATTTGACATCTAATAGTGAAGGTACGAATTCCATTCAGGTATTACTCTCTTTACCCAGGAATTTCAAACTCTTAGGTTTTAGCCAAGTTCTAATAACTGCTAATGCAAACGAATAATTGCTATTGCAAATGCCTGGAGCCATTGGTGTGAATAAACAACAACCATGTTTTTATCATACAAAAAAGAAAAAAAACATATTTGAAAAAATACACAGGAAGGACAGCAATTTACATACCTCATCCTGGCCTCTAAAGTCCTAGGTGCGATTCCACAATTGTACACTAGTGCAATATTTGAAAAGCTCTTTTGTATGTTTATGGAAGACTCATTTTCAGGTTTCTTCTCCTACACCAAGGTAGGGACAGGGTGTGTCCATGGGACAAGTACGTATAACTCTGCCATTTCTGCAAATATGTATTTGGAACATCTGAAGAATCTCCTGTTGAACCCAACTAGACAAAGTATAGTAGGCTTCAAACCATCATTGACCTGTGCACTAATTTGGACAATTGCAGAAATAATCCCAGTTCCATGGTTTTGAACTGAATGGCAGACATTTTTTAGACAAAAGATCTTAGTGCTTAGGCTGCATTCTTTAGTGGGGCAAAGCTTATCCTAATTGGGCACCCTAGAAGATGCATTAAGACCAAGGCTGCAAAACTTTCTCAGCCAGAATGGGAATTTTAGAAATTGCTGTCCAAATATATTTGAAGGGCATCACATTGGGGAATGGCAATGTGGTTGATAGTGATCACAAAACATTTGCAGCACTTGCTTGTGGCAGGTCAGATAAACCATTTTGACTGCTCTGATCTTTGAATGACTATCTTTTCCATCCCAATTTCACCTGCCTAGGACAAAACAAAATCCTAATGAAGCCAGGTCACAAGCATGATAAGTTCAACAATAGGCATCTCATTCAGTAAAGTCAACAGATTGCTTGTGAACATCATCGCAGAGGTCTCAACTGAGTCTCTATAAGAGCCCTTCTGTATTCATTGCTCAATTATGAAGTATGACTACTATTGAGAAGTTGATTGTTCATGAATTTTGCTTCTTACATTCCTTCTTTTCCTAACCACCAAATTAATGTGGACTTTCTTTTGCCTCCGTGCTTGAAGATTAAGAAATGGAGCGAAGAAGCTCACTGCAAACTGAAGGAATAAGTGTAACAATATGGGCCTAAAATGCTGCTGTTCTGTTTCTGGGTTTTCAAGACTGAGTTGCTGCTTTTAATTTTCCAGCTCAAGGAAGTCTACATTATTCACCAAAGAAACATTTCTGAGATAAGTAACAACATTTCCGTGCTTCTATCAAGGTTCCGAGTAATAAACCCATTTCAGCAATTCTGAGACTTTTAGTTCTCTCAAAGAAGTGCTTCAATGAGTACATCATTTCGACACGGTTGAAAAACAAACCAGCACTGGCTATTTCCTGCACTTTCAGTATAATTAAAGATTAGACAGCTCCCCCCCTCGTCATAGGTCATGCTGCCCAATTAGGTATTCTGCCGTCTCCTCTTCCAGACTCTGGCCAGCACCTGTTGAGATGACCTTGGTTCCCACAAGATAGTAAATTGTTGATGTCTGGTCTGACATTCCAAAGCTCCTTCCTCCTTCCCCAAAGTGTGTCAAGCTGAGAAAAGGAGAAAGTGGCTGCGACAGGCCCGATCCGTTTCGAAGTTGACAGCTTCCTTACCACCAGCATCTCACTTCTTTGCTTCCTTTCTTCAAGAAGGAAACTCAGTTGTTCAACTGACCTCACTAACTAACTAACTAACTAACTAACTAACTAACTAACTAATTAACTAACTAACTAGCAAATTAACTAATGTTTTCAGTTTTCAAACCTCCACTAAAGACTGCTTAGATTACAGTTGGGAGGGGACATTCTCTCACAAAGAGCAGGAGGAGGAAGAGGAAGAGGAAGAGGAGGAGGAGGAAGAGGAGGATCCATATGAGGTAGTTGATGTCATATTGGTGTAGATAATTTTGGACAAAGGGTTTATTGGTTTCATAATCTCCCATCTACTGGTTGATAATTGTTTTAGATTTGTTTAATCCTGCTTTTTATTTTCATAAATAATTAAAGGCAATGATCCTATAGCATACTGTTCTTCTTCGTCCTTCTATTTTCCCTACAGCAGCAACTTGGTGAGGCGAATTGGGCTGAGAGACAGTGACTGGCTCAGAATTGCCCAGCCTCTGTGTCTAAGATGGAACAGGAACTCACAGGTTTCTAGCCTGATGCCTTAATCACTAGGTCAATACCCATTCATATTTTAATAGGTGTTAAAACAGGATAAAGCAAACACCGAGGCTCTCAGAAGTCTGCAGAATGCAGCTCTGGGCCTTTCATACTAAACATGTTTAAGTGCACTCAGTTTCTCAGTGGATTTTGAATGAATATGACCTGGTGCTTTCTGGGCTTGATTGTTTTCTTGCTGACATTTCATTACCCAAATTAGGTAACGTAGCTAAACAGTGTCTCCATCAAAGAACTGCCAAACAAGCTAATAGTAAACAGCTCAACCAAAGAACCTCTAAGGCCATCCCCACTAACAACGACAGAGCAAGAATGATTAGAATATAAACTGAGAGCAAACCGTACTCCCTACCAGCATTGCTGATGTTACCTAGTTTGGGTAATGAAATGTCTGTAAGAAAACAACCAAGTTCAGAGAGCACCTAAGACCTCTCATTTCAACCCTGACCTACAAACATTTTCCTCTATCTGATGCGAACAAGAGAGATTTGCTTCAAATGTGCCTGGTGATATGTTTAGTCTCAAGGTAAGAAACAACTATGGTGAAGTTCTATACTGCTGCTGCTTACCTGAAGAAGGAGTCCATGGCTGGGACTGTCATGATCCTGCTTGCCTGAATGAGGTAGGCTGGCCAAAGGGAGCTGTCCAGGGCAGAAAACAGCCATTGTGACCTCATGCTAGTGCTTGGTTGCAGGAGAGATGACAACGAAGTCTATGTCATAGTGCTAAGAATTGTTATGATCATTCATTCATTCATTCATTCATTCATTCATTCATTCATTCATTCATTCATTCATTCATTCATTCATATCCTGCCTTTATTATTTTTATAAATAACTCAAGGTAACAAACATATATAATCTTCCATCCTCCGCCTCTTTTTTGATCATTGTTCCCTAGACCAGGTTGCATTTTATTTTTATTTTCACGCCTATATCTTTTCAGACAACTCTTTATTTTAGGATGAGTCAAATTTTTCAACTTTCAATTCCCAAATATTAGTGGCGCTCAAAGGTTGTGACATGCCTGCAGGATTGTAAATATATTTTTGTTACTTTAATATAATTTTGATGTACTTGGTAAGTAACTACATAAATAACATAACTTTCTAACATTTTGGTTCATAGACATGAGTCATAACAATTAACAAATGAATGAATGAACATGAAAATAAAATAAAATTGTGCTATCTTTTATTTATGCAGCTATGAGATTATGAACTTTATTATGCTATGAAGTTTTTTCAATAAATTTCCTTACGTGACTTCTTACATGCAAAAGCATTTAATGCTTAACTGTCTGCATAACTTTATTAAGCATACCCAACTCCTATATCTTTTTATAACACAACTATAACAACAATATAACACAACTCCTATATCTTTCCACATATTCTTTAGCCTTAACCATAGATGTAAGACATTACAATTTATAAATGAATGAACATGCAAATAAAATTAAATTGTGCTATTCCTATTTACACATCTATGAGATCATGAACTTAACTGTACTACGAGGTCTTTTTTCAGTAAGTTTCCTTGCATGATTTTTTACATGCAAAAGCATTTAATGTTTAATTGTGTGCATAACTTTACTGCAATCAGTGACACGTGCAATAAAAAGCATATAAACAAGATACTGAGCATAATTTTTTACTTGATCATAAATTCTAAAATGAAGATAATAGCTCTCGGCATAAAGCAGCTGTGAGTAATTTTGCAAGTGTTTTGGAGATGTTAACTTTCTTGCCTGATAAGCAAACAAAGTCATCCTCAGAATAGGTAGAATTTCTGATTGCAAGCAGAATTATGAGAGTAGGAAGCAAATTGCTATAGAAAACACACTGGCAAGAACAAATTCATTCTGTATATGGGGCATTATGATACAGACCTCCATTCCAATACCATGGAGGACAAGACTAAAGAGGGCTAAAGAGAGTGGTCTACCATATGTTGGACAGATAACACTGAATAAGTAATTTACTGTTGTGAAGTGTTTTCAGTTTATGTCCTGCCAGTAGATGTACATACTATATTTTTCGCAGTATAAGATGCACCGAAGTATAAGACGCACCTTAGTTTTTGGGGTGGGAAATAGGAGGGGAAAATTCTGCCTACCAGATATTCATCTGGGTAGCATCCTTAGTCTGGTCAGCTTCAGCACATACGTTTGCTGGTTTTGAGTGTGCATGCTTGGACTATGTATTCCAAGTGAGGCCACACTGATTAACAATCCCTTACAATCATTACAAACAATAATTATTGAGGGCAAGTGAGAAGTCTATTTGGACCAAAGAGGAATACACTTTCCTATCTAAACTCTATCTGAGCTCATCAACCAACATGATCAATGATATTTCTATTCTGGAAACTTGGAGCAGTAATACTAGCAAACTATCTACTCCACAGAAAAGTTGAAGGGCATACTTAAATGAGAAAATTCAAAGAAGAGAGCCACAATTTGCAAAAGAATGTGTTGCATTGGAGAGAAGTAGATTTTCCATTCCTTGAGAAATTGTTTTTGAAGCATGGACTCCATTTTGTTTCATCTCTACTCCTCCAAGCCTCACTTTGATGTACCAGTATCCAAACGGGTGAGTATGCTGCAGTAAAAATATTCGAAGCTTTTTTTCAACCCTAATGAGATGCTGAGTGAAACAATCTTCCGTGCTTTGCCTGCTTTTCTCATTGCTGCTCCCTCTGACAATCAGCTGTGCTTTAGAAGCTTTCCCCCCCAGCCCTAATTGTTGGAGGGAGCAGCAATGAGAAAAGCAGGCAAAGCACGGAAGCTTCAGTGAAGTGAAGCAGGCCTCATCTAAAGACTATCATCTTTAAAGCGCTCCATGGCACGGGACCTAGTTATCTTCGGGATCGTATCCTGCCCCATACATCCCTTCGGCCGATTCGCTCCCACAGAGAGGGACTTCTCTGGGTGCCGTCCACAAGGCAATGCCAGCGGGCGACGCCCAAGGGAAGGGCCTTCTCTGTGATGGGCCCAACTCTCTGGAACGACTTACCCCCCGAACTGAGAACGACCATGAACCTCCGCTCTTTCCGTCAGAATCTGAAAACCTATTTTTTCCAACAGGCCGGCCTGGCCTAATTTACATCACCCAGCCTATAGTCTGCACTTAAATTGTTTTAAATTTGGTTTTTAGGGAGATTGTTTTAATATATTTAAATTTTTAGCACAGGGTTAATTTAATCTGGTTTTATATTTTGTATTTTGTTATATTTATATATGTTTTAAATTGCCTGTGCACCGCCCCGAGTCCCTTCGGGGAAAGGGCGCGGTATATAAATTTAATAAACTATAAACTAATTAACTAACTCATTAGGGCTGAAAAAAAGCTTCAAAAAAGCTACATTCAGAGTATAAGACACACCCACATTTTCAGCCTCGTTCAGCGTCTTATACTCTGAAAAATACAATATTTAATTTATTTCAGTGATTTGGATAGCCACCCATCTCACAGTGCTTAAAAACAAAGCACAATATAAGAATAAAAATCTAAATTAGTAAGTAACCCACCCACCCACCCCCAAATAATGAAACATATGTTAACAATAGACTACAGCTGGATCTTTGGTTTAACTGAAAAGAAATTAAAGATAACCCTGATCTTCTTGGATAGCTATACTGAAGTCCTACTGACAAATTGTGTCTTTAGTTCTTACTGACTTACATTATGGCCAGCAGAGCTTGAGACAATAAGTTTCCCCAATATGATCACACTGGATTCTAGTTTTCAGGAAGAAGAAAAATGATCAGTAACATCATGGCTAGAGAAGTCTAAAAGGTGTAAGTTAAGCTGAAAAGTAGAGCCAGCATTATGGAGAACCTTGAGTCCAGTGTCCTAAAATTGCTTTTCTAAAAATTAACTGGGCTTTCTTTGTTTTTTTCTTTAAGATGTTTCACCAAAAAGCTTCCTTAGTTCACTGAACTGATGAAGCTTTTTGGCTGAGAAGGGAAATATCTTCAAGGAAAAACCAAGAAAGTCCAGTTGCTTTTTGGAAAAGGGCTTTTGGGACAGCCATGACCTGGATGACTGAGAATCTCCATAGACACTTGAGTCCAATGGGATCATCATCCTAGATTCCTACATTTGGAATGCAGCTAGGTACAGGAAAGAATACTACTGTATTAGGAATCTGGATGGTCCTTTAAGTTATTAAGTGTACATATCTGAGAGCCAATTAACATCTGGGAGATGAATTGGCTTTAAAGAGTTGTATCCAACAGTTATGTACTTCTCTGCTTAGGGAAGTAATCCAATATGGCCTTAACAATTTTGTGTTATTGTTTATTTGCCATCAAAGCTTACAGTGTATAAGATCCTTAGAAAAAGACATGAGTTTGGTTTTGGAGTAATTTACTAGAAGGTTCTCCTCCGCACAGTAAAATAGGGCTCAAAAACTTCTTCTAAAGCCAACATGAGTTAAAGAGAAAATAGTTAATCAAAAAGCAGAACTGTCTATTGTTGAGCATAGATGGCTGGAATTCTGCTTGAAATGGTGACAATTAATTCACATATATATTAAGGAAACATACATTTATTTTAGTTTATGTTATTCATATCCTATATGAAAACACCATAGAACATGAATGGGTCACTTCTTGTCACCAATATCATCCAATCTTCTAACCATCTTTATTGATAAGTAATTACTATTATTAGTTCTTCCCCATAAAAAGCTGGATTTGACAGCGATACATCCTTGAATTCAGTGCCTATGATCATCAAGAATTTCTATGTTTCTCTTATATAAATATACAGAAAGTACAAATACAGAAATGCAGCAATGTTTTTCCTTGACGATGTTTCACTTCTCATCCAAGAAGCTTCTTCCTGTCTGACTGAATGGTGGAGAACTGAAGAAGCTTCTTGGATGGGAAGCTAAACATTTTCGAGAAAAACAAAGTCCAGTTAGCTTTTGAAAAAGCACCTTTGGAGCACCCATGACCTGGATGACTGAGAATCTCCATAGACACCTACAACTGCATGTTTTTCTCGGACTGCATGAACAATCAACCAATGTGTATTTATGGACCAGGTCAGAAGCTCTAACACTGATTAGCACCAGCTCATGTGTCGCCTGTTAACTGCAATTCATTGAGTTGTAACCCACTTTTTTTCCAAGCCGAGTGCAAATATGTCAGAAATTATGCACTAGCCGGGATATAAATCACAGAGAAAAGGGAGTGCTTTTAGAAAGGCATAGTAAGAATGTGCTAATGTCCTCAGAATAAATCCGTTTAGAAATGTCAGTAAATGCTGGAAAGAGGATCACTGCTATAGATCAGGAAGATCCTAGGTTCATGGTTTATGAATGTTGCCATTGATTGTTGTAATTAATGCTGCTGTGCTCAGCTTAGGAGATGCCATATATTATTCATGGCTGGGAAACCCCAGAGAACTTTCCATCTAATTCTAGCCAATGGGAGTTGTTATCTCAAAGGTCAGTGGGAAGTGGAGCATCACCCAATGTGAGAATTATGAGGTGGCCGCATCAGCAAGTTTGCCTTTCCACTTCACATATATCGATTGTTGTTCTGTTACGCTTTTAAAAAGTAAATGAATAATACATCCACGGAGCAACAAGCGAAGAAAGGGGGATGTGTTACATGCTCAACATCAGTCATTGTCCTCTGAGGCAGCTCAATAAGACTTTTGCTTCTTCAGAACAAAAAAAATAATGGAGTAAGATAATCAGGGATAAGGACTAAAACAGATTTTTTTTAAATTCCATTTTTAAGGAGCTCTAAGTGAAAGACATAGATGTCTTGGAAATCAAGTATTTCCAAGACATTACTTTCTTGGAAATACTTGATAGTTGAAATCAATTTTCTAGTGCAGGGGTTCCCAAACTTAGCAACTTGAAGACTTGTGGACTTCAGCTCCCAGAGCTGGCTGGAGAATTCTGGGAGTTGAAGTCCACAAGTCTTCAAGTTGCCAAGTTTGGGAACCCCTGTTCTAATGCAATGGCATTTCCGAGTGACTTAAGGCCAGATTGAGCCCAATGGGGTTTTCTATCAGGTAACTTGTTTCACATTGGAGACTTCTCGTCCTGGTTCCTATAGATTAGGGATGTCAAAC
This sequence comes from Rhabdophis nuchalis, assembly GCA_039707465.1. Classification (NCBI taxonomy): domain Eukaryota; kingdom Metazoa; phylum Chordata; class Lepidosauria; order Squamata; family Natricidae; genus Rhabdophis; species Rhabdophis nuchalis. The sequence goes on from CM077643.1 coordinate 237,956,507, forward strand.
TGGGGATTCCCGGGCCAGATGCGCCCTGCGTAGGCCACGCCCACCCCACCTCCATGAAGGAAAAAAACAAGATACGTCACGTGATAGCAGCGTGACACCCATGCCATAGGTATCAACTGTTTGGACATTGAATCAAGTGAGCTTGAAAACAGAGGTTGAGCCATTCAATCATTTCTTTATTAATTCCTCAGGGACAAGTGCTACTGGTTTTAAAAGTATTGCTGCGTCCATATGGTTGTTCTGTTATTATTTCTCCCTGGATCCAAGGGAGAGAAGATTGAGGGAGAGAATTGGGGTTGATGGAGACAGATCAAAGACTTGAGGAACAAAAGAGCGAGGTGAATGAAATATTAAAGGATGGCATATGACAGAGTTTGCCATTTTTTTTCTTTAAATATCAAGCTCCTTGATCTCATATTTCCTTGCCTCTTATTATGTGCAGCACATTGTGAACATTTTGGGGAACAGCTACATCTGTTAGTGTAGTTGCTGTGTGTGTGTGTCGCAGTGTGCCAAAGTGCAGCAAGACGGGGTAAATGAATAAATGGGTGGCACAAACTGGGAATGGGAGGCAATACAAAAGCAGAAGCTATAAACATGGGTCTGAATAAAGTACAGACTGGGTAGCAATGGACTTAGCATGCAATATGCTAGTGATTTGCAAATATATATGTCATCATATATATGTGCTAGTTGTCATCTTTAAAGCGCTCCATGGCTCGGGACCTAGCTATCTGCGGGATCGGATCCTGCCCCATACATCCTCACGGCCGATTCGCTCCCACAGAGAGGGACTTCTCCGGGTGCCGTCCACTAGACTTTGTCAGCGGGCGACGCCCAGGGGAAGGGCCTTCTCTGTGGCGGGCCCAGCCCTCTGGAACGACCTTCCCCCCGACATTAGAACAACCACGGACCTCCGCTCCTTCCGTCAAAAATTAAAAACACACTTTTTCTGCTTGGCCGGCCTAGGTTAGTCTCTTCCTTGGGGTTTTTAGGGTTGTTAGTTTTAATGGGTATTTTAGCGCAGGGATAGTTAGTTTAATTGATTTTTATCTTTTGTATTTATTGATGTATATATTATATGTGTTTTAGTTTTCCCTGTGCACCGCTCCGAGTCCCCTAGGGGAGAGGATGCGGTATATAAAATAAACATATTATTATTATTATATTATTATCAGGCTGTGTGGATGAGGAAAACAATGAGACCAACAAAAGCACTTCACAATCAAAATAAATTCACACAACCTCCATTTTGTTCTTGGAGCATTACTTTTTCAGTTGGTCTCTTTGTTCACTGTTTTTCTTTACTTGGGATTAATGACCTGCTTGGGGCAAATATATTAGCAACATTGAGTGCAATGGTAAGTTATCAATCATTATCCACCCATCCATGTGACCATCCATCCATCCATCCATCTTCAAATCCATGCATATTTCCGCCACCGTGCCTTTTGTCTAGAGGTTGGCTATGGAACACAATATTTCTCCTTCTCCCCCTAAAAAACCCAGAGTGGCTATGCAAATGTCAGGGAGGGAGCTTCATATCTAAGTATAGAAACAATTGTAGATTGATAGACATAATTGAGCTTTGGATAATTAGCATTATTGAAATGCAAAAACTGGATAATTCAAGTATATAAATGCAACTGAAGAAGCAATTCAATGTACCATGCATCTGAGAAAACCAATGGAGAGCATCTGGGTAAAAATAATTGAGAGAGAAAAACTGCACTGCCAAAGGAAGAAAGAACGTGAATGATGCCATCATGAAACAAATTTGAGAAACAAGAGTGAATAGTAATAGAAGAATGGCATCTCCTTTATATTCCTGAATTGCTTGTTAACCATGTCCTGTTTCAGAAGAGAACAGATAGAAAGAGGGGGTGGGTGGGTGAGTGTCTGGCTACTTCTTCTCTGACTGATTCAGTAAACTAGGTCAATGAGCTAAAGTAGGGGGAATCACACAATGTTGGAGGTCTCATAATTTTACAAAAAGAAAAGGTAAATATGATCCATAATATAACGGGAATTTCTGGACAAAGGATTTCAACAAACTAACACTAAGGGAATTTTAGGCTGCACGCTGACAGAAAAAAAGACATACTTAAATTTCAGGGAACTGTCTGAAATATTTGAAACTAGAATGAGTCCTATGGGGGGGGAAAACCCAGCCCCTTTCTCCTGTTTCAGCCGAATGCCCACACTTTGTGGAGGACCATGTAGTGATAATTTTCAAATACCGGTTGCAGTCAGAAACGCTTCCCTTGCTATGTCTGTGCAAGCGTGCAGAAGGGCACCTGGCTACGTCTCCACAAATGACAATCCTGTGTTAGTCCATGATTGAAGGTGAATTATTCATGGGAAGACGTGAGCTCTGCTAAATGTGTCTGCACCAAAAGATCCTTTGCTTACGGAACAACGTTTCAATGCTCCTCCAACATCGGGCCCTTTTAAATACAAATACAAAATCAATTAACAACCTGCCATAATGATTGCAAACAATTCCAAGTTCTCCTGAGGAAGAGCCGTAAACTTCATTAGCGGACACAATAGCGCTTCTTTATTCCTTCCCAAGAGAGAGAACCAGTTTGTCACCGTTTCAGGGTGGAGAAACATTTGAAGTTGTCCAGAAGACTTGTGAAATCTGTCATCCCCTTCGGAAAGCGGAGAAGCAGATCATTGCCACTAACTGCTTGGAGGGAATTGCCATTTCTCAGCACTGGAAATGTAAAAGGCTGAGGAATTCGTTAGCCTGGTGACTGAAAATGCCTGATTCCACCCTCCCCCCAATTATGTGGTGGATGCATTTTGATTTCCTTGGTAGGCAAAGGAAAAAGTGAGATGTGGAGGCGTCCATTTTACTAGCTTACATCATAACGGCTCACATAAGCACACACTACAGTCAGCTAGTGTCCCTGACTTATTTTGTCATTTATTTTATCCTTAAGCTACTTATTACTGCTGTTTGATTAGTGTGTTAAACAAATTCCCTTGAATATGATCCCTACTGGCTGGAGAAGATGGGCAGAAATCTTCCCTGTTTTCATATAGCCTCTCTGTATATATTAACCAGTTTTACAAATCAATACAAATAAGAGGAAATACATAACAATAATAATCTTTTACCACCATTTCATATTTTTCTGTGCAATGTGTTACGTCTGAGCTTTTATATGTAGGTCTCCACACAACTTCCCTCATTGATGAATTAAGTGCAACTTCCGTATATATATTTTATCTGACCAAACTGAGAGTCCTAATAGATTTTTTTTAAAAAAATAATCTTCCTAACATTGTGCTGTTTATAAACTTGGTTAGCTGAGACAGCAAGGGTCAGTGATATCTTCCCTTCATTGGCCACTTTGGTGCCTATCAGAGTTCAGTTTAATAGATCCCAATATTTCATACGGCAATTGTTCGGTATCCTCTCCTTTAAACTGAAATAATCTGAAGTCTACAAGGCTAACCCGGGAAAGTAAGTATAATCTTTATTGTCATTGTACTTAAATACAACAAAATTGGTTACGAAAGAATTCCCGGGGCTGTGTTTGGCTGCTCAGGAGAATGTAGAAACTGTTCCCATGACAAACAGTGATACAACATTTCAGCACCCTTTCTAAAATATTCTTGAGCAGAAACAATGGACTAACTTCAGCATAACCCATAAACAATGGAACAATGACAATCACACTTGTTTGGCTACTGGCTTGTGGTTTTTTCCAGTACACACCTAAATTACATGTTTCCGCATTTGGTAGGCTACAGACAAAATTCAAGAAGCAAATTTTTGCAATTTCAAGACTTGAAAACATTACAGTAACAACATGTCTTTTCCTGATGCTCAGGGACACTCCAGACTTTTGCATTTGGTGCTCTGCCAGCAAAGTTCAAGACACTTGACTTGGCTTACCCTTCTGTGTTGAGGAGATATCTGCCATCAGATAACAGTGATTAATCTATAAACCTCTTGAAAGGACACCCTCAATTTGTCAACAATCTTATCTTAGATGCCAGCCTAATCTTATCTCAGTTTTGATGAGATATCGTGCTACGTAGGTTGTGGAAATGGTACAGTTACCCTATATCTTGATTTTAGAGAAATATGGAGAGCTACGTTGCATGTCATTTTGATTAATAAGCTAGTCTGGCAGGGGGCATAAGTACAAAATAGATTGCTGAGAAGGAAAACTGGTGCTCATCAATGGCCCTTTATTGAAACCAGAATGTTACCAGATCCATTCAGAGATTTTGAACTGACAAAGATTGTTTATTAATGGATGGGATGAAGAAGCCAACTTTGTAAATGAGATGCAATGCAGCATTGCTAATAAATAAATAAAATAAAAATGTAACAAGAGTTTGGTCAAAACCGCTAATCTCCGAAACTACTGCACCGATCGCTTCCAAATTTTCACACAATGTTCCTTTCAAGTAGGGCACCAATGATATATATATAGATTGTGTAGATGTCACACCTGTGCCAGGTACTTGCAACGGAAATGTAAAAACTTGTGTAAAAAAGGTAGGTAGATGGATACAGAGAACAGTGGGACACAAGTGTTATGTCATCCTTTATGACATAAAATACTCTGTCCATAGGTAGGTAGGTAGGTAGGTAGGTAGAGGGATAGAGAGAGAGAGGGAGAAATACAGTAGGTAGGTAGGTAGGCAGCTATAGAGATAGAGAGAGGGAGGGAGAAATGCAGTAGGTAGGTAGGTAGAGGGATAGAGAGAGGGAGAAGGTAGGTAGGTAGGTTGGGGGCTATATGGTGGTTATGCGTACGTGTTTGTGTGTGCAGGTGTAGATCTACACACAGGTTGGTTGGCCATTTAACCAGGCTGTGCCACAGCAATGCGTGGCCAGGAACAGCTAGTACACTATAAAAGAGGAATCGATAAATGGGTAAAATGAGGCAAATGCAAAGTTTTTCTTTAAGGAAGCAAAAATCAGCTACACAGAACAGAAGGCTTGGCGATACTAATGTGGAATGATAATTGATTACAAAATAAATATCAGTCAGTAACATGATGATGACCAAAAGGGCGAAAAAGCAAATGCAATTTTAACTTGCATCACGAGAAACATTTCTAAATCAAATAAACTATTCTACTGTATTCCAGATTCTGAAGCCCACACCTTGAACATTATCCTTAGTTCTAGATACCAAACTTTAAGAAGGATTGAAGAGGGATATGATCAGAGAAGAGCAATAAGAATGATTAGGGATGATATATTAAATCATCTGAAGATTAAAGGAAGTAGAAATGCTTACAACAGAGCACTGAGGAATAATAGAACAACATTTTTAAGTATCAGAAAATGTGTCACACAAAGAGTCAAAAGTTATCCTCGTTCATACAACAAAGCAAGATACAAAATAAAAAAAATATTAATGTACTAGCTATACCCGGCCACGCGTTGCTGTGGCCCAGTCTGGTTAAATGGCCAACCAATCTGTGTGTAGATCTACACCTGCATACATACACACAACCACCATATAACCCCCAACCTACCTACATACTGTATTTCTTCCTTTCTCCCTCTATCTACCTACCTACCTACTGTATTTCTCCCTCTCTATCCCTCTACCTACCTACCTACCTACCGTATTTCTCCCTCTCTCTCTATTCCTCTACCTACCTACTGTATTTCTCGCTATCTATCTATACACCTACCTACCTACCTACAAACCTACTGTATTTCTTCCTCTCTATCTATTCCCCTATCTACCTACCTACCTACATACATACCTACTGTGCTGTTCCCTATCTATCTATCCCCCTACCTACCAACCTACCTACCATATTTCCTCCTATCTACCCCTCTATCTACCTACCTACCTACCTACCTACCTACCTACCTACCTACTGTATTTCTCCCTATCTATCTATTCCCCTATCTACCTACCTACCTACATACATACCTACTGTGCTGTTCCCTATCTATCTATCCCCCTACCTACCAACCTACCTACCATATTTCCTCCTATCTACCCCTCTATCTACCTACCTACCTACCTACCTACCTACCTACCTACCTACCTACCTACCTACTGTATTTCTCCCTATCTATATATTCCCCTATCTACCTACCTACTATAATACAATAATACAATAGCAGAGTTGGAAGGGACCTTGGAGGTCATCTAGTCCAACTCCCTGCCTAGGCAGGAAGCCCTATACCATTTCAGACAAATGGCTATCCAACATCTTCGTGAAGACATGCAGTGTTGGGGCATTCACAACTTCTGGAGGCAATTTCTCTTCCACTGGTTAATTGTTCTAACTGTCAGGAAATTTCTCTTCAGTTCTAAGTTGCTTCTCTCCTTGATTAGTTTCCACCCATTGTTTCTTGTTCTGCCCTCAGGTGCTTTGGAGAATAATTTGACTCCCTCTTCTTTGTGGCAACCCTCTCTCTCTATTCCCCTATCTACCTACCTACTGTAATACAATAATACAATAGCAGAGTTGGAAGGGACCTCGGAGGTCATCTAGTCCAACTCCCTGCCTAAGCAGGAAGCCCTATACTATTTCAGACAAATGGCTATCCAACATCTTCTTGAAGACTTGCAGTGTTGGGGCATTCACAACTTCTGGAGGCAAACTGTTCCACTGGTTAATTGTTCTAACTGTCAGGAAATTTCTCCTCAGTTCTAAGTTGCTTCTCTCCTGGATTAGTTTCCACCCATTGCTTCTTGTTCTGCCATCAGGTGTTTTGGAGAGTTGGAAGGGACCTTGGAGGTCATCTAGTCCAACCCCGCTGCTCAAGCAGGAGACCCTATACCATGTCAGACAAATGGTTTTCCAGTCTCTTCTTAAAAACACATCCAGTGTTGGGCATCTATAACTTCTGGTGGCAAGCTGTTCCACTGGTTAATAGTTCTCACTGCCAGGAAATTTCCCCTCAGTTCTAGGTTGCTTCTCTCCTTGATTAGTTTCCACCCATTGCTTCTTGTTCTGCCTCAGGTGCCTTGGTGAATAGCTTGACTCCCTCTTCTTTGGGGCAACCCCTGAGATATTGGAAGGCTGCTATCATGTCTCCCCTAGTCCCTCTTTTATTAAACTATATTTGCTGTCAGATGGGTCATTTTTTGTTACAGTTTGGTTCAGTTCGTATTAAACAGTTTAAAGCAGCTGCCTGCCTCCATGTTTTTACCTCAGAGAACAGTCCTGAGCAGAATTTCTCCCCCCCCCCTCTCTATGGGCCATCTGGGAGTTTGCTATCCCAGTGCCTTTTTGGCCCCAAGAGGCCGCCGTATGAGGTCTCTTCCAACATTGACAGTTGAAAAGCAGCCTGATGGGCGTGGCTACAGGGAAGTTAAAACACATTTCAGTGGGTACATTTTTTTGTGTGTAATTTGCACATGACACACGTGTGCTAGGCACAAAATGAGTAGCTATTCTATTATCGGAAGTCCTTGGCTACATTGTGTGAAAGTTTGGTGTAAATCGGCCCAGTAGTTTTTGAGATTAGTGGATTCGTACAAACTATTTTACATTTTTATTTATATAGATAAAAAGATTGATTCTGGTTGAAGGTTAGGTACATCCAGGGGTGGGTTGGTCTCGGCATTACTGCCGGTTCGGTACATGCAAAAATCAAGATGACAGCCACATAGGAGAATTGATTCAGGGGTGTGTGTGTGCCAGGCTGAACTGGTCTGAATGGATAGGAACCCACCTCTGGGTTCAACCAATGGTCAAAAGGATGGCTGTGATGTCTCCTGCATTATTGGCTAAGGTATTCCCTGGGTCTCCATGATATTTTTTTAATTGTCCAGTTGCAGGATTTTCCATTAATCAAAACAATATGGAAAGGAGACCTGTTGGTGCAGTAGTTAGAATGCAGTATTGCAGACAAACTCTGCCCATTGCCAGGAGTTCGATTCTGATGGGACTCAAGGTTGATTCAGCCTTCCATCTTTCTAAGGTGGGTAAAATGCAGATGCAGATTGTTGGGGGCAATAGGCTGACTCTGTAAACCGCTTAGAGAGGTCTGTAAAGCAATGTGAAGTGGTATGTCTAAGTGCTATTGCTATTGCTACTACTATTGCTAAAATACAATGTCCTTCTTTGGAGGAAAAATCTTCTTGGCACATCATACTTATTCCCAATTTGAAGCATTGAAAGCAATTGTTTTAAGGGTACCATTTTTATCTGTGAATATTTTGCACATCCCTATTATGCCCATGTATACACAAATGTATGTGTATTGATACTGTCCACTTCATAAGGATGTGAGGTGGTTTACCATTACCATCATGTATAAAAATAACAGATGACTGACAGTTAATTAGCAAAGTAGGGCAATTACCATCAGGAATCTAATCTTCAAAGGGTAGAAGATGTTCACGCACACACACAAATACATAGTACACAGGTGTCAAACTTGCTGTGTCAAATTGCCATCACATGACGTTTTGCACATTTTCCCCCATTCACGGAGCTGGGATGGGCGTGGCCCATGTGTGGCGCATCCGGCCTTATTTTATTTTTTATTTTATTCAATTTATATCCCGCCCTTCTCCGAGAGGACCCAGGGTGGGATATAAACCTGGGGGCTACTAGTTTGACACCTGACATAGAGTAAATGGGCAAGAGAAATACAGAAAGAGTAAATGAATAAGATTGGACAGAGATGATGGACCTATGTTTATATCAAAACACATCTCAACAACAGCACATTAGGTTTGTAAAGGACCGAAAAGCATCCAAAATATCCTTTGTCTAATTCAGTTCTATCACTCCAGTTGCCATTTTTTAAAGAACTGACAGGCTAAGCTTTAAACACAAATATATGTACCCACAAATGTGGACTTCATTACCATATCTAAATTGAAGGAAATGGGGAAGGCTGCCTCACTCTGGGTTCAGGATAAATTGAGGACAAACTCTGGTTATTTCCTTTTCATCTGAAGTGGAAGCCAACCATTGTTTCTTATGGCAGCCTGACAAGTTATCTAATGTTAGACGTTGCCAAGGTAGACTTGCTCAACTGGTTCTGACTGCTTGCAATGTCCCTCTGCAATCACAGGATCAAATCCTCTCTTCTGATGGAGAGATCCAGAAAGGTTCATTTAGCCCCAATGTGAAGCAAATAACATACAAAAATAGGGATCCAATTATGATTAGGGAACTTGTGGGTAAATCACAATCCTTCTCAGGCATAGCATATAATTAGAAACAAGTGCAGGTGACTGGAGGGTAACACTGCCCTGGGTCCTTTTTTAGGAAAAGGGGGGGGGTATAAATTTAATAAAATAAATAAATAAAATAATAGTTCTAGTTTGATCCCTGGTGCCTCCAGGACTGTCACCCTTCACAAGTTTGAAGGGTAACCATTTCCAGCAGAGGTCTTGGGCCAGTCCTATGATTGGAGCCTAGATCTTCCAAGATTCTAAGTTGGGTGGTACAGTCCAATGAGTATGCCAGACTCTCTTGCAAGTAACCAAGCTGTCATTTGCAAGGAATGGCAAGAAGGGTGAGGATATAAGGGGTGAAGTAGCACCCACTCACTCATATCCCTTCTGGTAAACTGAATTAGGTGAGCTATTCAAATTCTCAAATAAGATTGGCATTTTGTTTTCATTTATATAAGGACAACAATCATAATAAATAAGCTAATGCGTAAATTCTTTCATAGACTAAAACTAAAGGGGTGGGGAAAATAAAGGTGCAGTGGTTATAGTACAGTACTGCAGGCTTCTTCTGTTGATCACTGGCTGCCAGCAATTTGGCAGTTCGAATCTCACCAGGCTCAAGGTTGACTCAGCCTTCCATCCTTCCGAGGTGGGTAAAATGAGGAGCCAGATTGTTGGGGGCAATAGGCTGACTCTGTAAAACCACTTAGAGAGGACTGTAAAAGCACTGTGAAGCGGTATACAAGTCTAAGTGCTATTGCTATTTATTTAAGCTTAATTATTTTCACCCCAACTCCTAAATTGTGGAAGGCAGATGGGAGGTGAGGATACGAATCCTGGCAACTTGGCATCTCCACTGGCTGATTAACATTACCAGCCAGCCCCATAGAAACCTTACATTCTAAAACAAATTCGTATTTGTTTAATTGTATCATAGGATGAGTTCCAGTTAGGAGCGCCTGAGGGAGAATCCAGTGAAAATTCTAACTACAGGGGATCGTCACCTGATGTTTTCTTTTGGTTTTTTCACTAGCCATATCAGATCCCCCTTCCTTTATGTTGAACATTTTTGTCTTTGTATTCTGTTCCTTTTTACTTTTACTTGGAGCATGGTTGGATTTTTAACTGCACTGCTTTCTTTTCATTTTAATCTCAACTGTTTGCTTGACGCATTACCTTGCTGTGACCTCTTGAATCCTTTCTTGATTAGCTGCTGTTGCTTGGAGCAGGAACTGCTCTTAAATTCTTGGAACAGCTCTAGGCTACTTGGGATGAAGTGAGTCACGTATGCTCTTTCCTGTCTCTCTCTGCCCACTTCCTTCCAAATACCAGTTACGCCTGTCTTGGCTCTTTTTCTCTCTTATCCTGCACCTGAGCTCAGGAAGTGCCATCTGGTCCCTCCTTTTCTCCTGATCTTCACACATTTCAAGTGGAAGCTTTATAGATCAAATGACTTGATGCACCATTTGTCACATCAATTTTCCATGCATTTATTCACAAGTCCATTCCGGTCCCCCCCCCCCATTTTTTTTTTTTTTTTTGCCCATGCAATTATAAAAGGAGAAGAAACTCCTGCCTTGATCGGCTTTGCAATTTGTTTTGCTCCTCCCACCATTCTGTCTCATCAGCTATGTTGAAGAAACACTGTGTAAGCCACCAAATTCTTACACTTGAGATACTTCTAGGATCAGGTTTCTGCATCATACCATTGACATATCAAGTTTGTTGGTTTATCCAGAGCAGTGGGTCATGTATGCTCTTTCCTGCCTCTCTCTGCCCACTTCTGACCCCTTTGGGGGTCAAATGACCCTTTCACAGGGGTTGCCTAAGACCATTGGAAAACACATATTTTCAATTGTCTTAGGAACTGAGACACCAATTTTATGGTTGTAGGTCCACAACACGAGGAACTGTATTAAAGAGTTGCGGCATTGGGAAGGTTGAGAACAATTGATCTATAGCTGGGGTCTGCAAAGTCGGCTCTTTTAAGACTGGTGGACTTCAACTTCCAGAATTCCCCTGGAATTCTGGAAGTTGAAGTCGGCTCTTTTAAGGCTGGCTGGGGAATTCTGGGAGTTGAAGTCTACCAGTCTTAAAAGAGCCGACTTTGCAGACCCCTGATCTATAGCAACAGAATATCTTCTGGTGACTCGTATTGCATCTTGACCATGTTTGAAGGGAAGGGATGGCTTTGCCCATGTGTTCTTGTCCATCCTTAACCAGGGAAAAACATTGCCACCAGCAGATTCTTGATTCTGTCTGAGTGGAGAAAGACAAATAGTGTATTTTCTGGTCAACTGTTGTTGCCTCCTTCAGTGAGAACAAGAGTAACCAATTTGCTGTCATCCTGATGTTGCATGTTTCAGGAGGGATCATTGTGACCTCACCTACAGTTACCTATCAGAAGAGACTGGCCATTCTGTGACTGAAAGACCATACAGACTCATTAGTCTTTCTACTGATCCTGCCCATCGAAGGACAGAAAGATGACCCATGTGCTCTTCCACCCCTTCTTTCATAGTGGGCAAGATCTGAAGCTCTTATGGTACCTGCTACTGTGGCCTAGAGGTGGAGCTCTCGCCTCCCAATCAGGAGGTTGTGAGTTCAATCCTAGGTAGAGGCAGATGTAGGGTCTCCTGCTTGGGCAGGGGGTTGGACTAGATGACCTTCAAGGTCCCTTCCAACTCTGTTAATATGTTATTTGTTACTTGGCAGAAACAAAGAAACTGACCAGCCTGCCTTGCAGCAACTGTCAACCTGAAGAGGGACAAAGAGTAAAGAAAGATTGGCCTCTGTGCTAAGGCTGCTGACCTGCTTAATGAGAAAGAAATCCCTGCAACCTAAACCAGCAACAAGGTTTTTAACTTTCCTCCCCTAAAATATAATTTGTCCATCTTGAACAGGCTCTGATGTTCTCCAGTGGTTTTTGGATCCCATCCCACTTTTGCTACCTTCCAATTGGAAGGCCTGCCTTATCATGTTCTAAACATTCTCTGGGTCACACCAAAATAAGAATCCAATGTACAACTTCATCCGGGGTGAGTTGCTGCTGGTTTTACTACCGGTTCTCAATGCACGCGTGTGCGCTCTTCAATGTAAATTGTTCTTTGCGCATGAAGAGAACAATTTACAATGAACTGTGCACGCGCAGTCACTAAAAACCAAAATGGTGGTGGCCCAGCTGCGGCGAGGAAATTGGTTCAGGAGTGTGGCAGTCCTAGGTAAAATTAAAATTTAATTTTAATTTTAAAAAGCAAAGTAAATTCCCTTCATCTTCTCTTTCCAAGCATGAAAGCAGCCAGTTGTAGTTCCTCCCACATGAAATTTAATTCTGTATAAGTTTGTGGTTGTGTTTTCTCCCTCCCAGTCTTTAAGTTAGTCTTGACTCCTAGTGATTGCCTGGACAAATCCCTGTTGTTTTGTTTCAGAAGTGGTTTGATATTGTCTCCTTCCTAGGGCTGAAAGTGAGTGAGTGGCCCAAGATCTCCCAGTTACTTTTGTGTCCGAGGCAGGACTAGAACGCACAGTCACTTGGATTCAGCCCAGTGTCTTAAGCATTAAACCAATCTGACTCTTTTTGTGTACTATTTAGGCATCAACATAATTCCACTGAGTGGGGTCTTCCTTCAAAACATCTCCAAAGCAGCTCTCTGCCAGAAAGTTGCCCATGCCAATATATAGGCTAGACCTGTGATGGCGAACCTATGGCATGCAGGCCACAGGTGGCACATGGAGCCATATTTGCCAGCATGGCAGCCTTTGGCAGCCCTCAGCTCCGGCACACACTGATTTTCGGGCTAGGAATGAACTTCCAGTTGGCCCGTTGGGCCTGTTTTTCGCCCTTCCCAGGCTCCGGAAGCTTTCTTGAAGGAAACCCTCCGGAGCCTGGGGAAGCCCCATGTGGGGATCGCTTGCACATGTGCAGATGGGTGGGCATGTGCGCACACGTGATAGTGCACACGCAGTTTGACACACCTTTAGAAAAAGGTTAGCCATCACTGGCTAACAGTGGACAGCATTCAAGCATTCAAACATATATTTCCACTGGCTTTCTATCTTCTAATGTCACATTTCATTGTCAGTCTGCCCTGGCACCACCATCCAATGGTTTCATCAACATTCAAGCCAGAATGTCAAACACCTGTAACTTTTCTCTTTATTTTGTTTTTTTCCACAGGAGTAGGTATACTTATCATAGTGGCTAATTTTCATCTTCACCATCTTGCTGAGGGAAGCTCCTCACTCTACATCATTGTAGGTGCATCATGTTCCTACAGTCCCAACCTTCTTAAAAACTCAGCAGCTTGGTACTTGAACCGGCTACAGAAAAGAAGAATGAAAACCCCAACGCTTGATATTAACAGATCAGGAATTTAATTTTTTTTTCTAACCACATTTTGTGGAGCATGAGGAGAACTAGGTACAGAGGCCAAAGCTTGTCTTCTAGCTAGTATCTCAATTTATCTCTTTGCGGTTCGGTGGACTTTCGCCAACCAGTCAAAAGTGCAGTGTAAACATCTAGGCAGTGGACCTCTTAAAAGAATCTCTCTCTCAAGAAATTGCTATTACCAATAGCAATTTCTTGAGAGAGACTGGTCAGTTGCTTCTCTAATGAATGGAAGGCAGTAGAAGGTTAATAGCTCTGCCATTTCAGAAAAAGAAATAGCCAAGAAGCCAACTTGAGTTCTATTTATTCCTAAGGAAACAACAACAAAAAACCCTCAAAATTACATTCCAAACACACATTACTTTTGATACGAAAATCAAACGTGGAGTTAGAAATGTTGGGTAATAAATATGCTTACCCCAAAGGTGTGACTGTTCTACAGGTTTAAAGCCAAGAGTACGAAAAACAACTTATGTGGTTCAATATTCGAGCTTTGAAATACTTTGCAGAGACTGAGAAGCAGGAGCAGATGTTCACCTTAGCCCGGATGTAGCCTTGAAAGGCATCATTCCCTCTTGGTCTCTCTTGCTCATTCCAAAAAAGCAAGATGCTTTGACTTTAACATTTGAAGTTCTTATAATCTTGCCTGTTCTGTAATCCATAATTTAGACATTGCCTTATAGGTGTGCTCTTACTGTGAGAGAGCCATATGGTGCCCTCAACTGCCTTCAGAAGTGAGTGAGTTGTAAACATGTTTCTTTTAAAAACAAAGACATGCTGGCATTTTCTTCCCATTTTACATATAAATTTAAGAGGGAAAAAACCTGGAAGAAAAGTGCAGTGTAAACATCTAGGCAGTGGACCTCTTAAAAGAATCTCTCTCTCGAGAAATTGCTATTACCCTGGTTTATACATTTTAAAATATAGCAACTATGATGCACCGACACTAAATAACCCTGTGTTAGCAAGGGGCTACAATAAACACAAAACCAGAAGCCCGTGGAAGGCGCATGACCACATTGTTACAATCATAACAATGGTTTTGCTCTGTTTTGTAAACTACTGATTGTTAGTACCAACAAACTGTACGCACCCCAAGGGGGAGGGGAGAAGAGAGGGAGGGAGGGAGGGAGGGAGGGGAGAGAGAGAGAGAGATCCAAGAACTGAGATAGCTTGCAATGATATTTCTTTTATTTAATTCTACATTACCTTTTATTTATTGGTACTTAATTTCTCCATGTGATTTCTGACCAAAATGATCTTTAAGGTATTTATAACTATCAGAATGAAACACCCATTCCAAACCCAGGGATTAAACACTTGTCTCCATTAAAAAAGCAACATACAGTATATAGCAAACAAGGTACAAAACCAATATTTCACTCAATAATTTTAGAACTGGAAAACATATATTTCTTGGCCTAAAGAAGGGGTAAATTCCAATTATATAAGAGCTGGAGCATCTACATATAATCCTGCTAGGTGGTCACCAGTATCCTACTCTTGTTCTATCAGCCCTTCCTGATTTATTGTTCTTGTAGTTGCTATTGGAGAGGGATGTGATGGCTCAGTTGGTAAGACACTGAGCTGGTTGATCAGAAAGGTCTGCAGTTCGGTGGTTCCAATCCTTAGCACTGCATAACAGAGTGAGCTCCCGTTATTTGTCCCAGCTTCTGCCAACCTAGCAATTCGAAAGCATGTAAAAATGCAAGTAGAAAAATAGGGACCACTTTGGTGGGAAGTTAATAGCGTACCATCCTCTTTCAGCATTTAGTCATGTCAACTACAAGACCACGGAGACGTCTTCGGACAGCGCTGGCTCTTTGGCTTTGAAACGGAGTTGAGTCAGGAACGACTAGCACTTATGTGCGAGGGGAACCTTTACCTAGTTGCTATTGATGTCTTGGAAAGCTCTAATCTTAACCCTGGGAATTATAGAGTCCTCTTACTGATGATTCCAGAACAACTGACAGCATGCTTTTTATACTAAGTGCATCCTATGGCTATTGAGCCCACTGTTTTGGGAAAACAACCTCTCTTTAAAAGACTCAGTGACCAGAGCCTTTAAAAACATTTGTAATGGGAACAGAGGCAATATTTGTATGTACAAAGAGGCCGAAAGAATGTGGGATGCTTTTCATGTCAAAGGCTCTGGGAAGCTCCATGTGGTGGACTTTGTTATAAAATTTAGGTATAGCTAAATACTTTTCTTCTTTTGTGTCTTGCTATTGTGCAAGTATATTCCTAGATCTAGACCTTGGTTCCTCCAAGACTGCATAGTAAGATAGCGATCATGTTATCAATTACCGTGGCATTAAGAAGCACTCTAATTCTTGTACGATGCATTAAAATCCTCTAATGCTTCTGTTGGAACTATGGAAGCACTGTTTGAAAGAAAATTTATCATATATCCTGAAGTAGGAGATTCTAAGATTATTTTTGTTTTCTCCAGAGCTAATTCAATTATATCAAAAATACTGAGATCTTTGTCTCTTGTGTCCAGACAATATGTCAGATGAAAAGATAAAGCATGAATGAAAAAGTCGTGAATGAAAAAGCTTCCTCCATTACTGCCATTGTAGGTGATTGAATCATGATGAGCAAAGGATAATATTTATATACTTAAACAATAACCCAGCCCTTTTTACTATTTCTTGTTCTTTATTCTTGAATATATGCTCTCAGTATTCAAGCTGGTTGAATAGGGTTTCTATTTCATTAAACGGTCATTTCAAGTACTGAAGGAAATGCTTCCTAAAGATATAGCTAATTTAAGGGAATTCTTTTGCATAAGTTACAGTGATAACTACTGAACAGTGATGCGTAGAAAACAGATTAAGACATCTTTGATACAGGATAAGTCTAATCAACAATTATGATGCCTATATAGGCCCTGGGATAAATTCAAAAACATTTTTCAGGTTTACAATGCAGGTTTCTGGCTAGAAATAGTGGGTCAAGTCTATGTTTTTAAAACTCTGCTTCTGGCTTTACATAATTTTCCGATAACCCACTGTAAGAAAGAAAAGGACAAACCAGATCAAACTTTGTGTCTAATAATTCAACAAGACTTGTTCCTAATTGTCACAGCTCCAGCTGTGACAATTAGATATAGACATCTCTGAAATCAATCTTTAATGTTGTTGTATACTTAGAGTTACATTATAGTCTGAAGAGTTGAAGTATCCCTTGGTTTATGTGCTTAACTTTAACTGGAAGCCAACGCTTAAGGAATGTTCTGCAATGGAATTTTGCATGTCTCTAAATATGACATCATACAGAAAAATTTCAGCTTGTTTCTCAGGATACAGTTAGTGCTTGGAGTAAAAGTGAATCCAGGAGTTACCTTCTGATTGCCTACTTTACATCTTGTTGCATTTTAAGCTCAGAATGTCTTGAAGAATATGATTTATTTATTAAATTTATAAGGTGCCCATCTCACTATCACAGGATTTGATTTTAGAAGATGTTAGAGTCTTAGTTTATCTTGGACTTGGATTTCTATTAGAACAGTTCCCATGACTGATAATAAAGAACTCTGATCCATAATTTCAGGAGGCAACCATACCATCTTCACTTATTAAAAATTAAGGCTATGCAATCTGTAGCGTATGGGTTACAAGTATCTTTTTGTGCCTCATAGAAACACCCCCAACCCATGAGTGAAGCTAAATCTGGAGGGGGGAACGACTGATAGATTTAAAGAGCAAAATAACCATAGCTCCCCCCTGGAAAGCCTCAAACAATAAACTAAGGTTCTTGGCTACATGAAAATAGCCAAATAGCTTATTGCCGAAGTTTCCTCTAAATTCACGAGGGACAACGGCTAGGTTTGTTGGCAACTTCAACACAGCTCCCAACATGAAATAAACACAAAACTGTCCCCCAGCTGTGCAGTTAAAGGAAATATTTTCTAAAACCTAGGTGTTTAGGATCTGGATAATTATGACAATAAGTACAGATAATGTTAAGAAATTTTATTTGGCTCTGTGATGAAAGCACATAAATTACAAGTGGAAGAAACATCATGCCACAAAATTGCATAGGGTTCTTACAAAAAGTGTGAATTATGCATCTAAAGGCTGAAAAATAAAATTATGTACATATTAAATGATTTTTTTTCCTAAGTGAAAGCAAAACCACTATTTCCAATCAGCCAATCACATACATTATTTATACCAATGTTCAATAACGTTAGTTTCAAATGAAAGCAAGCCCTATCTAAAAGAAATCTCTTACAACCATGTTAACAGTTAAAATGTCCAAATTCTCTGTGTGAAGGTCTGTCCTAAGCTGCTAAAACAATTCTCAGTAGTGTATCTGAATTATACAGTGGAGCCCAATGTAATTCAATGCAGCTCTATTCTCTATAGCAAAATGTCCACAGTAGATTATTTTGACATGTTCAACACATAACAAGGCAAATACATAGAAGGCACAAGACTCTCACATCATAGACTCCTTTTTCATTACCTTACTTTATTTCAAGTAATATTCATGATAAATGATGTATTACTGCAAGTTTTAACAATGCAAGATATACAATATTACACACTAAAACTACAACTGCAAAAAGGGGCACTGTACAGATATTAAAAAAGTAAGTACAGTCAATGATCAGTTACAAATGTACTGAAAACCAACTACTCTGTCAACCATTAACTTGGTAACTTTACATCATAAATTAAAAAGCTTATCAGAGTTTCTCCTACTTGTTTGAAACTGCAGTATACAAGCATGGCAAAGAAATAACTATAGAACTGTTATCAATACTGGATTATTGTAGCCTGTCTAACTTGAAACAAATTTATTTAACTTTTATCTTAGAAAATGCAGCATTAAACTTTGACCCTTCCAGGTTTTTATATTTAATGATTAATAATATTGATCTTCAAAGTGCAAAAGTAGAATAAATGATAGGAGTCATCTTCTTAAAATCAAAATGATATTTTCATTTCCATTATATCCTCTAAATTACTCCATAAAATGTAAGCAGTTTATCTTTTATATACTCTTAACAATGTGCAACATTTCTTCATGCATGATGTAAATAATGAAAAAAAAATACTGTTTAGCCAAAATTTTAGTTTCCCTATGTACACTTAGCATTTAATTCAATTTCTATTTTGTTTGATCTCTATTTATTGCTTGCATTTAAATAAAATAAGTTATTTTTACTGAGCTCCTGAGGGAAAACAAACTACATATACGCTGTTATGTATTCCAACTCCTTACCACTATCAGAACAAACTATAGTGTTTCAGTAATAGCCACATGGTAGAGCAGTAAGGAATGCTGGGGGTGGAACTGTAACCTTTGTAAGGTTAACTATATAAAAGGGTAGACATAGTCAGATTTCTCCGATTCCTTTTCACAAATATTTTAGATTTGAAACATCTACATTTCTATACACTTGGGGAATGGCATTTCCATGTGCGTTCCATAGATTAAAAAAAGAAGAAAGATATAATAGCACAAACCAGTTTAATAATTACGGTAGGTCAATGATGCAACCCAAAAATAATTGAAAGCAACATTTTTGAATCTATCTTACATTTGAAAGTAGTACAGAAGTCTGAATGAAAGACTCTGATTGTGCAACAATTATTTCAGAACAGTATCAGTTATCTCTGATGACTGTTATGAGTCTTTTTCCTAAAGCTTTTAATTCTACCTCAAGGGAAAGTTCGGCAAGAACTTGCCTCTATGTTTGATTTACAGAGACAGAATGTGCATACACATA
This sequence comes from Rhabdophis nuchalis, assembly GCA_039707465.1. Classification (NCBI taxonomy): domain Eukaryota; kingdom Metazoa; phylum Chordata; class Lepidosauria; order Squamata; family Natricidae; genus Rhabdophis; species Rhabdophis nuchalis. The sequence continues at coordinate 237,975,777 of CM077643.1, forward strand.
TGTGAATTCCTATCACATCGGAAGCATGTATAATCACACTATTGTGTCTTGAAGAGATTTTGGTTTGGGATTATATTCTACAGTAGTAGTTACCACAGTTACAGAGAAGTAACACTGACAGTTCTCTGTTGAGACACAACCAGCACAGCCAACTATCACTGCACAGAAAGCTAAAGAAAAAAAAAGTTTCTTTTCTCAAAGTGCCATTGTTAAGATGACGAAAGCTTTCAAGGTGTAGTTGCCAAGGAAGTAACATACAATTACGGATACTGTGATAACCGTGGGTGGAATATTGTGTCACTTCTGTTTCATAAAGAGGTGTAAACACATTTACCTGTACAAAACATACTGGTCCCCAAAGAATGCTCCAGCCTGCTCGTGGTTTAAAAATGACTGGTGTAAATATGGCCTGATAAACACTGACCTCTTGGTTTATGCCAATAAACTAAAAAAGAAAAACAAGGCCTACAAATAGGATGTAATTTCCACACCCAACTCATTTGTTTTGGAAATTAGTACAATCCCAATGAAGGTATTCCATATTTGAAGCTGCCCAATGGTCATTCAAAAAGAGGAACATTCCTGGGGAACAACATGGTAACTTGCTCTGTCAGAGAAATTTAAGATGGGGGTCTTTGTGGAAGCTGTTAGAGAGGTGTATCAAACACTTTTCCTGGATTATCTTCTAGCTCTTCATTTTGCAGTGGTTTGTGGTTCAATTTCCCACCATCGGATGCCAGGGAAGAAGTTGTAGAGCTGTGATCTCCATCCTCACTGATTTTGCCTTTCATCGCTTCTTGGACAAATTCCAAGATTTCCAGTGGCAGTCTTTTGAATTTGTCTTGATATTCTTGATCAAGTTCAGCCTGTAACTGGAAATGACATCAATATTGTCATAAATAAAATCGCAATGATTTATCCCCTGCTTTTTTTTTAAACAATAGGAGAAAAAAAACATACACTCCCTTGACTGACATTTCCAAATGGTGAAAGGGGAGGGACTGCATTTTGGTTATTTTTTCCAGATGTGAATTTGGCATGAGGATGGGGAGGAAATCTACCATTGGCTGACTTCCATTTCTTTAGAGTATGCAGGAGGATTGTTCATGTACCAATAAGTCATAAAGCAACTATGTTGACTATTACACTGCTTTCCAAAAACTCCATCATTCTAGATGCCTTGGTATCAAACTTCTGCATCCAATGCTTTCCAAGTATATTGGACCTACTCCTACAAAATATCATGTTTTGTAGGAGATTATGGGAGCTGAGGTCCATCTTGAGGGTATCAGATATGTGTAGGATATCCCTCTGTGTAGATAGGTTTAATTTTGAGACCCAGTGTAATATGTCATATGACCAGCAGAAATTTTGCTGTCTCTGCCAGCACTACGAATCTTGATGGAGTAACATGCACTGTAGCATCCTTGTGTTAATTACTATTGCTATTTAGTCTTGTTTTGGAAGACTTTGATATTGAGGAATATATGCTAAATCAAAAGTAAAATCAACTTTTATTCAAAATGTAAAAAAGCTTGACTGATATAACCAACAGAATTGCATTTGCTGATTTACAAATATATTAAATGTATTGAAAGAACACTGTAATCTATGAATAATCTGACACTAGTTGATAAATACCTATTAATTTATTTATTTGGGGTCTATTTAACAATTGCACTTTTATGCAATAGTAATTAGTACTGAGCATGAATTAATCCAATAGTAGTTACTATTAGACACTTAACTGCTTATGAAAGAGTGCTGAAACATAACAAATCTAGAGTCCGAAACAATATTTCTAAATGTTGAATTACGAGTAAAAAAATGTCCATAGGAATTCAAATGATAAGGCTAAGCCATGATGTATAGAAATGGGCAAACCGCTGTACCACATTTAGAAATGAATGATTACTTTAATTTGGTGATGCCTCACCAGAGAAACGCCAATTATTATGAAGACAGAATTGTAATTGTGTTGGCATTCACTCTTGTAGCTATTAACTGGGCCTAATATTCAATTGCAGCAGATTCAATTACAATGGTATTTTCTGAATTCTTCCCACGAGAACAGAAATATGTATTTTAAAAAGGCAAAGATAAACGTTTGTTCTTTTCAATTTAGGAATAACAATGCTCTGCTAAAGATTGACCTCTGGTTATGTCCTTCTACCAATAAAAATAGACCCATTACAGATTCTCTTCTGCCCAACATGAATCCCCTACTTTATAAAAACCGAGAGACCCTCCAAATAAAGAGCAAATTCTGAGGTGCTTGGAGGGGGCCACAGGGGGAGAGGGTAATGCATGATTGTAAGATTACAAGTTCATATCATTTACCGGGAATAAGTCCCAAAAAATTAAACAGGATTTGCCAGTAAAAATGCATATATTATCATGTGTAAAAATATTTGTAATGAATATTTGCATTTCTAATATCCAATGATTGGTTACTTTAGAACAGGGGTGTCAAACTTGCAATGACATGTTGTTGTCATGTGACATATCACAACTTCCTCCCTCCCCTTTGCTAAACGGGGGGTGGGCATGGCCATTGTGTGATGCATATGGCCCGTGGGCCGCAAGTTTGACACTTCTGCTTCACAATATATTTACCCAGAGGAATCCAAGACTGTAAATATGGAAAGGTATTAATCATTAAAAGAAGACAAGTTTATTTTTATTATTTTTATAATAATATCAGAATTAAATAGCTTAAATATTTTAAAGATGCAGTTTGAGGAATTCCAGGGTTGAAGTCCATACATCTTAAAGTCGCCTTGGTTGAGAAACAGTGATCTAAATGTTATCCAAGATTCCAAGCCTTTTATAAAGCATGTATTAAAATATATAAAATAACAATGGTATCTTTGACTGAAATAGAGTCATAGCATGTATTAATAACTGTATGTTAGGAGGGGCTGAGTAAAATCTCTCAAGCAATTTTTCCCTCTCTTGGAGTTACCAGGGAATGAAGGTGGTCAAATGTTCTCATACTACCTTTTGCACTGAATCATGTGCGTTTCCTTGAAATATTTTAAGTAATTTAATATTAGTAAATTGGTACAATTAGAAATGAAGAAAATGGGGAAGAAAGACTTTAGAGATAGTTTGGGAAACAACAAGCATATTAAACTGTTCCACTGATGTTTTATTGATATTGTACTCTAAGGAGATAGTCTAGCAGCCCATGAGATTACTGAAAAATCACCATGAAAAACAGAATGTCTAATCCCATCACCCAGGCCTAACCACGACCTCCAATTACTGCACTGAGAAAGTGAAAGCAGTGCAGTGAATCTGCTACCAGGCTGCCTCCAGCATTTGTTTTTAAAGATATATAATGTTGGATCCCAAGAGCTGTGAGGCATGCAGAAAGCCACCTCATTTTCATTAGTACTAATTGAAGAAGTTATCAGTGAAAGTCATTTAATGCAGCTATTCAAGGAACATATTAGTCTCCAGGCTTTTGCCCAATATAGTGGTATTCTTGAGGAGCCAAGCACATAGTTTCCTATTCAAATGTGTTTCTTAAACATGGGGTGGTTGGTAGAGTAAATTATCACAGCTCACTGCTCTCATAAATACTACTCACAGGTTTCAGGTACCTTGGAGGACAAAAATGTTTACCTTCCAGTGAAATAAATCTGGAAGTATATTAGCCTTGCTAGATAGAGGATGGCAAACAGGGACGGTAAAATAACTGAAAGAGGAAAATCTTTATACTAACATTGCTTCTTGTGCCCAATGACAGGAAAGTACAACAAGGGAGAATTATATCTTCCAACAATGAAAGATGTCAGTACTACAGAAAATAGTTCAAAAGGTAATTTTCCTCCTACAAAGAAATGAATTACAGGTGGTCCTTGACTTATGCCCACAATTGAGCCCAAAACTTGCTAAGCAAGACAATTGTTAAGTGAGTGTTGCTCCATTTTGCAATCTTTCTTGTCACGGTTATTAAGTAATCTGGCTTCCCCATTAACTTTACTTGTCAGAAGGTCACATGACCCAGGGACATTGCAACGGACATAAATAGGAGTCAATTGTCAAGCATTGATCATGTGACCATGAAGATGCTGCAACGAAAAAAAGAGTCACAAGTAACTTTTCTCAGTAGTAACTTTGTTGTAACTTCGAACAACTACTGTTGTAAGTCGAGAGCTACCGGTAATCTTTCTGAATACAAGTCATTCAAAGACTCTTGCAACATTTGGATGGTTATTAAAAATATTTAGATATAAATATTTAAATATATTTAGATATAAATTTCAATGGTAAATAGTAAAGAACTTCCTGTATGATTCTGCACATTGATGTAGAAATATCAGGTGGAAATTTTTGATTTTTTTTTCTTTGTTGAGGACTCCAATCTCCATAATTGTATAATCTCTGATCAATTATTTGAAAGAACTATACTACATATTTAAAATAAAAAGGCAGTTCCTATTTCAAGCCAAACAGTGAGGTGGTCATCACCAGTCATCTTATAAGGGAAATGGGTGGAATGAAAATCTAATAAATAAACAAATAAATAAATGATATAAGCCACACAGTTTAAGATACTGTAATATTTTTTCAATTGTTCAATATTTGCACAAGCAGAAATTAAAATGGTTTGCACTGCTTGATAAAACATGAATAAGGAAACAAAGTTGAAAATCAGCTGGAGGAAGTGTAGTCACCCACCCTTCCTCTGTATAATGCTTTTGTGGTGTTCTATATAATGATTTACAACAATTATTTTACTGGGCAATCCCATCATAATAATGAAGTAGTCTCGGGGCTGCCAAGAGATTTTATCTATATAAATAAAAATGTAAAATAGTTTGTACGAAGCCACTAATCTCAAAAACTACTGGACCGATTTACCCCAAATTTTCACACAATGTTCCCAAGGACTTCCGATAATAGGATACGTACTCATTTTGTGCCTAGCACACATGTGTCATGTGCAAGGTACACAAATGTAAAATGTACCCACTGATCATGTTTTCACCTCCCTGTAGCCCCGCCCATCCGGCTGCTTTCCAACAGTCATTGTTGGAAGAGGCCTCATATGGAGGCCTCTTAGGGCCAAAAGAAGGCACTGAGATAGCAAACTCCCAGGTGGCCCATAGAGAGAGAGAGAGAGAGAGAGCGAGAGGGAGAAATACAGTTTAATAAAAGAGGGACTAGGGGAGACATGATAGCAGCCTTCCAATATCTCAGAAGTTGCCACAAAGAAGAGGAAGTCAAGGTATTCTCCAAAGCACCAGAGGGTAGAACAAGAAGCAATGGGTGGAAACTAATCCAGGAGAGAAGCAACTTAGAACTGAGGAGGAATTTCCTGACAGAACAATTAATCAGTGGAACAGCTTGCCTCCAGAAATTGTGAATGCCCCAACACTGCAAGTCTTTAAGAAGATGTTGGATAGCCATTTGCCTGAAATGGTATAGGGCTTCCTGCCTAGGCAGGGAGTTGGACTAGATGACCTCCAAGGTCCCTTCCAACTCTACTATTGTATTATTGTATTACAGTAGGTAGGTAGATAGAGGGATAGATAGAGAGGGAGAAATAAGGTAAGTAGGTAGGTAGGTGGATAGATAGATAGGGAGAAACACAGTCGGTAGGTAGGTAGGTAGATAGGGTGATAGATAGAGAGGGAGAAATACAGTAGGTAGGTAGGTAGATAGAGGGAGAAAGGAAGAAATACAGTAGGTAGGTAGGTAGAGGGATAGATAGAAAGGGAGAAATAAGGTAGGTAGGTAGGTAGAGGGATAGATAGAGAGGGAGAAATACAGTAGGTTGGTAGGTTGGGGGTTATATGGTGGTTGTGTGTATGTGTGCAGGTGTAGATCTACATCTGTAGGTAGAGGGATAGATAGATAGGTGTATTTATTTTTATTTATTTTATTAAATTTATACCCCGCCCTTCTCCTTGTTAGGACCCAGGGCGGCGCACAGGCATTATTTAAGAACACAAAATACAATAAATATCTATTAAAATGTATTAAATTAATAAACCCGTGCTAAAACCCAATATTAAAACCCTTGCCAATTATAAATTATTTTCTTAAAAAGTCAGAAATGGGGGCTATCCTAGGCCGGCTTGTTGGAATAAATACGTCTTAAGACGTTGGCGGAAGAGGCGGAGGTCCGAGATAGTACGGAGGTCGGGGGGTAGGTCGTTCCAGAGGGCCGGGCCCGCCACAGAGAAGGCCCTTCCCCTGGGTGTCGCCAACCGGCATTGCCCCGTCGACGGCACCCGAAGAAGACCCTCTCTGTGGGAGCGGATCGGACGAAGGGATGTATGGGGCAGGAGGCGGTCTCGTATATAGCTAGGCCCCGAGCCATGGAGCGATTTAAAGATGGTCATCAGCACCTTGAAGCGCACTCGAAAGGCCACAGGCAGCCAGTGCAGCTTGCGCAGGAGAGGTGTTACGTGGGTTTGCCTTGTGGCACCCATAATCACCCGCGCGGCCGCATTCTGTACTAACTGTAGCCTTCGAGTGCATCTCAAGGGGAGCCCCATGTAGAGAGCGTTACAGTAATCCAGCCGGGATGTCACGAGCGCTTGAGTGACTGTGCGAAGGGCTCCCCGGTCCAGTAAGGGGCGCAACTGGCGTATCAGGCATACCTGATAGAATGCCCCCCTGGCCACGGCCGCCACATGGTCCTCCATGGACAGCCGGGAATCCAGGAGGACACCCAAGTTGCGCACCCTCTCCACGGGGGCCAGTTGTTCGCCCCCAATGGCCAGTGTTGGACTTATCTGGCTGAACCGGGGTGCCGGAAACCACAGCCACTCGGTCTTGGCCGGGTTGAGCTTGAGTTTGTTACTACCCATCCAGATCCGTACGGCCTCCAGACACCGGGACAGCACCTCGACGGCATTGTTGGGGTGGTTTGGGGTGGATATGTACAACTGAGTGTCATCAGCGTACAGATGGTATTCCACCCCAAAACCACGGATGATCTCACCCAGCGGCTTCATGTAGGTGTTGAACAGGAGTGGCGAGAGGACCGACCCCTGAGGAACCCCACATGTGAGGGGCCTCGGGGACGACTTCTGCCCTCCTGCCAACACCCATTGCGACCGACCAGAGAGGTAGGATGAGAACCACCGTAAAACGGTGCCTCTCAGCCCCAACCCCCCCAATCGGTGCAATAGGATACCATGGTCGATGGTATCAAAAGCCGCTGAGAGATCTAATAGGACAAGGATAGAGGAACAACCTCTATCCCGTGCCCTCCAGAGATCATCCACCAACGCGACCAATGCCGTCTCGGTACTGTGACCGGGCCGGAAGCCGGACTGGCGCGGGTCTAGATAATCAACTTCCTCCAGATGTCGGGGAAACTGTTGAGCCACTACACTCTCAACAACCTTCACTAAAAAGTGAAGGTTGGAGACGGGACGATAGTTCTCTAATAAAGCTGGGTCCAGGGATGGCTTCTTGAGGAGGGGCCTCACCACCGCCTCTTTCAAGACGGTGGGCAAGGACCCCTCACTCAGAGATGAATTCACAATACCCTGGAGCCAGCCTCGTGTCACCTCCCAGGATGCCAGTACAAGCCAGGAGGGGCACGGGTCCAATAAACATGTGGTGGCTCTAAGGTTCCTCCGCAACCTGTCCATATCCTCGGTAGTAACAAAGTCAAACTCCTCCCAAGATGTTATCTCAAGACCAGCACCGGGCACCTCGACCGGATCACTAGTGGAGGGCAGCTCGTTCCGAATCTGAGTGATTTTGTCCTGCAGAAAAACTCCAAATTCCTCTGCTCGACCCTGCAGAGGGGCTTCCCGCGGCCTCAAATGCAAGAGGGAGCGGGTCACCCCAAACAGGGCGGCAGGGCGGTTTTCCGCGGACGCGATAAGGGTGGCACAATACTCACGTTTGGCCACTCTTAGCGCCACTAAATAAGTCCTAATATGGTCTCTCACTAGTGTTCGGTCAGATTCGGAGGGATAGAGGGATAGATAGAAATGGAGAAATAAGGTAGGTAGGTAGGTAGGTAGGTAGGTAGGTAGGTAGGTAGGTAGAGGGATAGATAGAGAGGGAGAAATACAGTAGGTAGGTAGGTTGGGGGTTATATGGTGGTTGTGTGTATGTGTGCAGGTGTAGATCTACACACAGATTGGTTGGCCATTTAACCAGACTGGGCCACAGCAACGCGTGGCCGGGTATAGCTAGCTTTAAATAAAGAAGCAACTGATGCGTCATTCACAGAGATATAAGTGAGGGAAGCAGCAATGCATATGTGCAAGAGAGAGAGGTTTTCTGAGAGAACAGCAGAGCGTAGGGCTTCAACTCAATAGCAGATTACCACTGACTCAACAGTATTTCTCAATAAACATGCAAAGTTGCAATATATGGGCACTAGCTTGTTAGAGATGATTCTAGTTTTTTCCTGCTATTATATGCAAAGATGGAATGATTATTTACAAAATACTCACTTAAGTATCAAAATCATACACAGCCCTTCTTACCATAGATCTTAACTTTGATATTAAAAAAGAGGACTCACAATGCTATTGTCTTATTCTGACTGCTGACAAAGTTTTCATAAAGCTAAAGGTAAAGGTTCCCCTTGCACATATGTGCTAGTTGTTCCTGACTCTAGGGGGCTCATCTCTGTTTTAAAACTGAAGAGCCAGCACTGTCCAAAGACATCTCCGTAGTCATGTGGCTGGCATGACTAAACACCGAAGGTGGACAGAACGCTGTTACCTTCCCACCAAAGCAATCCCTATTTTTCTACTTGCATTTTTACATGCTTTTGAACTGCTAGGTTGGTAGAAGCTGGGACAAGTAACGGGAGCTCACTTCATTACGCGGTACTAGGGATTCGAACCACCAAACTGCCAACCTTTCTGATCAACAAGCTCAGCATCTTAGCCACTGAGTCCCTATACAAGTTTTCATAGTTATAGCTAATTTAACTGGTAAACCAGAAACACATTATGCAATTATCATGACTTGTCTAAGACATTCCATAAACACACTAGTTGTAGGCGCAAAAAAGGAAGGCCACCATGATTCCTACCATGGACAAATGGTTGCAGAAGTTGATGGAGTTGGCTGAAATGGCAAAACTGACTACATTGATTACAGAAAAGAACATAAGTTCTTTTGTTTTCACATGGAAACCGCTTCTGAACTTTGTGTTTGAGGTGGCAAAGAAACTCTAACTTTGGGTTTTTGCAGATTAGGCTGAGAGAGCTTTATAGAAATGACTTGTTCATACTGTTATGGAAAAGCAAAAAGCTGTGATTTGATGTTAATGCCTTATTTTACTGTAACAGACAGAGTAGGAAGTTGATGCTTCTTTTTGTCCCCCACCCACCCATCTTTCCTTACTTCACTTCCCCCTTTTCCCTCCCCCTCCCTGCTCTTCTATTTACTTTTGTATTTTGTATTTTAAAAATACTCTATAACTTAATAAAAATGTTAAAAAAAAACCACACTAGTTGTGAGAACAAAACTACAGCTAAATATCAGGAAAAGCAGCTAAGCCAGTGCAAATATGAATGGTAAGGAAAGCTGTTGGGTTATTTGATATTAAAACACAGAATGCATGTTCACAATGTATCTTATGAGCTAACCTCCAGCCTCCATCCAAACGCACAATCTACCAAGGCTTGTGTGTTTATCCTGTTTAACTGTTAGATTACGCAACAAGAACTGTCTGATATTTAAGTAGCTGTAAAGTCAACCTTTGACATTAATTTCAAACAGATCTTATGCAGTAAACGACAGGTGAAAATCTCAGGAAGTAACTGCAGACTATTTAATTACAGCAATAAAAAAAGGTAGCCCTTTGCTGTAAGTACCATGCAAGAAAAAGTTATTTTGCAGGGAAAAAAACCCACTGTGCAAATCTATTTAAATAAGTCCACACTGATTAGATTGTTTCTCATTAACAAGTATGGGAGAAACTAAGGAATGTGTCATGCTGCTTGAATGTTGCACTTTTGTTTTGTTGAATTACCTGGGAGGCCTAGAAGGACTGGCCAGGAAAGATGGTGGAGAATGGCAAATTTTGTGTGATCCTATTAGTGACGTTACATTTAACTAGCGAACAACTGGTTACTGTTAAACAGAAACAATAAGATATTTAAGATATGCTCCATCAACACTGAAGAACACTGCAAAGCTCTGGAATTCTTTGCTACGTCCTTTGAGCAGCCCTCAAAAAAAGCAGAACCACTGATAGGGAGTAAAGTATACGAGGGTGAGCACTCAGTCTTCACAGCTATTCCCTACTGAAGCCAAATGTTAATTTTAAAATATGCAATAACCCACCCATCCCCGCCCCAGATAATATTATCAAATAAGACTAAGCAATTTGAGCTTCAATTTCCATTATTGTTCCTGAAATTATCTTTATAGGTTTTCATCATTTTCCAGTGATATGTATGTATGTATGTATGTACGTATTCATTCATTCATTCATTCATTCATTCATTCATTCATTCATTCATTCATTCATTCATTCATTCATTCTGACACCTCCACCATCTTTCTTTGATGTATCCAGCATAAATATTTCCACTCTATCCTAAAGTCTGGAAGACTCAATACCTGCACAAGAACTTCCACAACTATTACATTCAGTGGAATGTGATAAAGTAAAAATGAATGATACAATTGTTTGTTATCATTACTTATACATAAACTCCTATCCCTAGGAAGCTGCTTTACAGCACCAGTACTCCTGTGTCTGCCTGCCTGCCTGCCTTGATTCACACATTGCCAATTAATTATCTTCTGTTTCTTTTCCAAAGTGTTAAATAATCCCCCCCCTTAAATTAATTTTCACTGTGCAAATTTAAGTACATATTATTTCTACAGTATAGCAATTAATAGAGAGCTTAAAGAGGATTATTTCAAAGTAGACACTATCAAGAAATTTTTAAATAACAGTGATTGAAAATATTGAAGAATAATGTTCCCTTAATCATAGGTCTCTTTTAATTATTTTTGGACGGGTAGAACTGGGGATAGTATATGAAGAATTTTATAGTTGCACAGTTCTTGTTGGTAATTTTAATCTATTGAAAATGAATATTTATCCAACAGATTTCATTCAGTTAAATCATAAACTCATAAATAATACTGTAGATTTCTAAGAAAGACATAAAAAATCACACATTATTTCAATATCATTTACAAAAATACTAAATTATACCAAACTGGATAAACACTATGTTTGAATTAGTATCAGTTCTATAATCTTCTGTTTAGCTTATTTCCAAAGAAATATGCAATCAATTTGTAAGATGGATGGAAGACTTTGGGAATTGTAGTGTAGTATTTATAGAGAGTGCCAAAATAGGAACTAGAGTTTAATGTTTTACAACCTAAAGAATGATGATCTTATAGTGTGTTTGTCAGTTATCTCTGGCAAGAAGTCATTATTTTTCACTGACATAATCTGTGTATCATTTAGGAGAACTATAAGCTTGATTTTTGAATTTTCTAACTATATCAAATAATCAAGATTTAGTTTGCCTTTAGAGTTCCTTAACTACTAATGTTAATAAATTAGACAATCTAAGAAAGTAAAGAACATGCCTTAATATAGCAAGAGATCCAATTATAGGAAACTACAGGAACATTTTATATTTTCTAAAGCTATTAAAGCAATACTGTAAATGGAAGTACCAAATACTGGCCTAAGGAATATATGATGCCTTCTTAAAAGTTAAGCAACCTGGGCAAAATTGCAAAAGTGATTTTAATGCTTAAAGCCATGTGAGAGAAAGCCAAACTTTTTTTTCGTAATCATTATTTGTAATTTTTCTTTCTTTTTTATGTAACTGCAATATATTGGCAGCTGGGGTTGTTTTAATATATGTTGAAAAGTATTGGTGTTCTAAAAATATAATAAACAATGGAAATCTGTTCTAGAAGGCATGCAATGTAACTGTCTTCAGGCATAATTTTATCCCCAGATGAATGTGGAGGAACATGTAAGGATGAATAGACTAGCTCCACTCTCTCAATTCAACTTCACTAATTAGATGAATACATTCCTGTATATGTAGGGCAAGGAAAGTCTTTAGGGAGCTGGCCAGCATTACCTCTTTCATAGACAAACCTCTTACAGAACATCTGAGCAGGATTATGCAACAACTTTAAAAGAGACTTACAGATTGAGTACGTACGTATATATATACCTGATGAAGCTGAGCTTACTCGAGGGATTGTCTTGCTCCTATCCTATCAACCCATCTCACTCAATCAGGCAGAAAAGGTAAAATATGGACCCGTCAGTGAAATAATTCTCTATCATTGCCCCTGCTCCACCTCTTCCCCTAGAAGTCTCCTGATCTTTCAGAAGAGAGTGAAGACCTGGTTCTGTCAATTTGTGTGGGGCCCATACACCCCCAGGGTGGTTAGTGCTTCGAAGGTGTTCCCTTGCCTTTTCATTTTTAACTTATTTTATCCATGTTTTTACTTGTCTCCCATTTTACTGCCTTGGTATGTACTGTGGTTTTTATATCTAAATTTGAGAAATAACTAAATAAATGTGAGCCAATTAAGATTAAACTAAGGAAAACTGGATTACTTTACTGTATATCTTTCTTATCCCCCTATTTTGAGCAGTGTGCATTTTGCTGTAGAAGCAATTGTTATAGGGATCTTCCTTAGCATCAACCCATCTTTTCGGTTTTTAATTGGCTGCATCCAATTACACATCCACATCTTCGTCCTGAGAGACCTAAGCCCCTTTCTGCAGTTATTGCTAAAAGGTGTCATGGAAGATTCAATTCTAGCTGCCCTTACTCCATCAATGGAGAAAAAAAATGAAAATAGTGATCCCCAAAGATGTTCAAGAATGGAAGCAAACTCAGCATATGCCAGGATAAATGAAGTACCCAGAGAGATACATATTAAATTTGTAAGAAGGTCGACAAGGGAAGGATCTTGAGGGCGCAAAGAGATAGTCCTTTAATTTACCAGCAGAAAGAGGTTGCCATCTTGAAGCAGATCCCGAAAAAGATTAGAGAGGTAAGAAGGAAGTATTCCTTCTTGTCTAAAAGATTATTTAAACAGGGGGTTTGGTTCAAGTGGGTGATGCCAGAGGGAATGTTGGTGTTCTGGGAGGGGGGGAGAATAAGAATTAAAACAATTGCAGAGGCGGAAGCCTTTCTTAAAAAACATTCCTCAATCCTGGAGGATGAAAATGGGGGAGCAGAGGGTGCCGCGGCCCCGCCCACTGGGGGCCAGGGAGAAGAAGAGACAATTGCCAAAAGACTTAGATCTCAAAAGTGACTTTATTTTAGTTAGTACAATATAACTTTTGTTTGGATGTTTATACATGATTGCTAGCATAGCTTTTATGATGTTATATTTGCATTTCTTTCCACCTTGTAGTACAAATGAAAATTTAATGTATTATCTATATTTTGTTATGAAGCCTCAGAAGGGGTCAACGACTTCGACGTGAAAGTTCTCACAATATTTTTTACACACCTTACCCTTTACCCTATTTGTAAAAAATTATAAAACCCAATAAAACTTTTTTTCAAAAATAAAAGAAATTACAATGAAATTGGTTAAAAAAAAGTAAAGAAAAAAAAGAATGGAAGCTGTTAATATTAACTGCATCCAGTTAACTTCAGCTGTTAACTGCATCCAGTTTTAGTCTCAACGATGTAAAAAAGATGTTGAGACTCTAGAAAGAGTGCAGAGAAGAGCAACAAAGATGATTAGGGGACTGGAGGCTAAAACATATGTTTAATGAAAAGAAGGACTAGAGGAGACATGATAGCTGTGTTCCAATATCTCAGGGGCTGCCACAAATAAGAGGGAGTCAAGCTATTCTCCAAAGCACCTGAGGGCAGGACAAGAAGCAATGGGTGGAAACTAATCAAGGAGAGAAGCAACTTAGAACTAAGCAGAAATTTCCTGAGAGTTAGAACATTTAATCAATGGAACAACTTGCCTCCAGAAGTTGTGAATGCTCCAACACTGCAAGTCTTTAAGAAGATGTTGGATAACCATCTGTCTAAAGTGGTGTAGGGTTTCCTGCCTAAGCAGGGGGTTGGACTAGAGGACCTCCAAGGTCCCTTCCAACTCTGTTATTTTATTCTATTCTAATATGCAGAACATATTATGGCATCAAATCTATCAGCAGGCCAAAACCAACATTGTAATGCTAATACATACACTGGATGGCATTCCTTTTGTGGGGAGAAGGAAGCTTAATACTGATGGATCAAAATAATATATTTTATCTTTCATGCATGGTTTTTTTCTAAAGTAAAAACACATATGCAGAAGGCGCCTATTGGCAAAGTTAGCTAATCTTCCATATTCCACACCATATGCTTTCCATCTTGAATTTTTACAGTTCTCATATAAGCACGTTAAAATACAATCTGCCAAGCAAAAACACTTATGTCTCATAAACTATATATTACAATTATATCCAAAAGATGACTACATGCAAGACAGAATTCCAGCTCTCCAGAGCATATCCTGTCAAGCATGACAATATGTGCTTGCAATAAATTATGTCACAGCTTCCAGTATTGAATTTATTATATGGCTGCTGTTTAGATGTCTTTGGCAACACTCTGAAGAATGTAGTGGCCCAACAACAAGAAACTACACACTTGCTCTTGCTTTTAACCTTCTTTTGCTCATCTAGTGCCGGTCTTTGAGTTTACTTAATAACCTTCCCTGGATGCATTTATATAAAGGATAACTCTATCAAGCTGGCCATTATACCCAATTTTGCCATCAGATGGAACATAACAATCAACGGAGTTTTAATGCCATAAGGTTTGCAATTAAATGCTGAAGTTATTTAATCATTCCTGAAATCTCAGATGGAAATCATAATCATCTCCCCAAATATTACTATTATAATGCATTTTATGGTTCAAGTGATTCAATTAGTGTTTTTTTTAAATTACACTATTCCAGTCAAATCAATTTTATTGCATAGGCCCTGATGATTAGAAATAATAGATTACATAACACTGTTTTTTTAAAAAAAAAACAGTAACAAAATGGCTGAAATATCTGAAATAGCCAAAAAGCTTAGTTTAAAAAGTCACAAACTATCCTTCCTAAAAGCTACTCAAATTGAAACAAGTCTGCCTATAATTTATTGATAATGTTTGTTTTTCCCTTACATGATTGGCTAAAATTTGGTTCATTCCTTCAATTAAGTACAATCCCATACTTTTGTTCATATATTTGTGTGTGTGTGTGCGCACACGCTTTAAAAATGCACTGCTTTCTCTTGGGAATTATATAAAGGATATGAAAGAAGTCAGCAAATCAAATTAGTTTCCTCATTTGCTCCTCAAGCAACATGTAGAAAATCGTCCTGATTACTGCGGGTGCAATTTGCATAGCTTTAAACATTTAAAGAATACTAAGTTTCTGTAGTCAACTATTAGAATTTCAAAATTCTTGTTCATGAAATAAGACAAAAGCAAAGATATCAAAATAACAAGGCTCTCTAATTACAACTTCATCTTTGATATCCTTAAAATTGGACTCTTGGAAGCGATATTCATCTATTTTGGGTACGTCAAAGTATATGCAGTCCCACATTGAGTGAATGATGATTAACCAGACATGCTGTAATGTATATTTCCTCCTCCAAGAACTTATGTGGGAAGATGCTGATTAACTTGCAGTGACATATGTAGATGGTGTTTTGCTTTGCATTTTAAAATTCTTCCAAATAAGTTCCTTATAAATTATCCTACATGTTCTTACAAACAGGGATAGAGGAATTCCTGAAATTGATTCAGACTTCACGAAGGGCTGCAGAGCTGGAATCACTGTAATTAATAAGACTGGTGTTTTTCATTAATAATACAGATTTCAGTGACCCATAGTGGGTATATTTGAGTCAGCTCACTAAAGGCTGATTTAAGCTCATACCCAAATGACGGCTCCATGTTTGGTGTAATTCTGAATATGGGTTGCTGAAGGCTGCTCTCCCTTCGTGTCCTTCCCCTGAAATCTGTGTGAGCATGTTGCCAACAGATCCTGGATCAGAGGGACCCTTAAGTCTAAAGATGATCAAAAATCTGTTTCAAAAATATAGACGTTTCAATGCATTGTAATCAATGTAAAACCTGTTGGAACGACTTTATCCTAACACAAGCATCTCTTGTTAGTTTGAAAACCTGAACTTCCCGCAGTTTCAAACTTTTTCAGGCCATAAAACTCTTAGTATAAAAGTTCTTGAAATTCCTGATCAAAAAGGAAAACTGTAATGATAGAAAGTTGACAATAAAACATATGCTAAAAGGTATGTTAACTTCTGCCCATCCATAATGAAAGGACCAATTATGAATGTTTGACACAGGGCTGTCAAACTCAAGGCCCACGGGCTGGATCCAGCCTGTGGCGTGCTTAGATCTGGCCCACTGGGCTACCCTGGAAACAGCAAAGGACCAACCCGCAGTGCCAATGCCAGTGAAAATGGAGCTCAGAAGGGCTGCATGTGGGCTACAGGACATCAAGCTGGCTATGCCCATCCTGGCCACACCCACTTTACCCCCACTCCCCGAAGTCAAACACCACCCTGATGAGGCCCTCAACGAAATTGAGTTTGACACTCCTCCTCTGGCAGACGGAAATCCTTGTGGGCCCATTCAAAGCTTTTCATCTGGCCTTCTGTGGGAGAAGGGGAGAGAGGCAATGTTGCAAAACGTGGCAGCTGTGGCTGCTTCCCCTTCTCCCGGAGAATACTATGCGGCCAAGGCATTTTCCTAAGTAAAGATTATGGTCATCATGTTCACCTTTCTGGCTGTACCTTACAAAAATTCCCATGGACACAAGTTTTATCATTTGTTTCTCATGGAACCCCATCAAATTCTTATAGAACTTTAGAGCTCCAAGGAACACCAGTGGGGAGAAAAACTGTGCTTTAGCCTAATCTTTTTGCTTCATACTCTGCCTCCTCCTGATTCTTGATTTAAAGCAAAAGACACACAAGGGAGATGTAGCTACATGCCATGGTTTGTGGAAGCGCTGCTGCCTAGGGAAACAATCAGATGGAGGGTAGAGAGGGAGCCTGCAGCAGCATAATAGCCAAGAAAGAAACTCAGAAAGGATCTCCATAACGTAGGCTATAAAAACAGACAGGAGATTTGTACTTCCAGACTTGCATGATTCCGTTAATATAGTCTGACAATAAAGCTGAATTAGTTCATCTGTTTATGTTTCTTGTTTGGCCTACCTGGGAAGGCTGACACATTTCTCCTGGCTACAAATAAAATAGTGGGAGAAGCAACAGATCCACAGACCAATAATACAGTTCCTTTTCCCATATGAAGTACTTGGTTGCTAAACTATTTCCAACAAACAGCTCAGTTTTCTTTTGAGGCATTCAAGAGGGATCCAAGAAATATTTTGAAACAGTAGGTTAAAGTACCCAGCAAGAACTTGGGAATAATAATATCATAATAGGGTTGTTATAATTGGGAGTTTCTATTATGAGTGGCTTTCTCTCCCTGTCAAATCTAAGGATATATTATATAACGGTCACTAAAAATATTCTCCAAAGAATTCTTTGCAAAGCAACATTATTATAACAGTACGTTTCTTCTTTCCCATACATTCTTTATCTTTAAATATGTAGTCTCTTGCCAACCCTAGCTGAGTCCTATATGTAAGTTGTTAGCATTCCGTTTAACTCTTGTTAAACAATTGAGAAAAGTTAAATAGTTAGCAGCTTGAAACAAAATGATTGCTGCCCACTGTCTTAAGGAATGCAAATTTAATGTCTTAAAAATATCACTTTTACAGAGGGGGGTGCTGGTGCTGGTGAATTGCAGCATTTTCTTATTTTCTTAGGTATGCAGTAGAACAGGGGTGTCAAACTCGATTTCATTGAGGGCCAAATCAGGGTTCTTTGACCTCGGAAGACCGGGTGGGCATGGCCGGGGTGGGCGTGGTCAGCTCAACATCACTCGTGTTGGGGGAACCTGTGGTAGCCCGGAGTCGGCTGGGGGAATCCTCCTCCAGCTCTCTGTCAGTGAAAACAGAGCTTGGGAGGTCTGTGTGTGTGACCCTCCTGGGCTCTATTTTCAGCCACGACGGCCTCCTGCAGCCCTCTGCCAGTGAAAATGGAGCTTGGGAGGGCCGCATGTGGCCCTCTTGGTCTCCGTTTTCACTCGCAGAGGCACCAAGCCGGTCCGTCGCTATTTCCAGGGCAGTCCCACAGGCCAGACCGAAGCATTCCCCGGGCCAGATCCAGCTCACGAGTCTTGAGTTTGACACCCCTGCAGTAGAAGGCTGCGTTTGAAGGAGATTGCATTTGGCTCCTTACTGTCCTATTTTTATCTTGAATTACGAGGAAAAAAAATCTGTAATGTTTGGAGGTTATTCATTTCTTTTTAATAATAATACTTTGAACCTAAATTTGAAATGTGTCCTCATGGTTTTAAGAATATCCTATGTTCGGAGTTGAGAAGATATATAGTGCCATGCTATGCATGTCAGAACATAAGAAATCATTGAAATTCAGGCCATTACTTTGAAGAATCAGTGAAACAATTGGGGGAAAAACCGTTTCACAAACAGCCTGTTTTCTTTCAGTCTATTTTATACACAGACACACTGTAATTACCATTTCTTCCTAAATGCAAAGGTTTTAATTGAATACAGTGTATTCAATTGGGCTCAATTTGACAGCTAGGATTTGCTTTAAGGCTTATGTCCGACAACCAATATGACATGACTAGATTGGTCTCTTTTCCCCCCAGCATCCATCACATGCCATCCACGGTTCAGAAATATATGAGACACTTGAGCAGAGAGAAGGAATCTGTTCCATTCTGGATATCATTTTGTCATTTGATGGATGTCATTGGATGCGTCTCCAAGCCAATCAATAAACATAATTAAATCAGGAAAGGAGGATTGTAAATTATTTAAGAGCTTGCTTATCCAAAAATGTCTTTTATATACTTATGTGGCACAGGTGTCAAATATATATGGTGTTTGTAGGAGTCCTGTACCACAAGTCAGCCTGGGAGGTCTTGGTTTGTCAGGAGACATCCATATACAGTACATCAATTAGAAAATAAGGAATCTTTTTTTAAACAGCAAAATTGACTGGATGAAGTGCCAGGAGTCCATGTGGCTCCCTTCTCCCCCCCCCCCCCCGGAGATTCACAGCATGTTCCCAAAACTTATATCAAATTCATTAATAATAATAATAATCTTTATTGTCATTGTACTAAAATTACAATGAAATTGGTTATTGGTCATTGTGACACAAGGGAAAATGCTTAAGTAAGTAGCTAGAACATAAGGGCTATCTTGCTTTACTTTTTAATAAATCGGTAAATAGAACCAGATCCTGTTTAATTTTTGTCCTAATCCTTTTCTATTATGTTTTGAAGGTTGATGTCTGACATGCTACACTGAGGCAGGGTTGCCAGGTCTGGGCAGAAGCATCTCTCTTAACAGCTCAAGGTAGTGGTTTCAATTAGATTTAAAAAGCAGAGAGAACAGAAATGATGCCCGCTTGACCCCACCATTGGGCCAATCTCTCCTCCCCCATTATCACAAACTGAAACTTCTCACTGAGGAAGGAATGGAACCACTGCAAAACAAAATCTCTATTCCCCACCCACCCACCCCCGTGGATGGTCCAATCAGATACCATGGTGGATGATGTCAAATTCAACAGTAGCTTTATTCTTGTAAACATTCTTATTAAATTTATTTATTTTTTCTTGGAAATAAAATAATTATCTGATTTTCTGAGAGTTTCCCCCAAAGTGGTAGTATTAGTGCAAACATGGTAATAGTTATCATGCACAAGCCTATTACCGCACACCACTCCCCAGAAATTTGGTTCCATGCGCATAGAGCTCAGGTATGACTCCAGTTCTCTTATTCCTGTAGCATGTTACTATTTTGCAAATTAGATGATTCTTAAAAATGGTGTGCCATTTCTCTGTGTCTTCAGAGAGTTTCACTTATGAGTCAAGGGTTCGCCTTCATGAGTTTTTAAATTTGTCCCTATAAAAGAGATGTCTTTGACTCCTTGATCTATTGAACTGTCATTGAAGTGTAGCATCTCATATAAATGCCTTTCTATGTGAGGAAAGTCTGGTGTTTGATTCATAATAAAACCAATAAAACCTCACTAGTAATTAGAGAAATCTGAATATCGTGCCAGAGAATTATGAGTTTTGGTATCACTGCAATGTTACGGAAGGTTACAAGATGTATTGTCTTCTGAAACTAAGAAACACCAAGGATAGAAACTAAGAAATGTTTCATTTCAACTGTGAGCTACAAATTCTCCTTTATTGAAACTTGTCTTTCTTTGATCAAGAGAGGAGTTCCTGTTTAGTCATATCTAAGTGACCTTGAGCGAGGTCAATCATTCAGCCTCCATGTCTTTATTGCTAAAAAAAGAAAAAGCAATTATGATAGGGGAAATGTCTTGTAAGAATCTGCAATGAAGTGGATTAGTTTGTGGGCATGTGTACAAAACACATGTAAACTACTCTGGACATTAAACGTGTGTACTGTCTTGTTATCCCATTCTACCGTGTTTCCCTGAAAATAAGACAGGGTCTTATTTTCTTTTGATCCCTGAAATAAGTGCTTGGCCTTATTTTCGGGGAGGTCTTATTATTTTTGAGGTGCAGGAGCGTGGTCACCTCATGGCTACTGCTGTGTTGCGCTGCTGTGGCAGAGCAAGACAGCCACTCGTCAGCTGTTTGCCCCTGAGGCTAAGGTCACCTCCCTGTTCTTCGCTAATGGCTTTTGCAGCCGCCATTAGTGTGACAAAAAGGGATGTGGCGGCTAGGGTTGCAGGAGCAGCCATTAGGTAAGGGCATGTGGTGTGTGTGTGGAATGTTCTCCCTCCCTTCCCCCCTGGCCTCACCGCCTCACCTCCTCACCTCATGTTGTTTGCGCATCAAGCAGCCAGAGCAAATGGCAAATGCTTGCATTTAAATATTTTTGGGGAGGGCTTATTTTTTGGGGGAGGGCTTATTTTAGTGCATGCGCTTAAAAGCCTGATTGGGCGTCTTATTTTGGGGGAAACAGGGTATGTATCTTTTTAACATTCTGAACACCCCTAAGATTAAGCTTTATGAATGTAGAATGATGGCTCATTCAAGCTAGTGGGAACTGAAATTCCACATCAGCTTGGCACAGCATGTTTAACTCCTGAGAAGCTGCCAATGTTGGCTAAGAAGCCATGCAGGATGAGGATACAGAATGGCAGATACATTGGTTTAATATGTAATGAGAACCAGTTGAAAAGCTTACTTCTTAGCTTTCTCTCCTAACTCCCTCTGCAGGCCTAAATACTACTGCAAAAGTTCTTCCAACGACCTAATATGAATGTTGAGGGAAACAGGCAGGGAGAGAAGGCTGGTGGTCTTAAGAATTCATTAGTTCAGCAATTCAACCTTCATCGACTGAATGCCTTCACTAGAATACAGCCCATTGTTTGGTTGAGTCCAAATGTTTCTTAAGGCTACAATCCAAAACAGATTCATTCAGATAAAGCCGCATCGGATACTGAACTTTATTCTTAGTAAGTATGCACAGGAGTGCACCATAGATGAATTGTTGATTACTCCAATTGGATTAACTCTGTTTATGATATTTCTTGGAATTCATTTTTGGGATAAAATAATTTAATAAATACATACTGTGATGTATTCCCAGGTGGCTGTAGATTTTCCTTATTAAAAGAGATCTGTCCCATATTGACCAAATACTTGAATGCTTAAAGTGACCGTGAAGTTCTGTATTTATGATTTTCCTCCAACTTTTCTTTCTTCTAAACATTTTTTTGGAAATTGAAATTATATGCTTCCTTACTGAAGAGTAAGCCCCTGAACCTAATGAAGATTACATCTCAGGAGGCCTGCATTGTAAATCCTGAGAGGTTCTTTGTTGGACTGCTTGACAAATCTATCAGCAGGGATTCAAAATAATGTCTTCATACAATCACTTTGAAAATGCTTACTTAAAAGCTCTAGATTTGCTTGATAGCATTTCAGGCAATTGCTCATAGTGGAGTCTTAATTGCCATTTCAAAGAATTACTCCTGGTACAACAGAATGCAGTTATTCCATTATAAATGCAGTACTGTATACCATTTATATTAATAGCTACTGACACAACACAGGAAATGTATGCAATCTGTAACTCTTGGGTTTCATAAGGCCTCTGTTTTGCTTTAATGAGGCCCTTGACTTATATAGACAGTATTTGCAGGTGTTAAATCTAAGGCTTTTAAAAGAAATGTTTTGTCATCAGAAACAGAAAGAAGAGGTGATACAACCCATATTTGTATATATCTCTCCACTGTCTGTTTCAGCCTGCCCTCCCCACCAGGGTGCTCTCCCCAGCAGGTTACCTTTGAAAGAATTTAGCTTTTGCCAAATAAAATGTTGACTACTCAAAATAAATATAAAACTGAATAGCATTTCTGAACTCCGTGCTACATGGAAACTATTGTTTTATTATTGTATTCATTAATTGCTACTGCTCATAGTTTCAAAGCAAAGTTTATTGGAAAGATTGAAATTAGCAGGAAGAAGAAGTTAAGATAAACAATTTATTATTATTATTATTTTAAGAAATGGGATCATATTGGTTAAATAATCAATGGGTAACACCAGAAATTCAAAACATGCAAAGGTATGGGGATGAATCAATGGCTTTTAGGTTAGGATATATATGTATATATAGATAAATATATATATAGTGGTTAGTTTTACTAGAGAAGAAAGGCAAATGTTTCACTCACTTTCACTAGTCTCATACTCCATTTCTACTTCTGTTTTTCCTCCTCTCCTTCTGGTTCTTCTATGCTCTTTAAAACAAATCCAAGGATCATTTCAACTTTAGCTGAATGGCAACGACTAAACTAAAATATGACATTTTTACATGTAGCAATCAGTACATTTTAAAAACTTAACAAATAAGAAAAAAGTCCATGAATGCAATTTAGTTTAATTTTAATCATTTATCTGATTGGTGCCCTCTCCTATAAGGTACATGTGTGCGCGCACACACATACACAGACATACCAAGCAGTGAATCCATTCTGTCCATTCCAATTAGTTTAAAGACAATACTTTCTCCAAGTCACAAATCTGTATGACAAGCAGAAAACAAAGTTTAAGAGGAAGGAAGATATCCCTGCAAGGATAATGGCATCCTTCACAACAGGGAACAGATCCATCCATCATTTGGGATTTTCTTCTAGTACAGCTAAAGTCAGCCACAATTCAAATGAGGCAATTCTTTGACACAAGATCTGCTAAACAATCAGACAGCTCCAAACCTAGAGAAGCTAAATGGGCATCCCGTTCCCATCCCACCCCACCCCTCACCTGATATTGACATACTAAATTAATGAAAATTCTGTGTAGCAAAAAACCAATTTATTTTTGCTTTTAAGCAGGGTTGGGATTCAAAGATTTTAGCAAGGGGTTCTCTGTCTGATTGCTGAGCACCATGACAGGTTTTTTTTTCCCCCTCCCCAGACGCTGGAGGCTTTCCTTGAACCTCTGGGAGGGCGAAAACGGCCTCCCCAGGCTCCGGAGGCCCTCTGGCGATTGGAAACGGGCCCGTTTCTGGCCTTCCCAAACTTCCAGTAGGCCTGTTTTTCACCCTCCCTGAGCCTCCATGCACGCCTGTACTTACCTGCATCCAAAACAGGCTGTGTGGGGACTCCTGGGAAAGGAGGGGCAGGGTGGACGGGGCCAGCCAGGAGTGGTATTTGGAGGTTCTCTGAAGTGCACATAATTTTAGCTAGCGATTCTCCCAAACTCCCAGTCCATTTTAAGGAACGTATTTCACAGTGGTTAAAAAAATTAATAGGGTATAAGTAATTTGGCGGTCCCTATGCGCTTAAAACATATTGCTTAGCATTTCCTGCTTTGAATTTTGTATGGTTTGAGTTGAGGTGGAGGGAAACAGATTGTAACATATCATGATTTAAAATGTTTTTGCTATAATACACGTAAGATATTTTCTCCCAACTGGAAGGAATTCTTCACTATCATACCATTGTTACTGTTTAAGGAGGAAATGGCTTGAAAGTGAATATGGTACTTGCCTAAAAATAAGCTCCATTTAATTCATTGGGGATTATTTCTGAGTAGAAATAAACGGTTCTCTCAAATATTCTTTTCTTCTCAGAGGGAAAGTAAGACATAAATCAAATTTATTTGAATTAAAGAAACAAGTGTTATACAGATGTTCCTTGCTTATCAATCCCAATTGGGGGTGGTGATTCTGTCTCTAAATTCTGCAGTTGCTGTGAAAAATCCTGTGATTATCTTGGACTTATGATGTCACTTCTACTTCCATCTATATAAATAAAAATGTAAAATAGTTTGTACGAATCCACTAATCTCAAAAAGTACTGGGCCGATTTAAACGAAACTTTCAGACAACGTAGCCAAGGACTTCCAATAATAGAATAGCTAATCATTTTGTGCCTAGCACACATGTGTTGTGTACAAATTACACACAAAAAAATGTACTCACTGAAATGTGATTTAACATCCCTGTAGCCACGCCCATCAAACTGCTTTTCAACTGTCAGTGTTGGAAAAGGCCTCATACGGCGGCCTCTTGGGGCCAAAAGGGCACAGAGGATAGCAAACTCCCAGGTGGCCCATAGAGGGGGGGGGGAGAAATTCTGCTCAGGACTGTTCTCTGAGGTAAAAAAAACGGAGGCAAGCAGCTGCTTTAAACTGTTTAATACGGACTCAACCAAACTGTAACAAAGAATCACCCATCTGACAGCAAATACAGTTTAATAAAAGAGGGACTAGGGAAGACATGATAGCAGCCTTCCAATATCTCAGGGGTTGCCCCAAAGAAGAGGGAGTCAAGCTATTCACCAAGGCACCTGAGGGCAGAACAAGAAGCAATGGGTGGAAACTAATCAAGGAGAGAAGCAACCTAGAACTGAGGGCAAATTTCCTGGCAGTGAGAACTATTAACCAGTGGAACATCTTGCCACCAGAAGTTATGGATGCCCCAACACTGAAGAGAGAAGAGACTGGAAAGCCATTTGTCTGAAACGGCATAGGGTCTCCTGCTTGAGCAGCAGGGTTGGACTAGATAACCTCCAAGGTCCCTTCCAACTCTGCTATTGTATTATTGTATTACAGTAGGTAGGTAGATAGGGGAATAGAGAGACAGGGAGAAATACAGTTTAATAAAAGAAATACAGTTTAATAAAAGAGGGACTAGGGGAGACAGGATAGCAGCCTTCCAATATCTCAGGGGTTGCCACAAAGAAGAGGGAGTCAAGCTATTCTCCAAGGCACCTGAGGACAGGACAAGAAGCAATGGGTGGAAACTAATCAAGGAGAGAAGCAACTTAGAACTGAGGAGAAATTTCCTGACAGTTAGAACAATTAATCAGTGGAACAGCTTGCCTCCAGAAGTTGTGAATGCCCCAACACTGGAAGTCTTCAAGAAGATGTTGGATAGCCATTAGTCTGAAATGGTATAGGGCAGTGATGGCTAACCTTTTTTCGCTCACGTGCCAATAGCAGGGGGAGTGCAGGGGCGATGTGCACAGGTGTGTCACATCCATAATGCTATGTGCATGACCACCTGCATTTGGCATGCTTTTTACGTCATCCCCAGGCTCCAGAGGGTTTATAGGAGCCTGGGGAGGGTGAAAACAGCCTTCCCCCACCTCCAGAGGGCAAAAAATGGCCTCAAAAGAAGGCCTAAATCAGCTGGCCATGGCACACATACAAACTGAAGCTGACAGGGCAATGCCTCGAGTGGCCTAAGAAATGGTTCCGTGTGCCACCTGTGGCACCCGTGCCATAGGTTCGCCATCATGGGTATAGGGCTTCCTGCCTAGCAGGGAGTTGGACTAGATGACCCCCAAGGGATAGATAGAGAGGCAGAAATAAGGTAGGTATGTAGGTAGGTAGGTAGGTAGGTGGATAGATGGATAGATAGATAGATAGATAGATACAAAGAAAGAAAGAAAGAAAGAAAGAAAGAAAGAGACAGTAGGTAGGTAGGTAGGTAGGTGGAGAAAGGAAGAAATATAGTAGGTAGGTAGGTAGGTACATAGGTAGGGGGATGGATAGATAGATAGGGAGAAATACAGTAGATAGGTAGGTAGAGGGATAGACAAAGAGGGAGAAATACAGTAGGTAGGCAGGTAGGTGGATAGGGGGATAGATAGAGAGGGAGAAATACAGTAGGTAGGTAGGTGGAGGGAGAAAGCAAGAAATAACAATAAGTAGGTAAGTAGAGGGATAGACAGAGAGGGAGAAATACGGTAGGTAGGTAGGTGTATAGATAGCGAGAAATACGGTAGGTAGGTAGGTAGAGGGATAGAGGGGGGGAAATACAGTAGGTAGGTAGGTAGATAGATAGAGGGGAAAAGAAAGAAATACAGTAGGTAGGTAGGTAGAGGGATAGAGAGAGGGAGAAATACAGTAGGTAGGTAGGTAGAGGGATAGAGGGGGGAAATACAGTAGGTAGGTAGATAGAGGGAAAAAGAGAAATACAGTAGGTAGGTGGGTAGAGGGATAGACAGAGAGGGAGAAATACAGTAGGTAGGTAGATAGGGGGATAGATAGAGAGGGAGAAATATAGTATGTAGGTATGTAGGTAGGTAGAGGGATAGAGGGGGGGGGAATACAGTAGGTAGGTAGGTAGAGGGATAGAGGGGGGAAATACAGTAGGTAGGTAGGTAGATAGAGGGAAAAAGAAAGAAATACAGTAGGTAGGTAGGTAGAGGGATAGACAGAGAGGGAGAAATACAGTAGGTAGGCAGGTAGGTAGATAGGGGGCTAGATAGAGAGGGAGAAAAATAGTAGGTAGGTAGGTAGGTAGGTAGGTAAGTAGAGGGATAGAGAGGGGGAAATACAATAGGTAGGTAGGTAGGTAGGTAGGTAGAGGGAGAAAGAAAGAAATACAGTAGGTAGGTAGAGGGATAGATAGATAGATAGATAGATAGATAGATAGAGAGAGAGAGAGAGAGAGAGAGAGAGAGAGAGAGAGAGAGAGAGAGAGAGAGAGAGAGAGAGAGAAATACAGTAGGTAGGTAGGTTGGGGCTTATATGGTGGTTGGGTGTATGTGTGCAGGTGTAGATCTATACACAGATTGGTTGGCCATTTAACCAGACTGGGCCACAGCAACGCGTGGCCGGGTATAGCTAGTTGTAAATAAATCGACATGGTTGTTAAGGAGGTATTATGGAACTGGGACTTGCAATTCCACTTTCACATTTTCCATTAATTCTGTTTGTTGCTATGCTGATTGTGTAGATCACAAATGGTGATGATGTGAATGTGAGATTCTGCAATAGAATGTGATGACTGTAGCCAAGCTGTTTTCTTCCAACCATTGTTACTTTCAATGGTTGCTAAACAAGGCAGTTGGTAAATGAGGACTAGAGTACTAGAACAATGAAAGCCAACATACTATTTCAATTCTATCCATAATAAGATGATTTGCTGAATGGAAATGAAACAAATGTGATTTTTACTGCATATGTGTTGTGACCATCCCACCAGAAATTAGTTTCAATCTTAGCTTGCATAGACCACAGACTTCAGTTACAGATATCCATTGAGTGCCTCCACTTTGCTCAACCTCATCTTTAGCTGTCGATATTGTCCTCCCTCCTTTGGTGAGATATTGTTTGGGGCATTACACATCCTCTTCACAATCTGTTTTACTTGTTACCTTCTGGGAGGAGGCTTCGTGCTCTGCCTCTGAAGCAGAACATCCAGATTCGGTACACACACACACAACACACGTGTGTGTGTGTGTGTGTGTTTATATAACATGTGTACATGTGTCTTATGTATTTGTACATTTTTGAGAGCAGGCAACAGAACTTCATTTTTAATGTGCTTCAGTGTGCCCACAGTAGAAAATGACAATAAAGGTTATCTATCTGTATGTAATGAGAGGATGGCACTGCCCATGGTTTTCTGCGAGGTGCATTCTTGGCATATAATAAAATCAAGAGGATGTCTCTGCCGAGAGCAGGTTGTTGATTCTAATATCTTCACTTAAAAATATGCAGCTAACTCTTTTCAAAAAGTACATACTCAGCTCAACTTGGAGAGAAAACAATTTTCAGATAATAGCCAATAACAGTGAAATTGTGTCAATAATTGAGTCTGTCAGAGTTCATCTCAGTTGTTGTTCAATTTCTATAGTGGAGGCTATTTTATACAATGTTCCAGTGGGAATGACATTGAACATTTTTAGTTTTTCGATTCACAGATAAACGTACTGTGCTGTGAGACTGAAGATAGTCCAAGCCTTCACTGAAATAGCTTCTTCTTATTGAACTTTATCAATAAAGAAATGTGATAGAAACTTTACGCATATATAAATTAAAATGTTTTTATATTTATGCCTGGAGTTGGAAAAAAAAGAAGCCATGTAGCAGGGGTGGGTTCCTGCCAGTTCTAACCTGTTCTATAGAAGAAGTTCCACAAATCTAAAGTGCCGTTTATAACTGGTTCCAGCTCCCTCCACCTGCCCGTCCGCACATCATCAAGATGAAGAGCCAGAGGAGGAATTCTGGGAGTTGAAGTCCACAAGTCTTAAAGCTGTCAAGTTTGAACACCCCTGGGGTTTATTTTCTAAAGGGTTAGGGGTGCAAGGGTCTTGTAACTTAACAGCTTTAAGACTTGCGTGCTTCAAATGCCAGAGTTTCTGAGCCAACATTTTGGTTGCTAAGCAAGAGAGTTGTTAAGTGAGTTTCACCACATTTTACAAGTTGGCCATGCCCACCCAGTCACATGATTGCCAAGCCACTCCCACTCGGTCACATGGCTGGCAAGCCACTCCCACCCGGTCACATGGCCAGCAAGCTACTCCCACAAAGCAGGCCACACCTACAGAAGAGGTTCTAAAAAATTTCAAAACCCACCACTGCCATGTAGTAATTCTTTGGAAAGACTGTCAGGGTGAGGATGAACAATTAGTCACGAATTTTCTAAAAAAAAATTCACTATTACAGGAAATATAAATGGGGGAATAGACATGCTGCAAAAGGCCCCATTCAATGCAGTCAGGCACCTATGTTTTTATTAATAATCACCTCGTGTAATATGTATGTATTACAGTTATATACCAAGTGCATAATTACAAAAGAGTAAGATTATACAGTTCTGCCCA
Organism: Rhabdophis nuchalis; assembly: GCA_039707465.1. Classification (NCBI taxonomy): domain Eukaryota; kingdom Metazoa; phylum Chordata; class Lepidosauria; order Squamata; family Natricidae; genus Rhabdophis; species Rhabdophis nuchalis. The sequence goes on from CM077643.1 coordinate 238,004,929, forward strand.
ATCTTTTTCAACCAGAAACTGGCAGTTTACTTGACTTGGATCCATGAAATTAAGCATTCACAGGCATCTATTCATTACCAATAAGTCATCATGGGGCCAGCTCCCTTTCTGCCTCCCAAATCTTGTCATCTTTGGAAGATTCTCTGGAACAGATTGGATTAATGCAGTGCAGCAGAAGGAGAGAAAAGGAAAGTCCAGATGCATGACATATGATACTCCCCTAGCATATCATGTAACCCATCAATGTCATAAAATTAAAAATAAAACAAATAAGGGCTATTTCTTCGGGCTCTCTAGCAATCTGAAATGCCTCCTTCCTGAAACTGGAAGTAGGTCAGTTAAAGCATTAAAAAAATTATGGTTAATTTATAGGTGGTAAAATCTTTTTCAACTTTAGCTTGACTTGTGAAGACTTCATGGAGGTGCCTATGTTGTTTTCTTGGCAGGGGATAGAAAATGGTTTCCTGACTTTAAGAAAATTTTGGCTTCCCAACCTGGTTTATATCTTCAGAATTCTCTGGAACCCTTCCATCTAACTAATCTGCTTAATTTCAGAGCCTAGACAAGATCAGCCATTACTGCCACTTAATCAGACATTTATTAATGTAGAAACACAGATCATCTTGGATATTTATCTTCATTTCTTGGGTTTAAAATATCTACCCTAACATTTAAAATACAATTTGGTAAATTAAAAAAATAGTATGTGGGTGATTTCATGTGGTTGTGTATTCAAATTATTTTATAAAATAATTGAAATTTAGAAGCATAGATTTTATAATTTACTCCTGCTGTTTGAAAGTGCTTCATATCTATGTGCAGAAAATAAGAATAAAAAGTTCTATATAATACTCTCTGAAGCAATAATGAATGACAAAATTTAGGGAAATAATCATGGGCAGGGGGGGAGGGGAGAAATCAGCAGTAAGAGCAATAAATTCAGCAATTTAGAAAATAAATTCTTCTATGAGTGCTAAGAAGAAAATTGGAATTTGACTTCCAGAGTAATTATTCCTATTTACAGAGTAGCATTGCAAAGCTTGGAGTTTGTAATTATTTTGTTTTCTTTTCATCCTCTTTAATTCATGAACTTTGAGCAAATGGTTGTACATACTCAGTTGCTGCAATTTTTCAATTTCTTTTATCATCTCACAATATTTATTAAGTTCAAAAGCATAAGTGAACTGATTCAATCACAGCTTAAATGGGATAGTGATACAATTGCTTAAATTATCCTATACTTATATATTTACCGTATATGCACAATTTTGTTATAAAGGATGGGTGAATCTATCAATTACTGTTTCTTATTTTTGCAAATATGTCAAGTTTGGTTTATTGTACTTATTTTAACATTTTCATGAAAATGATTGTATATTAAAGTGCTCATTTCTGTAATAATACACATTTTGTTTACAATGTGTTTATATTATTATTGCAAATGGTTTTCCTAAATTTTGTGCATTTTTGTTTCATATTTCCATGGAGTTTGGTAAATTATACTGTAATATTTCAACTGCAAATTTCAGGCAGTAATAAAGTGGCCGGCACAATGTAAAGTAGGATAAATTTAGACCATGAAATCAGAGAAATATGCTCATACATCCAAAATATATTATTAGCTTTCTCAACAAAAGAATCTAATTATTAGAGGAGTCTTTCTAATAATCATATTCTTCTATTGAAAAAGCAATTAATGAAAATATGATAAAAATAATAAGAATTTTCCCAAACCATTCAGTGTGACTGTAAGGTTAAGGAACTTAGTTGTTAAAAAGACAACTATAAAGATACCATCATATCTGATGGTTATTTTTATTGTTACTCATTTTATCTTGTTGTTTAAGTGTTGTTAGCTGCTCTGAATTATGAATTTGAAATAAGTGGTCACATAAATTGAAATACCACTTTTCACGTATTTATCACTCTTTTTTAAGATGTCACATCTCTTTATACTGTTTTCCACATGCAGAATAAATGAAAGTTATTTGTAAAGTTATTTATAGATATTATTTTACAAGAGCTATAGTTCTGTTTTAACTGACAATTAATCCCAGAATTAAAGTACTGTAGGACACTACTTTAAAGTCTGAAGAAGATAAATGTGATCCTTTTTAAAAATAAAACAAGCAGTTACAATCCATGAAATTGTCTTTATTTATAGCATTCCACTTGACCGTGGAAGAACTTGTCAGAACTTTTAAAACTAACAAGAAAAGTTATTGACAATATATATTCCAGTTACATACATATTTAATGTTGTTTTATTATAATCATATTCTTACTATCAAGTGTTATATATTTATTTGCCTGATCTACAAGATTTATGGCAATCAAGACAATGATATTTTTCCTCATCGTGTTCTTAATATGTCTTTGGAAATGCAGAACATCACTTACAGACAGCTTTTCATGGCCTAATCCTATCATCGGAGTCATCTTTACAGATTTCTATTTGAATTTAGCTTTGATTCACTTTGCCAGATGGTACAAGATGAAACACAGGAGCTCAACACAATGGTTGACCTATTTATTCAGCCCAACAATCTGCTGCTTAATACTTGGTGAGAGCCTAATTTAAACAAAGAACTTTACTTACCTACCGTAATGTACTTTCACACTGAATGATAGACTACTGTGCAAACATGAAAATTAAATGAAAACTTTTTTTATTACAGCAACTTAAGGGCCCAAGAATGCCTAACAGTCTCCCTCGTTATCCTGAGGAAAGTGCCCTTGAGATGAATTATAAGTTTGCTGGGTATAGATAGAATTCTTAGATATACTTGTTAGCCTTTTGTCTTCCTAACAAGAAGGATAAGAGAAAAAAAAAGATGAACACAAAGTATACTTTGGCTTTTCTAAGATTCATTATCCATCTACAGAACTAGTGTTTCAATCAGGTCAAGACTATTTTTAAGGGTAGCGTAGGGACCAAATTCAGCTCATGCTCTGAATTCCAAAAGGAGCCAATGTACTATTCCTGATAACAATGCAGTTTGAAAAAATCATGGCCTCAAGAATTCTTATATGTTATCAAATCACTGTAAAAACCATTATGGTTATAGAAAGGCAGTCCTGTAAATGGCCAGGGAAAGATCATAGCGTGATATGTTCAGTGGTGTTCTTAGGGCACCAGGCCCAAGGGGGCACCACAAAGTTGAGAAAGAAAAAAAAAACAATGAAAATGTGTACAGCATATACAAAGGAGGGGGGCACCAAGATTTGTCAAGGCTTAGGGCACCAGTGAGCCGTAATACACCACTAGATATGGTCCCTGGTACAATATATACTTTATAGGCTCACTCCTCCAGAAAAGTTGCCTTCATTCTCAGGAATGAAGCTTGAAATTTTATTTTGCCTGAGAAATTAAAACGAATCACAGCTGGTCCAGTGGTAGCTTAAAGAAACATAATTAAAAGTCAAGCCAGAACACTTGTCTCCATAAACATCTGCATATAATGTAAAACAAAATTGATTCTTCAGTGCAATAAAGTTTATGTCACATTTATTTAGGTGTAGCCTTATTGAGTAGGAAACTATCATTAATTAACATTATTATTAAAATTATCTTTCACTTCCTTCTGTGTACTCCTTATTTACTGTCCTCACCCATTCCCACCTATTCATGAGAAAGAGTGTATGTGATAAATATACCTTAGCCCGAAGTATCTAATATTGTCTACTCTTTGAAAAGTTATGCAATCATGATTTTTTATTCATCTTGTCACAGAATGCTTTATTACATTTGCTGCAATCAACCTGCAGACGACTGCCTACAGATTCAAAATTGCTCAGTGTCATCAATCAAAGCGGGTATTTTGATGTGATATGAGGCAGTTGTATAGCTTATTATTTATAATTTACCAAATCAGACATCATCCATATGCAGCGGTCAAAAGGTCTTGGTAAACATACAGAATTTTACTTTACCGGGTTATAAAAATTGATGACGAGGGTTTGCATCTTATATCTACAAATGCATGGCCTCTGTTCAGCTAGATCACAGGTGGGAAATCTGCAATCTGCAGCTGTTCTTAAAATGCAGTTATATATGTAACATTTCCCCAACCCTGAATTAGACGCTGTGCTTATTTTTCTTACTTGAAGGCACAAAGTTTTTATATTGGCCAAAATAGGCCTGGAATTTTGTCCACCACCACGAGGAACTATACACAGAGAAGAGTGAAACCATTTCTCCAAAGAAGCTGCAGTTTTGGAGCTTGTGAAAACATCCATCCCTTTGCCTCACAGATTGCTCTTCTTTTGATTGATTCTTGTTTTTAGTATTTTCAGTGTTCTCAAACGGAGACAAAATGATGTTTATTTTGTTGAAGAGGAGACTGCGGAGGAAGGAATGTGATTCTAAGTACAGCTTCAGATAAAATGTCACTGGAGAAAAGGAAAACATGATTGATGCCAATTTTCAAGTAAGAGAATGACAATTCAAAATATTTTGTGTGCGCATGCCAAAGCTACTAATTTTCTTCTCCATTGAACTTAGCTGCTAATTGCTATTGTCAAAAAGAAATTGTAAAAATCTCATGCCAGTCTCAGTAAATCTGAAGCATGTCAAATGAAAATAGGGGTGGGAGGGGAAAAAATATTGATGTTTTTTCGGGATGTGATTTGCTTCAGCAACAGAGATGTGACATTTAAGTTAATGTGCAATTTACCATGAAAGAACAGTAGTCTTTTACAAACTCCAGATTTGTTCTGAGCAAAGGGTTGTCAAGAAAGACAGACAAATCCTTATGGACTGCTTCTTTTAAAATACTGAATTCAATGAGCGATTTTGAGTAATTAAATGAATGTGAATTCTAATATAAACTAAATTTGATCCATACCTGCCAGAACTAATGTGTAAATCAGAACCAAGGGTGTAATCCTCTCCTTAGCCTTCCTCAGTTAAGAAGGCCAAACTAGCCACTTACCTGAAAATAAATAATTCAGTGGATTCAGATATAAGTACACCTACATAAGGGTGTACATTATGTTATCCATCATTTTTTACATTTTCAAATTGTTCAGCTACCTCATAATATATTGAAATGTCTTTATCAATCTTCAGTATAAGAAAGAATAGATTACTGTAGAATGGCACTGAACCTTGGGATTCTATAGCAAAACTAGCCTTCTGGACACATTTAGAAATGTGCATTTTGAGAGGAAGTATTTGGAAATGCAGGTGTAAATATATAAATATCTTGTCAAGTTGGTTCTTTCACTTAATTGTTTAAAAGGAAGAAACCACAACTGACAAAACAGTGGATGGGGAAAGAATAAAGAATTTATATCTTCTATGAAGCCCTCTAGGTCTCCACTAATGAACAATAAAAAGATGAGGAAATCTTGCAGCAAATATAATTTAAACCAGGGGTCACCAAACTTTCGGACAGCAGGGACCACTAAATTCATAATTTTAAGGACCACTAATATGATCTGCCTAATGACTGGGTGGGTGGGTGTGGCTAGGTGGTCATGTGACTGGGTGGGCATGGCCAACTTGATATCAGTCATGTCAAGGGGTGCCTCACCAGCCTCTACTCTCCCCTCCCCTCCCAGCCCTCCTCCCCTGCCCACTCAGGCTCCTTAGGGGCCTAACAGGGAGCAGTTATTGGAGCTAGGCAGACACCATGAGAAAGAGTTGGCAAAATAGTTGGCTCAGTTCAAATTGGATCTGACCGAGAAGAAGGCTCAGCAGAAGCACCTCACTGAGGACTACGAGCATAGGCTTTCGAAGCAGAGAGAAGACCTGCAGGAGTGCAAGGCCAGGTGCCAGCACCTGGAGGCTCACTGGGCTAAGATGGTCAGCCAGTTCCAGCCCATGATACAGTCCCACTGGGACAAGGCCCTCTGGCTCTTTGCCCTCCAGCCCTCCACTTCCCTCCAGCCTTCACCCAAACCCCCGCACCAGGAGGCTGAAGCAGACCCTAAGTCAGAATTTCTGCCCCCTCCAACCTGCACAAAAAGACCCTGAAGGGGGAGACTCTCTGCAGCAACACAAGCGTTAATTGCATGTCCCTGTCCCAGGGGCAGTAGTTAGAGGATCCTTGATTTCGTGCAATATAAAAAATGCAAATAATTTTTCTGTGGACCACCAAAATTTTCTCACAGACCACCAGTGGTGCATGGACCACCGGTTGGTGACTGCTGGTTTAAAGACTCACTGAAAATTATCAGTATTTCTACACAAAAATATAAATTATAGATACAGAAATTACAGTATTCCATCTTTTTTTTCACCTAAAGATGCTACAAATCAGAAAGTGCTTAACCAATCTCTTGAAATCTATATATAACTCCAAGCTTTTGGTCTTGTTAATTGTAATGGGAAATCTAATACTAGGTATGGATACAGGAGAGAAGATTAGAATATAGACATAGACAAAAAAAAAAGCTTAAAATCTAGGTTAAATTTTATATGAGATTCAACTGTAGAACTTGCTCCCTTTCAAATTTAAAAATGATAGGGGAAAATGTTCAAACCAAGGTTTAGGTCAGTGATGGGTGCCATAGGTGGCACGCGGAACCATTTCTTAGGGCACGCGAGGCATTGCCCTGTCAGCTGCAGCACGCTTGTGTGTGCTGGCCAGCTGATTTAGGCCTTCTTTTGAGCTCCTGAAGCCTCTGGTGCACAATCTCCCTGCGCTCCCCCCGCTTTTGGCACGCGAGCCAAAAAAGGTTAGCCATCACTGGTTTAGGTTATTATAATGTCAAGACATAAAGTCAGCAAGGTTACAGAGGACATCACCTTTTATATATGTCTGCTACTACATACATATCTGAAAATAAACTAAGGCTATCTTTAATACGAACACACCAAGAAATAGGAAGATGTTACATGGTTTCCATACAGCCTTATATTCAATAGTGATTTTGATTTTGGCATCTTTATGAGTTGCCCTTCGAGATTTTTGGAACATAGATTTCTTTCCCTTTCTATGTTTTGCTTCTGCCAAAAACAACTGTTATAAGTACTTTCATACACACAATCTGTCTCCTTTCAAAGGCTATTGTTATTAAGCCAATGTTTCATGTATATTTGGTATATGCTGCAGTTTTGCATGTTATCCTAAGATGATGAAACACAGGCTATTTACTGAACACATTTTTCAATTAGGCTGGTTTTGTTTTATTTCTTCATAATTACCTAGAGATGGAATCATTAGCTTGTCACATATGAAACAGAGCTAGAATAAATGTCTTGATGGAACTTGATCAAAGGGACGTAACCATTAAGTAAATGAATTTAGAATGCAGCCTTTTGGCAATTAAGTCTATCTGTTTTTCTTCACAGCAATTAATATGACAGTATGTGGTTATTAATATCTACTGCTGACTAATATGTTCAGAGTGGCCACCATCTATTATTTAAGGTATTTAAAATGTAATACAAACAAGTAATAATATAAAACAGACCATATATTAACAAAGTAAAAATCACTGTACCATACCCTCAAATTGCACACTAAACCCCACTGAAAGGTATCTTTAGTTTCTGAAGGGGGAAGTTCTGATCTGTGATTTGCTTCTGGATCAAAATATGATCACAAAATATGATCACACCAGAAATGTCTTGCTAGTATTTAGAAGTGATGCTGATCCTGCTTAGACATCTATCCAAGTAGGTCATTGTTAAAATAATCTGAGTATTAGCAACCTTAAAAATCATCACAAGCGCTTTAAATAAGACCAGGAATTATAACAGGAAACTGATAAACCAGACAAAAGTTTGATATTAGTTCTATTTTCCATTAATAAATACCTCATGTCCCTCTTCAAATGTTTTTTATGAAGTACCCTATAACATTGTATTTTTTATCTTGAAAGTAATCAAATAATAGTGAGAAAGTTAATGGGCCCCATCATTCTACAGCCCTATTTGTTTTGTCCACAAGAGGAGAGGTAAATGATATAGCATTACCAATTGCAGAAATGCAGACTATGGCAATTAAGTTTTAGTTTAACTTTCTCTTTTTCTGCACAAGAATATAGCTATAAAACTTCTCAAGCAAGTTTTTGGGAAATGTTTCATTTACAGATAGTGGCCAAATTCAGTTTAAATTCACCCTCAGTAGTAATGAATCATTCCTGGAAAAAAGTTTCATAATTCGCTTCCTTTGGACCATTGACATCACTATGGTGTTAACAATCACCTGATTTTTATGGGATCTTTAAGACTGGCAGCAATTTTACTTTTCTTACTCGCAACAGCTGTGTTCTCTTCTCCAGAGAAAATGTTGCAAAACCTTCTAGTTACAGGTGATAGAGAACTAAGAAGATCACGCCATCAAAAATCTATTCCTTCTCTTTCAGACCTTCTGCATGAGGTCACAATGGTCAATTGTGTTTCTTCAGCTGGGCAGCATCAGTATGAGATCATAATGGCCCTTCCTCCATTCCAGACTGGGCAGACCTCTCTATCAATAGAGAACGAGACACCCTATGGGCATAATGTCTCTTCCTCTCTTGCTGAGGCCCATTTCCTCCCCAATGGGACCATGTAACATAAAGAGGAGTATTAGCTTCCAAATCATAGTGACTACCAATATGTCTCCCAATGAATCAGATAACAGCATTTATTTATTTATTTATTTATTTATTTATTTATTTATTTATTTATATTTATTTATTTATTTATTTATTTATTTATTTATTTATTTATTTAAATTTATATCCCGCCCTTCTCCACAGAGGACCCAGGGCGGCGTACAGGAAATTTAAAACATACCAATACAAAGATAAATATATAATTTAAAATAAATATTAAACAATCCTATCCTGTACTAAAACCAAATTTAAAATACCCAATTTAAAAACTTCCTAAATATGAGCATATGAGCAGGGAAGCAACAGCTAAAGAAGAGGTGGAAAGCAGGGGCCTCATATACAAGAAACTTTGATTTAGGAAGATTGGCTTTGGAACAGAAACAAATAACGAAGGTTTGGAAGCCACTTTAATACAACAAAGCACTATTTGGCCAGATTCAGGCAGAATTTGAGAAATAAACCACCAACCTGTAGGCAAGTTGAAACTCAGCTGGCTCTGGCATTCCAACATTGATAGGAGTGGGTATTCATCTTTCAAAAAATGCCCCACAGATCAGACTAAAAGCAAGATCAGGAAATAACAGGAGGTATACAGGTAACACACTGGGAAATGAGACTGGTATTGTTGAGCACTCCAGGACACTGGGATTTCCAGGTACGATGACAAATTTTCTTGTATCACTCATATGACAATTTGGACAGTCATTCTGACAGATGTGGCCTCAAAGTTCACACATATTCAATATGCACAGGCCTATTAGAAACCAAAGAGCATATCTACATAACCGTCCCTTTAAAAATAACTTCAGTCTTATTCTAGAAATGAAAAAGTGGTTTATTTGAATATGATAATTCACTCTAAACCCAAAGGGGTTCCTCTGGTACGCATTTAGTATGACATTTTAAACCTCCTCAAACATTCACGTACTCCTCCCCTAAGCAAATGTATACCAAGACAGAGTCAATTTGCATAGTATCTCTGTAGGGGAGTCTCAATGCCTCATTCGTGAAACCTTATTAATTGTTTTCTCTTCTTTTGTGAAAGCTACATAAAGCCTTCCGTTCTCAAGAGAGCAATCAGCAAATCTCTGGAGTAAGGAAACCATTTGAGATTGTCCCAAGAGGTATATTACAAAAGAGAGGACATCAAGGTTAATATAGTAAACAAGGAGGAACGGTGTGTCTTTTAGATTATAACATGTTACCAAGCTTAGTAAAGGTAACTTTTATAGCAAGTTTCGTCCCATTCAGATATGGGGTGCTTTCCTCCCCCCCCCCCCATCACAGTTTGATGAATGCTTTTAAGGTTTTTATTTGCGGAACTGCTTGTCTCGCATAATCTGTGCTCAGATGATCTGATCTGGCAGATTTGTCATACTCCAGTTTCTTTCAATTAAACGATGACAACTATCTGGTCTGCAAAAGTGCATCTTCTCTGTAGCCACACCAGTCCTCCAGAACAAAGCTTCCCCTGAGAGATGAAAGGCCCTCATTCTGCTGCTATTCAGAAGACCTGTGAAGACCAGACTCTTCATCCATGCCTTTAGGGAGGGAGAGTGAATTATGCACTTTTATCTCTTTGTTTCTACTACGTCCATTTTTTGTTAGTCTTCCCCTCTTTGCTTTTGTCTCTTGGTTTTTAAAGTATTTTTTAACCCGCCCAGAGTCATTGGAAGTGGGGGAGCATATAAATGTAATAAAAGGAATAAAATAAAAACATGTAATATGTGTACAGGTAGTCCTCAGCCTACAACCACAAATGAGCCTAAACTTTCTGCTGCTAAGTGAGACATTTGTTAAGTGAATTTTGCCCCATTGTACAGCCTTTCTTGCTACAGCTGTTAAGTGGATCACTGCAGTTGTTAAGTTAGTAACACTGCTGTTGAGTGAATCTGGCTTCCCCATTGACTTTGCTTGTCAGAAGGTCATAAAAGGTGAATTACATGACCCTGGGATACTGCAACCATCATAAATAAAAGTCAGTTGCCAAGAATCTGAATTTTGATCACATGATCATTGAGATGCTGCAATGGTCATTTTTTCCAGTGCCGTTGTAACTTCAAAGGGTCACTAAATGAACTATTGTAAGTTGAGGTCTACCTGTATATAGCAGGTAGCAGATATATAATTTTATTTAAATATCATGCCATTTTAGTGTAAAGGAAGGAAAGAAACTTGAACAAGACATTTTTAAAAAGAGATCGGTCTTATATACCATGCATATTTCATCGTTTGTTCTGGGTCAAACTGGATATTGCTGGTCTATGATGTTATTAATTTCTCATACATGTGGCAATTCTGGACAGTCATTTTCTCTTTCCATCAGAAATGTGAGCTCCCAGATTTATTTTTGCTTGTGTCCATATTTCTGTTCAGAAATTCAGGAACGGTTGACTGAAGTCATTTTTTTACAAGGGTCAGGTTCAACACAGCTAACAGAGATTTTAGATGGATTTTGCAAGATATCTATCAATAGTAAAATAATAAAGGAATATTCCCACTGCTCCTCATTCATACGGATGCAATTTCACCAGCATTCAATGTGTTAGAAGATTTAGAATTGTGAGTAGCTTAATAAATGGAAATCATTTTATGTTAAGAATGTAAACTTTTTTCCTTTCCCAATACCAATAATACATACACAAACGTGTTTGCTTTGAAAAATTAGTTAACATGCAGCTACTGTACATCAATTATTCATGCAAAAGAAATAGCTCAATGTGTGTTTGTTTAGAAATAACTTTATACATGTTCTGGCAGGAAATACTGAAATAAAATATATGAACTGGGCTATCTCCAAAAATAAAGGTCTGGAAATTGCCTTTGGTCCAAAATAGGACCAAGATAGATCTTTGAGGTACAATTTAAGATATGGGTAACAGTGAACAAATAAAATTATAGTAAGTAATGGGTTCCAATAGCCCAATTGATTTTTGCAAAAATGTAGATCCTGGAAGTCGTAGGAAAACCATGTGTACCAAATACAAATGAGAAATGAAATTTCTCATGACGCAGAATTAATTCCAAGTGTTCTAATTCCTCCTAAGATTACATTACATGCCTGAGTTTACATTGGCGGGCAATTCTCCCCATTTAAATATAAGGTCAAGAGATCACATTCAGTCTTGCAGAAAGCCTACATAAATGTATTTTATTTCATAACCTTCTTTCAGCGAAGGCTTATACTAGGTAAACAGAAAAGGAGTTACCCAGGCTACACATAACGTCATTTACTGCAATGCTTCAAACACAGCAAACAAAAGCAATGAAATAGAAAAGTGGTTACTCAGGCTACACATCACGCCATTCATTGAAACCCATATGACGTATCTAGCAAGAAATCAAGAGATCTACCTCATTCCAAAGGATTATAACCGAAATAGGAACCAGGCTAATTAAGAGATGCTAGGAATTCTTCTTCCTTTGAAGGGCCAAAATTTCTCCACTCATTGGCTTAAGGACAGTCCGTACTACAGCCAAGGTAAATGATTGATTAAAAAGGAGTTTCTAATTATTTCAGCTTACTTTCTTGGCAAGTCACCAATGAATTAGAAAATTCCGTAATAAAACAAGATGCTCTATTATTAACTTACAGAGCACCTTCCATTATGAAAATATATACGCGTGCACACTCTAACGTTCAAAGTACACAAAATGTGATGAGTATGTTTGGCCCCTCTGCATTTATTGTTATCCTCAAGAAGACGTCCCTGGACCCGGCATTATTAGAGAACTATCGTCCGGTCTCCAACCTTCACTTTTTGGTGAAGGTTGTTGAGAGTGTGGTAGCCCAACAGTTTCCGCGACACCTGGAGGAAGTTGATTATCTAGACCCGCGCCAGTCCGGCTTCCGACCCGGTCACAGCACCGAGACGGCATTGGTCGCGTTGGTTGATGATCTCTGGAGGGCGCGGGATAGAGGTTATTCCTCTATCCTAGTCCTATTAGACCTCTCAGCGGCTTTTAATACCATCGACCATGGTATCCTATTGCGCCGACTGGGGGGGTTGGGGCTGGGAGGCACCGTTCTGCGGTGGTTCTCGTCCTACCTCTCTGGTCGGTCGCAATATGTGTTGACGGGAGGGCAGAGGTTGACCTCGAGGCCCCTCGTATGTGGGGTTCCTCAGGGGTCGGTCCTCTCACCCCTCCTTTTCAACACATATATGAAGCCGCTGGGTGAGATCATCCGTGGCTTTGGGGTGGAGTACCATCTGTATGCTGATGATACTCAGTTGTACATATCCACCCCAGACCACCCCAACGATGCCGTCGAAGTGCTGTCCCGGTGTTTGGAGGCCTTACGGATCTGGATGGGTGGCAACAAACTCAAGCTCAACCCTGCCAAGACTGAGTGGCTGTGGTTTCCGGCACCCCGGTTCAGCCAAATTACTCCAACTCTGGCCATTGGGGGCGAAACACTGGCCCCCGTGGAGAGGGCGCGCAATTTGGGTGTCCTCCTGGATCCCCAGCTGTCCATGGAAGACCATGTGGCGGCCGTGGCCAGGGGGGCGTTTCATCAGGTACGCCTGATGCGCCAATTGCGCCCCTTACTGGACCGGGCTGCCCTCCGCACAGTCACTCAAGTTCTCATGACGTCCCGACTCGACTACTGTAATGCTCTCTACATGGGGCTTCCCTTGAGGTGCACCCGAAAGCTACAGTTAGTCCAAAACGCAGCCACGCGGGTGATTATGGGAGCCACTAGATGCTCCCACATAACACCGATCCTGCGCGAGCTGCATTGGCTTCCTGTGGTCTTTCGGGTGCGCTTCAAGGTCTTGACGACCATCTTTAAAGCGCTCCATGGCTCGGGGCCTAGTTATTTGCGAGACCGCCTCTTGCCCCATACATCCCTTAGACCGATACGCTCCCACAGAGAGGGCCTTCTCAGGGTGCCGTCGGCTGGACAATGCCGACTGGCGACACCCAGGGGAAGAGCCTTCTCTCTGGCGGGCCCAGCCCTTTGGAACGACCTACCCCCCGAATTACGCACCATCACCGACCTCCGCCTCTTCCGCCAATGTCTAAAGACATACCTATTCCAACAAGCCGGCCTAGCCTAACCTCCCATGGGAACTTTTAGATAGTTTTAAATTGGGTATTTTAAAATTGGGTTTTTAGCATAGGATAAGACGGTTTAATTTATATTTTAAATTGTGTATTTATTTTTGTATTCTGTATGTTTTTTAAATTTCCTGTGCGCCGCCCTGGGTCCTCTGCGGAGAAGGGCGGGATATAAATGTAAATAAACTAAACTAAACTAAACTAAACTTTTCCAGGATTTTAATTTTATTTTATCATATGGTTACACATCCCATGAAAATAACTTAACAGTATTTGGATTACTCAAAGATAATTTACGTGTAATGAATCAGAAATACTCATTATGCAGTTAAACGTAGCACACTTCCTTTTTTCCACCAAATTTTACCCACTCCCATGCTTTTAATATGATGAAGGAATTTGGAACTGTATTTATCAATTATTTTGAACTTTCTGATTTTCCAATTTTCCACTTCTATGCTACACTTAGTATACCTCACAATTACCTCCCCCACCCCCCCAAAAAAACCATTGTGGAATTATGCCCAGAGATCTTATCAGAGAGTATCATTTGTGGGTTTATTTATTTATTTATTTATTTATTCATCCAATTTCTCTGGCTTTCATCTCAAGTGATTCTAGATGGCAAACATTCATAAACTATATACTGCTGTAAGGTGTGTGTGGCTTGAGCATCTCCTGCTTACTATGAGGCATCTGGATTTCTAAATTCTCTGCTATTGAGGCAAATATATATGTCCAGAATAATGTTGCAGGATCCAGTTTGAGTCAATCACCAGGACCAGAGGTTTATTCTTCCTAGCTTTAGGACTTGTGCTGAACCCCATCCTCAGGGATCCTCTCTCTCTCCAGAATGTGTTCACTGGATTGTTCTGTGTGCATTATTTTTAAGGTGCCTGGTTGTTGATTGGGGTGTTGATGGTTGGCCATTAAGTCATTGAGTCTTCTTTCCCTGTGCAGCTGTGCCTTAGTTCCTAGGTAGCTGGTGGTAAATCAGCACTCCTATTGACTGACATGAGGCTGATTTCCCAGGCAACAAGCATTTGTCTGGCTATTTTTGTTCCTGCTCAGCCAACAATTTTAGTATCTGCAAAATTGAATGCATGTCCTTGTTCATTGCAATGAACTAATTCTAAATTCTCCTCTCATATATCTGCTGCGCTAGGATGAATCACTAAAGAACACTACCAGAGGAATCCTTCCCACCTTAGATCTACAGGAAAGAGGGGAGTGGCAATGCTTTTCCTCCAATAACCTGATCTGGCAGAGAGTTGTGCTTTAAGGCTGGATCCCTTTCCCAGAATGAACATTAATGGTTTATTCAGAATTCTAAATTTTTAAGTCAGAGACAAAGAAGAAAATTGAACTGAAAAAAGGAGAAGGAATAAACAGATTATTATTAAAGATATTAATCTCACTTATGTTAGTTCAGAGAGTACAGTAGATATTCTCTCAGTTCCTGGATCTCTCATAAACACATACACAAACCAAAAGATAGTCACAGAGCACAGCTTCCAATCCTTAAAATAAAATAGAATCTTTAAACAATTTGCTTTTGGTTGCTGTCCAACTTCACTAGATTTTAGCCTTGCTGCCATCAGGTTTTTGCCATTGCTTACTTTCATCCAATATTGAAGGGTGGGGGGAGGGAATGGATATCAAAAAAACAAATGGAAACTGCACTTTTTTTGTAAAATCCACTGAGAAGGAAAACCCATCGTCTTGGCTGGCTCCTCAATCTTTATTTTCCCAGACTTTTGCTGTTTCCCTCTATTATCTGGGATTGACAAGCCAGCTAACTTTAAATGTGGATTTCTTGAACTTGAATTCTCCCCACGTTTATAGTACGGTAGCTCAGCAGCCTGGTTCAGTTTTCATAATCACAATGACAAGCATAAAGTCCCCAACATAAAATCAGTTTGACACATGTATCAGATAAAATTCCGGCTCTGGTTATCTTGGTTTGCATGACTTAAAAATAATTGGTGTAGTGGTTAGGGCAGCAGACTAGAAACCAGAGGACTGTGAGTTCTAGTCTCACTTTAGGCATGATGCCAGCTAGGTAAACTTGGACCACTCATATACTCTTAGTCTTAGGAAGCAAGCAATGGCAAACTCCTCCTAAAATCTTGCCAAGAAAACTGCTGGGACTTGTCCAGATGTCATGACTTGAAAGCATAAAACAGAAACAAAGCAAAACAAAACAGAACTCTATGAGAATATTGTTGGCTTTCCACTCTGCAAAGATGGGAGTAAAATAAAATTGTGTCTTCCTGGAGGGAAATCCACAAACTGATCTGTATAAATGGATTTTATGGTTCCTATTGAAGCACTGGTCACACTAAAGCACATGTGATTGAGCCTGCTCACTGACATTATCTCCTTTGACTGCAAGTATGTGAATTAGCTCCTTTGAATTCTTTGTTGTTTACAGCAATAAAGTAAACAATAGAATAGCTGGCATTTAGGGGGGAAAAACTTGTGTTGCATCCAATCAAACATGGATGAAAGCGCTATAGTGAACTTAGTCTGTCAGTGAAGGTAGAAAAAGGCTTTACTTTCTCTCTTTAATGGATTTCCATTGTTTTTGACTTTTAAAATTCATTTTAGCTTTAAAACTGGGAGACAGAAATAATCTTGGTCTCCAGTGACATGACCTTTATTCTGTCCATTCTCTTCATCTTTTTGCTATCCTTTTACACTTCTCTTATGCTTCTCATTGGTTTATGATATTCTTATAAAACAACTATTTATCTAAAACAGTTGTTTTAACCTGGTTCCACTGCTATCTGATGAACTAGTTCCAAAAAGGAAAGAGAATTAAAGGTTTGTTATCAAACCTTTGTGCATTATGTGCATTATTATCACATGCAAATAGTCAAAGTTATGGTTTTCCCAGTAGTAATGTATGTCTGGAGCAGTGGTGGGTTTCGGATCCCATTGCAACTGGTACGGTGCAATGGGGTCGGGCGTCCACCGCATGAATGCATGCAGATACGGGGCTTCAAGGACTGTATTGAAAGAACCCAGGCTGCCTTTCTTATAAAACTTTTGGGCCTTCCTTCCTGTGTTGGCTTTGCTTCGATGTACCTGGAACTGGGCATTCGATCGGTTGAATGTATGGCGTGGATTAATACCTTTAAATGGTGGTTTCGGGTGCTTTCTTTGGCAGCCCCTGGTAGCTACCTCTTCCGAGTGCTTGCGGACTCCCATATCTCTTGCTGGGGAAAAGAGCTGCTGAAGAAGCTACATCTGATAGGTTTCACGGGGGATGATTTGGGAAACGATGGCCTTAAGGACGCCCAATTTAGAGTAGTCCAACGACTCGTGGACATTGATCTACAATATTTACGAGCTAGAGCCAATAAAACTTGCTCCCCCCTGACCTTCAATCAATTCAATAATTACGGACTGAGGATGGCTTCCTATTTCTATACTTTAACCATTCCTAAGTATAGAAGAGCTTTCTCCCTAGCTCGCTTTAACGTCTTGCCCTCAGCACTTTTGGATGGTCGCTTCAAGAGGCTCCCGATTAACGAGCGGCTATGCCCTTGCGACAAAGCCGAGGTTGAAACTGCGGAGCATGTCCTTCTATCTTGCCCCAGGTATAACGCAGACAGATCTAAATTACTGTCTCTCCTTGAAACCATCCCTTCTAGACTCAATGGTTGTAACTTGATGGCCCACTGCCTAGGAGATGGCTCTCCATATATCACTTTTCAGGTCTCAAAATTTTTCTTAAGAGCTGTAACCATTAGAGGAGAATGCTGTAACCTTCCTTAGTTAAGCTATTGGCGATCCATTGCTATGATACTATGATAATAATAATAATTATTATTATTATTATTTTTAACGTTTCTTCCTGTAGTACTTGTGTTTTGGTCTGTGACTGTAAATAAAAGTGTATGTGAGAAATAAAAGTGTGTGTGGATGAATGCATGCAGCACGCACGCAAACATGCATAGTGCGTGCATGCGTACTTACCGCCCGCGATGATCCAGCTGCTCGGCAGAGCATCACACAGGCGCCGTACGCTCTATGCATGGAAGCGCCGAACAGCTCAAATACAGATACTAAGCGTGGGTGGGCCCTCCAGAGCACCGTACCAGAACAGTACCTGGTGCTCCTGGCAGGCACTGGTAGGCCCGTACCGGGGCATACTGGTCATAACCAATCACTGGGTTGGAGATTCAGGAGATTAAATAACACAGTCCTAAAGAAATCAACCCTGACTGTTCTTTGGAAGGACAGATAATGAAGCTGAAACTCAAATACTTGGACCACCTAATGAGAAGACAGGACGTTGGAAAATATCCTGATATTGGGCCCGGATAAACAGATGGCCGTAGTTTTTGTTGACGCCCAAAAGGCATTTGATCGGGTCTTCTGGGACTTTATGATATCCCAGATGGATTATATGGATTTTGGCACAAAATTCATAGGGGCAATTCAGGCCATATATCAAAAGCAAACAGCAAGGGTATTGATTGAGGGAGACCAAACAGGGAAGATCGAGATACATAGAGGTACAAGACAGGGTTGCCCCTTATCCTCGCTCTTATTTGTCTTGACTGCCCTTCGACTCAACCTAGAGATCATCCAGACAGAGACCCATTAAGATTGCTGCTGTTTTTTTAGATATATGTTAGATTTTTAAGGGCTGATTTAAAATCTAACACATTTCTAAAAAAACAGCAGCAATCTTAATGGGTCTCTGTCTGGATGATCTCTAGGTTGAGTCAAAGGGCAGAGAAGGATGACAGTTTGTCTCCTCCCTTAAACGGGCCTCAAAACAGGAGCTGTGAAAATATTATCTCATCAATAGAGTCCTGTAAAAGGCTGATGTAATCAGGGAAGCCGGTTAGCTCAAGACATAGAAAGGCTTGCCTGATATGCTGGAAAGTGCCGGTTCAAATCCCAGTAGAAGTATGGCCAGCTGAAGAGGGCTAAAAAGCCCGAAATGGATTCATCCTGGTCTCTTAATTATTAAATCAGCCCTTAAAAATCTAACATACATACATACATACATACATACATACATACATACATATTATGTTACACAACCCTTGGTGATTTACCTCTGTGATTTATTTATTTATTTTTATTTATTTTATTAAATTTATACCCCGCCCTTCTCCTTGTTAGGACCCAGGGCGGCGCACAGGCATTATACAACCATAAATACAATATACATCAATTAAAAATATATTAAATTAATTCACCCGTGCTAAAACCCATTATTAAAACCGTAACCAAATTATAATTTATATTTAAAAGTCAGACGCGGGGGGCTATCCTAGGCCGGCTTGTTGGAATAAGTACGTCTTAAGACGTTGGCGGAAGAGGCGGAGGTCCGAGGTAGTGCGAAGGTCGGGGGTAGGTCGTTCCAGAGGGCCGGGCCCGCCACAGAGAAGGCTTTTCCCCTGGGTGTCGCCAGCCGGCATTGCCCAGCCGACGGCACCCGGAGTAGGCCCGCTCTGTGGGAGCGGACCGGACGAAGGGATGTATGGGGCAGGAGGCGGTCTCGTATATAGCTAGGCCCCGAGCCATGGAGCGATTTAAAGATGGTGGTCAACACCTTGAAGCGCACTCGAAAGGCCACAGGCAGCCAGTGCAGCTCGCTCCAAGCTACAGCCAGTCAACAAGCAATAATATACAACATCTGTTTACCCCACTTCCTCCTTTATACGACAATGTCAGTTTAAGTAGCAATATCACCCCGTAGCAAAATCAACAGCAAGATTAATTCCCCAATTATTTTCTTTAAACAAAATTAAATGGATCACTGGTAAAACCAATCAATACATAGTGATAACGTAAATTGTACAGCATCTGCAAAATAAAACCAAAAGTTCCCAGAAAGAAGGATCTGAACCTATATCTTCAAGTAAAACAATGATTTGGCTGAAAAAAGTGACTTACGGCCAATCCTTGTACTTACAACCACTACAGCACCGGTGTCAAACTCGCCGTATCACTTTGCCATCACAACATTTTTCCCATTAACGGAGCTTGGGT
Source organism: Rhabdophis nuchalis (assembly GCA_039707465.1). Lineage (NCBI taxonomy): Eukaryota > Metazoa > Chordata > Lepidosauria > Squamata > Natricidae > Rhabdophis > Rhabdophis nuchalis. The sequence goes on from CM077643.1 coordinate 238,024,564, forward strand.
GGGCATGGCCTGTGTGCGACGCATATGGCCTGCAGGCTGCCAATTTGACACCCCTGCACTAAAGCATCTCCACAGTCATGTGATCAAAATGTAGGTGCTTGGCATCCAGCATTTAATTAGGAATGATGCAATGATCACCGTTAGTGACCTTCCTAAAGCACTTAAAACAAGCAGAGTCAATGGAGGAAGCCAGATTTGCTTAACAATCATGTCATTCACTTAACCACCATGGTAAATTTCATAAAATTGAATGCAGCTCACTTAACGACTGCCTTGATTAGAGATAGCCGTTTTGGCACCAATTGTGCTAATAAGTTGAGGACTACCTGTAGATAGCCTTGGAAGGTGGCAGATCCTGAATGTTTTGAGACAGACGGCCAGAGACAATAAAAACATTTCTGCATCAAACATACAGTAATAAACTGTATGAGCTCGGAGACCCCATCTATGCAATAATGCTAGAATTCCTGTGATTATACCTTTTATCAACTGTGGCTTGATTAGTATGATTAGTACTTAGATGTTGCAGTTTTCCTGCAGTTGCAATCAAGTTCTTGATTATAACCACAGCTATTCTTTACGGCATTTTTCTTCATAACTTTATAATCAAGACTCTCTAAAATCTTTAAATAAGTGACAAAATCAGTAGTTTGTAAGTACATGCTGGCTTAATTGGGTACTTTTACCTACTTTTAGGATGTGTGCAGATCAAGATTTATGTAGAATTACTGAAAATTCAACAGCTCATAATTTTTTTATACACACTATAAACTCTGTGTGGCTTCTGAAGGGGAAAAAAAGGCAGACTAAAAATCTTTCTGTGAAAAGCAGACCTGGTAACCTCATTGAAGAATGAAGAGCTGGTGGGCAGACCCACTTTTCAAATCTCTTTGTATAAACAGAGAAATTGATTGCCCAGAAGTTGCTGTCTGGAATGATCGCTGGCAGGTTTAAGCAGCGCAAGACAAGGGAATAATCTTCTTGCTCAAACCAAGTCCATTTGTAATTTCCTTGAAACAACTTCAGTAAATGTCTTGGATTTCAATTTAAAAAAATAGTCCACCTCACTATTAGGATGCATTATTTATTTGTATGTTCTTTCTGATTTTTAAATGATTATTCAATTCCACTTATACACCTACTATTTCCATCTCTTTATTGTAAACGAGCTGATAACTCGGCATTGTTAGAGTATTTATTTATAGGGGGGAAATGTCCAGACCAAATGTAATTTATACTGTTGGATTTTCCCCCTTACCAGAGGGAGCCCTCTTGTAGAGTACTGTGAAGCCGTTACCATGGCAATTCCACTGCACTGCACTGCACAGTAGAAGCCATTTTATGGCAGTATAGTAGAAGACATTTTAAGGCATAACAGGCTGTATCTTAATAGAACACACACCCCAACACTTACCCCTAGATTATTTGTTTCTAGACAGTAATTCATCTATGTACCAGGTTTGGTTGAAATTGCTCAAGGCATTCCAGAGTTATGCTGGAACATACATACATACACACACAGCCGTTTTGTATATATATGATTAAAATGTTTAAGTCCATCTTAAAATCCATTTTTATTGTTTTCAAGGGAGATTATTCATCTTCGGTAACAACTTTTAGTTTCAATAAAGAGTTATAAAGCTCAAGAACTTCACAAACCCACAAATCAAATATTTCCTTTAAAGTAGTCAACATGAGCTTTAGTAATTGTACTTCAAAGTGATGTTTTGCATTGACATGTAAACAAGATTCACTTTTCCCTTTCTAATTAGTCTTTCAAAGTCAGTTTCACAAACCATAGCATTTAAATTCTTAAAAAACAACTTTAAAATCCCTATTGTATGTTGCAAAATGTTACAGAAAAAAGTCCTTTCCAAAGTTGAAAAAATGTAATTTCCTTTCTTTTTAAACAGACCGAAGGGAAACTCAGCTATGCGCAGCCTTGTTGTTCCAAAGTTTTCCAATCTTAAAGAGACAACAAAAACACTCTAGAGTGATTAAAACAATGAGGTTTGGTCAAACCTTGAGTCCATGAAAGGTTGCATTTATGGCTCAAAGAACAATGAAACCTCAACATCCAGCTGATCATAAGTGGCTGCAAAAGGCATCAATTTCTTTCTTTTCCAAAAAGTCTACTCTACTATTATGGAGTACTTATGGGCAATCTCCAGATCTTTCTTCCAGAGCAAATTTTGGCAGTTTGGTTTTCACATCCAGCTGCCTTTATGGCTATAATGCTCCCACAATCTGAGCAAAATGGACTGAGGACTGGACCCTTTTCAGCCAGGTTTCAAGCTCAGTCAGGAGACAGAAACAGAATTGGTCCCACTTATCGATGATTTCTGTTGAGAGTGGGATGGGAGATTATCTCTCCTTGCTCTCCTTTACGCCTCAAGGCCAGTCCCAATTTGTGTTGATAGGGAGAAGTCCAGCCCATGGCTGCTCCTTTGTGGTATGCCACAGAACGTGGTACTTTCTCCACTCATTTTTCTCAACTACACAAAGCCATTGGGTAAGATCATTCACCATAAGGGGATGAGGTATCATCAGTATGCTGATGATGCTCAATTTTATATCTTCATTGTGGGTGACTCAAGCACTCCTGTCACTGCTGTCTTGTGGTACCTGGAGGCTCTGGGGATCTGGACAGGGGACAATAAGATGTGGCTGAATAATAAGATCAAGTAAGACCAAGTGACTATGGGTGAGTGTGCTTTGGATCCAGCCATTTAACATCTTTAGTTCCGGACAGGGTAGCAATGCTACAAGACTGACTTAGTGCACAACTTGGGAGTTCTCCTGAACTCTCTACTCCTGCCTGAAGAGCAGCCATTGGTGGCAGCCATTGTTAATAGGGTCTTTGAGTACTTTCCTGGATCAGGAAACCTTGTACTCAGGCCCTGGTCATCTCTCCCATGGATTAGTGCAAAATGCTCTACATGGGACTACTCTTGAAAAGTATTTGGAAACAACTGTTGGCTCTGAATGCAGCTGCACAATTCTGGGGGACTCTGGGTTGGCCCCTATACCACCTTGATTATGTGAGCTGCATTGGCTGCCAGTTTACTTCTGGATACAATTCAAGTGTTACTTAAGACCTTTAAATCCCTTTATGGCATGGATCCAGATTATCTGAAAAACTGTCTCAACCCAATGAGATTGACCCGCACTAGAAGAGGCTGGTTGTGAAGACTGTCAGCCAAGGAATTTTGACTGGTAGGGTCCAGGAGAAGAGTCTTCTCTGACGAAGCACCTGCTCATTGGAACATCATATGAAGATCAGATCTACCCCACCCCCTTGGCATCCCATAAAGACTGTAAAAGGTGGATCTGCAGATTGGCCTGGGTCCCAGATAGGGGTTTGTCATTCTGAAGGTAGTTATCAGATTAAATAGAAACCCCTACTTCCATTTGATTGTATAACCCTTGTTAATTTAGCTACTTCTTTATTAATTTTAATGTATTTATTATTCTCTTACTATTTTATAATTTTGTTTATCGGATTGTAAGATACCTAGGATTGTCTTATAGTGCGATGGGAGGTTTAATGTAATAAATAAACAAAGCAAAAATGTGAATATTAATTTATCTTGCCTCACTGGAGGCATTTTTAATATTGTAGTTATAATCTTTAGTTAAAAAAAATCAACAGAAATCCCTTTGGTACTCATGTATTCAGAAGTATTAAGCCAAAAAAGAAATCTAATTATCATGCTGTGTATCACTTCAGACTGTAATATGCATTTTTGTGACCCACTCATAGTTGGGATAAAAATATATGCAATGTTGGAGCAAAAATAAACCTGAAATATATGCAGCAAGACAAATATAAAACCTAGGAACAATCATGCTGTTTCACAACTTCTAATTTGTGACTTTTGTTTTTAAGATGGGAAATTTTCAATTACAGGCTTCTGTTCATGGCAGTTTGGTTCATTCAAATGAAAATAGTTTTTTTTTATTATTATTATAAACATACAAACCCCCTCACATGCCTATATTCACCCATTTTATAATTTCACTCAGTACTGAAACATACTCAGTTTTAAGATGTACTTTCATTTCTTTGAGTCCAAAAACATGATTATACTTGCCCACAACTGAAGAGAATGTGCACATTACTTAACAATTAACACTTATATACTGATTCACAGTGCTTTACAGTTCTCTCTAAGCGGGTTACAGAGTCAGCATATTGCCCCCAACAATCTGGGTCCTCATTTTATTGATGTCGGAAGGATGGAAGGATGAGTCAACCTAGACCCAATGAGGATTGAACTCCAGGAAGTGAGCCTGTAATACTGCATTCTAACCACTGTGCCACCATGGCTCCTTATATTTAAAATATGAGCTATGGTAAAGAATGTCAGAACCTTATCCTGAAATAAGCATCTAAAACGCCTATAAATATAACTGTTCCTAAATTAATAGGTCGACTTCTGATATATTACATAACATATAACGTAGCATAAAAATATAACATATAATTGGGATTTTCAATTCCCAATTATAGGAATTGAAGGAATCAAGGAATCAACAAAGGAAAAGGTAGGCATTGGAATATTACTTTGAATTACACATCTTCACCGACAGATATACATCTGACCTATAACTGGCTTATCTTTTAATTTAAATTTTGAGAAAAATTAGCCAATGAGATAGGGATTCTGAGGTTATTACAACTGATGTGAAAAATCCATTATTTTCTTATCAAAGGAAATGGAATGTAGAACAGAAAAATGGGGGCATTAGAAATGATGCTTGATTCTTAATGTCAATATCTGTCTGTCTATAAAAAAATGACCAAAGCCCTTTCGAACCAAAATCATTTTCCCTCAGCCCCAGTGCCCTCTCACTAATGACTGCAAGGGTTAGCCTCAACCCAGTCTGTCTTACAAAACACATGGGGCCATGAAATCTACTTGCTCATCTTCCACTTGGGTACAGATAGTCCTCATTTAGCGAGGTGACTAATGGTGATGAAAAAAGAACTTTATGATCAATCCTCATTTTTTACAATCTTCTTAAGTTTGTAAAGCAAAGACAAACTGAAGATCATAAACACAGTGGCAATTTCACTCAGCATCCATTTCACTTTATGACCTAATTGCTGCTCCCAATTGTGGTCACTGAATAAAGACCATTTGGAGTATCCAAAAATCAGTGAAAAGGCAAACTAAGTGAAGTATATCCTTCGGGGAGCGCAGCCCATGCTACTCTTAGTATCCCCAATTTGCAAGATACTACTTCCTGAAAAGGCAGACAAGTGTCTGCTCCTAGACTCTCCTTGCTTTCTGCTTGGTGGGCAGCACCAAGCACCATTGCTTGGTGGGCAGCAATGTGGCCTGAATTGATGTGGAACAAACCAGATAAGCTTCTGAAGTGGTCAGATTAGTGCCTGCCCATTATCAGAAAGGAGAATGACAGTCCGTAGTCCAAAATAATAAGGTAACACAGTCAGGTTGGCAGCACCTCTTTGGTTTGCTCTTTAATTTATACCAGCCACTCCATCTTCCAGGAACTGAAGCCACATGACCACACAACGGTGGCAATTAATTCAATGGCTCCAGTCCCAGCAAACAGGCTAAGCATCAACTGGTGCTTCTGTGTCTTGTAGAAATGAAAATAATCATGATGAGAATAGATAGGAAGGGCTACAAGAAAATGAAATTTTACTGTCTGCTATGAATTTGAGCTCATTGTGTGGGGGTACCTTTAGCCTTTCATACCTCCAGAATTCTCCCGCACCCCTGGAATCTCTCTCATTCTCTGATATACTAGATCATACTTCACCTCCAACAATTACCCAGTTTTAACAGAAGCAGCAACATAAATTATGTTAAACTCCATAACCCCACCATAAACTCCATCACTCATTTCTTGTTCAAGGAACACACACAAAAGCAAACACTGGGGCCCTACAAACTGACCCAATCAGTGACTGCATTAAAAAAAAAAGGCTTTAAAATGCCATCTTTAAAATGTTTGACCCTTTAAATGTGCAATAGTGGATCCCAGGATCCATATGCCTATAGGATTTAATTAAAAAGGGTCTGGGGAGAGGGCAGGAAGTAGTTGATTCTTCATGCTGGATTACAAGAAATTCTTGGAATTTTTGCAGAAAATTGCTCTATAGATTAGTCACAGTAAATTCAGGTTTAAAACACAATCATGTGCATAGATGTAGAAGTTTGAATCCTGGTTTGAGTATTAATAGTGCAGCGCTCCCAAAATCTAACACTGACTGCCCATCACATGCATCAGTGCTTCAGCTACTATGAAAAAGGTGCTCAGAGAACAAGCAGATTCTTTATGGGGGTTTGACTCATAATCCTTTAGCTAATTTACAACCATTTCACTTGAAAAGAATAAGTTTATGCAAATGAATAGAATGAAGGCTAGCCAGCTTGGCACTGTGAAGAATTACATCATCAACCCAAGGCTTACAAAGAAATCAACTATATTGGTGAGGCTTCACTATAATTTTATTGTACCTGCTGATCTTAAAATTTTACAAATGCTCAAATCACGGCTACTCCCAAAGCTCAAAGGTAGTGCAGGTTTTGGAACAAGAGAGAAAGGTTTTAGGTTCACTGCTTTGCTGTGAATGTTGTTTAAACAGCATGCTGAAATTCCCATGACCCTGCTTTCAAACCCAAAATTAGCATAATGTATTAACAGTTACCGCATTTTTTGTTATAAATAAGAACAAGCAAGAACAACAAGTTTCTCTCTTTCTCCTTGGGTATGCCTTGCCTTTTGCAATGCAATTAACATGGTCATTTTCGCATAATTATTTTTTGTTTTGTTCTGAGCTTTCCCCCCTGTATTATTGCTTGCTTTGCAACTAGTGTATTGCTAATTGCATTTCAGCAAAGCTGTATAGCTGCTGCTGGTATTCTGTGCACATTACAAAAAAAACCTATTTTGTTTTATACAGAGTTTGCACTGGGTACTTTGTATTATTATGTAACTTATAATAAATCCTTATTTCTTCAGATTCATCACACTGGAAAATCCTTCAGCACTAGTTCCATGCCTTCCCTGACTTGTTGAGAAATACCACCCAGTGGTAAATATTATAAAAATATTATTCTGCAGTGTTCAACTGTAGGGTGAAACCTTCTACCTCAGATGACCTCTGATTTTCATGCCTGTGAATCTGAAGGCATAAATCAACAAGCCTTTCTTTCATCTTTTCATTCAGTTGCTTGTACTTAGCACTAACTAAATAAAGCAATTCTGAAAAAGATGTGCCTGTTACAGTGTGTGTGTGTATGTTTATATTGGGGATATACATATTACAGGATGTTCTTTACAATTCATGTTCTTCCAACCACTTACATTTATAATTTTGTTACAGTACTTTGTAGCAAGGCAGCCAATCAATACATAGATTTCATTTTGGCTTTGGTTGATGCTATACTATTTTGCAATGGGTTTCCCAACCTGGGTTTTTAGAAAAGAGAATGTAATTTTAATCTTTTGCAGTATAATTTCCGAAGATTCAGTTACAGCCTGTGGTTGTTATCTTTGATTCTTCCCCAAAGTAGAATAGGAATAGGAGTCATGGCCACAAGAAAGATACTTCAGAATAGCTGGCAGCATTTTGAAAGGGTTTCCACAGATCAATGCCAACCTCTTCCTGATGTCAACCCAAATTGATACATGCTTTTTATTGTCCAGAGTATACTGCAGACAATATTTTTCCTATTAGAGGAAATGAATCATGAAGGCAATGCCTTCTCTAGTGAGGATCTTAGTGGCTTAACAAGCAATCAACGTATGGGGTAAGCGTGAGGCATTCAAGCCATTTAATCCAGGTATCTAAAACTCTCTGCTTTGGGCCTTGAGCTGGTCTAATTGTCTTCTATGGAAAAGCTGCATACCTCTGTTAAAAACGAATAGAACCTGAGCCTGTTAAAACTTCGATGTGAGTACATAAGAGCAGAAAGGGCTAAAAGGGAACTGGGTTGACCTCACAAGTGCTGCAAGATCTTTCCACATGTATCTCTAATTTCTTTTATTTAGCTGAAGATGCTAGAATGGTTAGAAGTCCTTTGAAGAGAAGACCTACCAGTTGAAATCTATGACTCCAAACTTCATTTACAGCCAGCCTGCTGTACTATTATTATTATTATTATTATTATTATTATTATTATTATTATTATTATTATTATTATTATTATTATTATTATTATTATTATTTCAATTTTTCTCTATGATGAAGATCTACTAACTTTATGTAGCCTCATTTTTACAAAACAGACTTGTTTTAGCACCTATAGCTTAGATCTTCTGGTCAATAGCAAAAAGCACTGCATGTTTTCTTGGATGTGTCTGTTTTTGAAAGTGAGAGTGAGAAAAAGAATGCGTATCTTTTTATGTATTAGTTTATGTAAATATAGATATGCAGAGTCATGCTAGTGACATAACACATCTGAATAGTTCCGTTGCTGAAGCAGAACACAATTAAATTAATAATAAGATATCTGAGGTTATAGCGTATTCTGTCAGGATTATAAATAAAAAGGCTCAGACAAGAAAGTTCAAGGTGAATCCAAGTACAGAAAGAAATTCAGATCTTGCTTTCACAAATAGAAGATAAGACCACAAATGTGTCTTTGGGCAGACTTCATTGTCTATGTTAAGTTCCTCATCCTTCTCTCTTTTTGTTGTGGTCTGCTGGTGGCCTGCAGAGCTGGCAATAGAGTCAAGCAGTGAGGAGGTTGGGGAGGAACATGGGCCAGTGCTGGAGTCTGGGGAAGGCTTGGACGAGAGTTCTGCATTGGAGGCAGAGAGGGGGCCAGGGCCATCTCCGGAGCCTCCAGAGTCAGACATCACTGAGGCAGAGGAACAGGGAGAGTCTGTTCCCAGTGTGCACATGCACAGAGCTGCCAGAAGGCAAGAGCAGTTAAGACAAAAGGGGTGACTCGGGAATAAGGCTTGGAGATGATTGACCCTTCCCATAAGACATAAAGGAGAAGCAAAGGCACGTGAGCCTTTGCAGGAAGCAACTTTGTTCGTTCTGGTCGGTTTAAATTCTGAAGCTCCATTGTGACTCTGTGCTCCATGTGGCCTTGCAAAGCTAATTGCCAGTTACGTCTTCGGCAGCATTTCAAGGGAGATAAAGGTGGGTGCTTATCAACCTTATCCCGAAAGACTTTGACAGACTTCTGTCAGATTTTTTACAAACTATTTGTGACTCATTGCAGGCTGTGAATGAACATAATTCACAGCCATTGAAATAAAAAGAGGGCTTTTGGGACTAAGCATGTGTTTTTTACTGATTCAGAAAGCCTGGGTCAGAACACTTTTAAATTAAAGAAGCTCAGCTGCTTGTTACATGTGAAATTCTCCAGACATCTGAACAATTTTGTTGCTATCATCTGAATGATTTCCAATTTCCATGTGTATTTTATGAAATAGGGCAACATAATGTAGCATTCTAGTGCTGTGCAAAAGAGGAAAATCTATTCGTTTTATAGTGGACCTTTCTGTGTGACTGCATATAAAATACTGTAGCACATGGGTGTGAAATGTGTGGTGTCACGCTGCTGTCATGTGTCATTTTGTGATGTTTTTTTCCATTCATAGAGCTGGGGTGGGCATGACCTGTATATGACACATTCATCTCAGTGCTGGGATTCAAATAATTTAACAACAGGTTCTCTGCCCTAATGATCAGCTTGGTGGTCATGTGACTGGGTGGACCTGGCTAACTCAACATCACTCAGGTTGATGGGTGCTTTGCCTTAGCTGTTACAATGTAATAAGGGTTAACCGGAGAGGCAGTTTCTGTAAGCAGGGCAATAAAGATTAGGTTAGAAACAACACCAGAATGTTCCCTTCCAGTCTTCCTTACAGGATTAGCCCTGTAAAGTGGGGAAAAAACAAAATGAGATTTCTTCCAACAACCGGTTCTCTGAACTACTTAGAAAGTTAACAACCAGTTCTCCCGAATAGGTGCAAACTGGCTGAATCTCACCACTGATCCGGCCCATGGGCTGCTAGTTTGACACCCATGCTGTAGCATTTGTAAAACATTATACTGATTATCTGATTAACTAGGTTCTACAGGTTGATCTCCTACCTAATAAAAATGTAGAAATATTTCTTACATATCAGGATTTGTTCTAATTAGATGCAAAAATTCACATTTATGTTGAGCAGACTACATTTGAATATAGTAGCTATTAGAGTCCACCAACTGAAATCAATGAGAGATAAACATTTGCTCTAGCTAATTGAAGCTCAATTTGTTTCTGTGGACCTGCTCTAAATATACTAATTCTGGACTGAACTCAATGCCTCAGATCTATTTTAGTTTTGTCAAAGAATCTAATCTGCTGAGACAATACAAATTCAAGATCTTGGATTGTCAATTATCTGCAATCATTTCCAATCTGGAACTACAGTACTATGCATCAGAATCGTGTACTTAAACTCCGTTCCTCAAATCATTAATGAATGTATTAAACACCCCTAGGTGAACAGTTATGTTTTCAAATGCATTCACATTGTCACAGGGATGAAGAACATGTCCTCATACTCCTTCAGGCATCTATAATTGGAAACTGCCTTCTGCATTATTGAATTTCTAATATCTGCACAAGCAAGGAAGCAATTACAATTAGAGGACACCTCTAGATTGCTGGACAGGTAGGGTAAAAATAGGTCAGCCAAATATGCTCCACATTGACAACAGCTGTTCTCCCATTAATATGAAGGATAAAACTCTATCTAGGCTAAGGTATGCCTAAAATGAGTTTGCCTGATAAGTTTTTAAAGTATAAGAAAACATATTGAGAGTAAGTATATTTGGGAGGTAGTTTTAGCTGGGACAAAGATTTCACAATGAGCTCACAAGTGTTCCCTCCTCCACTCCTTCCAGTACAAGAAAAACAGACACAGAAGGTTATCATTAGAAAGAAAGCAGATATATTCTCCATTCCATATATTTGAGTAATAGGAATAACTAGGGTCTATGACAGTCTATGCAGGTGCCTGAGTCCATCTAGTGTCTATTCACAAAGATCCTGCTTTCCGGATTTGCCCCACATGGCTGATGTAAATATACTATTCAGAAGTGAGAGGAAGTAGGTAGTAGGATCAGTGGTTTACCCACTGCCTGTTCTGTAGTATCTTCTTTCACTGTGTGTACCACCTTGACTTAGAACTAATTGTTTAGCGACCATTTGAAATTACAAAAGACCTCCCCCCCCAAAGCTATAAAAGATCCAGTTTCAAAGGAACCCCTCAAAATGATAAAAACCACAATTTCGGAGCCCCCTCCTGCTATTATCTGATTCCCAACTGGCTTGGGAGCTTGGCAACTGGCCTGCATTTTCTGCCATTTGCAGGGCCCCTTGGTCCTGAGACTGCAATTTACAATGTTTTTTTTTTAAACCAGAAATCAATATTTACTTCCGATTTCCAACAAAAAATGACCACTGGGTCCAAATCGGTTTGCTTAATGACCAGGATGTTTGCTTAACAATTGTGACATTCATTTAATGGCTGTCACAAAATAAGCAATAAAGTTGGGAGTGGTCACATGGTGACCCACATAATTACCAGCATCATTTACTACTACGTAATTCCAAGCTCAATTACCATCATAAGATGAGGACTACCTGTAAATGCAGTTACACAAGGGAAGCCAGAAGCATCTTTCAATTAATGTAGCTAAGTGGTAGCTGCAACACTGGATCCATCTTCATAAGAAAAGGATCAAACTAATTCACAAATATTACCTGGATACCATGGACAGGATAGTTTCAGGAGGGACAAAAGAACTCTAAGTAAATGCCATTCCTTTGCTCGTATTACCCTGTTTTATCAAAGATAAGATCTCCCAAGATAATAAGCCCAATCGGGCTTTTGAGTACATGCGCTAAAATAAGCCCTCCCCGAAAATATTGCAACACTGAAGCAGCCATGAGGTGACCAGGCTCACCACCTCCTGCACCTCAAAAATAATAAGACCTTCCCGAAAATAAGGCCAAACGCTTATTTCAGGGGTCAAAAGAAAATAAGACCTTGTCTTATTTTTGGGAAAACACAGTAAGTAATTGTCTATTTGTTAATTTCTTTTTCCTCATCTAACTATCCCAAACGGTGGCTATCCTGGTTCACATTAAAAAAACAACCCTACAAGCAGAAAAAAGAGGTACAATGATCTCAATCTGATTTCACCCACTTACTCATTTTTCCAGAGTTAAGTTTCTTCACTCATTATTTCCAGAAGAGATTGCAATTTTAAAAAACTATAAGCAATTGAATTTGGAATACAAATTTCAGAGAATTTTTAGCTACTGACTTATGCTGCTAAATTAAGGACTCAAGATTTCAGAGTACCTGCAAATGTCCTTCCAGCTTAATTGTCTTGTACAATTGTCCAAAATCTAATCAATATTTTTGAAAAACATTTACATTGTTGGATGATTGGATGGATGGATACATGGGTGGGTGGGTGGGTGGCTCTGTGTGTGTGTGTGTGTATAGGGGTCTGCCTATCTGCCCAACAGAATGACAGTTATATACACATTTTAATGAAGTTGCATGCTGAATGTTTGCACATTTTTTATATTAGTATCCTCTTTCTCTAATTTTATGACATAGTGAGATAGGATGAAACAGCAGTGTAATATATTCCTCTTTCACCTTATTCAATATCCAAAAAGCTAAAAATTACTTGCAATAAACAGATTTGTCATCTTGTAAGTTTTTGTAAATCTCACTCTGATTCATCAGATAAGAAATATCAAAGAAGTGAGATATAGTGAAATCTCACCTATTGGTGGTGCCCAGTAAGAGAATTAGGTTTGTCACAGGCATTTTTGCGTTGACAAATGTGTTAATACACAAAGAGCAATAAGAGAACTGGGTCACTGGTACAGGTAGTCCTCGTCTTAGGACCACAATCGAGACCAGAATTTCTATTGTTAAGCAAGGTGGTTGTTAAGTGAGTCAAGTCCAATTTTGCAACCTTTTTTTTTTTTGCCAGCGTTAATTGTATCGCTGAGCTGTTAAGTGAATCATGTAGTCATTAAGCAAATCCAGCTTCCCAAAAGCCAGCTGGGAAGGTCACAAATGGCAATTCCGTGATCCTGGGATATTGCAACTGTTGTAAATACATGCCAGTTGCCAAACACCTGAATTCTGATCACATGACCATGGAGAAGCTATGTCAGTTGTAAGTGTGTGGATCAGTTGTAAGCAACTTTTTTTGAATGATCACTAAAAGAATGGTTGTGAATTGAGGACTACCTTTAATCTGAGTCTTACTGCACTGCAATCCACTGGTTGCTAAAGTTGTTACTCAATGGAAAATAAACTTTCCTTCCCAATATTTAAGAATGTTACTCCCATGTTTTCTCTTCCTGAGAGATGGGTGGTGAGTAGTAGAGAGACAGCCTTTTCAATTTTGAGACACTAGAAAGAGTGCAGAGAAGAGCAACCAAGATGATAAGGGGACTGGAGGCTAAAGCATATGATGAACGTTTGTAGGAACTGGCCACGGCTAGTCTAGTGAAGAAAAGGACCAGGGGAGACATGATTCCAATATTTGAGGGACTGTCACAGAGAGGAAGGGGTAAAGCTATTTTCCAAAGCACCTGAAGGCCAGACAAGGAATAATGGGTGGAAACTGAACAAGGAGAGATTCAACCTGGAAATAAGGAGAAATTTTCTGACAGTGAGAGAAATCAACCAATGGAACAGTTTGCCTTCAGAAGTTGTAGGAGCTTCCTCACTGGAAGCTTTTAAGAAGAAACTGGGCTGCCATCTGTCAGAGGTGTTGTAGGGTCTTTAGCTTTGGGAGTGGGGGTAGACTGGAAACACTTTCAGATGAGGTGCAGGATTACTGGCAAGAGGTTGCTTCCTGAGATTGAGGCACAGTGACAGAAAAAAAAAGCTAATTTCCCAACTTTTCTTAATAGGTGCATTTTTAACTTGCTAATTTTCCACAGCCAAGTAGTGTTTGGAGCAAGTTGTTTGGGAGGTGGGCGGAGGGGAAGCAAAGGCAGAGTTCCCCCCATGTGTGATAGCACTCACTGTCTTTCAATTCTAAAAAGTCAGAGTTAGATTTAGCCAACCAGGATTATCTGGAAAGAGGATATGAATTCCAAAATGAGATGATTTTAATGGCTTAAGCAGAGTGTGCAAATACTGCACAGATGGTTGGCAGCATATTACATCAGATAAATCTTGTAGGTAATTTGTAGTTGGGCAGCAGCATTTCTTAGTCTACAACTGAATTAATTTGCTGCCACTGTTGTAAGAAAAAAAGTATCCCATTTGTGTTTGATTTCTTGGTTTTATTTCTGTACACACCTGGAGTTTAGTGACAGTAACCAGAAAAAAACAACCCTTAGATATATGACAGAAAGACAATTTTTAAATTATTGGTGCCTCTAATTAATTTTGCTGTATGATGCCATGATACTAAACTGAAGGAATTCAGTGAAGCTGAAACAGATTCATAATATGGGATTCAGACAAGTGATAAAGAGCTTGCCTAAATCTGATTAAATACCTGTATCACCCTTTTTTTAATCTAATCATGAAATACCTTAAGCAAGCATATTTCCAGATAAGTGAACTTGATAGAAATAATCAGGTATATACTAGCTCCAGTTCAGGAAAGTGAGAAATCTGTCCTTTGAGTTTCAAGATGACAGAGAATGGTTGATTACCATATTTTTCAGAGTATAAGATGCACCAGAGTATAAGGTTTTGAAGAGGCAATTTTTTTAAAGTAGGTAGGTAGATAGAGGGATAGAGAGGGAGAGAGAAATAGAGAGAGAGAAATATAGTAGGTAGGTAGGTAGGGAGAGAGTGTAGATAGGTAGGTAGGGAGAGAAATAGAGAGAGAAATAGAGAGAGAGTAGGTAGGTTGGTAGGTAGAGGGATAGAGAGAGAAATAGAGAGAGAGAGAGAGTAGGTAGGTTGGTAGGTAGAGGGATAGAGAGAGAAATAGAGAGAGAAATACAGTAGATAGGGAGGTAGGGAGAGAGAGAGAGAGTGTAGGTAGGTAGAGAGAGAGAAATAGAGAGAGAGAAATACAGTAGGTAGGGAGAGAGAGATTAGGTAGATAGGTAGGACTACTGCAATGCTCTCTACATGGGGCTCCCCTTGAGGTGCGCCCGAAGACTTCAGCTTGTCCAGAATGCAGCCGCGCGGGCAGTTATGGGAACCTCTAGGTTTTCCCATGCAACACCTCTCCTGCGCGAGCTGCATTGGCTGCCTGCCGTCTTTCGGGTGCGCTTCAAGGTGTTGGTCATCATCTTTAAAGCGCTCCATGGCACGGGACCTAGCTATCTGCGGGATCGCATCCTGTCCCATACATCCCTGTGGCCAATTCGCTCCCACAGAGAGGGACTTCTCCGAGTGCCGTCCACTAGGCTATGCCAGCGGGCGACGCCCAGGGGAAGGGCCTTCTCTGTGGCGGGCCCGACCCTCTGGAACGACCTTCCCCCCAAAATTAGAACAACTACGGACCTCCGCTCCTTCCGTCAAAAATTAAAAACACACTTTTTCTGCTTGGCCGGCCTAGGATAGTCAACTGTTTAGAGTTTTTATGATTAATTTCTAGTTTTAAATAATGGGTTTTTAGCGCAGGGTTAGTTTAATCTTATTTTATATTGTATTATGCTGTGATTTTATATGTATTTTAAATTCCCTGTGCCCCGCCTCGAGTCCCTTCGGGGGGAGAGAGCGGGTTATAAATTAAAATTTATTATTATTATTATTATTATTATTATTATTATTATTATTATTATTATTATTATTATTATTATTATTATTATTATTATTATTATTATTATTGGTAGATAGAGGGATAGAGAGAAATACAGTAGGTAGGTAGGGAAAGAGAGAGTAGGTAGGTAGATAGATGTTTCCGGGTGTATTTACCCATGTGCTAGAGAAGGAAATCGCTGACAACTTGCAGCGCCTAAAACTGCTGGCACAGCACTTGACCAATGTAATTCTCAGCAACCACTCTAACTAAACAGCTTTCTGAAAGGGGGGAAAAAGTTTTTGCACTCTGTAAACCTTTTCCTTTTTTTCCTTTTTCAAGAAAACGGGCCCATTTTTTTCAAATAAAAGGCATGAGTAGCCTGGGGGGGGGGCTTGCAGAGTGCTCCTGGGTGAGTGGGGGGGGGGAGCAGAAATGAGCAAAAAACAGTCCGTTATTTGCTCACTTCTGCCCTCAGCCAGCCCCCAGGAACCCTTTGAAAGCCTCCATAAGGCTCTGCACGGCCATTTTGGTGAAGGGGCGGGGCTTGAGGAGGCAAAAAAACGTGGTATTCGATGTATAAGATGCACCCAGATTTTCAGGCTCTTTTTAGCGTCTTATACTCCGAAAAATACAGTATATAATCAAGGAAAGATGCATTCATTGGCCAAGCAATACTGAATATTGCAGTACCCAATGCTCCTATTCAGGATATTCCATTTCTTATACCCTTCTGCCTGTTCCCTCAAATACTTAAACAATACACCCCTTGAACTCTGAACACCTTCAATGCTTGTTGGGCTACTTGGGGGAAAGGGAGATTCTTCAACTACATCACAAAAGTTTCCACTTCAGACTTCATTAAATGAGGACCGTTTTCCATTAACTCTTCAGAGGTGATGCATTTTTCCAGGCACCCAAACTCACAGAATAGTGATTGTTTTCAACAAGAGGCATATCTCTTCTCTGCATTTAAAACAAGGTATAACAGTACATTCCAGATCCCTTTTCAAATCATTGGCTTGTATAAGAACTTGAGCCATAAGAAAACAGAAGGGGAAAAAATGTTCTGACTTGAATATTATATTATTTTCTGCCTTCAAGGACTATAAAACATAGCTAATTGTTTTATAATCTCCATGCACTTAGAAAATGTCACCTATTTTCCTATGCGATTGCAAGTGTAGTTAGGGTGACTGTAGTGAACTTAAATAGTCTAAAACATTTATCTGATTGCCTTTACTTGTTAACTGGCGAAAAGCACAACCAAAAACACAATGAATTAATTCCAAGGATGGTATCAGCTGCCAGAATAAGCAATAATTGCAGTCCTCCTGACAAGAGACTGGGAAAACCCCACAAAACAAATATGATATTATGTTCAAAGTGCATGCATACGCCATCTGCTCCACTGAGAAGAATAGACAAGAATTCAAAACACGCCTCATCATATTGGCATCTTGAAAGAGCATCTTATAGCATACTATATTCTTTGCATTTTGCTAATTTGCTGAGACCAAAAAACACTGCACTTTCTTGCATGTTACAGCAAAACAAGAGTAAATGTGCTATTTTTTTTTTTACACATCTATCAATGTATTGCACCCTCTGCTGGTCAAAGATATTCCCAAACAAAATGATAGCCATTTATCAATCCACACAGGTTAACAATATTCTTGATGGATGGTATTTCAAATATACCTGTGCTTTCAAATATACCGTGAAATATTTGTACATCCACCTGGTATCAATCTCATACTTATTAATTATGAACATATTCGTACTCAAGTTCTCTTACCTTGGGCTTTTCATCCAGTATTTGCTGACGGATCTCTTTGTGTTTCTCCACAAGTTTTTCCTGCCTTTTGGTCTGTGCATCTTCTAGCTGTAATTGAAAAACAAAGTCCACTATAATTGACATGCCTATCTGAATTCCTCAGTTTCACACTCAAGAATGCAATAGCAATAGCACTTAGACTTATATACCGCTTCACGGTGCTTTTACAGCCCTCTCTAAGTGGTTTACAGAGTCAGCATATTTCCCCCAGCAATCTGGGTCCTCATTTTACCCACCTCCGAAGGATGGAAGGCTGAGTTAACCTTGAGCCGGTAAAACTGCTGGCAGCCGGCAGTCAGCAGAAGTAGCCTGCAATACTGCATTCTAACCACTGTGCCTCTTCGATATCATAATTATCTTGGGTAACAAAGTTTTAGAGAACATTTTGACATAAAATAATGTCTTCTTTCGTGTAAGACTTCAAGGAATGTCAGTCGATTTGTTTCCAACTTAAAGTTATATTAGCTGGAAATGTGCAGTTGAAAAATGGAAGATACATTCTTAATATATGGTGATTAATTGTAGCATTTAATTAGGCCAAGTAGCCAGCATTAACTACAAGGCACACTGTCCTTTTATAAATCTAAACATATTTATGTTCCTGCAAAGGTCTTGGACTATGTTGATAATTTTTAATACCAACTTCTGTGTCATTAGGTGAAGTGCCATATGCTCTGAAGAGAGTGAATGGCTTAATTGGTCTCACTGCTAATTTGTTTTAGAAAGAGAGCATTTTTTTCGATAGACAACATGCAAATCACAGAGCTTTGAAGAGATGAGGAAATAAAGGGAGGAGACAGAAACCAGATACTGACAAGCATGCTCATGTTATTTTTAATTCTATTCAATCATGTCGGAATCTCAGAGACTGCCTGCAGTTTTCTTGGCAAGCTTTTACTGAAATGATTTGCCATTGCCTCCTTCCTAGGGCTGAGAGAAATGATTGGCTTAAAGTCACCCAACTGGCTTTGTGCCTCAGGCAGGTCTAGAATTCACAAATCTCTGAGTTTCAAGCCTGGTGATGCTTAACCACTACACCAAAATAAAGTTTGCTCATAAGTTTGCTCATAAGGAGCCATTTTTTCATGCATGCTACTGGGAAGCATTTGTTTTCATAAATGCTTTATTTGATTTGTCATGAAATCTTACTGCAACTAAGTGATATATTTTTTTACCTATTTCTGAACAGCACTTTGGGGGCATAATTTTGTCATACAAGAACAGAACCTGGATTTCAAAGATATTATTTAGTGTTCATCTGAACACTATGCACAAAGTGTATGCACAAAGGAGAACATTTGTAGCTCAGGATTCACATGACAGGTCCTTGGTGCTCTCTGAGTTTGCTTGATTTCTAACAAATGTTTCATTACCCTAACTAGGTAACATCATCAGTGCACTGGTGATGTTACCTAGTCAGGGTGATGATGTTCGTCCATCGTATTCAAAGAGGACCTCGACATCTAACAGGTAGTGGGCTGTCCGCGATGTGTTCCCAGGTGGCTGGTAAGGCCTATATGGGCATGAAATGTTCTGCCACATGTTGGCAGGCATGTGTGGGCACCATTGTTGCAGCATTTGCTGCTCTGGCTTTACAGAGTGCTTGCTCCTCTTGTGCTATGGTTGTTCTTCTGTCTTCAAATATGTGGCAGCCTTGGTGGATCAGTGTGTGCCATGTCGATCAATCTTGTGCCAGGGTTTTCCAGGAGGGAAACCTAGTCAGAGTAATGAAACGTCGGCAAGAAAACAAGCAAACTCAAAGAGCACCAAGGACCTGTCATGCATGTATGAATGTATGTATGTGTTGAACAAATGTATCATCTACCAAAAGCATTCAAGGCATCAGACAGAAAGAAAACCCCAAACAAAATCACATTCCATAGCAAAACAAGTAGCAACTGAAGTTCCACATCTGAAACACAATTGTTCAATTTCCCCGTATTCCTTCTTATCTCAGTTGTGGTGCTGTTACATTTGCAGCCAGGTAAGATCTGATCTGCCTCTGGAGAATCAAGGAAAAATCTAAAAAACTAAATTTATAAAAGTTTAGCACTATTTGGACATTGGAACTAGAAATTATCTCTGCACAAAAAATATATTTGCACAATACTATTATATTGAGGTTTTGGTATTTCCAGATAATTACAATGTGCAAAGCAGCCTAAATATTGAAATGGATGATGTCATCTTTATGCCAAGGTGAATGCATGTTTTAGGCAGTAGACTTACTCTTTTAATGTACTGTACCACCTCTTGAATATATGAGCGAATCATTTCTGTCTTCTCCCTGAGAGGAAAATTAAAAATGATTAATCCCATTTATTTTTAAAATCACTGATTACTGGTTTTCTGCCACAAATAATTTGTTTATGAAATAATTGGTAAACTTCACTAAGAGAAAATCAAAGCCAGATTTTACATATATTGCCCTGGGTAGTCTTCATCAGATTTCAAAATGGTTTAATCCTTTATTTCAAAGGGATTGTGTGCTCTTTGTCATGTGCTGTTATGGGTGTCATCATGATTGATTTTAAACTGCCTTGAGTATGATTCAAACAAGAAATAAGCTAAGCTCTTCTAAATAAAGGAAAAATAATGCACACTCGCTGTGGGAATCTATGCTACTGTTCTGCCTGGGTTTTTTTTTTTATAATATAATCTGTGGAGACCCGTAGTCAAACATACATTTTTTAAAAAAAATATTAGCATTTTCTTCTATTGGTGTTTCATGTTAGGATAATTATCCTGATGTTGGGTTGACAATATATATAAGCCAGGATTCTTAAAGAGTATATGTAACTTTAAGGACTATGTGGAATCTGATTGGCTGTGCTTCCCAGCTCAACCATAAAAGGTAGCTGGAAACACAGTTCATTCCCTTTTGCTTTCCTTTGCTTCCTGATTGCCACTGAGGAAGAAGCTGAACATGAAGACGGAAGAGAATCATTGTTTTTGACTTACTGTAAGATAACTGGTTTTGGTGAAGGACTGTTTATTGTTAGAGGAGTTAGTATCATTGTTTGGAAGAAATATTTTAGTTACATCAAGAGTAAAGACTATTTATTTTTTCTACTATCAGTGTTGTAGAGTGTTTGTGTGTTTTAAGCAACGTATCTCTTGCTGTCCGGTGTATTGCACTATTCCGCCTGTTTATTTTCCAACGGGGGTGTTTTTTACCCCTAACATTTCAGCTCTTCTGGATACAAATTAAGGTGAGATTTGAAGACTGTACTTACTCATCCATTTGACTTCTATCCTTGGACTTTGCTTCGGTGATCTTCTCTTGCCTTTTCTTGTCCATCTTTTTCTTCAGCTCTTTCTTTTCTCTTCAACAAATCCAGATTTGATTTTATAAAAGAAGAAAATAGAACAAAAGTTATGCTGTGCACATTTACCCAGAAGTGACTCCCTCTGTCTTGACTGGGGTGCTACTTTAATGTAAGTCCATCTAGAATGGTAGTCAAAAGAATGGGTAAGTAGTCTTTACCTTTCACAAATCTCTTTCAGCTTCTTTAGTTGGTTGCTTTGGCATTCTTCTGCTACATCTGTCAGCTTCTGTATAAGCTTAGGAGGGGATAAAAACAGATATAAATTGTACCAGCTACATTCAGTTGATAAGTATTGCACCGGTAGTCTTCCGGTTTTGACCCCAATGGAGCCTGCCATCGACCAGCCATCCTTGTTATCCTCAACACATTCATTAAATGAGTGCATGGGAGATCCTGGGAGGCCTAATGCAAGCACCAGCTCAACTGCCTCAGGCCTCCCCTACCCCCAGATACTGGGCCGCAGCATAGTTGACTGTCTGGGCAACCAGAAACAATGGGGAAGGAAAACCCCGAGATCACCTGTCTTTCCTAATTCTCCCTTTGCTCTGCCTTTCTGGAGTAAAACAAGAACTAGTTCCCTAGCGTTTTGGAATGTTATCTGCTAAATCAAGTGTTTGCCCATCAGCTGTCCATGGGGAGGCTGCAAAGCTCTCCTGCCTCTCTAGGCTTTGAGAAGAGGGCCTTTGCACAAAAGGTAACTTCAGGACGAGCTTCCCAAAACCCTTTCCCTACTTAATGCCCCCTACCTTCTCTCCAAAAGCCACATTTCTTCAATAACAAAAACAAAGAAGCTGGTAGGGATGGACTCGTTGATCTTTCTTCCCGCCTCCTCCCGCCCCAGTTAGGTTCTAAAACTAAACTGTTGCTCTGTTTTGCAACCAATATCTCTATGGAAACCTGTTCTGCCCCACAGTTGGACACACACAAGCTTGGCTGCTTGCCACTATCTCCTTGGCTGCTTGCCACTATTTCCTTGGCTGCAAGCCCTAACTCACGTAACAAATACAGACAGAGAATTGCAGACTCAAACGACTAGAATTTCCAATGATGAGTTGTAACTGTTGTTTCCTGCAAATGACCCCTCCAAAGCCTTCCCTATAAGCTCTCTTGGGAGGAACCACTCAGCAACCAGCTGGTGCTCATCAGGGCTTATGAACTTGCCTCTTACATAACTGTTGCCTCCTTTTCTCAGCCCTGCGTAATCTAGCATCAGGGACAAACTGCCCCTGATGCTCCCCACTGCTCCATGACCCAGGCGCCTCCTGGTGGCCAACCAGACTCTCTGTTTCCTCAAGGTCTCCCTCCTCCTCCAGGGCAGACTCATAGGACTCTTCACTAGAAGAGTCCATCACCAGCTCATCCGGAGCCGGCTGGGCCACAACAGAAACCATAACTTGACTTTAGGCTGAAGAGAAGAGGAACCAAGCAGGCAAGGAGATAATTTTTTTTTCTGTAGCTGTTTACAGTAGAGGGCAGTCTACAGTCCAGCCTTTTTTCTAGCTGGACTCTAAAGGCAGCCAGCAGGAGAGCTAAAGCTTGCAAAGACTAAACGCCCTCCATTTTTGGCACAACTTTTAGAGATAACTTTTTTTTTAAACTTCAGTGGAAAAAAGCTGAAGGAACATTTTGTCACCTCTATTTTTTTAGCCTGGAGTAACTCCAAAGCTTAGAGAGCCAGGAGAGTGTTCTGACCCAAGAGCATGAAGCAAACTTCTTGTCCCGACAAAAAACCCTTTTATTAATTTACTGTGAATTCTGCTTATTCACATCCAGCAAAGTCTTTCAAGGGAGGATTTACAGTCACAGACCTTATCTGGCTTGGAGAGCTGACAGGCCAATATCTGCAAAACTTGGCAAAAAGTCTCAGAGAGTCACGAACCAATTAAGCAAACTAATTGTCTCCTGCAAACTCCACTCCCCTTTCACTCCTCTTTTATTTCCTCTGGGAGGGGCCATTCATCGTCCACCTGTGGCCTTACTCCCAAGTCGCCCCCTGTTCTTTAGCTGTTTGTACAGTGAGACTTTAGGGTTCTACCTGCCCTGCCCTTGGGATGGATGGTTAGTCAGACAGCAATAAGTAGGCAAAAATTTCAGGAAGGACTAGGATAGACTCCCATCTAGAAAGCTACCACTAGTTGGTATTGATAATAATATTGACTTAAATAAGCCAGTAGCCTATATCATATCAGTGGACCAACATACATACATACATACATACATACATACATACATACATACATACATACATGATTACTCCTTGAATAATCATCCATCTTCCTATTAGCACAGTCAGGGGTCATTTCCCACCTGTGCCAAACTGGAGAGGATAATTAGGCAAAATAATCAACCCAATCATACCAGGCCAGCAAAGAATAAGCACCACTACCACTTACCTCGGGATTAGAGAAAGAACCAGAAAACAAAATAGCCAGAATTAGGCCTAGATATTGCTACATCCATTACCTGGATCAACAACTTTTACTCTGTCCAATGGTAAGGACACTTTTACATATATAATAAATGGAAATAATTTTCCCCAAAGATGAATAGATTTTATTTGAATTTAAAATTTGCCTTTAACCAGAACAGGACTTTGGGTCTATACAGGCTTGTATAATTTAGATCTAGACAATGCTGTTAAGAACTGATAATGCTTAATATAAGGACAGATAAATTTTTGTTCCTTGTTACTTTCCAATCTCATCCAAAAGAGAGGGGTAATGCAAGACAATCCATCAGGCCTACATGGACAGTATTTATGAACCTCTCTTATCTCATCAGAGATGGCATCAGGCAAAGCACTGTTCTCAAGATCAACTCCCTTTGATCCCTCAATCAGGAATGAAAGCTTCAAAGACAGTGGTGGGTTCCTACCAGTTCGGACCAGTTTGGCTGGACTGGTAGTGGTTTGGCGGCTTGGGTCACCCCTGAACTGGTTCTCTGGGTAGCACCTATGCCGCTACCATCTTGTTTTTCAGTTCTGCGCATGCGCAGAACAATTTTAATTGCACTGCGTATCAAACATGCACACAGTGCACATCAAGCAAATCAGCAGTAGTGCCTGCTGGAACCCACCCCTACTCAAAGAACATGTTTCTCCCATCACTTTTCCTGTTACTGAACAGATGCCTGGGTCACTGAAACCTTTCCACTCATCGCAAGCTGGCCCTAATGCCTTTCCTAGGAACATTCATGTGAAATATTTTTCAATAGTTTTTCAATAATAGGTTTTTAAGAAGAGATTGGGCAACGATTTGTCCAGAATGGTGTAAGGTCTCCTGCTTGAGCCGGGGGTTGGATCAGAAGACTCCCAAGGTCCCTGCAAACTCTATGATTCAGCATCAGGTAAGTTTCCTGTATATAGCAGCATATGTTTAGTGAGGACGGAAAAGTGTTTAAATTATCTTACCAATGATATGACTAGAATTTCATGCCTTTTAGCAGGAATCTATGCTTACAGTCATACTTATGAACTGTGATGCCAGTTCCTTATTCTGGTTCATAAGGCTTAATAAATTAGCAAACACAAGACTAATCTGTTTTCCCATATTAGACAGATAGAATGAAGTGGCCAGGCTTGTTGGAATATCATAAATTTGGACAGATTGAAATAATAGTAGCATTCCATTGCCTCGTTCTCTATTTTCTTGACATTCCAAGCATCTATTATTATCTGATCGGACTCTTCATTTAGCCCAAGGGCTGCTCCATGCAGGGTGCCTGAATCACAGCTGTAAAAATAACAGCTGCTCTGGGGACAATAAATACACAATATTGTTTTGTTCTTTATAGCTTCCATTTAGAACACATAAATTTACAGGAGGCTTTCTGGTACAAATAAGTAGTTAGAAGACATCTTCGTGGTATCAAAGCTCTTGTTTCCAGTTTTATAGGCTACATTAATTTAACTGCTGATTTTGAAATGCTTTCTGAAACTTTTGAGTGACAGCACTGCATAGCATGACAGTCTTAAGTTTCAAAGCCAGAAGAGGCAAAGATCTCCAAGCAATAGTATTACCACCATAGCAATATATTAGAGCTCGACCTTCGTTACTTGTGGTGAGCAAAACTGAAAGGTTTGCATCTGATCTCAATAATCACAAATACAGAAAGTAGGAAAGGCACTGAGACTAAAAATATTAAATAACTTAATACAAATTACATTTGTACATCTATTACATTGAACCAACAAGTCTAAGGAGAATGTAATGTATATTTCTGGTTTCCCTATTTTAAATCCTTGTCACGCACGCACAGTTCCAACTGTTTGTCCCATGCCAAGACAGATGGAGATATATGTCAATAAATAGATCCTTGCATAATGCCAAGAAGCAGGGCCATGAGATGGTTGCAGAGAAACCTCCCTAGGTAGGTTCTGAATAGCTCAAACTGAAGATGTTTGTGTACAATGTTTGGGGTAGTATTCATCATACAGAGCAGGGAAGCAATGTTTATGTAGAGTACATACCAATTTAATATGTGCTTGTTTCTGGTACTTTTCACTGTAGTACTGTTCTTGTCGAAGGTTCAGCAGCTGCTGCTGCTGTTTTTCTTTGAGCTCTATTAACTTCTGTGTCATTTCTGAATCAAGGGCAGCCAACTCTTGTTCAACAGTTGAAGGGCTATGATCTGGGCTGCCGGTTTCACTTCTAGAGCACAATACAGAATAATAAATATAAATTGCAGCAATACAAATACAGAGATCTGGTCCCGCAGATGACTCCCATTATTCCATTAGCCAATAAAACATTGACCAAGCAAAGATTCTTTCACTCTTTTTTTCCTCTTCTTATGCAAATGTGTACATCTGGTGTTCACATATGTATATAGAGAATTCTTCATTTCTTGAAATATGGATGACCAGAGCATTCAGACAACAATCATGAATTGAATTCAATTACTATAATACCCCTAAAAGAAAGCTGCTAGGAACAGCAGTAGTATAACAAAAAGGGATGAAGGTTGGTGTACGTTATTATTGTTGGGTAACTCAACTGATGACTTTCCAATGAATATTGGAGAAATAAGACAAAATATTGAAGCTTTGGGTTTAGCATTATTTCACAATTCATAAAGCTTACCAAATCAATTGGCTCAATTTAAAAAAACAACAACAATCTGAGCATCCCCAAACTGCATAGCATCCTAATGTGAAACTATTTAATGAACTCCAAAGAGCAGAGTTCATAAAGACTAAGGATTTGTCAAAGGAAAGCAAGCTTGGAACAACATACAAAACCCAAATGAGAAAAATCATTTGCGCAAAATGGAAACGGAACAAAACTCCCTAAGGAACAGCATGGTATTTTTGGTCTTGGGAAAGAACTGATACTATAAAAGTGAGGTGAGAAGAGAGAGCGATGAATGGAGCATGTGAACCAAACAGAGCAACTGCAAACTAAATAGTAACAGTAGTACATTCCAACCCCCCAACCCCCAATCCCAAAATTAAAAGCCAGGCCAATATAAATGAAATGCATCTCTCTGAGCCCTGACAGTTATATCAGAGATGCTTATAGTTCTACCCAGGTATTAAGCCAGTTGCCTAGGAAACCACAGCTTGAAAGGAGAGATGGCTAAAGGACCAAGTACCAGCTGGAGAAAGGTAATAATCAAGCCCTGAACAAAATGTGAGATTTGTGCAAATGTAAGGAAGAAGGGTAGCAGCTCAAATCTAGAAACCCACTCTGACAATGCTCTAATGTTTTGAGGCTGGGAACACCTACGCAAATAGAAAATGGCTTAAATTCATTGGCACTGAATTTTGACCTAGTTACTGGCTCTGACACCTAAAACTTTCTGTAAACTGATGGGATACGGATAAGGGCCTTCCTCTCTCTGATGGACATTCAGATGTATTCATGCTGCATGTAGCCCTTCTCCCCCCGTACCAACACCTGCTGAAAACCTCTGCCCATTTCTCTCTCCCACATATTTGTGTGTTAAAAAATCGAATGACACCAGTCAAGAGACACTTAAGTACTTTTTAAAAATACTAAATGGCTTGCCAGAATGCGGCCGCGCGGGTGATTATGGGAACCTCTAGGTTCTCCCACATAACACCTCTCCTGCGCAAGCTGCACTGGCTGCCTGTGGCCTTTTGGGTGCGCTTCAAGGTTTTGATGACCATCTTCAAAGCGCTCCATGGCTCGGGGCCTAGTTATATGCGAGACCGTCTTCTGCCCCATACATCCCTTCGTCCGATCCGCTCCCACAGAGAGGGCCTTCTCAGGGTGCCGTCGGCCGGGCAATGCCGGTTGGCGACACCCAGGGGAAGGGGCCTTCTCTGTGGTGGGCCCTACCCTCTGGAACGACTTACCCCCCAAACTACGTATCATCTCAGACCTCCGCCTCTTCCGCCAGCGTCTTAAGACGCAGCTTTTCCAACAAGCCGGCCTAGCATAACCTCCCGTTTTGACTGTTTTTAGATAGTTTTAATTTGGGGGATTTTATACTATTTTAGCACAGGGTATCGATTTAATAGCTTTTTAAAATTTTGTTCTTTTGTTTATATTTGTTATGTCTTTTAAATTTCCTGTGCGCCGCCCTGCGTCCTTTTTTGGAGAAGGTGCGGGGTATAAATTTGAATAAAACTAAAAAACTACGCCTCCAGATGTTGTGGGTGCTCTAGCTCTGGAGTTTTTAAAGCAGAGATTGGACTACTGTTTGTCTGAAATGGTATAAGGTTTCCTGCCTGAGCAGAAGGTTGGATGGGGAGACCTCTAAGGTCCTTTCCAACTCTGTTATCCTGTTAATATAGGCCTGACCAGGGAGCTGTATGAGGGTTTTTAGCCAATTTTTCTGAATATTACTCATAACTACATGCCACACCAACCCCTGGATCAATTTGTCACTGGCATGAATGGCAGAAGCTTCCACATCACAGTAAGGTAAAGGTAAAGGTTCCCCTTTCACACATGTGTGCAAGAGGAACCTTTGTGTTTCCCCTCTAGTGGGCACTGCTCATCTCCGTTTCAAAGCTGAAGAGTCAGCACTGTCCGAAGACGTCTCCGTGGTCATGTGACCATCATGACTAAATGCTGAAGGAACATGGAACACTGTTACCTTCCCACCAAAGGTGGTCCCTATTTTTCTACTTGCATTTTTACATGCTTTCAAACTGCTAGGTAGGCAGAAGCTGGGACAAGCAACGGGAGCTCACTCCATTATGCAGCACTAAGGATTTGAACCAGCGAACTGCCGGCCATTCTGATCGACGAGGTCAGTCAGCTTAGCCACTGAGACACCGTGTCCCTCCCACACCACAGTGGCTTTATATATAAAGCAAAACAATAGAAATTGCTTCACTCAGAATAATGGAAGCTCCAGTCTTGTCTGGAAGGAGACATGAGACCCAATCATGAAGTAAACTATTTGCAAGAAAGGCTAAAGGAATCTTTGTAAGAAGATAGACATACTTTTTCTTACTGTCTCTCTTAGCTGTTTTCTCCAACACTGCCCTCCGTCGCAGATAATCATTTTGAATTTCATTATATTTTGTGGTATGCTCTTTTATAAGATCTGTTGTTTTTTTGTGATGTCTCTTCACAAGATCCTTCATTTCTTTGTAGTGCTTCTTCTGAAGTTTCACAAATGCCTTCTGTTGCTTTAGTTCCTCGATGGTTTGTGCTTCAACTTCTGCAAAAATAAGGGGAATGATATCGCAGCGCAACACTAGACATGCAGGGGATATGCATTGTTTTATCAACAGATTTTTGCTGCTACTGCATGAAGCTGCATTTAAAAGCAATTATCTTATTCCAATAGAAGAGAATGTACATAGTTTAGGATTGAACTGTGGGGTCCCAGTGCTCTCTGAGCTTGGTTGTTTGCTTGTAAACACTGCTCCAGTTAGGTAACATCATCAGTGTAGGTGTGGGAGTTGCTCCCTGTTTATACATATAGCTTGTCCTGCCAGTTTTGATGACAGTGTGGTTTTCTCCTTGGTAGATTTTCAATTGTTTTTTCTGCTTGATTGTTTCCTGGTTTTAATCCCTGCTTATCTGGTTGTTGGCTGTTAGAGCGGATGTGTTTTGGTATATTTTCATACTTCTTAGGTTTTTTTTATTGTCTCTTTTGAATGGTGTATAATTATTGATTTATTTCTATGGGTGCATTGATGGCTGATTTGAAATTTAGTCTGTCCATGTGTTGTAAAATTAAAGAGATCATCTGTGGTTTTGGGGTAGAGTACTACCTCTACGCTGATGATACACAGCTGTATATATCTACCCCAAACCACCCCAACGATGCCGTCGAAGTGATGTCCCGGTGTCTAGAAGCCGTGCGGATATGGATGGGAAGGAACAGACTCAGACGCAACCCTTCCAAGACTGTGGTTACCGGCGTCCCGGTACAACCAGTTGACACCATCACTGGCCATTGGGGGCGAACATCTAGCCCCTGTGAATAGGGCACGCAACTTGGGCGTCCTCCTGGATACCAGGCTGTCGTTAGAAGACCACTTGACGGCTGTGGCCAGGGGGGCGTTCTACCGGGTTCGCCTGGTTCATCAGTTGCGGCCCTTATTGGACCGGGACGCCCTTCGCACAGTCACTCATGAGCTCATAACATCCCGTATAGACTACTGCAACACTCTCTACATGGGGCTTCCCTTGAGGTGCACCCGAAGACTGCAGTTAGTCCAGAACGCAGCCGTGCGGGCAATTATGGGAACTCCTAGACGCTCCCATGTAACACCGCTCTTGCGTGAGCTGCACTGGCTGCCTGTGGTCTTTCGGGTGCGCTTCAAGGTGCTGACTATCATCTTCAAAGCGCTCCATGGCACGGGACCTAGTTATCTTCGGGATCGCATCCTGCCCCATACATCCCTTCGGCCGATTCGCTCCCACAGAGAGGGACTTCTCCTGGTGCCGTCCACTAGGCAATGCCAGCGGGCGACACCCAGGGGAAGGGCCTTCTCTGTGGAGGGCCCAACTCTCTGGAACGACTTACCCCCCAAACTGAGAACGATCACAGATCTCCGCTCCTTCCGCCAGAACCTTAAAACTTATTTTTTCCAACAGGCCGGCCTGGCCTAACTTACATCACCTAGCCCACAGTCTGCAGTTAAATTGTTTTAAATTGGTTTTAGGGATATTGTTTTAATATATTTAAATTTTTAGCACAGGGATATTAATTTAATTTGGTTTTATATTTTGTATATTGTTGTTTATATATGTTTTAAAATTGCCTGTGCACCGCCCCGAGTCCCTTTTGGGAAAGGGTGCGGTATATAAATTAAATAAACCATAAACCAAACCATAAGGAGTTTTCACTGTGTCTTCTGATTGCTAGTTGATGTTCTTGGATGTGCTTTGTCTTCTGTCTATCCTACATAGTGGTTGTTAACAGTTTTTACACTGTATGTTGTATGTGATTCCTGTTGGTTTTTTCCTTGGGCTGCTGGATTTTGGGGGGGGGGGTTAACTTATGTTTTGGAGGGTTTTAGTTGGTTTGTGTGCTATGGTGATGTTATGTGGTTATAATAGGTTGTTGGTTGTTTTTTTTAATATGTTTTTGATGTATAGTAGTATAATTTTTTTCAGAACTTGTGTTTTTTGTGCTGTATACTGGGTTGAGTAGTCAGACACTTTTTGATAAAATTATAGGGGGATCCATTTTGTTAGAAGATATTGTAAAGGTCATTTGTTTCCTTTTTTGGTGTTAAGGGTCGCTGTAATGTGTTTGTACTCATCTGAATTCCTGAATATAAATGCACTGCGTTTGGACTTGGCTAAATTGATTACTGCATTGCACTTGTACTGTATTGCATTTCTACATTGCAGTGTACACTGTACACCTTGCACTACACTTGTACACGGCACTGAATGTGTGCTCCTCTGAATTGCACAAGTACATACTGTATCCACTGCAGCAACTTCTTCCTGTCTTTATGTGATGAGCTGTGGCAGTGCATCCTCGGAAGGATGGAAGGCTGAGTTAACCTTGAGCCTGATGAGAATTGAACTGCCAAATTGCAGGCAACCAGCAGGCAGCAGAAGTAGCCTGCAGTACTGGTTAGAGTGCAGTATTGCAGGCTACTTCTGCTGCCTGCTGCCTGCCTGCAATTTGGCAGTTCAATTCTCATCAGGCTCAAGGTTAACTCAGCCTTCCATCTTTCTGAGGTGGGTAAAACTAGGACCCAGATTGTTGGGGGCACTTAAAGAGGACTATAATTACTGTAAAGTGGTATAGAAGTCTAAGTGCTATTGCTATCTTATCAGAATTATATTATTATAATAATAATAATTATTAGTCTCAACTTGTATGAATTATGTAATTCAGGATATTTGAAAGGTAAATATATTTCAATTCAGTTTATTTTTCTTAATCAGTGATCATTATTTATACTACTGAGTCACCTCACCTGAAGATAGACATATTACTAAATAGCCCCACATTTATTAATACATTCCACAATATAAAAATGACCCAGTTCAGTATTCTTTTTACAAAAGCAAGGTATATTCTACGTAGGTACACCTGTTATTTAGTTTAAAGAATTCTAGTTATTTCTGGTATTTATAAATAAATTTATAACACGTTCTTCACATCAGATCAGCAAGGTACGAGTTATTTATAAGGAATAAAGAATGTTTATATCTCAAGGAGCACCTTAGCCATATTTTTATGCAAGCAGATTGCACATGTAACCCATTGCTCATTTCTGTGTTTGTAAACAGTAAATGATCCTGTATTGTTCCTTGAGAAGTAAAGGACAAAGATATCCATCTGTGTATCCTCATGTATACACACAAGAGCTTTTGTACAGCTTGCTTTAAGATTTTTTGTTTTGACTACAACTTTTTGCTCTAAAGTGAATGAATTTATACAGCCAATTTAAGAGTTATTTAATCATGCCACGCAGAAACTATTGAGGAACGCTATTTAATCTATTATTTACATTGGTGTTTATATGCCGGCTTATCAAATTCAAATACTTGCAAATGCATCCTGGATCTTTAAATTAGGATTTAGAACTAAACTCGGTCATCATTTGGCTCCCAGTTATTCATCCTGCCCAGGTGAAATAATAACAATAACAATAACAATAACAATAATCATCATCATCATCATCATTATCATCATCATCTTTATTGTCATTGTAATAAAATTGGTAATAAAATTACAATGAAATTGGTTCGAGCGCTGTGCCAACACCTGCACCAGGTGGAATACAGACAGCAGTGACAGCCACAACAGGAATCTCTCCAGGCAAACAAAATGGCCGACAAATGACAGTTGAGAACCCCACGTCTGCAGGACAGTGTGTATAAGCAACCCCACTGTCAGTACACCAGTCATTATGTGTGTAAAATTCAAATCTGTTTGAAATTGCAGCATTCCAGTAATTTGGCCTCACTCCTTTTTTTAAAAAATCCCTTAAATATTTAATTGTTCTTTCTAGATAATAGTTAAAGGCCACCAGGGAGTCATTCTGAACAATAAACAGATTAAAATAGCTATTTGTATGTGGTATGCTTTTTCTTGCAACATTCCCATTAATTTGTTTAAGAGATTCTGTTGTACAGCACCATCATGTTTCTTACCTGTCAGGACACTCTGAATCAGATCTTCTGTTTTGGCTGGAACTTTCACAGAACCTAGGTGTAAATAACATCAATATTTCAACTGGTCTGAAATGATAATACAAAACCTTACAGAGGATCATTCTTCTCATTGGTTCTGAAAGAACCAGAGGATATAATGCCATCCTTGTTCATGCTGTATTAGCTGTAGAGCAGGCTTTCCCAATCCACTACATGCCCTCAAATCAATCTTCCCAGACTCTAATAAAAGAACAGCTTTCTAGGTTCTGCCCCTTTGAAACAAAGTTAGCATCTACATGGAAGCAGTTTTGTCAGTGGCCCCTCCAAATTCAGAGTTGCTCATTGGTCGAAGCTTGTCTAGTCCTGACTCTGAATCTTCAGGCATAAGATGAAAAACCTGGTTTTATTTCGTTGATCTATTTTTTAGCTTCTAAAACCTGTTGACTGACTGAGGCTTTGATGTACGCATTGGGTTTTTTTTTTGTGGCTTTAAATATATATCTTGGTTTTCCCCCCATTTATATTAGCTGTTTGGAAAGCTTCATAAGAGAAAAGTAGGCTAAACATATTTTAAATACATCCCTGGAGCAGATGATAAAAAAATGCCTCTTCACTATTCGATGGTATTAGTTCCTTTTCTTAATGTGTGAGTATATATTTAAAGTTAAATTGGGGCTGTACTTTCATGCCAGCATGCAAGTCACATTATCTCTCTGTCTTTTGTTCCTGTTATCCCTGAGACTATAAGAGCCTCCATTACCCTAAGTCAGGGGCCTGCAAAGTTGGCTCTTTTAAGACTGGAGGACTTCAACTCCCAGAATTCCCCAGCCAGCCTAGCTGGCTGGGGAATTCTGGGAGTTGAAGTCCACCAGTCTTAAAAGAGCCAACTTTGCAGACCCCTGCCCTAAGTGATCCAAGCCATTTAGAGTCAGTTATTGAAGGAGGTTGGGTGTTCAGGGAGATATATACGCACAGATGAGTGCTGTGGCCACACATTGCTGCTATTTATCTCATTAATAAATAAATTATGCCTCAATCCTCCTGGTTATTCTGCCTCATTAATGTAAATAGGAAAAAGGCATGTTGCTTCACTCTGTCACTGCTGCTTGTTTCAATGACTGCCAGAAGGTGAGGCCAACCACTGTGATTTCATACAAATGTTGCCTTTGTCACAAGACAGGGCCTTTGTGACTGCAAGATGATGCTGCCCAGGAGAAAGTCTGCCCATTGGGACCTAATGCAGATGACATTTAGCTGGGGGTTAACTTGTACTCTCAAGAAGACAAACTGGTTAATGATTAATAACTAGATAGATTGTTTTAGAATATCATTGAAGGATTATTAGTCAGTAAATAACTATCTACAATAAGAATAACTAATAATAATGCTATAACTTAATGATATATATCTATGTATGTGTAGAAATGCATGAGTATGAGGTTGGACATAAACAACAAGACTGTTATTTCGTAGGAATGTTGATGGATGTAGTTTAACAAAATGGGGGAGAATTTTTGCAAACTTAAGACTGTTTTAGATTGTTATTGAAGAACCACCAATTTCCTAAAATTGGGTTATGGCAGACTTCTCTTCCTCAGGTGCCCTGCAGATTAATGGACTTCAATTCTCAGAAGAGATACAGTAGGTATCTAAGGAAAGCAAGATGTATTTTTGTTTCCCTTGCTCTCTCAGATATTGTTCTTCAAAGTTTCCAATTTCCCTTTGAAATAAAAGCAGGGGAGAAGATGCTTCTGCAGGCAAAAAACACTTTGTGAAATCTTTGCAAACAAAATTGCTGACCTTCACTCTGAAATGGCTTCTGTTTGCTCAGTTTAGTAAGGTAATCCCACTGTAGGATTATGTGGGGCTACTTTGTGGGACCCAAAGAAACAATTAAGAATTAAAAATTTACTATACACTTTTTGAAAGGTAGGAGTGGTGCCCTTTAAACTCGATGGAGGCAATGATAATTTTTTCATGAAGAGATCATCTCTTAATCTAGAAGCCTGGATAACTTCCATTCATTCTACAATCTTAATTTTCTAATAGATTTTGCAGAAGGTAATAGGGTTTCCAGCTACAAAACTTCTAGAGGCAATGAATTATCTGGACTTCTTCAGTAGCAATTTGGACCAGGGGACGGGACTGAGACAGCATTAATTGCTTTGATGGATGACCTACCTAGTGTGTCCCATTAGCATTGACTATTATTAATCATAGTATCCTTCTGAATTGCCTGCAAGGATTGAGGGTTGAAGGCAATGAGTTACAGTGATTCCATTTCCTGAGACGATGGTGTCAATTGGTGATCATGGCAGAGGAACATACTAGCCCATGGTTGATCTAATATGGGTTGCTGTAGCAGTTCTTTCTCTCTCTTCTATATTAGTAATATCTACATAAACCTGCTAGGAAAAGTCATCCATCCATTTGAGAGAGGACCATCAATACATTGATACTCAGTTACACTTTGCCAACAGGGCCAAGGTAGAGATACTGTGGTTCTTACTTAGTGCCTGGAGGCTGTGAAGGACTGGAGGAGATGAAAGAAACTTAGAATGAATTCAAGGAAGATGGACTTGCTCTTCATAATTGAACAATATGGCTCAACTTTGGCATCAATATTAGCTCTTTATGGGCAACAGATCTATGACCTTGGGCATTCTCTGGACTCAGAGTTCTTGCTTAAGTGGTAGATGGAAGTGCCTTCAACCCCACCTGATTTGACTACTGCAACATCCTTGATATGGGGCTGCCTTTGAAGTTGACTAAAATGCAATTGCTGTAAAATACAGTGGGTCTGGCAATTAATATTGATAAGATTGATAGAATCTCTACAGTAGGATTGCATGCAAGCATTTGCATAAATAAATAAGAGCTGGTGTGTAAAGACTTGTTGTATCTAATTCATTTTTACAGTACATAATGGAAGCATAGATAAAGAAGTCCACACATTTAGAGATTTTTGAGCATTAAAATATTATTCTGGGGATTAAAATGTCTTAATACTGTATTGGATATGTTTATTATTTCTTTTGTAATCTGCTAAATACGCAGCCTCCAAAGAATGAAACTTCACTGTTCCATCCTTGCTTGGTCCTAAATATTTTTCCTTGAAAACTGAAAGTCTAAAAGGTCACATGCTGGAAATGAGTTCTTTAGCAGGGTCATAATATCAGTGACCTGACATGTTTTGTTCTTCTTGAGTCACACTGGCTCCAACTTTTACCACATAGTTTCAACTGTAGCAGCAGCAGCAACAACAACAACACAACCAAAATCTCTCTAGCAAATGGTTCCCTAGAGCCTATAAACTCTGATTATATTCTTGATAAAGCACTAGAGCTAGTCTAAATAGGACATAGCCAAATTCTGCTATGGAATGTATTTAGCATTCTCTATCTGATCTCAAAGCCCACCAGTTCATCTGATCCTTCACTATACCCTAAACTTCTTCAAGATGTGTACATAGAAGATATACTTTATCAACACAACACCCCATTGAGACTCAGAAAGGAGGGAGGAAGAGGAGGGAAAAGCAGAAAGTGT
The DNA here is from genome assembly GCA_039707465.1 of Rhabdophis nuchalis. Classification (NCBI taxonomy): domain Eukaryota; kingdom Metazoa; phylum Chordata; class Lepidosauria; order Squamata; family Natricidae; genus Rhabdophis; species Rhabdophis nuchalis. The sequence goes on from CM077643.1 coordinate 238,060,573, forward strand.
AAAGCAAAGGAAGTAAGGGAGGGGAAGTAAAAGTAGGAGAGAGGAAAAGAAGGAGAAGAACAGAGGAGGAGTTGGGGAAAGGGAAGGAAAGAAGAAAAGAGGAAGGAAAGGAGGAAAGGAGAAGGTAGAGAAGGGAGGTTGAGAAGATGGAAGGAGTTGGGTTGTTGCGAAACAAGATGGAGATACAGGGTGGCAAGAAAGTGACCCCAGCTGTGCTTTCTATATTTGTAAGAAGACTGTGGTAAATACTAAATAGATAATTGTTAATTGTATTTACAAGAATGTATATTTGTGAATGTAGATGAAAGGAAAAAATAAAATTTTATACAGGAAAAAAAAGAGACTTAGAAATTGCCAATTGCCCATGATTTTGCCCATGGTCATGAGCCTTGTAGCTGAGCAATGATAGGCCATTGCTCAGAACCAATGTAGCTATCTAGCCTATATTCTTTTATAATTTTATTTCTCTGTCACTCTTCTTCCCAGGGATGCCTGTTATAGAACACAGACCACTGAGTCAGTCTCTCTCTCTCTCTCTCTCTCTCTCTCTCTCTCTCTCTCTCTCTCTCTCTCTCTCTCTCTCTCTCTCTCTCTCTCTCTCTCTCTCTCTCTCTCTCTCTCTCTCTCTCTCTCTCTCTCTCTCTCTTCCACATTAGAAGATAAGATTCTGTGGCAAGCATTGCTTTTCAAGCAGTTACAGATATAGATGTACTCATCAAAAGTGATGTAATTTTTTTTTTCTGGTCAGGAGAAATTTAGCTCCCCTCCCCTAATAGAAGAATAGCCCCAAAACCATGCACTATCGTATAATTCTTACCCAGTGTTGGTTGGCTTGGAACAACCTGAGTAGAAGTTTTAGGGGTGAGAGATGTAGTGCAATTTACTCCATTTTCTGCTGGTGTAGGTTTAGGTTCATTGTGAGCTTCTGAAGGTACATCTCCTTGTTCTGCCTAACAATTCAAAACATTCCCCATAAAATATGAAAAAGGATTTACGATTAGAAAACTTGCATGAGGTTTTTACTTTCAACATGTACAGATTCCGCCCATAACAAACGCTGGTATTCCTGTACTAAGATTTATTCAAATTGTTCCTTGTTAAGAAAATTATACCTCTTCTCATCATTTCACCATCAAAAAAAGGCTTGCATGATAAAATAAATCTAATTGCCATTATTACTGTTCAACTCTTCTGATTACTTACAGGGAAATGGGGGAGGGTTTGATGTTTTTTTTAAAAAAAACTTGAAATTAAAAAAAAACTATCATTTTAACAAACAAATAGGAACAATCCAATTTGAAAATTAATATATAATTGAATGTAGAGAGACCCCACTTGGAAAGCTGCAGAACCTATGTTGGTAAAACACACCACTAATTTTAGCTCTAAAGAATCACCATATCAATTAACCCTGCTAATGGAAAATGACAGCAATACACATTTTAAAGTCAGTTTCTTTAATTGCTTTTCATCCAAATTTATTATCCCTGAAATTAAAAAAGAAAACTTAGGCTTAGGCATGCCAGTAAGTCAAGATCATCCCCTTTCTGCCTAGAGAGCTCTGTAAGCTGCTGTGTTTTAAGGTAATAGCTACGCAAATACAAGGACATCAGCAGAATGCACCAGTTACCACCTAAGACAGAGAATGATTTCTTCCGCTTTCCTTTCAGAGTTGTGTCCCAAAGGTCTGATTACTAATTCACCACTGAGGCACAGCAATCGTTCCCAGGACAGCTCGCCCATAATTATATTCAACAGATAAGCTTATGTAAACAGTACCTCCATCCTTGCCGCATGCTTGGATGACTATGCCTGTACCGTTCAACCTGTTTAAACATTCCCCACAACCTGTACTTCCTTTACCAGCTCTCAATGCCCATGTTTAGAGCTCATTCCTTTTTACTAGGCACTAATCCTCTCCCCCTTGCTTAAGGTCCTATTTATCGGAGGAGACTGAAGATTCCTGCCACACACATGGAAGGGGGGAAGAAGATCCATAGTTACAGAGCACTGCTAAGCACTTTGCCTCCTTGAGGTATGAAAATTTATATAAGGAGGACCTGTTGCCATGGTACCTTGCTGGATTAGCTTCTCTGGAGGTTTTCATTAGCATTCTTCACTGGTAATATTAACTGATGGGAGGAGGGAAACAGACAGCGCTTTTCTCAAAACCCTTCACCTTTTTAATAAGAAGGTATAGGTTGAATAACAGGGTGGGATAAATGAAACTGAAAAGTCTGTTTATGCATGACTGAGCATTACACACCACTGATAAGATTTCCCTCCCTGCTCCAATTTAGTACCTCAGAGGATAGCAGGCGTAAATTAGCTCAGACTGTCTATAGCACCTTAAAATACATCCAGTCTTTCAAATGTAGGAATTATCTGTTCACATTTCCTCCCTAAAAAAAACGAGGTGAGGTTGCTAATAAACAATGCTATATTGAATTTTGTTTGTTGGCACCTACTGAATGAATAAAAGGAAGAACAAGGAGGGGAAAAGGGAAAGTACAGGTACAATAAATAAAAACATTGGCAGCTTTGCAGATTAAACCAGCTAGCTCATAGAGAGATACGGGTATTTATTTGGCTCTTCATTACAAAGATATTTATTTTGCTGGAACAAAAATGCAGCATCTTAATAGCTGGAGAGAAGCTACTTAGAGAAACATTGATGTAATGCTGAATTACAGCCAGAGCACTTGTTTGAGAAGGGATCCCTCACCTGGCGCTGAAAGATAACTGCATCTGGAGCAATGCAGCAGATTTATCACACAGTCTAGTGCGCATAAAACAAGGTGAGAAAGAGAAAGATGATTTCCTAGGGCAGGGGTCTGCAAAGTCGGCTCTTTTAAGACTGGTGGACTTCAACTCCCAGAATTCCCCAGCCAGCTATGCTGGCTGGGGAACTCTGGGAGTTGAAGTCCACCAGTCTTAAAAGAGCCGACTTTGCAGACCCCTGTGCTAGGGGGTGGGGAATCTTAACACACAGGTGTTCAGACTTGTAGAATTATGACTATGCCACACTAACTCAAGCATGGTTGATGAAGATGAATAGCGCTTTATCTTTTTCCCCCTAATTTGGTATTTGTTGTGGTTTGCATTTTTATTTTTGGAAGCTGTTGCATCTAGAAAACAAATGTTCAGTTGTAATAACTGGAGGAAGAAATCTGTATGAACAAGGCTGAGAAATATAAGTATATATTATAAATAGGAGATTTTGTTGGGGGGGAAGGCTGATTTGTTGAGTTATTTGAAAGGTTTACACAGTACACATCTTGATTTATGTCCGTTTTCTAGATATGCGGATTCTGTTTGACTGATCTCTAACCATGACTCAGTTGTCCAAGACCACGGAAGCTTTGACCAAACACACATAAGCTTAGAATTAAAATTAAACAACTAGCTGCAGGATCTAATATTTTCAACAAAATGATAAAAGTGTGTCCTGATGTACATTCCTTTAGTATGTGTGTATGATGTTAGGACATGTGTGCAAAAGAGATGGACTTTGTGGCACAATGGATGGATTGATTGCCCCCTTGCCCTCTCACCCAGCCCTTCTGGGGGGATGTCCCTATTAGAGGCAGTTTGTTTATGGGACTCAAGAAGAAAATAATATTTTTGTAGAAAACCATTGAACTTAACAATATTTGTAGTTTTAAAATTATTATTTTAAATTTAAATTATTATTGACAATTATTAAGAAAAGTATTTCTTTCCAGTCATGAAAATTAAATGAAATGTGCTGTTCCATGTCTAAGCTGGAGTACAGAGCCAGGGCCTACGGCTGATGTTTTGCAACGCCAGGTCCGTTGTCAACAAAGCCCCCCTCATTAATGACCTTGTGTCAGAGGGGGGGCCGGACCTGGTTGGGATTGCGGAGACCTGGTTGGGCCACGAGGGAGGACTTCCCCTCGTTGAAATCTGCCCACCAGGTTACCGCGCTTTTCATCAGCCCCGGGCCCTGGGTAGGGGCGGTGGGGTAGCGGTCATTGTGAAAGAAAGTCTTGAGTCGAGAGAAACCATTGTGCCACAGACCACCGGTTGTGAGTCCCTCTGCGTGAAGTGGGGCCTAGGGAGGCAGTTGGGCTTGCTGGTTGTATACCTGGCTCCTCGCTATGCAGCAGCAGCCCTGCCCGAGCTCCTAGAGGTGATCGCTACGGTGGCAATTGAGACCCCCAGACTTTTAGTCATGGGGGACTTCAACTTGCCAACGGTTGGCGTATCATCCGAGGTAGCTCGGGAGTTCATGGCTTCCATGACGGCCATGGACCTGACCCAAGTAATTCAAGGCCCCACCCACGAGGGTGGACACACACCGGATCTCATCTTCGTCTCTGGCCAATGGGCGAGTGATCTGGGTATAGGGGATATAGTCATCACGCCCTTGTCATGGTCAGACCACTCACTTCTCCAGCTCGACTTTCCGACCGCTGCTCCCCTCCGCGGGGAGGCGGAACCTGAGTCACCAATCTGGTTCCGCCCCAGGCGCCTGATGGACCCAGATGGGTTCCAGGCGGCGCTTGGGCCACTTCCTGTACCCCTGACCCGCGCCCCGATGGAGGACCTCGTGGCCGCATGGAATATTGCGACCACGGGAGCCTTGGATCGGGTCGCGCCCTTGCGGCCTCTCGTGTGGCGCTGAGCCACCCTGGCTCCTTGGTTTACCGAGGAGCTAAGGGTGATGAAACGCCACAAGAGATGCCTAGAGAGAAGATGGAGGTCTACCCGCTCTGAATCTGACCGGACACAGGTAAGAGCCCATTTACGGACTTACATTGTGGCGCTGAGAGTGGCCAAACGCCATCATTGCGCCACTCTCATAGCATCCGCAGATAACCGCCCTGCCGCCCTGTTTAGGGTGACCCGCTCCCTCCTTCAACAGAGGGTGCGGGAAGCCCCGTTACAGGGTAGAGCAGAGGAATTTGTGTCTTATCTGCAGGAGAAAACCGCTCAGATACAGAATGAGTTAGCCCCCATTGCTGGTCCAGTGGAATGCCGCGAGGCGGATCTTGTTTGGGAGGAGTTTGACTCCGTTGCTTCCGATGATATGGACAGGTTACGTGGGCGACTGCGAGCCACCACATGTTTATTGGACCCGTGTCCCTCCTGGCTTGTACTGGCATCCTGGGAGGTGACACGAGGCTGGCTCCAAGAGGTTATCAACGCATCCTTGAGTGAGGGTTCCTTGCCTGCTTCCCTAAAAGAGGCTATGGTGAGGCCCCTCCTTAAGAAGCCCTCTTTGGATCCAGCTCTTTTAAACAACTACCGTCCAGTCTCCAACCTTCCCTTTTTGGCGAAGGTTGTTGAGAGTGTGGTGGCACAACAGTTTCCCCGTCACCTGGAGGAAGTTGATTATCTAGACCCGCGCCAGTCCGGCTTTCGGCCCGGGCATAGCACCGAGACGGCATTGGTCGCGTTGGTCGATGATCTCTGGAGGGCCAGAGATGGGGGTTGTTCCTCCATCCTGGTCCTATTAGACCTCTCGGCGGCTTTCGATACCATCGACCATGGTATCCTATTGCATCGGCTGGGGGGTTTGGGGGTGGGAGGCACCGTGTTACGGTGGTTCTCCTCCTACCTCTCTGGCCGATCGCAATTTGTGTTGGCAGGAGGGCAGAGGTCGACCTCGAGACCCCTCACATGTGGGGTGCCTCAGGGGTCGGTCCTCTCGCCCCTCCTGTTCAACACATATATGAAGCCGCTGGGTGAGATCATCCGTGGTTTTGGGGTAGAGTATCATCTCTACGCTGATGATACTCAGCTGTATATATCTACCCCAAACCACCCCAACGATGCCGTAGCGGTGATGTGCCAGTGCCTGGAAGCCGTGCGGATCTGGATGGGAAGTAACGGACTCAGGCTCAACCCGACCAAGACCGAGTGGCTGTGGTTTCCGGCTGCCCGATTCAACCAGATGATTCCATCTCTGGCCATAGGGGGCGAACATCTTGCCCCTGTGGATGGGGCGCGCAACTTGGGTGTCCTCCTGGATACCCGGCTGTCCATGGAAGATCAAGTGACAGCCGTGGCCAGGAGGGCGTTTTACCAGGTCCGCCTGGTACGCCAGTTGCGCCCCCTATTGGATCGGGACGCCCTTCGCACAGTCACCCATGCTCTCATGACATCCCGACTGGATTATTGCAACTCTCTCTACATGGGGCTCCCCTTGAGGTGCACCCGGAGGCTTCAGTTGGTCCAGAACGCAGCCGCGCGAGCAATTATGGGCACCTCTAGGTTTGCCCACGTAACACCGCTCTTGCGCGAGCTGCACTGGCTACCTGTCGTCTTCCGGGTGCGCTTCAAGGTGTTAATTACCATCTTCAAAGCGCTCCATGGCTTGGGACCTAGTTACCTGCGGGATCGGATCCTGCCTCATACATCCTCACGGCCGATTCGCTCCCACAGAGAGGGACTTCTCCGGGTGCCGTCCACTAGACTTTGTCAGCGGGCGACGCCCAAGGGAAGGGCCTTCTCTGTGGCGGGCCCAGCCCTCTGGAACGACCTTCCCCCCGATATTAGGACAACCACGGACCTCCGCTCCTTCCGCTTAAAATTAAAGACACACTTTTTTCGCCTGGCCGGCCTTGGGTAGTCTCTTTTTAGGTTAGGGGTTTTAGGGGTAATTTTTAGTTTAGTTTATGGGTTTTAGCGCAGGAATAATTTAATTCATTTTTAATTTTGTAGTTTGTATTCTGTATTTTGTTATTTGTATTTTTAATTGCCTGTGCCCCGCCTCGAGTCCCCTTGGGGAGAGAGAGCGGGATATAAAATTAAATAATAATAATAATAATAATAATAATAATTATTATTATTATTATTATTATTAATTTATAGAAATTCAAATGTATATAGTAAAATCTGGCTCTCATATGTAAATCAAAACACATGTTGTTGACAGAAACATGCAGAAATATGCATTTTATGTTGGGAATGCAATCTTCTGAAGGAAGGCATTAACTTGTGAGGATCACTTCTCTTATGCTACATTTTAGGAAACTGATTCAAAAAAGAAAAAGAAATCCATTCTGTTTCTTATGGTAGCCAATTACATTGGTTACCATAAGACATGATGGAATTAGGTTTTACCTGCAATGCAGAATGCAATGGCTAATTTTTTTAAAAGTTTCTGTTACTGTCATTGACATTTTTGGAACATGGAGCTGGATGGGGAGAAAAAGGCTTAGACTCATCTCAAGTGACTGGGAATCTGGAAACCAGCTGGGACTAGAGAGAGTTGATATTATGGATAGGGTAATACTTTTCCTTACCAATTGACCCCATACTGTGTGGGTCTTCCTGGAGTCATAGTTACTAACTGAACAATAGGTGGAGACCACTCCCAGGGCAGCTCTTGTGTGCCTTTTTTTTTTTTTGGGGATGAGGCAGCTTTTATTGCCGTACCTTGTGTCCTTTTCACCACATGAATAAAATATTGTGATATTGGGCTGGTCTTGGAGATATATCCTGAAGCTTCAGGTGGTCTAACTTGCACCAACCTATTGTAGGTAGTTACAGGAACATTGAGGTTCACCCATCATGAGCTGCAGTGGCGCAGTGGTTAAGAGTGCAGCAGGCTACTTCTGCCGATCACTGGCTGCCAGCAGTTTGGCAGATCGAATCTCACCAGGCTCAAGGTTGACTCAGCCTTCCATCCTTCAGAGGTCAGTAAATCAAGGAGCCAGATTGATGGGGGCAATATGCTGACTCTGTAAACCGCTTAGAGAGGGCTGTAAAGCCCTGTGAAGTGGTATATGTCTAAGTGCTATTGCTATATAATACCATAAGTGTGGAGATTGCAATGGCCTGCCAGTTAGGTTTTGGGTGCAAGCCAAAGTACTCATGTCTCCTTTAAAGACGTACATTAATTAGAGTCTGGATATAGCTATGCTTGCATTCTCCAAGGTGAATCTACTATTTAGAAAGCCCCCAGACAGTCTGACCACTGAGGGAATATAGTTTTATTAGATGCCCCCCCCTCCCCCCATAAATTATTTAAATGAATAAACTTTGACCCAAGATTTCAGACTTCTCAGTGATACATTCCCTGTCCTTCTGGAAGGACATAAGCAAGCAAATAAATAAATGTTTCAAATGCCATTTTATTCAACATTACTGAGCAGTGAGTGTAAATTGAAATGTCATCACTTTGAATAATGGAATCAGTCCATTGTAGAACAAGACCAGCCACATGAGTGACCCCATAATTTCCTCCATGTCTTTTGATTACTCCAATCTCTGTAAAGGAACAAATCTCAATGTAGGGCATACAACTCAAGAAAATATTAAAAATTGACATGTGTGGATACCCTTTCCAATGTTAATTATTTTCTCTACAGTCTTACAGTATGCTCAACTGGCCCCTGATTTGAATTATCAAATCCCAATTCTTACCTCCTTCTTTACTTCTTCCTCATCTTCTAGAGTCAGTGCTGCGAGTTGTTTTGCTCTCTGCTCCATCAGGTTTACGTATCTGATTGGATTGGATAATGCCTCAATAACATCTGCAAATAGAGAGAGATTTAGAACGCAAATAGTACTGACTTTTTAAAAAAAATAAAAACTGATCTATCATCCTAAAGTTAGGCTTATTTTTTTATATTTATTAATCTTCAAAGCCAATTTAAAGAAAATAGGGGCCTAATGCAACTGGAGGAGGAGGAAGAATTAAATTCCAAGTTTGACATAAAAAGCAGAGATGGTGGAGGAAGGAGCAACATCACTGGTTTACAAGGAAAGCACAGCAACATGAAATCAAGGAACACAGTTAGAGTCCTCAAGAACTGAGCACCTTCTTCTAGGGCCCAGATTATTGGAGGCAATATGTTGACTCTGTAAACTGCTTAGAGTTGGCTGTAAAGCAATGTGAAGCGGTATGTAAGTCTAAGTGCTATTGCTATTACTCACTGTCTCAAATTCTTAATGCAAAGGTTCAGTTAACAGTAGTTATTTTAGATGTAACACTTTGTAAACAAAATAATTGTAAGTTAAATTTCTATTTTGTCTTTATAAATTTGATAGTTACCTGCGTAGGTATCAGGTACATAATCTTTAACCTCAATGTATACAAATATGGCTGGCAACATCAAGGGCTGGTTCCTTTCATTCCTCAGGCAAATATAATGATAACCTGGGGGAGAAAAACAGTGGGACAGCTACTCTCTCTGGGCCTCCAGTTCTCTTACAAGTTAACGAATGCAGCACTGCAGGCAATAAAAGCACACATCACAAGAAACTGATAAATGTTTAACTCGAGTAAGACAGTTAATGTTCAAGTTCATGAAAGTAAGCTGTAAAGAACAAAGGCCCTTCCATCACAATATTTTTGTGTGCCTGAAATGCCCAATGACTCAACTGACTCCAAGTGGCTTCCTTTCATTTGAATGCTTATATTTTGAAAATCACCTTTTGATTAAAAATCTGGAAAACTGAACCAGAAAACAGCCTGGCAGGCATTTTGTGTAACCATCTATTTGTTTTTTTTAATTAGTTTTATATACCGCCCCCTCTCCCGAACATGGGACTCGGGGCGGTGCACAGGAATTATAAAATATAAAAAATACAACAATCCAAAAATTAAAACTAGTATTAAATAAGGTTAACCCGTGCTAAAAGCATGATTTAAAAACCCAGTTAAAATAGTAACATAGCTACATCAGCTATGCCAGGCCAGCTGCATGAAAGAAATATGTTTTTAATGCCCGGCAGAAGAGGCGAAGGTCTGTGATTGTGCGGAGGTCGGGAGGCAGGTCGTTCCAGAGGGTGGGGCCTGCCACAGAGAAGGCTCTTCCTCTGGGGGTTGCCAACCGGCATTGCCTGGCGGACGGCACCCCAAGGAGGCCCTCCCTGTGGGAGCGGACTGGTCGGGTGGAGGTATATGGTAGGAGGTGGTCCTGTAAGTAGCCAGGTCCCATGCCATGGAGCCCTTTAAAGATGGTCACTAAGACCTTGAAACGCACCCGGAAGGCCACAGGCAGCCAGTGCAGCTCACGCAGGAGAGGTGTTACATGGGAGTATCTTGAAACTCCCAGAATCCCCCGCGCGGCCGCATTCTGGACTAACTGGAGCCTCCGGGTGCACCTCAAGGGAAGCCCCATGTAGAGAGTGTTACAGTAGTCCAGGCGGGACATGACCAGAGCTTGAGTGACCATGCGTAGGGCGTCACAATCCAGAAAGGGGCGCAACTGGCATATCAGGTAAACCTGATAGAATGCCCCCCTGGCTACGGCTGTCAGATGGTCATCCAAAGACAGCTGAGGGTCCAGGAGGACTCCCAAGTTGCGAGCCCTTTCTGCGGTGGCTAATGACTCGCCCCCGATAGCCAGAGATGGAGTCAACTGGCTATGTCCTGGCGCTGGAAACCACAGCCACTCAGTCTTGGATGGGTTGAGTCGGAGTATTCATGTGTTCTCACAGTGCAATTGGGCCCCTGAGTCCAAAGAGAGTGGGAAAACCTGCTCAGATGCTTGTGGAAATGTGCAGTCTTGGGAAAGTCCATTGGTTTTTTTTTTAGGAAGCTCAAAGGTAAGCTGAAAGAATAAGATTTAACATTTGCAAAAGGTAAAGGTAAAGGTTCCCCTTGCACTTTTATGCTAGTCATTCCCGACTCTAGGGGGCGGTGCTCTTCTCTGTTTCAAAGCCGATGAGACAGCACTGTGCAAAGACGTCTCCATGGTCATGTGGCCGGCATGACTAAATGCCAAAGGCGCACAGAATGCTGTTACCTTCCCACCAAAGTGGAGGATTATAAATGGAACATAACATTTGGTGTTTCAGGCTTGCAACTGCCTAGAACCATGATGGCGAACCTATGGCATGGGTGCCACAGGTGGCACGCGGAGCCATTTATTAGGGCACACGAGGCGTTGCCCTGTCAGCTCCAGCGTGCATGTCCAGCTGACTTTGGCCTTCTTTGGAGGCCGTTTTTCACCCTCCAGAGGGTTCCCTGAAGGTTCCTGAGGGCTGAAGGCTCCGGAAGGCTCCGGAGGGCAAAAAATGAACCTACGAGCAAACCAGAGGGGGAAAGCATGCACATGTGTGGCACGCCCATGCATGCCCCCCCTTGCGCTCCCTCCACTTTTGGCACGCAAGCCAAAAAAGGTTCGCCATCACTGGCCTAGAAGCTCTCTCAGAGAGCAGAGAAGTCATGAAATTAGAGGAAGGACTGGTAACATTGTGGACCAAAGCAGGAACTCATCTCAGAGATAAGCCAACCTGAAATAGAGTTTGAGGATTTGTGAAAGCTTCCTTTCCCATATGTCATTTCCTAAATGGTCAAGGCCAGTTTTGAGATCAGGTTTACTACCATTTCAAACAATCTCCGCAGGAGGGAGCAGCAGTGGTCTTGGCTGGAGCGTCAAGGGGAAGGAGGTGGATTCAGCTGACTTGGGTCTCAAGATATCATCTCCCAGTAAGTCCTGTCATAGTTGTATACTTACATATGCAGGAAACATGTTACCTGAGTTCTGTTTGTCTTCTTGTCTTCTTTCAAGATTAGTGCAATAACAAAAACAACAACAACAATCCAAATCTCTACCTGGCCGAATTGCTGATACTGGTAATATCCGATGCCCAATAAACTTTCCTCCTTCTTCATAAGCAGCTATCCTCAAACATGCTAGAGAAGGCAGGACGACCTGAGGAGAGGGTTGTTGTTTTTTAGTGTTTTATAGTGCATTACATACACAGAGTTGGAATAAGAAGCATTTTCACAGAGATATTTCTGGAAACTGTTAACAGGATTTGAATAATACTTGGAAAATACACAGTCTGAGTCTTTGGCGAAATTTTCTCTCACTCATTCACATACAGAGAAAAATTACCCTTGGGAACGTCATTCTTGGCAACCATATAAGCATGTCCATGTAGTAGCTCTCTTGGCAACCATACAGAAGCGGTTCGTTTTTTCTAGCATTTTTTTCTTTCCTCTTTTCAATCTAGTCTATACTTCTGAGATTTCTTGGTGGTCTCCCATCCTAATACTAATCAGATTTCACCCTGCATAACTAACTGAGATCAGCTAAGGTCAGCCACAAGAAAGAAAACAAAAAAACATAATCCAAGTCTCTCTTATATCGGAATGAACTGTAGTAAAGGAGTTTTAAAACATTTCAATTAATAAGAAAAGTATCTTTTTTTCCCTCTCTCCTTATGATGACAGGTAGTCTCCTTTAGCAACCACAATTGAAACCAGCAATTCAGTCACTAAACAAAGTGCTAAGTGAAACTGTGTTTGTGTTTCTGGTCTTCACCTCTGCTTTGCTTTATAGACATGCAAAGGTCGTAAATGTGAGCATTTGTCATAAAGTTAGGTTTTTTTTAAATCATTGTCATAACTGTGAATAGTCATGGAATGAGGCAATGTGGAATCTTCTGATATCTAGGAGCAGCCCACATCCCACAGAAAATGGCCACAGGATTTTACATGAAAACCTGTGGATGCCAAAATGGCTCAAACCATGTCAAAGTGTTCATGTCAAAAGCAAGATGTTAGGATAATTATCCTGATGTTGGGTTGACAATATATATAAGCCAAGATTATTAAAGAGTATATAACTTTAAAGACTATGTGGAATCTGATTGGCTGTGCTTCCCAGCTCAACCATAAAAGGCAGCTGGAAACACAGTTCATCCCTTTTGCTTTCCTTTGCTTCCTGATTGCCACTGAGGAAGAAGCTGAACATGAAGACGGAAGAGAATCATTGTTGTGACTGATTGTAAGATGACTGTGTTTTGGTGAAGGACTGTTTATTGTTAGAGGAGTTAATATCACTGTTTGGAAGAAGTATTTTAGTTACATCAAGAGTTAAGACTATTTATTTTTTCTACTATCAGTGTTGTAGAGTTTTTGTGTGGTTTAAGCAACCACTTGCTGTCCGGTGTATTGCACTATTCCGCTTGTTTATTTTCCAACGTGGGTGTTTTTACCCCTAACACAAGAGGATTTGGATGAGCAATAATCAGCTGATCTAATGGGCAGTAAGAGTTCTCATACTACAAGTTACCTATTAAAATTCAGTACCCAATTGCTCTGAGGAAAAAATATCTAAGTGCAGTATATTAAACCATTTGATGTAACATGTTTGTTAGTTTCATTCTTCTTTATGACAGGAACTTTATTAGCTCAAACATGCGTATCATTAAACATAAAATGTTTTGAATATTCGGCATCTAAAATAGTTGTTAATTTTCCCATCATTAGCTTTAATGTAGAGAGAAGACTCACATCTGGTTCTCAGAATGCACTTTTAATGTGCCAATCAGTTGCTGGTGCAGAACTGAGCTTAAAAGAACAACTTTCAACTAACTTCTTCTATATGGTTCTGCTTATCTCAGTGTCTGAATGATTTTGGGTATATTATTCTCTCAACATTAATCCTTCCTTTCTGTATCACAGATATATTAGAATGTCTTACAGACTGCTTTAGGGCTTACAAAAAAGTATTACATTTTTCTTTAGACACTTCTTAATATTAATTCCCCTTCTTCCTAAAAATCCTCATATCAAATATACCACATCCTAGAAATATACTGCTTTACATTACTATGATTAGATTAGGTTTAGGTTTATGATTTTCACTTGGGAATAAATATCCAATAATTAAGTTTTCCTTTAATTCTTTGTGTACTGTGTCATTTTACATGGAATTATTGCTATTTATTTTTTATTTTTTTAAATACAACATAAAAGTAGAGGAAAAAGTAACATGCAAAATATGTGAAAAGAAAAACAGCAACATCAAACAACTTAATAAATTATAAAAATGTAATACCATAACAAAAAACAAACAAACAGTAGAACTCTCTTCCCCAAATTAATATACTAACTTAAAACAAACCACCTAAAATGTAACATATGCTTTTAATCATGTAAAAATAATATATAGAATTGTGCATAGAATTGGCTTGTAAAATATGAAATCCATGTGAAAAGGAAACCTATTACAGGGCAAAACTGTCTTTTCAAATATGGGTAAATTACACATTTCGAGAAGGGTATCCCCCAATCTCTCAGTCTTAATCCTGGTGTCAATTTCTCATGCAGGATATAACAATAGAATATCTTTCTACCTATTTTTACTTTTTCCACAAACATTCATTTGACTCAGTATCAAAATTCAATCTACATGCCAATAAAGCCCAAATGTGTCTTAAGTGCATTTAAGACAGGAAATTAAAGACTTTTTTTTTTGCTGCTTGTTGATTAGTTTAAAAATGCCCCAACACTGCAAGTCTTCAAGAAGATGTTGGATACCCATTTGTCTGAAATGGTATAGGGCAGTGGTCGGCAAACCACGGCTCGCGAGCCACAAGCGCCTCTTTGGCCCCTCGGGTGCGGCTCTTCCTCTCTCCCTCCCTCCCTCCCCCCCAGAGGCAGCGGAGGGCCCAGCATGTCGGCTGGGGGGGGGCTGCGGCTGCCTCCCCCTGTAGCAAGCGGGCGGGTGGCGGGAGCGCCTGGGGCTGCGGCTGCCTGGGCGTCACTGGGGCGGCCCGGGCGCTATGCGCCCACCTCCCTCCCAGCCCCATGTGGCGGGCAGCCTGGAGGGCGCACCTCAGTGAGCTGGTGGAAACGTGCGCTCGGACGGCAGGAGCTGCGTGTCGCAGGGCTCTGTGGCAGCAGCAGCAGCAACAACAGCCACCTGCAGAGCCTGCTGAGGCACGCTCTCTGGGGCTTGCCGCTGCACAGGGCTGGGAGGGAGGTGGGTGTGCGGCGCCCGGACAGCCCCGGCAGCACTTGGATGGCCGCGGCCTCGGGTGCCGCACGCCCACCTCCCTCGCTGTGGGAGGAGGCAGCCGTGGGCTCCCTGGCCGGCATGCCGGGCTTTCCACTGCTTCCGGGGGGGGGGGGTAGGGGAAGGGAGGGAGAGAGGGACTGACATACAGAGAGAGACACAGAGAGAGAGGGAGGGAGAGAGGGAATCACAGAGAGAGAGACACACACACAGAGACACACACACACACAGAATGACAGATGGGTGGAGCGAGGAGAGAGAGACATAAAGAGAGAGATAGACAGAGAGCAACAAAAAGAAAAAGAGAGAAAGAGAAAGAAAAATAGAAAGAAAAAGAAAGTGGGAGAGAGAGAGAGAGAGAGAGAGAAAGAAAGAAAGAAAGAAAGAAAGAAAGAAAGAAAGAAAGAAAGAAAGAAAGAAAGAAAGAAAGAAAGAAAGAGAATTTGGTTGCTAAGCAGGACCATCGTTAAGTGAGTCTCACCACATTTTCCAAGTTGGCCACGCCCACCCGGTCACATGACCGCTGAGCCACTCCCACAAAACAGGCCACACCTTTTGGCTCTCAAAAGAAATTTCAATCGTGGTACTGTAGATATTTGGCTCTCTTGACTAATAAGTTTGCCCACCACTGGTATAGGGCTTCCTGCCTAGGCAGGGAGTTGGACTAGATGACCTCCAAGGTCCCTTCCAACTCTGCTATTGTATTGTATTGTATAAAACAAATAGCATATGAAATAAAAGTATACTCTAAATGTAGGATGATATACCCATCAAATACATATTTGTTTTATATGTGTGTGCGTGTTTGTGTATGTGTGTGTATACACACACACATACACATGTACGTTTGCATCATGCCCCAATTCTGAATATAAATACATTTTTGGAGTTCTATATCTATCTCACTGAAAATCCATAACTAGATCACTAATAATTAAGTTATCACAAGACATAGTAATTTTTTTTAAAAAAATCTATGAAATGTTTCTTCGCAACTTTTGAAGCAATGGGTCAATCAAATCTCTTCAAAGAATAGGATATACGTTAACTACATATTCTTAAACCCTGTAACTATTTATAGATATTTAAAATAATATCATGACTCCACCAATTTTTTTCTTTTAATGACCCTGTAATCCCCTGAATCGGGATGGAGTCTGGGCGACTGAATGGAGCTGAGCGTTTCCTGGCCGGATTCCCTTTCTGATGCCTACATGAATTTTGCAGCAGATATTTTATATCTGCTGCAAGAGTCTCCACATCTTTTCTACATACTGCATTCAGTTTTTGTCGCCAAGATGTAGGAAAGATGTGGAGACTCTAGAAAGAGTGCAGAGAAGAGCAACAAAGATGATTAGGGGACTGGAGACTAAAACATATGAAGAACGGTTGTAGGAATTGGGTATGTCTAGTTTAATGAAAAGAAGGACTAGGGGAGACATGATAGCAGTGTTCCAATATCTCAGAGGCTGCCACAAAGAAGAGGGAGTCAAACTATTCTCCAAAGCACCTGAAGGCAGAACAAAAAGCAATGGGTGGAAACTAATCAAGGAGAGAAGCAACTTAGGAGAAATTTCCTGACAGTTAGGACAATTAATCAGTGGAACAGCTTGCCTCCAGAAGTTGTGAATGCCCCAACACTGCAAGTCTTCAAGAAGATGTTGGATAGCCATTTGTCCAAAATGGCATAGGGTTTCCTGCCTAGGCAGGGAGTTGGACTAGATGACCTCCAAGGTCCCTTCCAACTCTGCTATTGTATTGTATTGTATTATTGTATTTTCACTATGCACCCATAGAGAAAAATATCTGTTGCTATCTAGGATCAAACTCACAGTTTCCTAATTGTGAGGCGACAGCACCACCTCTGGGCTACCACACCACTCAATAGTAATAGCAATAGAATATAAGACACAAAATATTTTTCATCATGAAAAATATCTCCTGTAAAAGGATAACGTCCTGTTAGCCCTTCAAAGTATGCCATGTCGCAAGACTGACATCACAGAAGATACTAAAACTAGACTATGTATTGATTGGTGCAATAGCAGAAGCTTGCCAATGTGACAGTGTTTCTCCTCCTCTTATACCAAAGAGTGAAGACAGAGCAACTGTAATTTTCTTTCTCCCACTTTATTGTTTTCTAGGCTGATCTTAATATTTTTGCTAATGATCACCACACACCTTCCACAAGACTATCTCTTTTTGTTCCTCTACACCTCTTCATTTTTAAAAAAAATAGTGTTTAAGCTTAGTAAGATTTCACATTCTTTAATATTCTGGCTTAATAACCCAAACATTGAAATGTAATAAAATAAATTAAAAAGGGTAAGCCGTATTTGATGGCAAAATATGAAATGATGATAGATATAAAAATTATGAGCTATCTAATAATAATAACTAGTATACTGTTATATTCGAGTAAATTAAAAGGAAAATGAGTATAAGCAAAAAACATAAAACACCAACGAAATAAATGACTTCCTAGGAGACTTTGCTTATTTGTTGATTTCTTTAAAAGATCTGCATGGCTGCCTATCCTAGAGCACAACTCTGGGCAGCTTACAACAACAATAAAACCACAAACACCATACAAACCATAATCATTGGCTTAGCCATGAAAGCCAACTGCGGTTGACATTGGGACAGTCACATTTGCTCAGCCCAATCCACCTCACAGGGTTGTTGTTGTGGGGAGAAAAGGAGGAGGAAAGTGTGTTGGAAATGCTTGGCACCTTCAGTTATTTGTAAAAATAATAAAGACGGGATGTAAATAAATAATACAAAGAAATAAAAAACAAAATGAAGGCCTGGTGCCTCAGTCATTCTCCTGAGATGTCCCAAGGCTCCATAGCTCCTCACTTTCTACTTCTATCACATTTATTACCTGACCCCACTGTAGTTTCATTAGGCAAACAAAAGCCAACATTATTACTAAAATAATAAAATACTACTAATAAAAGAACACGACTGGAAAAGAAGGATCCAAATAAAATGCAGCTATGGGCAGCCATACAAGTCTTATAAACAAATCGATCAATGAACTCAACTACCGTAGAATAAATCACATTTTATCAGTAAGCACTTAGGAATCTAAAATTAAAGGAAAAAATCTTTATCTTTATAACTCAGATGGAACAGAATTAGAGCAGAGAGAATTTTTAAGTGATACAAGTTGGCAAAAATCAGAATATAATAGCCTTATTCTTTTGAAGAGGGATCAAATGCAAATACCAACCTTCTTAAACACTATGGCTTCTTCTTCCCATACAGGGTTCACAGCATTGCCTTGAGATGTCTTTGTCTTGAGAGCTTTTCTTCTCGTATCCACAGGCAGACCAAACATATCTACTTCGACGTAAGTTCCAACTTTTTTGTCAGAAAGTAACTGCCCAGAAATGACCTAAATATGAAAGGTTGAGACATTCTATTAATACATCTTTGTCTGCAATTCAATTCAAACTGACTAAAGGACTTGTTTTCTTAATATGTGAAGCTTAGAACAAGAGAAAATGGTTGGGAAGAATCTACCATCAGTCCTTCACCACAGACTGATCACTCTGTAATTGTCTTAGAAGGAGTACCTATCCCAGGCACCTGTTGAACCCAACTGGGTTTCAGAAGGAGCTTGGGCTTGTTCTTGAAGGTGAGTTGCACAGTTCAACTGGGATATTGAATTAGATTGGGCCTATGTGGCTCCCCTCAGTTTACAAAACATTGAATGACAAAATGACAAAAGAAGCATAAAGAGTACCACTAATGGATTACAAAGGATGACCACACAGCTTAGAGCCTTTATTCAAGGCTACTTTGTGGTGATAAAACTAGCAGATTTATAGTGCATATTTTTCTTCCTTTATCAAGTCCAAAGATAGCCAACTGACAATCCTACTGAGTTGTGGGAGACTGTATTCCAATTTGGTAGGACAAAGTCCGTCATTGCTATAGGAATATTCTAAACATTTGTTAGATAGAATTGCTCAGATTGGCTTATATAGGTCTGGTTTTATTAGCTGGGATGAGTTTGAACCTGCTAATCCTAAGGAAGCAGACAGACTCCTTAAGACTGTGAGTTTGACCAGCTATATATGAGACCCATGTCCATTCTGGTTGGACATCTCCTGGGAGATGACATGTGATGGAGTCCAAGCATCCCGGAGAGTGGAGATGATCCTGCTGATGTTTAAGGAAGAGATGATCCTACATCTTCTCAAGTAGCCCAACCACACTGTACAATTTTCATCGGGTCTCCAACCTTCCATTTTTAGGGAAAGTTGTTGAGAAGGTGCTTACACTGCAGTTTTAGAAGACCCTGGAGGAAGTGCACTATATGGATGGATATCTTTCAGTCAGGCTTCAGACCTGGATATGGGAACAAAATGGCATAGACTTGCAGATGATCTATAGTGGGAATGATGCCTCCATCTTTCCTCTCCTTGATCTTTTGGTGGTTTTCAACACCTTCAATCATGACATCCTTCTAGACCAGTTGTGGGGGTTAGAAGATGGCAATTTACTGTTGCAATGAACTTTCTTCTTCTTCCAGGACTGGTTCCAGTGAATATTCATAGGAGGGGAGATAATTGACCCTTTTTTTGTGGACTCCCCTCCTATAATAATGTCTCCCAACTCTTCTGTATTTCTTGACTACTGGTTCCTTTACTGTTGATGCTTGTTTCTAAAAGGCAGAAGATATCCACCACTTTGATATTATTCATTAACTAAGGCTAGTTAGAATCCCATCTAGTTTGACCTTCTTTATATAATTAATTAGGCTTGTTTTCTTGTCCAAACATGTAAAACCTCTCCCTTTCTTCAATTTTGGGCATAATTTCTATTTTCCTGGTTATAAATATCTGAATGTGACTTGTTTAATATGCTTATAACATATGCTTATAACAAGTAACTTGCATATATGAGTTTCACACTTTTTAAAAATATTGGGAATGAGTGCATGGGAAGTTATTTTGGTCTTTCAGGTTCATTATGCTTACAGAATTTAGCAGATGAGCAACTGGATACCTACCTTTACAGACAAAGTGTTTGCGACTATTCCATCTACAATACTTTCCGTAAATGGATCAAAATGCTTGTCTGGTCTTCTCATGAACTCTGGCTTTAGTCTGTATCCACTTTTGCCATTATACTCATACATCCCCATATTTATTTGCATAGACAAATCTATATGAAAAAAAAAATTGCATAATAGAATACTACACAAATATATGTTAATGGGACAATAGAGAAAAACTTAACCAATTGACAAAAGCACAACACTGAAATTTGATTAGAGGCTTCCTGGCCTCTTTAAATATCTGAAGTTAAAATAAGTAGTCCTTGACTTACTATCACGATTGACCCCAAAATTTCTGTTGTTAAGTGAGACATTTGTTAAGTGAGTCTTGCCCCATTTTACGACCTTTCTTGCCACAGTTGTTAAAGTGAATCACTGCAGTTGATATGTTAGTAACATGAATGTTAAGTGAATCTGGCTTCCCCATTGTTTTTGCTTGTCAAAAGATTGCAAAAGGGGATCATGTGACTTTGGGACACAGCAACGGTGGTAAGTATGGGTCAGATGCGAAGCACCTGAATTTTTGATCACATGATCCTGAGGATGCTACAAAGGTCATAAGTGTGAAAAACAGTCAAAAGTCACTTTTTCAGTGCCGTTGTAACTTTTA
Organism: Rhabdophis nuchalis; assembly: GCA_039707465.1. Lineage (NCBI taxonomy): Eukaryota > Metazoa > Chordata > Lepidosauria > Squamata > Natricidae > Rhabdophis > Rhabdophis nuchalis. Next base: position 238,080,989 of record CM077643.1, read on the forward strand.
ACAGTCACTAAATCAACTGTTGTAAGTCAAGGACTACCTTTATAGTGCAGTCTGTCTGTAAAAATAACAAGTTAATTTTCCATTCAACATTACAATATTTTGAGCTTATCTCAGGGGTGGGCAAACTTTGCAACTTTAAGTCTGAAGGACTTCAGCTCCCAGATTTCTCTAGCCAGCTTTGCTGGCTGGAGAATTCTGGGAGCTGAAGTCCTTCAGACTTAAAGTTGCAAAGTTTGCCCACCCCTGGCTTATCTTCAGGACTATTCACAAGGGTGTTTTTTTGTTTTTTTTTAAACTATACCCAAGACAATGATAATAGATTTTTATGTAAATATAGATTGGATATTTCTGAATATGCTCAACAATCACAGCATGTAAAGTGCTGTGACATCTGACTAAAGTGCTCTGAATAATCATAAACCTATTTTTGCTGCCCACTGAATCTGTGCAAAACAGCACCGGCTAAAGCCAGCTGGATGAAGAGACCTCTTACTCGTTGTCCATGGTCTGGTTACATTATGTATATTGATTTTTTTTAATCTCCTCCACAGAGCTGAAAAAGATTCTAATTTAAGTTCTGGTCTAATTTTTATTTAGATGAAAAGGAAGGAGAGACACTACATGTTTGGCAGTTGTAACAAAGCAGAAGTGAGATAGTCAGGTGCTAGCAACAAATCTCTCTGATAATTAATAATTGCCGACTGTGCTGCCAAACTCATTAAAACCACGTGCCACTTTTTAATAAAGCAGCTAGCGCTTTCATTTTGATTTCACACCAACTGATCTTCTTTGAAAATACGGATTCTTAGCACTGAGAGGATAATACAATTCTGAACTGGGTAAATGAAAAGCTTTCCACATTATCATGTCTGAGATTCAGAAGGCAACAGAAACAAATGAACAATCACTTGCTAATATTAATTTCCTACTGCCTATAATCGCATGTTTTTCACTGCTCGTATTCCTAAGCTTGTCATTTTTTTCTCGGATATATTGCTGTTATTAAAATATGTTCCTCATTTTAATATCACTATAGAGCTAGGATCAAAAAATCCATCAAAGAAACATGGAGAATACCAACCTATGTAACCATTAATAAATGGTAATCATGATTTGCTTAAAAAGCTTCTATTAATGCAAAGTACTTATTCATGCCAAAATTTTAAAGAAGCAATTGGTTTCAGAAGTATGCATGCCACTCTTAGTATCTTTAATTTTTCGCAAACTTGGTACTTCATTATCCACTATTCTTCCTTATCAGAAAACATACCATGACATAGATCTTACCTACAGTTTGGAAGTTAAGAGCAACCATTTGACAGCCGGCATTCCAGAACAGCTGAGGCATGTAATTTGAGGAATCAACACGTGTCCCTTTGGGGTAAATTCGGCTCAGCTGCATTTTATTATACCTAAATTGTGAGTGGTTAAGATAAAATACAACCAGAGAAACTACTAGATGAAAAGTTTGCACAACAAATTGCTTGTTAATTTTTGAAAGGAACGGTGATGCCAGCTTCAGCCCTGTTTTTTTCTTATCTATTGCTATCATCATCTTGATAGGTAAGAAGTTGTATCTGGCCTTAAAACTAGATCTGATAGTAGAGATGGAACTGATTCTGAGAACCTGAATAAAACAGGTTCTGATTTGCAAAATGAGCATGTTTGTTAGGAATTATTGTGGGAAAGAGGAAAAACAAACAAATTCAAACTTCTTTGTTGCCCAAGGCCAGTCTATGGATAGCTGAGATAATCAGCACTCACATGTACTCATCCATGCCATCATGACACAGTGAGCCTTGTCACTCCAAAGCAACTAGATGAATGGACACTTCTATAAAGAGGTGCCATCATCATGTAATAATTTTGGCTTCACAATCCCACAAAGTGCCGATTTATAGAATCAGAAGAGCCTCTATGCATTCTGCTTCGTATCTATGACAAGTATTTGTGTCAAGGGCAATGTTTGGTGCAAATGAGATACTTTGACTCTTCTTTATATAAAATATAACAGCAAGAGAGAAAAAGAGTCGTAGAATCCAAGGACTGATCTTATTTTTTTGGACAGATCCTGAAAATAAATCTACAAAACTCAAAATGAATAAATAGATAGATTAAAATACCCCCCCCCCCAAACACCCTCCCAAACCCTATATATTTTGGAACAAAATTGTTGCTCACTTCACACAAAACATGATAAATGGGGGCAAGAGGAAGACTATAATCTCACTATTGGAAACATGAAAAGCTTCCTCATATTAACAGAGGCTGAAATCTGAAAATGTCAAGTTTGATTGACAGCCACTCTTCAGTAGTAATTATGATTCTTATCACCAATTACTGTAGTTGTTTTGATTTTAATTTAAAATGTCATGGAGCAGCAATATGTCATCTGTTCTGTGCTATATTTTGTCCATGTAGAATCCACTCTGAGGAACTATAGATATATCCACAACATATAATTGATAAATACTTAACTAAGAATGTAAACTCTATTCATTTCTGTGTTGCTCTTCTAAGTTTTAATTAAAAAGGATCAATACTTTTATGGGGGGAGAAAAACCCTAAAACATCGCTTTGCTATCCGAGTACTTATATATATAGTGGTGTTGAGTGCGTGTTTCTTCAACCTAAATTAATTTTCGGTAATGGCCCTCAGCAGCCTCTATTCCTCAGGTTCGAAGCTTTTCTAAGATATTTTTCTCAATTTTCAAAGATACTCCACAAACTCGACAGGAGATTTTGTGAGCTGTTCAAGCGCTTTGGTTTCCACAAAGGAAGACATTTCAAAACTCTTGTTCCGTTCTGTAATTTAAGAAGAAAAAAGTCACAATTTTTAAAATTAAGATTATGCTTCAGGTTGCTCAACATAAATCAATCCATCCAGCATCACACCAAAGCTTTATCTTGTTCATGATTCAGTTCCCAAAGAGGTCAACTAGAAACCCAGGAATCCCTGTAATTAGGTGGGGGAAACCATGTAATAGTTTATACTCTGGTAGCAGGAGCCCATGCACTTCAGATATTAAAGACATTAGACAAATCTATTTGTAGTTTTCAGTACATGTTTTTAATCTATCTTCCCACCATTTTACTTTTGTTTTTAATAATATGACTGGGGCAAAACTTACAGGCAGTTATCATCTAGATCTGCAGTATTCAAATCATGTTTCCTGGATGTCAAGGGTTTCACAGACTCATCCAGAGGTTCAACATAACTATCTAAAGCTACAGTGAAGTTATGCAGTCTTTATTCCTTTGTTTTATTTCAAAAAAGAATTGTCTGTGACAAGATATTACATAACTATCATTTGCTACTGCACTGCACTGATTTTTTTGCACATTGAGAAGGGCCCCTCGGGTATCTTAAGTCTGAAGACCACTGACTAGACCAATGGTGCGCTTATTTTCAAACCGTCTGCATACTGTTTACACAACAGGAAAATGGATGTCAGACTAATTACACCATGCTGCAAATGATGCCTATGAAAGTTTAATCGCTAGACATTTGGAAAGAAAAATAGGCTGTAGAAAATATTGCTATCAACTGAACTGCAAGAGTTGATTAAAAAAACCAGTAGTACTGATTAAAAACTTATAATATGATCCACTTGACATGTTTTAGTTTGCAAGAAATGGTACAAAAAACGACCAAAGGACTAGAACAGATTTATACTTATTACAGCCTCCTCCTCCCCAAAAGTGCTAATAAATGCTAAAAATAGTAACAATGGCATTTGTTACTAATGGGCCTTCTCCATGGTGGCCATTCTGATACTCTCTTGAAAGGCCTGAAGACCTAGTTTTGCCAATGGAGCTGGAGAACCCAAAATGGGTTGAAGTCCATCAAATGGTTTCTTTGTTTGATTATTTTCCTTGGGGAGGGGGGGGGGGTAGAATTATTGTATTGTTTATCAGATTTTGATTTTTTGTAAGTTGTCCAGGGTCACTGAAAGTGAGTGGACAGCCATATAAATTCTCTAAATCTATATAAATAAAAATTTTAAATAGTTTGTGCAAAATCGCTAATCTCAGAAAGTACTGCACCGATCGCCACCAAATTTTCACACAATGTTGCTAAGAAAGGGAGTAACAATCATACGTACATTTTGTGTGGCTGGCACATGTGTGTCATGTGCAAGCAGCACAAACATAAAAGGTACGCACTTCTCAGGTTTTCACCTCCCTGTAGCTCCTTCCTTCCAGCTGCTTCTTATGATGCTTCACGCACGCACCCACCCCTCACATTTCCAACGGTCGTTTCCTCAGCAACCAAATAAACCTCCAAAGTTCCACACTGTATGGAGACCTACCAGGCCCAAAACAAGGCACAGAGGATAGCCCACTCCCAGGTGGCCCATAGAGGGATAGAGAGAGAGAGGGAAAAATACAGTAGGTAGGTAGGTAGGTAGAGGGATAGATAGAGAGGGAGAAATACGGTAGGTAGGTAAGTTGGGGGTTATACAGTGGTTGTGTGTACATGTTTGTGTGTGCAAACACATACAAATGGTTGGCCATTAAACCAGACTGGGACACAGCAATGCGTGGCTGGGGATGGATAGTAAGTAAATAAAACAAAAGATAAAAGTAATATGAGGCAGACTGTCATATTGATTAAAACTTCAGAGTGCTATTTGAGACAAAAGTATTAAGGGCCCAGTTAAATAAAACAGAAAACAATTTGGGTGGGGGAGAGGAAGCTTGCCTTTATTCTTTCCTTTCCAATTGGCACACTTTTATTTTGGGATTGCAATATTCTAATAGCAACCACTAGGAAAATAGCGATGGGGGGGGGGCAGAGAGGAGGAGAGGATCACTAGAACAATCTGCAGAGAGAGGAATTACACCAGATTTACTTCAAAAAATGTTCAAGGAATTCAGCAATGTTAGCTAACTCACTTGATATTAAATTGATGGCTTTGGAAAAAGAATGGGTCAAAGAATGTAAAGATGAAAGAAGATAGGAAGGTAGAAATTAAGATGGTGGAAAGCTGAGTTAAACAAAGTGTTGGGAGATGTAAAACAAATTAATGATAAAGTGGAAATTCTGGAGAATTAGAAGTGGTAAACAGTAATCTCTTTCCAAGAGAACTAGATAATTTGGCTTTAATAGAATTAAGAGAGAAGGAATTTTGTTTGAGATTTAGATCAATCCCAGGGGATTCTGATGAAGATATTAAGAGAAAAGGTAATTAAAGCTTTAGGGAAACCCCTTATGAACCTTTTGTGTAAAATAGAACAAAATGAATTTATGATTTATGATTTTGATGATTAGACAGGCTAGAATATAGAAAGAAGAGAATCCTGTTGTAATCTTAGAATCAATTTATAATTGTACTTATAACTACTGTAAAGAAGATTGGAAGCCACTTCATATTTTTGTGTTTTCCTTTTCCCTTTTCCTTTTTTCACAATTTCTTGCCCTTTTAGCTTTTTCTGATTTGTTTCTTTTTCTTTTCTTCTACTTATGTTATATTTATTTATTAAGAAAATGTATATGGCCACCCAACCCACTCAGGAAATTTATAAGGATAAAACTCCAGTACAAAACCAGTATTGCATTTATTCATTTTTATCTTTCTTTTTAAAAGAAAAAGAATTTAAAAGGAAGTATATTTGCTAGTAAAAATTATAGATGATACAGATAAAGAATCGGCATTAGCACTTATAATTAGCCTTCTTCATTTTTTCTGCTTTTCAGACGTAAGAATGTGACAATTGCCATCCAATATGAAATGCCCACATGGAACTTTTACATACATGCATTTATTCAATGATCTTCCAAAGCAAATAACAACATGTGTCCAGAGTCTTAATAGTGTGATTCATCATTCCCATCCACCACCAATAATAAATTCAGTCAAGTGTAAACATATTTTGAGAAAGCAAATAGGGCATAGTGTAAATATCACAGGCTGCCTAACAGAAAGACTACTGGAAGCCGTAATTCCTATCAGCAGTGCGCACTGCAATTCAGTGGATGCAGGCTTCCTGTTAAAAAAGTAACATCCGAAGACACAATTCTCTGCTTCATCAAATGAAGTGAAGCAGGACATGGCCTCAAACGGAGTTCTGCTCTGAGTAAGAAAATGTAATAACGGGTGTTCCCAGCAAGGTGGTTTTAGCAATAACCAGCTGGAAATTTTAAGTATGGACCATTAATTTCTAATGAGTGATTTAAAAATAAGAAAAACAATTTAACGTGTGCACACTTTGTCCTGTGTTGTGCCTATAATTGAAAATATTTTGTAGAAAATAAAAAAACCCTAAATCAAACCCAAACTAAAACGTTTAATTCTTCCTTCCTGGCATTGTGGCATAACACCACACTACCACAGTGCTATTAAAAAAAAAAAATACTGGGAACATAAACCCATCTTGCATGTCTTATGACTCTTTAAACTGAGAGGAAGAGAGTTTCCTCTCCCGTTTACACTGTTCAGCTTGTTCGTTTGTAAGTGAAAGCATTCCATAAGAGGTTGGCAGAAGATTTCGCAGCTGTCTTGTATAAAAAAACTGAAACCTTCACTCTTCACAGAGAACTGCCAAAACATCTCCATGTAACTTGAAAACTAAGCTGCCATTAACCAATAGTTGGCACTATATAACTTGTCAGTTTACTATTGTGTCTTAGAAATGGAAAAAAAGACTGATGATACAAGCTTCACTCAACCAACACTAAACGGTAAGAAGTGAATAATCCACATACTTACTGTTAGATGTCTCAAATGACTCAAACTTTACAGGTTGTATATAATTGACTAAGTTTGACATTTCCTCAGTAGCCATGGCCTCACTTCCAGCTGTTCCCTAGAACAGAGTTAAACTAAAATTAAAAAATGCTTTTCAAAGAGAAGGTTGAATGAGCTCAGGGGTGAAATGCTATCAGTTTGGGCTGGTTCGCCCAAGTGGAGAGTTAAAAAAATGCTTTAAAAAGTTATAAAAATGTTCCGACGATCAGCTGTGCGACAATCAGCTGTGCCACGCGATGGTTGCAACATTTTTTTAAAACTTTTTTTAGCATCTTTTTCTGTGCGGCAATCAACTGTGCCCCATTGTCTGTGAAGTTCCTGCTTGTTGTGAGGCCACTTTCCATCAAGTCCAGCTACTTTTGCACTGTGTGTGAGTCAGTTGTGCAGCTTTTGTGTTATTTTTGCGTAAAGTGTGATAGTTGATTTTTGACCTCTCTGTGACTGTGAGGTTCCTGCTTGTTGCAGGAGTCATTTTGTGTGCAGTCCAGCTGCTTTTACATTGTGTGTGAGTCAGTTGTGCAGCCACGCCCACCACATCACATGACCACCAAGCCATACCTACCAAGCCACACCCACAGAACCGGGAGGGAAAAATTTGAATTTCACCACTGAATGAGCTTCTAGAAGAGTGAACAGTTCTGCTCATCTCTTTTAAATGTTTCCATATCTCAAAGGCAGAGAAAAACATTTAAATCCTAAAACTTGAAATTTGAAACTTGAAATAAACACATCATCTAAAATATGATGTAGAAGTACACATAAGCTAACCATTGGCACATGGTGGTGCAGTGGTTAGAATGTAGTACTGCAGACTACCTCTCCTGACTACCAGCTGCCTGCAATTTGGCAGTTCAAATCTCATCAAGCTCAAGGTTGACTCAGCATTCCATCCTTCTGTGGTGGGTAAAATGAGGACCTAGATTGTTGGGGGCAATATGCTGACTCTGTAAACAACTTACTGTATAGCACTGTAGGGCTGTATAGCACTGTAAAGCAGTATATGAATTTTCTATTTCTTAAAGACTTATATTTGGAATTTAGAAATTAAGGGATGGATATAGCAATGGATCCTGCATATTGTTATGGCAAAGGTAAAGGAGTCCCTGAAGAACCTTACTAGTCATCAGCTCTAGGGGATAGTGCTCATCTCTAAGATATTAAGCTAGCTCTGTCCAAAGACATTTCCATGGTCATAAGGCCTGCCTGAGGTTACAGAGCACCATTACCTTTCCACTGTAGTGGTATCTATTTATCTACCTGCATTTTCATGCTTTTGAATTGCTCAGTTGGGGTGAGGACTGGAGCTCACCCCATCATGTGGTGCTCAGTCTCGAACGTGGGCTGCTGGCTTTCCAGCTCACGAGCCCAGGACCTTAACCTTAACCGCTGAGCCATCGCATCACCCATTACAGTAATTTCTTTATTATGGTCACGAAGAAATTACTGTAAGACCAGAAGGAGTTTCATTTACCAATAGCTATAAAAGGGTCTGAAGGACCTCACCTTGTTTTGTACTTTTGAACAAGCATGTTTCCAACAACATTTCAGTTACAATTTTACCTTTCTTACTTACTACTAAGTGAACTAACTTACATATAAATATTTCATTGTAATTTTTACAATGACAATAAAGATGATTATTATTATTATTATTATTATTATTATTATTATTATTATTATTATTATTATTATTATTATTATTATTATTATTATTATTATTATTATTATTGTAATTCCATAACATTATGCTAGTAATTTCTATCGCTCTTATCTTTGTCTCTCTCAAAAGACAAAGAGTAAATTAATGGGTATTTTCATCTTATTGGAGCCAGACTTTTTCTATATATGAATAAGGCACAGGAAAACTAGATGTGGAGATGCTGGAAAGCAGAGGGCTAAATATGCTTTGAATAATTTCACCTAAAACTGAAAATCTCTTCCATACATTTTGGACCAGCGGTTAAAAAAACAAAAAAAGCCATATGACTTAAGGCTAGGTTTTGGTTCTTACTATCCACAAGATGGCAGTAGAATACTGAGTCACACGGATAATTATGTAGACATATTTCCAAGTCATACCAGGACAATTTATACTTCAAAATAATTCATTCCTTACTTCCTCCATTGATGATTTTTTGCAGTCATCATCATAGTCATCATCCTCGTCACTCTCTATCTCTGCTTCACCTGCAATATTTTAATTGGCAAAGAGAAATCTTAATGGAAACATCAACCAACATTCACACATATTTTTTATAAACATACCTTTGCTTCCGAGCAAATTCATTATTGCAAGACTTACTCCACAGATGTTTCCCTCCCAAATTATTGATGAGGCAAACAACCAAAACAATGCCTTCATGACTAAAACAAGAGAGCAGACAAAAAAATAACAAAAATAAAATAAACAAAAACCCAGCTTCATGACCGTACTTGAACATTTTTGCTTTTTAAAAATATCATGGAGATCATTAGCTAAGATTTTCTTTTCCATTGATGATTGAAATGGTTTTTCACTTGTCTGAGATGTAAATGAAAATAATGTTTCCATTCTTCATAGCTTTACCAGATCCATGCATAAATACACACACACATACAATATATAACACCCTAAAATTGATTTCACCCTCTGCTCAATTGTAGATACATCTTCAATCAGCCATGACTTATAGTGGAGGTTGGTCTAATAGTAAATCTCTTAGCGACACTGTTAGCCTTTTTTTAAAGTGCTAGTCAAGCCTCTTATAATATGGCACAAGGCCAAGCTATAATAGCTACACCTTGCCACAGTTAACTCTGTCTGGTCTGGATGTGTCAGGAAGGCCTGCTAAGAGTCCCTTTTTCTGTTTGAGGTTTCTGGGTCTTGGGTTGATGATGTGACCTCTTTTAATGCCTTTATGGTTAATGCTGGTCTGTGGCTGTAATAAAAGTAGATTGATTGAACTCTTGGTGGCAGCTTCTGTATTCCTCAGAATATAGAAGTCAGATGGCATCCTCCCCTTTTGTATTCAGGAAGATTTTATTTATTTATTTATTCATTCACGCTTTTGGATGGTCGACCGTTCATTCAATTCTGATACCTGTCCAACCTCAATCCTATTAGACTGTAGATTGCAAACAACATCACAATAATTAAAACCAAAAAACCTACAATAGAAATGGAAAACCATAAAAAGTTAATGGAAATATTCCTTCTTCAACACGCTTTCAGCTCTAGCTGACTGGGTCGTGTACATTTCTCCTGTATTTTTTAACTGGGTGTTATTTTACTTTTGTATTATTTCTTGACTGTTTCATTTTGTTGAATGGGTATCCAGAGTCATAATATTAGGGAAACTAACAAATATAGCATATAAACAAACAAATGATATTTTCAAAATAGTCAATAATTAGTGGTGATAAAAGGCAATATACCCACACCCGCATACCTACTAAAATGCTGAAAGAGGAAGGTAAATCAAGAGTGACATGAAAGTGAAAATACTGTGCACATTCATTTCTGGAATTCTGGAACATTAGGGAGGGTTGGGGTTCCATGCTCTATCTGGTAGATCCAAGGTCTGCCCATCACTGCTATTCCTTTCTCTGTGCCCCTCTCCCTTTACAAATCTGAGAGTCATGGAAACATGTTGGTGGGGAATCAATTATGAAAGTCATAAAAGTTCTATAATTGACTTCAATGTCTGAGAGGAAGTGGAAAGAATTTGTGCAGTTCAAGGCCAAACGTTTCTGAAATAAAACTGTATAGTTCTTCCCAATTCTCCTTCAGATAGACCCAACAGATTTATATCAAAACGTTGCAGTGCATAGATTTCAGAAGAAACAATAAATTCCCCCCAACATAAACTTGCTTTCCCCATCAATGTTATCAAAAGTTGTTACTTTATTTAGCAAACTCCTTGAGGTACATGACGGATGAACAGACCTTAGTTATGTATGAGTGCTGGAATAGTAGTAGACTTAAAGAGCCTGGTTGTTATTACACTTTACTTCCTTTTTTATTTGAAAGGTAGGATGGGATGGGGTGGGGTGAGGTTGGGTGGAGTAGGTGTAGGGGTAGACAGAGCTGTTAATTTAAGAGTACCTTTACAACTATCATCTGGATTTTTAGATTAAGGCTCTGTCCAGATATCATCCCTTTATCCTGATCACCACTTTATCTATTCAATTAGTACAATGACTGACTAGAACTATGCAAAGTGCTTTGACATTGAAACAGGTAATTGGTCTCCCCAGTCTGTTATTGTGGTGAACCCACAACATTTGACATTCAAAACATATTTTTTTTAGTCTTATGCTTAATACCTTTCCCCAAGTTAAAAGTAAAGCAGCTGGGATAAAATGATTTCTGACTTTGCAACTGTGCACTCCCACAGATACACTTCATTTCAAATCAGGTGAAATGATAAAGGGATAGAAGGAAAAGCTTAGCTTAAGTTCCTTATAACAAAAGGACAACTGCATTCCTAAAATGATTATTGACATAATGCTGCTGAATGGTACTATGATATCTGCAACTAACAGATATCTTCCAAAGAATCTGTTTCTCGGTAGAGATAAAGTGGTGATCAGGATAAAAGAATGGCATCAAATATCTGTGATCACATCTTTCATTTATTTTTAAAATCCACACATCTTACATTTTAAGTATAGTAGTTCTGTTAAATGGGGAGGGAGTAAAATAAAACCCAAAACCAATATATTTCTTTGTCTAATGAAATGAGAATGCTGTGAAGCAAGAACGAAACCAAATTACTGGTTTAAAATGTTCCAAAATAATCTGATAAGGAAGCAAAAATAAATGGTATTTATTTTTCTGAGCAACTGAATTGTATGGACATGTCTCTTGGCATAGAAGACTTCAGAAACCGAAACAGGCACTGTTCTGCTACTATAAGCGGGCAGCTCCTAGAGTTGATATTAAAAGCTGATATTTTTTTTAAACAAGCTTCTGAATGGATGCTAACAAGGGAGAACTTGAGAGCAATACTGATACGTATGACATAAAAAGAAGGATGCTGCTGTCATGGAAACAGACTGCAGGGAGTCAGACACACTGGCGTAAGGCTGGCAGGAATCATGAGACTTGCATCGTAGCCTCCCTGGACTACGCTCAGCCTAAACTGTGGGCAATAGCTACAGTTGGCACTGCCAGCGTTTCACCTGGTATCTAGGGCTCTGTCTTCTACTTCTTCTTGAAAAGCAAATTTGCCAGCCCACTCAAACATTAAGGCTATTCAAACGATGTCTAGTTTGTAAATAAAATTGTTTTATTTTGAAATAATATTAAAATATAAAGTAGGTTCATGATATCTCTTTCACAGCCAAGTGGGAGCCTAGGAGCTGCCCGTCCTCTCTGCACTAGGATGAGCACTTCCCTAAGAGGATTTTAGATTAAGTAGCAGGGCACTTGCTTTGCCTACAGAAAAGTCCTTAATTCAATCCCGGGAATCTCTATAAGGCTGTTTGTTAGTATTTACAATATTAAGCAGATGAATTGATGGCTGAGCTTTAGAACAAGAAGCATCCCATTATTTTTACCTGCTCCCGGGGAAGAAGGTTCAAAGCCACTGGATGCATCACTGCACGCATTTGAAGCTTGTTCTGAAAGTTTCTTCTTTGCGCTGCCATCCACAGATTTATGGGACTTCTTTTTGTTCTTTACCAGAATTTTGTACATCAGGTCTGCTGGGCTAGGAAGTGGGATTCCACGTTCAAGCTGATCGGAAAGCGATAAGGGTAGTAAAGAAACCTCTTTGAGAAGTATTTACATTTAATTTTCCCATCTTTTAACAGAAAAAAATATTTAAACAAAACCTATCCTCATATACTTGTGTTAACCAGCTATGATTATTTTTCTCTTTTAATAGCTGCCTTAGTATGCTTCCATAGACAGGTCCTAATCTCAATGTTTGCTGCCTGCTACATTTTTATTCTACTGCAACATACTACACATTTGTTCTAAGGTAGAGGTTCCCCTGGCACATATGTCCTAGTCGTTCCCGACTCTAGGGGGCGGTGCTCATCTCCCTTTCAAAGCTGAAGAGCCAGCTGTTACCACTGTTACCTTCCCACCAAAGGTGGCCCTTATTTTTCTACTTGCATTTTTTACGTGCTATCGAACTGCTAGGTTGGCAGAAGCTGGGACAAATAACAGGAGCTCACTCTGTTACACGGTACTAGGGATTCGAACCGCTGAACTGTTGATCTTTCTAATTGACAAGCTCAACATTTTAGCCACTGAGCCAACGCGTAATAACACATTTGTTCTACACGTATACAATAATACTATATGCCCTCTACACCATTAGCAGTGATCCTTTTCCATCTTTAATTCTGATAGAAAGTACTGTATTTGAACCTTTAATGGGAGCAGATATTCAATGAATCATTGAATGGGATACCATTATTATCAGTCTTGTTCAGTAAACTACCTTGATCTTAAAAATGTAATTTCAACATACAAAATATGTGCTGTGCTATATGGATTCCTCTATAAAATATGAGTCGCAAAGTCATGATGAGTCCAAAGAAAAAGCTTTAGCTTTTAAATTTCCTCTTATAAGCATGTGGTACTACTGCTTTTACCCAGCTCTATGCTATTTATCTCCTGGGACAAAAGACAATTTAACCTGTTTTTCTGACTGTGGTCACTTTATATTTCTAATGATCCCCCCCCCCCCCCCCCCCGTGTTTTTAGGTGGTGCTCTAGATCATAAATGAATGAAAATCCCTGATAATACATCTTGCTAATGTAGCATAATGCACGAACATAAGAACAGAACAGGATTTTAAAATTATATAGTAGAATTTCCTGCTACCATTTTAGATAATTTTAAAAAGGGACTAAACAGGTGCATAGAAGATAGGGCTACCTAGAGCTTACTAGTCCTGGTGGTTTTTGGTTAGCTTCATATCACAGGAAACATACCGCCGATATCAGTTATGAAATAACCAGGGAGGAAATCTATTCCCTCTCTATCAATAAATGTGGCCGTTGTGAAGGGATTTGTTTGATCACTTTGTGTAAAAAGAATGCTAGGTTGGATGACTGTTAGCCTGATCTAGCAGGGCCATTCCTAATATTTATTATCAGCTGTCATCATTACTGTACTATGAATATTTGAGCAGCAAGAAAAGACTGGATTCAATAAATCTTAAGTGACTATACAGCACAAAATCCCTACTATATGTGAGATACCACTAAAACTCACTTGGTCAATGGTACAAAATGATTGTTTAGCAAAGGGAGATCTGGAGGAATCCACATAACCAGAATGCACTAGATATGCATGTGTTTTTTTTTTAAATCTTTAATATCCTAGTAAATACTACTTGCTGTTGTTATACCTTTCTGGCTTTATGTGTTTGATTCCACCTGGGACACAAAACTATTCAACCACCAAAAAACAATTTAAATTACATTGAAGCATTTGTGCTGGAGCAGCTTACAAAGAAGATTATAGTCTTTGTTAAGCTTCCACAGGTAGACTTGGTATGGATAGGATAAGGTTTACAGACTGCTTAGGAATGAATTCAAATCCTCAAAACAAAACAAAACAAAACAAAAAACCCTGAATGTACCTTCTTACAGTTTTGAGAGAATAATATTTTGGGAAATGAACTCTACTTTACAGCAAAGTAAAACAACTAAAAAAAAGATTCCATTTATGAGTCCCTGCTACATTTTTTTTCTTGTGAAAGCACAGATTTTACAAGAGGGGCATGTGCTTCAAATATATTTCAAACATATATTCCCTTCAACTCTCAATTGCCTAAAAATAAATAAATAGATAAATAGATAAAACAAACCAGACATTTCCCCATAAATAAAGAAATTCATTGTTGGAAGATAGGAAGGAACCACAGAAACACAAAATTCTACATCAAATATTACTTCATGTAGTCAAATAGTCAACAAAACTAAATAAATAAAAAGGTACTTACTGGGTATTTTTCTAGTGGTTCCATCAGCAAGCCATCTCCAAATATTAATCTGCAATATTCTGCCATTTTTGCCTGCTGCTTAGGGCTAAAAGTGGAAGAAATTGTGAAATTAAATAAGGTTTTTTTAATAACGCTAGAAATGGAGGACATAATACCCTCTAACTAGATGAAGAGGTGTAAGTTTCCAATCCTATCATCCTAAATTGTACTCGGTGATCTAAAGCCATTATACTATTAATCTGATGTCAACAGATAGATTAATGCTCTCTACATGGGGCTTCCCTTGAGGTGCACTCGAAAGCTGCAGTTAGTCCAGAATGCAGCCGTGTGGGTGATTATGGGAGCACCTAGACACTCCCACATAACACCAATCCTGCGTGAGCTGCACTGGCTTCCTGTGGTCTTTCGGGTGCGCTTCAAGGTTCTGATGACTATCTTCAAAGCGCTCCATGGCTTGGGGCCTAGTTATATGCGAGACCGCCTCCTGCCCCATACATCCCTTAGACCGATACGCTCCCACAGAGAGGGTCTCCTCAGGGTGCCGTTGGCTGGACAATGCCGACTGGCGACACCCAGGGGAAGAGCCTTCTCTGTGGCAGGCCCAGCCCTTTGGAACGACCTACCCCCTGAACTTCGCACCATCTCCGACCTCCACCTCTTCCGCAAGTGTCTAAAGACACATTTGTTCCATATAGCCGGCTTAGCGTAACCTCCATAACTGACTTTTAGATAGTTTTAAATTTGGGGATTTTTAATTTGGTTTTAGCGCAGGATTTCATTGAATAAGTTTTTAAAAATTTTATATGGTTTTGTATGTATTTTTAATATTCCTGTGCGCCACCCTGAGTCCGTTTGGAGAAGGGCGGGGTATAAATTGAATAAATGAAATGAAATGATACAACAGCTTTCTTGCCACATATTTACATTAATCAGCACAATAAAGGTTCTCATTTGCAGTTTGTCATTAATAGTGATAAAAGGAGGAAAAGAAGAACTTGCCTCATATATATACAAGAATCAACGTGCTTAAGAGAATTCAGAAAATTATTTTAACATCTACATATGTACTGTTAAAAATATTTATATTGATCTACTTTCCATAGAAGAGAATATAAGTAATTTGGGGTTGAACTGCTGAGTCCTTTGGGCTCTCTGAGCTTGGTTGTTTGTTTATAGGCATTTCATTACCCAGCTAAATAACATCATCAATGCAAATGAGTATGCAATTTGTCCTAACCAGGGTGTGTCTATGGGTTTCAGGAATAGTAAATGAGTGAGAGGTATCGCATGAATTGGGAAGGTTGTGTCGGTATGCGCCAAAGATACCACATGAGCAGAGAGACCACAAGAGAAGATGGTATAGGTTGGGAAAGCTTCCCTTTCCCTTCCTTTCCATTCTCTTTCCTTCCCTTCTCAACAGGCAGGGAAATGGCTGCTGCTGCTGCGCTGGGAAGGAAGTGAGGAATTGTGAAAGTGTCTGGGAAATTGTCACAGAGCTTTAAAAATGAAGGTCATGTGGCTGCAGTGGCTGTGCAGACTGCAGGGACTGAGGTTGCTGTGCATAACCAGCAGCACTAAAGCAAGCACAATTTTCTCAAAATTCATTCCCTTGGAAATCATACATACGGTAGATTCTGGAATTTGGACATATTCTGTGAGTTTAGTTCATATGAGGCACTGTGGTTCAAAACTTGTTGCCCTTTCATGCACCATTTTACCCAGTTAAGAGTCATAGTTTTAATAAACATATAGGTTAGAGATACCCCAAAAGCTCTGAAAAATATAATAACTTAAGTTTGACTGGGCTATACTGCAAGTGCTCCCTTGGGCAAATAAATGCATGGGAGAACATGAAACGTTCATGCAAAAGAGCTACACTACAATTTAACATGTATTTCTTTACCTGTAGCAAAAATCTACAACACTCAATTATTACTGATGCATCTTATCTACTGCAACCTGCTGTTAGATGGCATTGTATTCAATTGCCAGCACTGGAAAACCAGATACTTCCTTCTTCTCTTTGGCAAAATGGATTCCCCCATCCCCAATATATTAAGACATTTACTACTGCACTTTATATGCTGCTCAGTTCCAAAATGACTCTAAGTATCTTACAAATAGTACGAAGTAGAAATAATTAAATGGGAGGGGGGGAGAGGAGGAAGACCCATACTACCCTGTTTCCCCAAAAATAAGTCCTCCCCACATATTAAGCCCAATTGGGCTTTTGAGCGCATGTGCTAAAATAAGCCCTCCCCCGAAAATATTGCAACACAGCAGCAGCCATGAAGTGACCACACTCGCCACCTCCTACACCTCAAAATTAATAAGACCTCCCCAAAAATAAGGCCAAGTGCTTATTTTTGGGGGGGGGGGGGTTAAAAAGAAAATAAGACACACAGTTAAAAAACATACCAACAATTAACATGTAGGGAAACTGCTATCAGTAAACTACTGCAGGGAGGGACTCCCCAAAGACTTTTTTAGACCAGGGGAGAAAGTAAAAGTAAAAGAAAAACTTCTGCTTCATAAGTAGAAATCATCCATATAGGAAACTGGACATCACTGACTAAAAAACATTATTTATACAAATGTCTCAAATACTTACGAATCCACGTGATTCTCAAAAGACAGGAGTATAGGGAAAGGAGATGTCTTAAATGCACATTCAGCAATAGCTTCTATAACTTCCTAGAAAAGAAAACAAGAAACACATTTTCCCTTGAGAAAAGAAATTATTTAGCACACAAACATAAAGCGGTTTTGACAGTTCCTCTGACCCACACTCAGGATTTTATAATTCATAAAAGAACAAGGCAGTTCCAGCACCATTAACTTTGCCTCAGTGTGACCTGCCTTCTAACCTTCAAGCCCAGTAAAATGCTGTTGGCATGTGGAGAATAAACAGTAGTTTGTATTTAGAAAAGTGTTTTCGCTGGGCTCACAACAGTATTTCTAAAGCTTCACTTTTAGAGATGTTTGCATAATAAAATAGTTACGTATTGCCAGGTAACCTTTATTGTATTTGAAAGGAAGACTTCTTTTCAGCACTATTAAATTGCCACTCTTTAGACTTATATCTGAGTATAATAAATTCTTGAGTATCTGACAGAACAAAAGAAAACTAATGCATGTTAAACTGAAGTTTGTTTCGTTTTGGCTGTATAAACCCAGACACTACAGTTGGTAGCATATGTATGAATCTACTTAGTGACTGCTGACTGCTCTTTAGAAGGCCAGATCCTGAAGATGAAGCTCAAATACTTTGGCCACCTAATGAAAAGGAAGGACTCACTGGAGAAGAGCCTGATGCTGGGGAAGATTAAGGGTAGAAGAAGAAGGGTACGGCAGAGAATGAGGTGCTGGATGGAGTCACCAAAGCAGTCGGCATGAACATAAATGGGCTCAGGATGGTAGAGGACACAAAGGCCTGGAGGAACATTGTCCATGGGGCCGCGATGGGTTGGACACAACTTTGCAACTTACAACAACTTAGTGATGTACTCAATGTGCCAGGACAATAACAAAATCTGCTGTAGCACAAGGAGGAAACCCCAGCAGCTGATCCAAAGAAAAAAAGAAAAGTAAAGAAGAAGCCTGATTAGTATTTGTTTATCCCAACCTGAATCCAGTTCTATCACCGACCGCAACCAGAAACATGCTTGAAAAATTCATAGGTTGGGATGGCTATGTTAATCTGACTTAACCTCACATAGTGATTTTATTTAACCTGCTGTCTGATGCTTAAAGACTTGGGGAAGAATGTATGGGATGGCTTTTCAATTACGAAGAATCCTCCTTGTCCTGCCCACCCCCCTCAATGGATTTACTTTTTGAGGGAACAAATATAATATTTGAACAAAGAGTAGGATTTAGCTGAAATGGAGACTGCTTCTGTACAAGCTGATTTAGATTAAGGTTACCTTGTCTCCTTACAAATTTACTTGCCTGTGGATTTTTATTTTTTAATACTTTATCTAAGTGAGAAGTTCTTAAAACTATCCATATAAAAATTGCTTCCTAAGGAGTGTCTTAAACT